>JAOTOL010001647.1:990000-2190000 GCA_034440575.1 Imbricaverruca yamaguchii | reverse complement strand
GGGGCATAGTACTGGCGCGCGCTGACCCGGGCCGTCAGTGCAGCGGCGGCGATGTGGCGGGAGATAGCTCAGCTGGGCGGCTGCGGCGCCGGCCGACAGCAGCCACCTGGGCCGACGGCCGCCGACCGCCGCTGCAGCTGATGAAGGGATAGCTGGCGCCGGCGCGGAGCACAGCCGGGCGCTTCTCAGCCGCCTGCTGGGCCTCCGCCGGCGGCCGCGCGGGCTGTTAGGTGGACGGCAGCTGGCCCAGGCCTACATCTCCGCCGCGCAGGCTGTTAGGTGGACGGTAGCTGGCCCAGGCCTGGCTGTACATCTCCGCCGCGCGGGCTGTCAGGTGGACGGTAGCTGGCCCAGGCCTGGCTGTACATCTCCGCCGCGCGGGCTGTCAGGTGGACGGTAGCTGGCCCAGGCCTACATCTCCGCCGCGGCTGTAGGCGCCCAGCCTACAGCCGGGGGTTGTGGACGGTAGCTGGCCCAGGCCTACATCTCCGCCGCGCGGGCTGTTAGGTGGACGGTAGCTGGCCCAGGCCTACATCTCCGCCGCGCGGGCTGTTAGGTGGACGGTAGCTGGCCCAGGCCTACATCTCCGCCGCGCGGGCTGTCAGGTGGACGGTAGCTGGCCCAGGTCTGGCTGTACATCTCCGCCGCGCGGGCTGTCAGGTGGACGGTAGCTGGCCCAGGCCTGGCTGTACATCTCCGCCAGGTGTGACTTAAGCCACACATTCGGCTCCAGGACGAGTGCGTTTAGATTGTAGGTGGAGATTCTTGTAGGCAAGTCTCTATTTGCTTGGCAGTGATAGTCTAGCTTTTCCTCGTTTGCGCGATAACTGGTCCCCAAATGCAATGGCCTCTCTTATTTATAGAAAGTCTATTCAAATTCGTGAGTCTCTGCGCCTACTCATTGGGCCGCAATCACGGAAAAGGCCGAGGAGGCTTTTTCCGTGTCGCGGTGCCGATTTTCGCTGCCATATCCGCCGCTGCCATATCCGCCACTGCCATATCTGCCACTGCCATATCCGCCGCCGCCATATTCGTCGCCGCAATGCGTCATGCCATTCAAGCAGCCGTACATTTGTGTCATAGCCAGGAAAGGACCGGCTCTCCGCTTTACAGCCACAGTCTATGCTGGTGAATCACAATTATGAAGCTGGCTGTTCTTTGGCATGACCTTAAAACACGTACTGGGCATCGGTGGACTTGGGGATTGCAAAGCTAAACAAAATACTCACGGTGTAGCAATGCAACTCGGCGCCAATTACCTGCACTTGGTCCATGTTGAGTGGAACCAGCAGCCTGCCGATAAAAAATGGCCGCCCCGCCGAGCGCTGGTCCGCCTCTGATTGATTTCAGTTGGCGGCGGCGGCGCCACTCTCCGCGGGCGGCCAACTCGGGTCTGGGCGGCACGAAATCTGATGCGCCAGTGGCGAATACCCGCTGCAGCCGGCATACAACGAGCGGCTCGGACGACCTCAATCATTGCGCCAACTATCAGCTGGGCTAATCGAGATTTACCCTTCATGCTAACGAGTACTTACGAACTCACCTGTCGTCTTGATGCCGGCCCTGGCGTGGGAACTGCGATGCTGACGTCCACCGGCAGCATTATCTCCCGCCGACCGGCGAGATCGAATCCCGGCCGCTCCTGGCGAACTTCGCCGCCGGCCATTAGTCAACCACCCTGATTCCCCTGCAAGTTCCACGAGAGGCGTTTTCCTTCCAGAGTCGGCCGGTGTTGGCGGGGTGTCGGCCGGCTGTTGGTACGGCGGCGGCACCTCTGGCGCGGCCGGCGCGCCGGTCCGCAGAGTAGCGGCGCCGCCGCAGCCGGCGCGCCGCAATGCGTCTCTGTCGGCTGTAATGACAACACCGCGCTTTTTGCCGGCGGCGCGGCGGCGATCGGATCGGCACAGCCGCCGCCAAAATCGGCGAAAAACCGCGCCGGCCGATACCGGCCGTAAAAAGTCGGCCGCTGCAGCGTCGGCCGGCCAGCGGTGATTCACGGCGGCGCTTCTTTCACGCCGAAATGACGAATGACGCGGCCGATGGCAAATTTGTTGTGACCCACACGTGTGTGGCAGGGGATTTGTACTCGTCCAGGATCGACGGACGGGTGAGGCACGTGGTTTTTCGGCGCATCGGCATGCTGGCCAACACTACGGCTGGACGATCCCAAGATGACATGATATAGCTGTGCGACTTGCTAAACAAAAACCTGTTTCGCAGCTCAATCACGCAAAAGACTACCTGATATTCACAGTTTCCCCTAAACCAGGAAATCCAGCTAAATTAATGTGTAGAATCAGCGGTACGATTTATCGCTTACCGCTTACCGCTTACCGCTTATTTACCGCAGTAAAGGATCGTACAACGCGTCCAATTCGGAAAGATATTAGTATGAGATAACAATACGCTACGTTGGGTTGCCACACGACTTCGTGTTCAAACTGCCCCGATTAAACAGAGCATACATATTGTCCTTCAATTTGCTCGAAAGATGATGAGCAAAAGTCATGCAATACCAATAATTCAACTAAAACAGTGTACAAGTGGTGCCGTGAACGACACTAAGGCCCACATCTTTCAGCAGGATGCAACGGAAAGAAAGAGTTTGGTAAGCACACGGTTAATCCACGCTGGCTTAGCTACGACGTGGATTGCACCCCGCCCCTCATCTTTTTACACCCCACTCCGTCAGGCTTTCCGCAAATGGTAAAATCGCGTGAGCCATCGTGCCGAAATTTGGCATATCGTTTTCCACATCAACTTGACATGTTGTAAGACAATTCTGAGGTCAGGTCATTCACGGCCACCGAGTTAATCAAGGCCAAGTGAGATCACCACCAAAAAAAAGTTAAACCAGTCATCACGCTTTAACGCATAAAGATATTTGAATGAAATTGTGCGCATTTGCTTCTCTTTAGGGACGCAAGAAAACGCACCAGAGGAATTTTTGAATTTCAGCATTTTTCATGACTTTTGTCTTGTGGATTTCCAGATTTTGGCTAAAATCGAAGATTCTGTCTATGAAAGCAATTTATAGAGAGCTAAGTTGATGGAAAGAATGTTTCTCAATGTGGTCTATTCGTGAGACAAAAAAAAATTGAAATTGTGCAAATTGCACAAAAAAGAATGCTTTGGCGGCCAAACATTTTCGTCTTCCTATTCTGATAAAAAAGTTTTTGCTTTAAAAAAATCCTCCTGAATGAACTAAGTAATCTTAAGTAACCAGGCTGTGCCAAAACGTAGTCTACCGGACGTCCATCAGAATCTTCCTCCATGCGTCGGCAGTGCTGACAGGCTTCCATTACTGCGCCAGTTTTGAATTGCTGCGACACATTCAGGGCCGTGGAGGCGAACAGCATCAACTATGCATTTTTGCCACATCTGCATCGACTCTAATGGTGTTGGACGTACATGAGCCGATTCGATTTTCCATCTGAAATAAATGGTTACCTAGCGACCCCCGTCGACGCAGATGAGCCGGCTTACTCTAAAAACTTAACATAACGTAAAACAGCTGCCCAGAGGTACGGCGGACGTAGACGACCCGAATTGCCAAACACCGTACTAACCTCACTGACAACCCTACACGGAAGCATGCTCTTATTAACCCATTGCTAACAACTAACACGCGGAGGCCGGCGTGATAGGTGGTGTGGACGACTACCTGCTTGTCTGATTACCTTGACGTAATAGGCCTGATAGGCGGTGTGGACAATTACTCCCCTTGTCTGCACGGTAATGACCGCTCGGTGCTCTTCGACAAGTTCAAAACAAGACTAGACAAGTTCGACGGTGTTCTCGTCACCCCTTTCCTAACCCAGCTACAAAATATCTTACGGAAGAGTAAAGCAAAGCTATACATCATTTAGGCATCCGGGTGGTGTATCCCTCCCAGTCCCGACTTCAGCACATTGACGTCATTTGCACTATAAAGTAAAACTCCCTTGGCATAAACGTACACTGTCCTTAGCTATGCTCGCAAAGCACACTGGCTTTAGAGGCGGCGCAAATGACCTATATGATCCGACACGCCTCTAAAAATTACATCACCCATCGACCCTGACATGCCGTAGTGCATGTAGGATATGTAAATTGCTTCCCTCGGTGTAAATTTCCGGGTTAAAGGACTGCCTATAATTATTCATAGAAGAGCATGGGTGCCCATGCTTTGTGAAGTGATATGGCGGACAGAATAGAAATGGTCGGTGCCCCTCATGATAAGATGAGGATTCATTTTTTACACACCTGTCCTCTGCTTGTAGCGCTTCTGACATTCCCGGCTTGCGTAAAGAGAATCGACCCGAAAATGGCCATTCTGTGTCCTGGCGTGTTTCCAAGGCAATATTATCATAGCTGCATACAGGAATGTTGATAATTGTGCTATTTGCATTGTTCTTCGTCCTTTCCAATTTGAAGTTCCGTTCTTCAATGCTTGTCATTTGCGCCACCACTTTAACTTACTATTCTTCATTATCTCTGTAGTAGTAGCAGCGGCGGATCCAGATGAGTGGGACACGATGCGATGTTCCCCTGCCCCATTGGATCCTGAAGGGGCCATGGGAGACCGGTGAAGGCACCGGGTCGGCGTGAAATGTCCCTGGGCCGACGACAGGTACCCCGGGCCGGGGAAGAATGCCACTGGGTAATGAAGAGGACCTCTGAGTCGACAGAGAGTGCTCGTGGGCAGACGTTGAGGGTCCCGGATTTGGCCAATGTGAACGGCTTCTGGGCCTTCCGATGCTCGCTCACTTTAGATTCTACTTGTCGGTATGAAAAGCGTGGAGTGCGCTAGTAGAAGCAACTCGTCTCGTACTTGAAAACGAACTACGTACCTTCAGACGCACAGGATAGAAATTGGGAACACCGCTGAACAGAAACCACGCTACATGTAATTACCGATAAAACTATGAAGGCTGTAGACTCAGGTGAGATTTCTGTTTTAGTTTCACTTGATTTGACTAAATGTTCCGATACCATGTGACACGAAAAGCTGCTCCAAGAAGATACGCTTTGTGATGTCGACATACACTAGTTGAGAAGTGATTTGTCGGGACACACGCAGCAGGTTCAGTATAGGAAATAAACGCGAGGTGTTGTAACATATCAAACGAAGTCAAATAATACAGGTGCTTTCTAGTGAGGAGATGATCTTTAACTTGTTTATGCATACTGTTCGCCAACGACCTAACTCTCTGTGCTGATAACAACACCATTATGGTCTAATACGCGGAATAGTGCTGATGTCGGTTACCAAGTGCGTAGTGCATATCGGGGAAGCTAGTACAGGGAGTTCACTAAGCATGATGTATCAGCGGTTCTGTTATAACGAATTGAAAATCAAGGCTGCTAAAACTGAAATGTTAGTTTTCAGTACCTCTGCCATGCTACGCCAACACGATGCCATGTCTGTAAATGTTTGTGGAGCAGTAATCATCGATTCAAAAATTATTTTAAAATAAAACTCGGTGTGACATCAGTTCGGCACCTGAGTCACGGCCATCAGGTCAGCGCAGCTGGCGGTAAGTGTACCGGTACTGCCCTCAGCCATGCGGTACACCTACTGCCGAGCAGCGCAGTGCGGTACATCGCTCAGCCACCGGTTGCTTCAGTTGGTGGGTGTTGCCTGTCACTGTATGGCTCATGTGACGATACACACATCCACAGCTTCAACAACTGCTAAACGTCTCAGGGTCGCAACTGCCCGGAAAAGGCGAGATCATACATACGATGCTCTCCAGGTACCTAGATGGATGACAGCCAAACAACTCATTGCCATACCACACGGTATGCGCTGGTCATGATGTGCTGTTCCTGATATGCTGTTCATGGTACGCTGTTCATGGTATGCTGTTCATGATATGACTATGTCCCCACAGAGTTATTATATCGCCGATGCCCTAGGATCGGCGGCGAGGCGGAGACACTGGCAGAACACCCGGTGCAGTGCCCAGTCGACATCATGGCCAGCACGCGCATCGAGGCAGGCCGACTGCGTCTGTACTATCGGTGTGTGAACGTGTGAAGCCAACCAACATGCAGTTCACACTCACGCCGCCAACTTTAGTTCGTGAGTGAGACGTGAGGTCTTGCTGCCATCGTGAGCGCAGTGACTTGTACCGAATTGCTTTACGTTGTACAGTGCGATTGTGTTTTGCAATGCCTTTGCCATGCCATCTTATGATGTGCAAAATGAAAAGCCTTCCTTGTTGATTGGACTTTTGCTGCATATATCTGTGTCCGGTGACCTGGTGCGATGCTGCCTGTAATAATGCAGTCCTGAAGCTCTCAGCGCGCATGCTTAGAGTCCTTAGAGTCAGCATTAGAGGTGCCATCGAGGTCGGGTCATGGAACTGGTAATCAAATCCATGCGGAATAGCTCACAGATAGCAATCAACATCGATCAGATATTCCGAAGCTGCGCATCGTTTTGCACAAAAAAAATAAACACCAAGAGCGTGACGTCGTTTCTACGGCAGACCGCCATACCTCACGTTCCCGCGGGCAGACCTCAGTTGCATACCCTCCGGCGCTCGGGGCGCTCGCGGTGTCAACTCAGTGTGACAGCGTCAACCATTTCACTCCGCGCGTATCCAACATCCAAACGCATCCGCATCCAGACTTTCACACCAATCGAAGCGGAACAAAGTTGAGACCTTGGCTGACGACTTCTCGGCCGTTAGTCGCACATTTCATCGTGAAGATGTCCATGTTCCGGTGACACGCTGCGGGAGGACGGACAAGTGTATGGATGCCATTTAATGAAATCGATTGGAGGCAGATCATGCATCGCCCATGATGTCAGCAACGCTTGGAGCGAATTCCATGGCGATCTATATTAAAATCATCAGTGGGGAAATGGCCCGCCCAAAGGTATGTAGCACTATATATCTAAAGGAGTGTTGGCAGGATCGTGTGACCTGCCCTTCCAGGTCTTACCTTGTTTACGTCTGTTCAAGTGTGGATGCCTTTGTGTAATGGCAATGTGTGCCGTATATATGCATATAGACAGGTTTGGTCATGGGGGAGTCGAGCCCTAATCTAGACATGGGAAGCTTTATCGCTGAACGTGCAGTGCAACGCAGGAAGAGACCCATTGTCATTAGCCGTCCCAGCAGGTGCACATTGGGAGGAGGCATGTCGGAAGTGATCATTGATACTCATTCATAATTTCCTTGCGTTACCATCTGTTGGCTGGTTATTAAAGCTGCACGTGCAAAGCGCACGCCAAACTGGGCAGGAGTGAAGGAATTGTGTCGAAATTGTGCTGTCATACTATTACGGTAATAACTGCTCTTAAATTTCAAGTGCTTTATAACCGCAGATACAGATGGTGGCAGTTGTCAGCTTAACATGATTATTCGTAATCAGTAAAATATATTCCTTGTATGAATGAATGTGGAAATATATGGGCAAGCACCATTACAGAAACAAAATATAATCGGCAACATAGGTTAGCATTTCATTTCGATCCGTTCTACTATTTCTGAAAGAACCTTTTGTTTCCGTACCTTGCGTCAAAGCGCATGGTACCGAATGTAAATGTCATGTAAATATCATAACCAGTAGAACTAATTACATAACCCTGCATGCCCTGTATGCCTATCTCAAGGCTCATAACATAAAAATATTGTGAATAAATGAAACGTGAGATAACGGAAAACCTCTTGCAATTTGGCGGGCAATTATTCAGGCGGCGGCGGCAGCGTTAGGTTTGCGCAGCATGACAATGCTGGTAGGCACATCGGGCGCTGACAACGCCGGGTCACGGGCAGTGCTAGGGACGGTCCCATGGTCCTGGGCGGGGGTGGCGAGACATGCAGCGAGCTTGGTACAGGTTCAGAAATTCGCCGGATGTCTTTCCAGCCACCGGATGTCCCTTTTCACTCATCGACAGAATGGTTCACCACTGCGGACGTCCGTCCGCGGGGTACGTCGCGACAAGACCAGGTGCGAATGTCGTCGATTTTGTCGATTTTGTCGCTTTTTTGTTTTTGTTTGTTTGCTGCAGTTTTTGTTCGCTGCAAGCGATGTGAACATTGTCTTTACCTTCGACCTTCTTCCTTATCTCAGACGGTGCTTACCGGGGTGACGGATATTGACTCACGAATTACATTGACGCTCGACTTATATTGTCTCTTGAACGATAAGCTAGTTTGAAGTGGAGTCGCTCAGAGGTTTGTTATTTTTTAAATCCTCGCATTTTTGCTCGCATAGTGCTTGCTGCTTGCACGTTTATGTACTAAGTACGTGCTTGCATGCTACATGCACTGCCACCTGTCGACAAGTGGCAGTAAAACAGTGATACGGTGAATTTGTGTTTCGCCATTGAGGTCGAATAAAGAGCACCGGAAACGGGCGTGGCGTGAGGTGTGCGCATTGTCGCAGTGTTCGCTCAACTCGCCGCCGAGCCGTCTGACGTTTAGCAGATATTCACAGTTATGTGTGCAGCTTCAGCAGGAAAAAAATCAATGCAGGTAGCGACGGAACTCGATCGAAGTAAGACTCAAAAGCTGTGTACTCACGGAAACACCGCATCAAACACCTGCTCGTTTCACAACCAATAAGCACCGGGATGCAATATCGATGACTTCGCCTAGTATGAAGGGCATATCATTGAAATATATGTACTTTATTTATAGATATGAAATATTCTAGAAGTTTCAACTATAAAGTAATAAATTCAATATATAGCTCAACAAACATATTCAAATTGTGGCACTGTTTGAAAAAAGCGCTCAATTCACAGAAACAACTAGCCAATCTGGCCGCATTTGGCACCATGGCCCGGAGGTAGGAGTTGTCGGATAGAACATAAATTTGCCGTTGTATTACCAGCAAACATGCGATATTGGGGAGGTAATGGTAGTATGTATCCTGCGGATGAATATTTTTCCTTTTACGTTTTCTTTTATGGCTGTGAAGTACTTGTATTATGAATAATTATTGAAATATATAATTTCCAGATGCTATGATTCCGTTTTGATGCTCTCGGAAATATTATAATCTCTCTATTTTACAAGCGGGTTGTTTACAGTTGTAATGGCGCGCACTATGCAGTGCCATGCGAGGCTCTGTTTTAAGTGTCGCTTTACTCCTACTGGAATAATCCCTACTGGGGGGATTGACTCTTGTCTTTAAATATCCTACTCGCAAGAAAGAACAAAGAATGTGTTGCTTGTAACACCTGAAAGACCGAAAGATTTCCAAAACATGCGCATCTGAGACAAAGTTGTGTGTTGGCTTCCCCGATATATTTTAGCCATAAATGATCCAATCCGAGCACGAATAATGACGTCATTTTTTAAACCTGGATTATGATTCGTCATAAAGGGCCAATCACTTGGCGCAGTTGAAGCTGGCTGGGGATATTGATCAGAGCGGTAAGCTTCTCAGAAAACTTTGCATTTGAAGACCGCTGAATTCGGCAAACAGCTGTTGTCATCGAGTTGACTTCCGAAGTCAGGCTCGCTAGGTCTGACTTCCAGATTTCCGACTAGATGATGGGGCCCAGGCATGGATGTAGGTGGATTTACTGGGTGTGTGCATAAACAAGCTGCTGCTAGTCAAAAAGCTTGTATTAGGTAAGTCAATATACTCTGTTAATTAATATATTAACCCGTCCGTCTCGGGGGGTCTTCAACCGCCTCCCCCCTCAGGTTTTTCGCGGATAGTGGACGAACGGCGCGCGGCAGCGAGCCCAAATTTGGCATACATTTTCCCACATCAATTTGGCATGCTGTTTCAAAATTTTGAAGTCAAGTCATTTAGGGTCAAGGAGTTAGTCAAGGTCAAGTGAGGTCACCTCCAAAAAAGTTCAACCAGTCATCACGCATATATCAACGGATATAATATCAAATATCAACTGATGCAGATATTTTAATGAAACTTTCAGCGTTTGCTCATCTTTAGGGATCCAAGAAAACGTACGAGTGGAATTTTTCATTTTTTTCCGTTTTTGACTACATATCAATTTTGCGTATTTGCCAAATTGCAGTTCAAATAGAGGATTCTGGCTAAAGTAAGCATTTGTTATTAGGGCAAGTTGACTTCAAACAACGTTTCTCAGTCTGCTCTACCCATTGGAGAAGGAAAATTAAAGCAAATTTGAAAACTCAAAATGTTTAGATTAAAAAATGGGGGGCAAAGAATTAAAGCCCGGTTGATTTAGCTGTCCTTCTCATTCCAAATTCATTTTGTTTTTTCATATATCCCCCAAAATGAACTCCTCAGAGCCAAAAACATAATGAATGTGTTGAAAAGTCGTGAAATCTAGCCCCCCCCTGGTGACGTCATTTTTGGGGGAAATTGTTTTGGGGGTGGTTCCGGACCCTACTCGTCAAGCGCTTTCCGATGCCACCTGTTTCGTTTTCGTTCGATGCTTAGTTTGGATTTTAGATTGGGTTACTAACCGCACCCCCTCCCCGAGACGGGGTGTGAGGATCTGACCGGAAAGACGGCGCGGGTTAATTGGTTCAATCTCCGGCTTAAACGTTTTCGGATCAACGCAATTAATTTGTCCTAACTTCGCCATTGGGATGTCATGACGATTACTTCCCGCTAGTGCACGCGTGAAACCGCCTGGTGTCAGCCTCAGCTCAACTGATGTCCTTCCTTCCGCATTGATCGGATTCAGTTCCACTTTCGATGCAGATTCCGTCACATGTCACCCATGTGGCAATCAGTGGTCCGCCTGTTTACTTCGGAACAGTCAGTGCATGAAATAAAAGTGAAGTAAGATCAAGTTATTACTACTGGACTTTGAGACAACTCCGCCAAGTCTGTAATTTGATGTCAAGAACGATTGAGCAGAAGACGAATGTTGCTTTGTTTTTGCTCCGGTTTAGCACACCAAACCCAGTACCAATCTCCATCTCTTGCGGTTGGCACTTTGCCACTGCTAGTGCTATTTATCAATCGTTTCGATTGAGAGGCGAGGAATTTCTGGACCCCCCCGTTAACCATGCCCTGAGTGTGCCACTGATGTCAGCCAGGCGCACCACAGTGCCAGGGCGGCACGTCTGGTGCCGACAGGTCGCGCCCCAGCCCACCGAGGGAATACAATGAGGCGACGGTGGCGAAACAGACCCCATCGCGTCGTTTATGGCCTGTTTAGCGCGCCCACCATACGCCGTTCGTTGTACAAAACTGCCGACGTCTTCCTGTCGCCACCGAGCGGCCATTGCCAGCTGGAGGGGTGGGGAGTGGGGGGGGGGGCCAGGCTGGAGGCCCTATGACGGCCGCCGTTGGCAGCGTGGGTATCACGTGACCACGTGTCAGCTTGCAGAGGACGTGGTGGCGCGCCGAGTACACAGACAACAATTAATAGGAGTAATGCGAGGGAAATGTATCCTGAGCAGCCAATACCAGAGCATTCTGCACGGAAGCCGACACAGTTTGCTCTCGACCAACCCCTTCTCACATCTTGCACACTGAAGCATGTTTTACTTGTATTTGTGTATTTGGAAGTCAACGATACAGGAAGGTTACATCTTATGTCCACCATTTCGTGCGTCTCGTCTCCCCTTCAGTACAGCGGAGATGTGGGTTCTTGAACTGTAAAACGTTTGGCAAATTTGTGCTTTGAAATATTTTCTATTTTTGGGGAATTTATCTTCCGAATACAATGTTTAAGAATGCAACAAAGACGATGGCATCACAAAATTCCTGCACAAATGCTTACTTTCCAGTTGGTGAGCAAAAAAAAAACAGAAAGTACTTTGGAACTATGTCACATAGCATAAGAAGTAATGCTTCGGGAGTAAAAAATGCAGCGTAACCTAAGCTAACGTAGCCTAGCCTCCTTTTGAAGAAAAACCGATAAAAATTACAAACTTCACACAACTGTGTTGACAGAAAATTGTCAAACTTAAGATAAATATCGCCTGACCTAACCTAGCCAAACATGACATTCCCTTTGAAGAAGAGCAATAGAAAATATATGTTTCTGAAACAATTTAGACAACTTTCTAACTTAAAATCCCTCAACTAACTGAACAGAACCACACCCAACCCTTTCATTGCTTTATGGAGGAAAAATCGGTGAAGAACTTGTCTTGTCACATCTTCACACTTCGTCACATCTTCACACCTCATCACCATTTGAACACTTGTGCACAATGTGCCCACAGTATAACACTTTGTACGCACTGTATACACTATCCAACATTTATGCGCAAAGTCTGACACTTACTTACACAATCCAACACTTATGTGCACAATCTGACCGCATAGTGTTCAAATTAAGACGCAAGTACCGTGAAATATGATCACTCCAGGGAGAGTGAAACAAATTAGCTGCGATTACAGATCAGGACGGAGCAATTAATTGAAGAAAAAAAAGATGGGACGGAAGTCCTGCTGCTGCATCCCATCACAATTTTTATATCCAAGGAATTGTAGTAGCCATTGTATTGTTTATTGGGTGGTTCACGACGCACTTTATGGACGTGCACGGTTAATGGCGCCGTTCACACTGTTTCGCCGGTGGGCCACGGGATTTGGAAATGTCTCGAGTGGCTGGTAGCCATTGTAGAAAGGCTTCCTGCACATGAGTTGATTTCCAAAATAGCTGTCTTCATGAATATTGGCTTTGCTGTCGGGTACGTCCAGCATGTCTTGCCTGGGCTCCTGAAGAGGCGCAGTAGGTTGAGCTGATAGGCAACTGCTCGAAAGGGGATGCCTCCGCCCCCTCCCCCAACCCACTTGCATCCCCGCCTGCAGATGTTCCGTAAATCAAACTCAGATCGATGGATAGAGAAGCTACCATGCACTCAGGAGGCCATACCTTCCCCATGACAGCGCTTCCTGAGTAGCCTTGCTCTACAATCGTTCAGGATGTTTTATGATGTGATATGCTGCCAAGCTGGTGAAACATCACACCGTTTGTATGCTGATAATGTGATAAGCCCGTGATGGAAGCGACGCCACCAGATACGACTGCTTTGGCAGCTACACGTAAAAATAGCGACGCCATTCATTCTGAGCATAATAACTGCCACTAGCACATTACAAAAACGACTAATACCGTAAAGCATGCTGCATGAGAACATGCTGCCAGTCTGCGGCTTGGTTGGTGACCACAAAGTGTAGTTTGCGGATGCGGGAGTGATTTCCGAGTCGACCTAATTAGAACCTCATCCACATCTGGGAGGAGTTTGCGGTCGTTTTGGGAAGAAGCGTGAGGCCCAGCATGGCGCCCGCGACGCTAAAGCAAGGGTGGAACCGGGGCAAAGATTGGCACTGGAAACCTTTGTACTGGAATTGGCACTGGAACAGTGTGTATGTCATACAGTGTGTACGTTTTCTTCTTCTTCTTCAGTGTGTACAACCGTCGGATTGCACTGCCTCTTATTCATTATCAACGTCGACCGTCGGACTATTTCTTTCGTGCTGCATATTTATGACAATTTATGAATCGCAGTGGCAATTTGTATGGACCCCAACCTACACCAAAACTTAAGAAGTCCAATGATTTAGACAGTTTTTTTTCTGACAGGGCCCAATTTTAAAGTATATTTTATGCCATAAAATGTGATATGTATCTCCTGTTACCAGCCTCTAATTCTCGGTTCCCATTGGAGCTCCGGGGACGGATTATCGTGGTTAACGAAAGCGTGAGTTCAGGAACCAGGAACTTATTGGTATGGAATACGGCTGGAGATCCTTTCCAGGTAATGCTCATTGGCTCCATGGGAAATGTTTAAAGGGAAACAAAATGTGAAATAATTATTGGTAGGCACGATTTGTGGATTAGCGATGGAACAAATGCATTGAAACCTGCCCAATTGGCTCTACACCCAGGGACGACGTGCATTTTTACTCGATCTATCCCCACATCGCCATAGGTGTTAAGTCAGACTTGCTGAGAAGTGCGGCAGCACGAGTCTCTCACGTCCCGAATAACAGCCCCTCGTGCTGGTTTCTACTGCCAGGGGCGAAATCGTGCGTTGATGCAAAACGGGTCTCAATTTCGCTGACCCATACCAATGCCCCCCCTCCGATCAAAATCACATGGCACATTTAACATGGTCATACAATGAAATATAGGCTGTGTCAGAGGGTAGCCTGATTGTGGACCACACGAGTCACTTTCTATCATAAATATCATGAGCAACCAAAAACCTATCTTCTTGCCAGGCACCATACCATCCACATTCTCTTACCAAGCGCCATGCCATCCATATCCTCGTACCAGGCTCCATACCGTCCATATCCTCGTACCAGGCACCATACCATATATATCCTCATTCCATGTACCATACCATCCATATCCTCGTTTCAAGCGCCATACCCTCCAAATCCTCATTCCAAGCGCCATACCATCCATATCCTCGTGCCAGTCACCATACCATCCCTCTTATCAGGCACGCACCCTCTAACTGAGATACGAAGAGAAAGATTAAAGGTAAAGTCACGTCTTAGTCCATATTCCACGCCGTTGCCTACCATGTCAGAAGCGCAGCACTCATTGTAAATACGATGGCGCTGTGTGCTCAGTACCCGGGAGACTCTTACATGCCCAGCCGCAGATTACTTGTGGACACTGCGTGGAGCATTGCTCCCAAATTCATAAGCTTAGATGGGAGCCAACATCTAGCACAACACTTGCATTCCTTATAATATTATAATGTTATCCACAAATGAGAAATTCGAAAGAATATTTGGGACAAGACGATGTGCCCAATGTTTGCCTTTTGAATGTCGTTCACGTACACATATGGACACTTCAGAGATATTTCGATATTTTCCTGGCTTTTTTTGCATGTGGCACTAGCATCAACACGAAGTTGAGAACATTCGCATGGCGAAAGTTAGAAATCATCCCAAATAAGAGAGAGAGAGTTCCACAGTCCCTCCACGAAATGCAACTTAGCTCACTTCCTGGCCCAATTTGAACCTGCTCTCAACGTCCTAAGATAATGGTTAAATCCAGAAAAAGAAAGTCATCGCTCCGGGAACACAACTCACCTTCAGATCACGCTAAGAATGTGACACTATATAAATGATATGAAAACAAATTTGCAGAAGATATCATTCCGGGTGCATGACAAGGGGTATAGCATCATTGATCAAAAAATATATTGCAGGTCTCGCATGACCGAATCACTTGAAGCTGAACTAGTGTGATTATGGGATTATCAGCAACAAGATAATGGCTACCGTGCGATTTCATGCCAGCGATCATCAACGCCTACGCCTCGTTCCAAATGAAATATCGCCTGTCATGTATGACAGCAGCAGTATGACTTTCGGGCAGGCTAACGCAATAAAATGGTTCACATCTCAGCCAGAGTAGGCAGTGATAGAAAACAAAGATGTCCATATAATGATACCATAAAAAAGTCATTTAGCTTGAGCTGTTCTTGAGCTAAGAGCTATTGTTTATGGTCACCGTGTGATATGTCATTCCGTGGTTATCGTATATACAACGGAAGGAGCAAAAAAATTGTAAATGTTGTACAGCTTAACACTCAATAGCAGATGCAGCAGATTCGCGAAAAGGTGCGGATATGCACCTTTAACCCGCGCACGTCCGGGGGGCAGATATCTGCCTCCCCCTGCGGTTTTTCCTAATTTGCCGCCACACTAATCGAGTTAGCAAGGCCAAGCCCCGCATAGCGTACTTCATTGGTCTTTCCATCGCATACGTCATTGATCTTTTCCGCATATTCCGCATTTTTAACCCTAGGTCACCTTATGTTAGGTCACCAGGTCAGGCGAAGTGACCCAACTACACTTGGAGTTCTAGGTGGTATAACTTCCACAACGAATGGGCGATTGATTTCAAAGTTATAACTTTGAGGATGAGAACACGTCATGATCTCATCAGGAACCATAATATGCATATCGGATTTTTTCGTAGCATTCACCTTACGTCAGGTGGCTGCCATGGCTTCCGCATTATAGGGCTATGGTATAATATGCAAATGTTTCCTGGTTACTTATTTCCTGTAGGAATGATCTCACAACGGTTGTGGCATGTTGTTTGAAACCATGCTCAATGTTACCGCTGATATTTTACTCAGTGACCTCACTAAGGTCATCTGAGGTCACCTGAGATCACTACACATCTCTGTGCATTATATCGCACTGCATTGAGCTAGAAGGCTGAAATTACCGTAATTGTGCTTGTATCGCCCAGACGTGTCGATTGACATATAACATGACCTCCTTAAGCTACTTCATAACCTTGACCTGAGGTCATAGTTTCGGTTGACCTGACCTTAAATCACACCGCCTATTGTCGATAGCACATTTAAAGGACTGTCGAATAGCGTTCGCCGCTTGTTTCTATTTGTTATAGGTCCTGAGATATGTGTCAATATCTGAGAGTCCCACCCGATCTGGTCGAATTTGACCTATGATAGCCTAGTGACCTGAATATTGACCTGGGCGAAAGAAATTACCGAACACTTTCGATAGAGCCTGTCACTAACTATCCAACGCCGTTTTCCGTTTGTCGCTAGCTAGTATAGTTTTAGAGATCTTACAGGGGGCAGACATGTGCCTCCACAGACATGCGAAGTTGGCGCGGACTGCCGGACGTGCGAGTGTTAAGGTTATTTTTTTAATGTCTTAATCCTGTGCCGCAGGACAGCGGAGCCTTTCTGGATATATCGTGAGAAATCCTTTTCACACCACTTGGTGATCTTTTTCCAAGGCTATGTCTGATCACGGAGCTATGACGTGGTTATTGGTTTCACGACACGTGGGCCGTTGAGTCATGTAGCGTCGCCAATCTCTCACGCCGATTGGTCGCGGGCGAAGAGTAGCGACAGGTCAGACTCGCACCCACAATCTTTCGATTGTGAGACGGGCAACTTACCCCTAGACTACTCGTTCCCGGCGCTGTGGCGAATGAATGTGATAACCTCCGGCCAATGGTGGGAAAAACCTTTGCTTCTCGCAGTTGCTGGCCACTCCGAAGCTCTGAGGGGACAATATTTGGTCATTTGGACCGTTTTGGGTTCATGCTAATAACATAGGTTATTAGGGAAGATGACATGTGTCTTGACCTTTTCAAGGTCATATTAAGTCATTAACCTAAGGTGGCCTCGGATGAAAATTTGTCTGGCTTGGAACCAGTCATATCATATCATAATACATCATTATCATATTTGAATTCAGCATCCACTCGTTTACCTAAGAGAAGTGAAAACTAGAAATTGATTTTATAAACATAGGACCCCCCCTCCGACAGGTAATGAGCCACTTGTGGGCTCCAAGCACTTCCTGAAGGTCCGTATCGGGGCCCCAACACATCACATCAGGGCCCAGAAAAAAATAGCGTATCACTGTCCCGGAAAACAATCGGGCTGGGCTTCCCAAACATCATGCAGGGCCCAAAAGTAACATCGAGGGCCGAGATAATCAAACCGGTGGGCCTAAACGGGGTCCTGAAAGGCAATTAAATTACCGTCAATTGCATGCATTCAAAATTTCCCTTTCAAACAATAGTGATCGAAATCCAATGAAGTAAAAATCGTCGGTTGTTTGTAAAACCGTAGGCGAACTGGGCAACTAATGTGTCGCCAATAAATGAGGTCTATTGGCCGCTATCGGTGCAAATGTTACAACTAATTCGGTACAAAAGTCCAGGGTGGGTGGCACTTCCCAGCTACTCCGGCTGGGCACGCCGAACAGCGCGTGAACCAGGCGCTGTTCGGTATATACCCATGCACACACACACACACACATATATATATATATATATATAAATGCATCTAGACAAATATATCTTTGTTTGCGTTTAATTGAACAGGACGACGTAGCATGCTTAATTTGCCGCTTGCATCACCACATAAAATGAATATATCTTTGGCATCATTGGCGCTGGCAATGTCCTTATGTTGATCACGAAAATAGGTGAGGTTTGCAGCGGTAAATTATGACCCTTTTACTGATCTTTTGATGAGATGCTTCCTGAAACATCCACAGACAGTATTTTCGAGCGGCTCTCGGTCATAGTGCAGGACGTCTAAATCAGCAACCTAAACTCCGTTAGCACCCCATCCAAGCACCGACCACACTCTCTGACCACACTCCTTGAACACCAATGGCAATCTGAACGCCTCAAGTCAATTGGATATCACTACCTGGAAGATGACCATAGCGATAGCATGGCGTACAACTTTATCGCAGATTTGTTGTGCAACTTTCTGCGATACTGTTCATTGTTCGTGTAGTTCCTCAAGAGCATCAATGTCATCAGCTCATGATAAGGCTCCTGCAGTGTTAATCGGGTTGCCGTAGCTCTGGTACATTAAAGCTGCGATTGCAGCTCGATCAGCCCTAATGCATAGACCTACAGAAAGTGTATGAAGCATCCGTTGGTATGTTAATGAGGAATTGCCCCAACATCAATTGAGCGGCCAATGGGCTCCGTAAGTGTAATGCAAGCAAACTTGTTCCATTGTGTTAGATCAATAGTTGGTGTAAGTGCCGCAGCTCGAGTGAATTGGCCACATCGCTCACTAGAGACATGCACGTGAAACAGCGCCAATCGATTTACCTGCCGGGCCGACTGGTCCACAATCTAAACCCACTCGGCGTGGATCTAGGACCTTCAAATACCAATTGGGCTTGCTTCAGCATGTGTTGGAGATCGCCTGATAACAGGATGTGTAAATGATTGGTGGTATTGAACTAAGTGCTATTTATGAAGATTTTCCCCCTGCACCTGATGAAGAGTTTTTGTTTCTTGTTGAATGACAACGACATATATAAATACATAAATGGAATATTTTCCTGGTTGTACTTTTTGCCTCTCCATGTCAGCTATTCCAGCAATAGCGCAGCAGCAAGGACTCATCAAACTAGAAACTGGAAATTACGGGACCATGATGATGCTGAGCTTCTGCCGGCGATAGGCAGCAATAAGGTTCCGCTACTAGGCAGTTGTGGCTCCAACCACCCATTTTGCGCAGACGAATAAAGTTATGATGGAAAAAAAACATTTACCGTAATGTTCACGAACTTCTGCGATTTGTATTCCTTACCTAAAGAGGACTTCAGGTCTTTGTTTATTCAATAAAGGTGTCTAAAATTGTTCAGTCCCCTGCACGCACATGTCACAAGAGTTTGACAATGAAGGCATTGGACCAGCCGCCACAGCGTCTCGTATCCGCCTCTGTTGTAGGTGTATACTGCTGGGTCTCAACGGTAGGTCATTGCAGCAGTTCAGTTGTGGTGTGGTGTTCAACGGCAAGCGCTGTTAACAATTAACAATTTTTCAACGTCTTGCTAACAATTACTTTTACACGTATTATTTGGTCGCTAACAAGTTATTTCGCCTTCATATCACTTGTATAATATCATATCATTTGTAGATATAATATCATTTGTATAATATCATTATATCATTATCATTTATCATATATATATATATATATATATATATATTATTATTATTATATATGTGATATAATTTGTAACTCTACCAAGTTGAAGAATTCAGGTTGCAAGTAAGCTTTTGTGGCCTCCTCAAACTACACCTTATTTTATGAGCCTAGTAGCCTTGGCCACTTTCCGGTCAGATCCTCACTAGGGGAGGGTCTCTAGGGGAGGGGTGCCCTTTTATTCCCCTTCCAATTTCCAAACTAAGCATTGCACGAAAACGAAAGAGGTGTGATCTGAAAGCACTAGACGTCTAGGGTCCGAAACCACCCACAAAATTGCATCACCCCAAAAGTGACGTCACTAGGGTGTCTGTGATCACGACTGACGTCATATTTTTGGTACCGGGGTGTTTTTTCAGTGAGATCTTCAAAACCAAGAAAAATATTTTGAATCAGAACTGGGAGGCGAAATCGACCACTGCCGCTAAATGTTTGCCGAAAAAAATCAGCCTTTTAGTTTTCTACAATTTTCACAATGTTCAGTTTTTCATTTTTTAATGGGCAGAGCGGACAACAGAGTCTTGTTTAAGTCAACTTTCCCTCATAAATAATGATTACTTCGGCCAGAATGTTCGATTTTAGCCCTAATTGGCAAGTACACAAAACTCATACGCCATCAAAAACGAAAAAGTATAAAATGTCCCTGGTGCGTTTCATTGCATCCCTAAAGATAGGCAAATGCTGAAGGTTTCATTCAAATATCTTTATCCGTTAAAGCGTGGCGACTAGTTGAACTTCTTTGGATGCAACCGCACTTGACCTTGAACAGCTTGAATAGCTTGATCCTAGACGACCGGACTTTAAAATTTTCACTCAGCATGACAAAATGATGGTGTACGAAATTTTGGCGCGCTGCTGAGCACCGTTTTTCACTGTCTGCAGTAAACCTCAGGGGGTGTAAAAAGAC
The DNA here is from genome assembly GCA_034440575.1 of Imbricaverruca yamaguchii. Classification (NCBI taxonomy): domain Eukaryota; kingdom Metazoa; phylum Arthropoda; class Thecostraca; family Neoverrucidae; genus Imbricaverruca; species Imbricaverruca yamaguchii. The sequence continues at coordinate 2,169,696 of JAOTOL010001647.1, read as the reverse complement.
TACCCTCGAGACGGAGCGGGTTCACTTGCCATTCTGTAATACCATTATTCAATATTTGCTGCATGTTGACGATTGTCTTGTCGTATATTGTCCGTATATAATGCACGTGAGACGTGATGCCGCCATGGTGATTAAATACCAGAGTAGGAGCACAAGCTTGAAGCCGTTTGTTGTCATGAAATGCCTATTGGGTTAATGCTACAACACATCACAAACCTAGGGGGAAGCCACTCTTCCACCATCCCAACCCCCTGCCACACGCCATGCAACCCCCTGTCCTCCGCCCATTTGAGCCTCGTCCGATGAAGCCAATAATAGGCCGGCAGTCGCGCTGACCCACGTCATAATCACGGTTTGAACCATTCGAAAACTACATCAAATTAAACTGGCAAATTTACAATTTAATTAGCTAAATTTCCATGATTGTGCAACGGTCACCTCAATGACACCCTTTCGCCTAAGACAGCCATGCGAACAGCGCGGCGTCGGCTTGTCCTGTCGGCCACGCTCATTTGAACAGCAGACAGTCGGCAAACAGCACACAGCCGGCAAACAGCACACAGCCGGCAAACAGCACACAGCCGGCAAACAGCACACAGCCGGCAAACAGCACACAGCCGGCAAACAGCACACAGCCGGCAAACAGCACACAGCCGGAAAACAGCACACAGCCGGCAAACAGCACACAGCCGGCGACACAGCCGGCAAACAGCACACAGCGGCAAACAGCACACAGCCGGCAAAACACACAGCCGGCAAACAGCACACAGCGCAAACAGCACCGGCAGCACACAGCCGGCAAACAGCACACGGCCGGCAAACAGCACACAGCCGGCAAACAGCACACAGCCGGCAAACAGCACGGCTCGTATTCAGCAGTTCTCGTCTTGCAGACGAGTGCCTGCACGAGAGGCACTCGCCGGCCCAGCTGGCTGACGGGCGCCGCGCCAGCTCGTCTTCACCAGGGCGGACCTGCACGAGAGGCACTCGCCGGCCCAGCTGGCTGACGGACGCCGCGCCAGCTCGTCTTCACCAGGGCGGACCTGCACGAGAGGCACTCGCCGGCCCAGCTGGCTGACGGACGCCGCGCCAGCTCGCACGGAACGTCTTCACCAGGGCGACCCCTCAGCACGCTGCAGAGGCACTCGCCGGCCCAGCTGGCTGACGGGCGCCGCGCCAGCTCGTCTTCACCAGGGCGGACCTGCACGAGAGGCACTCGCCGGCCACATCTGGCTGACGGACGGACCTGCACGAGAGGCACTCGCCGGCTATATCTGGCTGAAGGACTCCGCGCCAGCTCATTGGCACGGTGTTGCTGACCCGTCGTTGACAGGTCCCGGTGGACCCGGAGATCGTCTTCCAGGTATATCACTCTCTGGCAGACGCACTAGTGGCGGAGAGTTGTGTGTGCTGACGGTTCCTCCCTCCTCGACCCCCCTCTCCCTACTTGCCACCCCAGTTAGCTTTCATCTTCCATAATGGCCACGTTCCCATGGGCGGCTCTAATCGGCCATGATCGCAACCAGAGCGCTAATCACGATCAGGTCGGCCATGGAAACACTGGTAATCCGGCTGTTAATCCGGATAGTAATCACGCTACTAATCCGTCAACTATTTCAACTGGGCACGTTCGATCGCGATCGATCACATTTTTATCTTTTTTTAAAATATGATTGGAATTGTGAACTATTTTGCAAGTTACTTAATTACATTTCTGTGTTTTAGAAATTTATTCGACAAAAAAATACACGCGATTCATGGTTATGGTATTTGCAATTTGTTCCTACATATTTCCACCACCGGTCTTTCCGCATCTTGGACATTGCGTCCGTTATCCCGATTACAGCACCAGACGTCTATTTCTAGGAACCAGGGTGAGTGATTGCTCAATAGCTTAGACCGTATGTTGTGACACATGCTCCTGATAAAACCTTCAAAAGTCCTGTAATTGCGTCAGCAATTGCATCGGCTGCGCGAGGAAGTGTCTCCACTAATTCGGCGTTGATCCACTATGGTTGGCGATCGACGCCGAGCAGCTCGGGGTGGATTAGTTGCGGGAAAGCTCGGTATTTTCCAGATTACCAGCATGCCGTTGACCCTGATCCGATCCGTCTGTAATGCGGCTCCCCATGGAAGCATAGTCAAAGATCCCGCCTGGGTTCATTCAGTACCGTTTATCCCCATCTCATAATCATTGTGTGATGCACGATCCCTTTCTCAATTCCTGACGGAAAACCCTGACGACGCTCGTGATTCATGCTGCCAACTTGCATGAAAAGACTACCAGATAACATATATAGCAAGCACTGAACAAAAGCAAACGTAGCCGAATGATAGCCGACGAAACTGCCCCCGGGCAGCGGAATAATCGGCGGCGGAACAAACGAGTCGGTCGCGTTAGTTGGCTCAGAGGCAGCGTGATCGCCCATCGGGACGACGGGCCCGGGTTGGAGGCCAGACCACCGCTGCTGGTCTGCTCCTTTGAGGAGTCTTCTCCTGCTTCCTGTGAGCTATCTGCAAATAATATCAGTGATGCTGATGTCCTAATATATGAAATGTGTATTAAAGGGAAATCAGCACTGTCAGTTGCCGCTGGCAGGCAATGACTAACGCCAGCGCAAAACTGCGGAGAAATTGGCCTCCAGATCCCAGACGAGTGTTGGCATTCCTTAGATGAGGAGTTTCATGAATATCCGCTAAAGGCGCCAACATACAACGGGCAAAGGCGCCACCAGACCACGGGTAATGAGTCAGCACACCACACGTTAGCTGGCACCAACGGATCACGAGCAAAGTCGCCGACATGCCACAGGCAAACGAGACGATCCGACATTGGTTAGGATCCCAACATACCACGGATAAATGTACAGGTCCAGCACGGATATGCGACCTAAACGACACTATATGTATATATATATATATATATATATATATATATATATATATATATATATATGCCAGCTAACCACGAATACAAACACCGACCATGAAGAACAGAACCTTACAACGGAACCAGCTTTCACGCGAAAATAACAACACATTTTTACCGGACGAGTATAAAATAGTAGACACCTACAACTAGATGATGAAATACGCTTAGCATTATGAGTGTGGTTTCACAATATGTATTTGGAAACAAAGTTGATTGCAATCTCAATTTGGGAGTGTAAAAAAATGAAAACTGTGAATCTATGCACAAATTTTGCCATTTATTTCTGTTTTTCGTTATGAAACGTATGTATCGGTTTAGTTCTTCGTATAAAATTCACCACTATCCTGGGCCTAACAAATAATGCCATGCATGTTCGAATTTCAATGAAAAGCGTTACCTTAGAATACGCCCACTCAAGCCCGTAGTAAATCTAACCGTTCAAAACTAAGGGGACAGAATACAAAGTGGGGTCGACAAGTCTTCAAGTTCGGAGCAACCGCCCCCTTAACTCGACAGGATTCCTCACCTCTGTCGTACAGGGGTGAGGAATATGCAGCACGTATAGTCACATTCGTGGACAAGTACTGTCCAGAAAAAAAAACTTCACCAAAGGATGCTCGGTGACTCCATAGAGCGATGGGAATATGCTTCACGGATAGATGAATTCACCAAACAATGGCAAGAGATATAGTACACCGGCACGGTATAAGCTAGCATAGGCGACGGTTAGTGGGCAGAGCAGTTGCATTCATTGGAGGCAAAGCATCCCTTGCACGGTTGCAATCATCGAGGCGACAAACAACCGGTATTCCTTGCAGAGCACCCCGAAGCGCAGCTATCAAATTGCCACAGAAAAGAAGCATGCGAATCATCTTGCCCATCTTTTCATTGTTATGTAAATCACGCGGCGCGCGCTGATCGCCAACTCCATCAGCGATCGCAGGTGGTTTCGCCACAGGGTGCGCGCGTGACGACCGACGCAGCTCAGAGCCAGCACAGTGGCCGGCGCCTGACAGCCGGCTCTGCATCACAGCCCCGTGACGGAGGACATCGCTCTTCATCCTCGACAGGCCGGAGAACAAAGCTGTAGCCGATGGTCGGCGAGCTGTTCCGTGCTGACTGTGTCGGCGGTGCCGCGAGACCGGCCTCTACTGCTCGGTACTGGTGTCCCTCACCGTACACCGGCCGGTACTGCTCGGTACTGGTGTCCCTCACCGTACACCGGCCGGTACTGCTCGGCACTGGTGTCCCTCACCGTACACCGGCCGGTACTGGTGTCCCTCACCGTACACCGGCCGGTACTGCCCGGTACTGGTGTCCCTCACCGTACACCGGCCGGTACTGCTCGGTACTGGTGTCCCTCACCGTACACCGGCCGGTACTGCTCGGTACTGGTGTCCCTCACCGTACACCGGCCGGTACTGCTCGGCACTGGTGTCCCTCACCGTACACCGGCCGGTACTGCTCGGTACTGGTGTCCTCACCGTACACCGGCCGGTACTGCTCGGCACTGGTGTCCCTCACCGTACACCGGCCGGTACTGCTCGGTACTGGTGTCCCTCACCGTACACCGGCCGGTACTGCTCGGCACTGGTGTCCCTCACCGTACACCGGCCGGTACTGCTCGGTACTGGTGTCCCTCACCGTACACCGGCCGGTACTGCTCGGCACTGGTGTCCCTCACCGTACACCGACCAATCACCGTGAACCCAGCCCTCACAATATGCACCCCTCACCGTACACCCGCCAGTATGCCCGCTCACGTACACCCACCCTACAGTGTACCCACCTCACCGTACACCCGCCGTCCAGTATACCCGTCCTCACCGTACCCACCCTTCCTGACCCACCCTTCACAGTATACCCACCCTCACCGTACACCCACCCTTCACAGTATACCCACCCTCACCGTACACCCACCCTTCACAATATGCACCCTCCTCACCGCACCCACCCCTCACAGCATACCCCTCACCTACCCCTTCACAGTATACCCACCCTCACCGAACACCCACCCCTCGCCCACCCACCCACCCTCGCCGTGCACCCACCATGTCGCAGCACCCGGCCAGTGGTCGCCATACTCCAGTAGCACGAGAACGCCACATAAAGCGGGGCCTACACATACGTACCGACCGACCACAGATACGCTAGGTTCATCCAATCCCAATATCCTGTCCCTGAAATCCAGGTACCGGATGGCTCTAGCTATTAACCCGTCCCGTCTCGGGGGGGTCTTCCCCCCCGCCCCTCAGGTTTTTCGCGGATGGTGGACGAACGGCACGCGGCAGCGCGCCCAAATTTGGCATACCTTTTCCCACATCAATTTGGCATTCTCTTTCACAATTTTGAAGTTAGGTCATCTAGGGTCAGTGAGTTAGTCAAGGTCAAGTGAGGTCACCTCCAAAAATGTTCAATCAGTCGTCACGCTTTAACGGATACAGATATTTTAATGAAACTTTCAGTGTGTGCTTATCTTTAGGGATGCAACAAAACGTACGAGTGAAATTTGTTTTCGTTTTTTCGTTTTTGACTACATACAAATTTTGCGCATTTGCAAAATTGCAGTTCAAATACAGGATTCTGGCTAAAGTAAGCATTTTTATTAGGGCAAGTTGATTTCCAACAACATTTCTCGGTCTGCTCTACCCATTGGAAAAGGAAAATTAAAGAAAACTTGAACTCATTATTTTTACATTAAAAACAAATGTATTTTGGGGGGGAAATGAAAGGACTGGCCGATTTCACTGTCCTTTTCTCATTCCAAATAAATTTTTTTTTTTCATATATCCCCCAAAATGAACCCCTGAGCCAAAAACATAATGTAAGTCGTGAAAAGTCGTGAAAATTTAACCCCCTGGTGACGTCACTTTTGGGGAAAAGTTATTTTGGGGTAGACTCGAACCCTACTCGTCGAGCGCTTTCCGATGGTACCTCTTTCGTTTTCGTGCGATGTTTAGTTTGGATTTTAGAGGGGGTTACTAACCGCCCTCCGCCCCCCGAGACGGGGTGTGAGGATTTCACCGGAAAGACGGGTTAAAACCCTTGAGTGGCCCGAAGATGTTGACATCGCCATGCGAGATCCACGACCTGCAGTTTTAGGTCATAGGTCAGTTGTATGTCACTCCGCTGATGGCACTCTGGGGAGGGGTTATTTGCTGGCACACCAGGATCTGGTCGCCGTGTTGAGTATGGAATACAACGCTTCTGAGAAAGGACATGCATAGCTAAAAATATACAAATTACTTTCAGCTTGAACCAAGTATTCGGAATGCTTTAGTCATAAAAGTGCATGTAAACGCAATAATGCGAGCAGGGTGTATTGAGCTTTCTTGTAAGTTCGTCCATATTCGTTTGAACTTCGTCGAATGAGGCCTGACCCCCAAAAAAGTTGTTGGGTGAGCCGGTGAGATTCTGCGAACTTGGGCTGGGACTGAGCAACTGATATCACATGGAGATACCCAGTTCCCAACGACTGAGACACTCGGGTGTGACTCACTGACTGAGACACTCTGGTGTGACTCACTGACTGAGACACTCGGGTGTGACTTACTGACTGAGACACTCGAGTGTGACTCACTGACTGAGACACTCGGGTGATACTGACTAACTCGGTGTACTCACTGACTGGACACTCGGTTACTACTACGAAACTGTACTCACTACTGAACACCGGTACTGACTGAGACACTCGGGTGTGACTTACTGACTGAGACACTCGGGTGTGACTTACTGACTGAGACACTCGGGTGTGACTCACTGACTGACACCATTCATGAAATGGCACACACTGCCCAGTCACAGAGGCCAGGTGGACCCAGCTGCCCAGTGGCAGACCCGCCAGAGCCTCTGCAGCCCACCAGAGGACCAGGACCGCAGGGCCCCCGGGCCGCGGCGGCGTGCGTTCTGCATATCTGACGTCCAATCGCGCCGACGCTGCACCGAGCCGACCCAGCGACGGCCGACAAATTGACTGTGAATTCAGATGTAAGCGGTCGCCGATGCATGAGATCATAAGGCGTGGGAACGCCGCGTCGACTGGCCGCGCCGGAGACGGACCTGGGCGTGTGCGTAGGGGAGCACGCCGACCGCAGGATGCGCCGGCGATGGAGGAGGGAGGCTGGCACTCCTGCGCCGAGGTTGGCAGTGGCGTCAGGAACCCAGGCCAGGGATGCGGGTGCTTGATGAACGCCAGGTAACGACGGTCACCGCAGTCGGAAGAATCGCCGTTGATTTCTGACGTGTTTGTTTTTGTGGGTGTAAACGCCAGGAGCGTCGCCACCTGGAGGGGCAGCGAGGGCAATATCCCCACGGTCGTGAGACTGGGGGCGCCGCCCCCTCCTGACATTTTAAAGGACCCCGACCCGGAAATGCACAGGAAAAAAAGGTGAATAAGGAGAATGACGGGACGGAAAATCATACTGTGAAGGAGGCCCCAAGGCTGACGAGACACCAGGAAATCTGATAAGTTTCCTATAAGAGACGTAGGACATAGATGAGGAGGAAGCTCCCAGGACGAAAAACATGCCATCGAGACGGAAAAGAAGCCACCCAGGTTAGACACGAAGGCTTCCAATGTGTGGTAGGGCATTCATAATTTGGAAAACGGGGCCCCCAGGATGGAAGGGAATCCCGTAAAATAGAGAATGAGAGCATGATAGAAATTTCCCAAGAATTTTGGCCCAAGATAGGCCAAAAATATTAGCAATTATGAGAACTGCCCTTTTTACCAATTTTTTTCACGCCCACCCCTGCCCCCCGGTCAACAAACCTTCCAGTGTGCCCCGGACCGCAATGTGCCCTTTTGGAGCCAGTCAGGTGCCCTATTGGAGCCGGCCAAGTGCCCTTTTCGATCCGCCCCCTCCTCCCCATGGAAAAATCCTGTGTGCGCGCCTGCCCATGAGAAGGCAGAGGGAACCACGTCTTCTTCAAAACCAGCTGCAGACTTCATTGTGAATTGGATGACGACACACGGAGTTGATGAAACACTCGTCGCTATCGGAGCTGACTCGACTGCAAGCAACACCGGCAACAAAGGTGGAATCATCCACTTCATTGAGCAGAAGCTGGGGCGAAAGTGTGCGTGGCTGGTGTGCGAGCTCCATACTAATGAGCTACCTCTTCGCCACCTCATCGAACAGCTGGGTGAGAGGTCATTTCAGTGCGTAGCATGCTCTCACTAAGCCGCGTTGTCAGTCTAGGTAATCCGGTTATCAAGCTGCACTACGATACAGAGGTCAGTATTATGAATCTCTTTGGATAGGGCCCGTTATATTCCGATTTGCAGATGTATTCCTGCCTATATGCATTTTAAAGAATTGTGAATTCCTGCTGCAAACTTTTCCCCAAAAAATATTTAGCGCACTGCCAATCATGACTCCCAGCATCCGGAACTCTAAAGGTATAGACCTCTTGCATCTCATCACCTGCGGTCTCAGCAGCATCCAGGTGAAGGAGTTCATTGAAGCTCCGATGATTGCCCCCATTTACGCTGCTCATATGCAGGGCACCGAGCGCATAGTGAAGGAGGTAACGGCGGCATCTGCCGCAGTGTACGGGTTCGACCGCCGAGACGGATTTATTGGGGCTCAAGCCGTTCACAGGGAGCTGCTGCCAGTATTTGCTACTAAACGTGACATGATGCGAATGCAACAGATCATGGAGGAGTAGGAAGAAAGCAACGTAACATGAGTGCAGTAGCATCACTGGTAGCAGCTGTCTGTGATTTTAACCCGATAGGCCTCTTTCCCCCCGCGGCGTGTTTTTTTTTGTCCTGTCGTCTGTTACAAATGTATCACCTATGACCGCTCGATATATGACTTACATTCTTGTTAATAATAAACATAGTCGTATGTACCATCCGAATACTTTTTCACATGAAACAGGATTCATAATCAGCTATGATATTTTTTAGTGCTAGATTCGAATTCTGCACCTAAATTTACGTCTAGAACTTTCAAACCGGGAATATCGGTCTCTTTCCAAATTTGACTTCTGTGACCTCTGAACTTTGACCTCTTGTGACCTCCGACCTTGAGAAGAAATGTCACAGTATATAATATCACAAGCTGCGTAGTAGCCATATCAGTAATCTATTCCAAATTTTGTTCATTTCTTCTGTATCCGTCACAAGATAAACCCAAGAAAGTTACGCAAATAGCTACATTTAGTCAAATTGAGGTCAATGATCTGACCTGGAGCGAAAACCCGTGACCTTAGGTCATCATGGTTGGTATCGATGGATTTATCTCGTTCCGTGCAACATGATATAACTTGTTTCATGGTTCTATCTTAATTTGGAAGTAAATGAGAACAAATTTGGCATTTTTGGGGTTACATTTTGGATTTTAAAGTGTGATTTTGTGCAGCAAATTTTTAAAATAATTTTTTGCTTTAATATGTTCCATGTTCCTCATGACCAAAGACAAAAAAACACTACGCGGTTTTTCCGGAAAAATACTTCGTCTCTGACGTTCTACCCTACTGTACACGCATATCGCAATACCAACATTTCACGCCCCAGCGGTGGTTCGTTCGGCTTTGTCCTCAGGCTTGCAGCCGGTGAGGTTCTGAAGGCACCAGTGACAATACGCAGTGCTAAGTAGTGCACTGTATCCAAAATGCGCTTGTTTCTGGTGCAAGCGCCATCGTACACGTAACACGCGTGGGCAATTTTGGACCGTATTTAGGTTTTGTAGCATATCATGAGAGTATTACGGCCTGCGCAGTAGGGCATTTTATCAATGCATGTCAGTAAGTTGACATATTTAAAGCATTTTTATCCAAGTGACTTCATATGGTGTCTGTATGTCAGACGACTTATAAATTATACTCCCAGAAACTTCACGATTGGTTTAACTGGGATAGGCTAGTCGTACAGCTTAACGTCCAGTTCCTGGATGCACCGTCGACTGCAAGAATGGAGTGCAGCTGCTTCGTCGGTGGAAAACCGGGAACCATTATTGATGCTCCAGCTCTGAAGCTGGTTCACAGCAAGCTGCAGCTGCTGCTGTCATGTCGTTGTTGAAGTACTTGCAGCAGATAACCAGACTGCGAAGTCAGCGACAAATATCGATAGTTTGATGTTCGGTGGCATATCATCGTCACTGTCACTGATCATCATGGCGAACAAAGCAACGCCAAGGACACTGCCCCACGGGACTCTATTGGTTTGTTGGAACCGTTCCGATAGTTCGTGGTCTACCCGGACGCTGAAGGGGCGTTCAGTCAAAAAGATGCGAATGAAAGTGCCCGGACGGCAACAGATTCATCTCGGACTCTTTCGAACTTTCATTAGAATACCGTGGAGCCCGGTTAAATCATATGTTGATCATCCTACCAGAAATCAAACAAAATAAATTGTCGTTTTCGTTGTATTATGTGCGATTTAATTGTCATATATGTGATTTGATTGTGATCCCTTTGCGGTTGCCTGGATAACATGGCTGATTAGTGTTCAGCACTTGGACAGTGGTCATGATAAATGGAGTAGTGTTGGGTAAAGCACTGTTTAAAATCAGTAACGAGAATGTCCAAATAGAAACAAAATGTCTGTTTCTGCATTGCCTTTGAAACGCAAAAAGACTGATTTTCCTTTTAGAACGTGGTGATGAGGAAAAACATTTTCCATGATAGATCAACAGACAAATAAAGTTATTCCTTTCTAATCCGACGTCAGCACCACGTACTTTGCTGCGCAGCTCCCTATCAGTACTCTGACACCACTGAGTCAGTACTTGATCGCGGTGCTTTGATAAGTCAGTAGCTGCGGCCTTTGCCATTCCTTCGCTCTGCCCTCTCTGGCAAAGAACTGGCCGCCAACCCAGTCGTCAATCATTCGTCCGTCGATTGTGCGCGAGATGAAATATCGCGCGTCAGAACCGCTACAGGATACCGCGCGGCCGGCGTCGCGTCCACACCGCCGGGGCGATTTGTCAGCGCCTTTAGGGCGAGCAGTGCGCCGTGGCGGCCTGGTTCTCTTCCCCGGTCGCTTAGTTCATTGCCTCATGAATTGAATGGTCGCAGGGCTCGAGTCTGCATGAGCGGATCGTCCGTTGTCTGTGAATGCGGACGTCTTGGCAGATGTGTGCTTGATTGGACTGGTGGTGGATTTTGACGATGGATGCAGGACAAGCATTAGCATCCGCAAGAGGATGCCGGCTATGGTGTCGGGTTGCGTACCGGATGTCGCCGCAGTTCTGTGTAGGTGGGAGAAGAGGGCATGTGATAGCTCTCAGTGGTTCTCTTCTGCACAGAACTCATACTGAAAGTTCTCAAAAAAAATCCCCAACTCAATACTCAAAAATCCTAGAAGCCGAAATAGCCAACAAACGGGCTTCAGAGATATATGGCATGCTCAGGACAGAGGCGTACTGGGGAATACCTACTGCGAGCGATGCGCCTTCTCTCCCGGGTGGACAAAATCCATGCTAATTTACTGCTTCCCGAGCGAGCAGAGGTCATTCGTAGGAATGAAACATGTTTCGCTACCACCAACCTACTTTCCAATACCTACTTAGTTGGAATTGCTGGATAAGCTTATGCCCAATGTTTAGCTTTTTCCACTAATCTTGTCGGGTGTTATAGTATCCAACTGAGATGTGAATATGGAAGTAGTAAAGGTGCATAAATAAATCAATGCTCTTGCTGAATTGCAAGTACTTGATGCACCCGTAGTAGAAGCCTTCGAAAGGATTGCTCAGGTGTTTTTTTTATTGGTTATACTAACTGAGAAAACGTTTACCTCGAGATTCATTTTTGTCGAGATTGTTAAATAACAATTTGTTCGAAGTATGTTTATGACACGCAACCATGTGTGCAATCTCTAGGGGTCTTGTGGGACACGTCTTCCCACCAATTTCTGAAAAATGGTGATTTGTCCCCTCAATTTTTATCGTGTCTCCCCAAGCCCCAGCTAGCTGAGTATCATCGCAGCAAAATTATACTTAGTCATTTATAAAGGGAAAATATATATGCAAGGGAATCACAGAAAATACTAGAAGCCGATCTAGCCAACCAACATGGCTTCACAGCTATCTATCGTCACAAAATCTTAGTGGTAGCAAAGTGGTAAAGAGGCACAAAATTTGCATTATCGCACGTCCTTATACTTATTAGATCATCTTCCCCTGCGCATGCATCGATATATGCTGAACAAACGTGACTCTGGGTGTTCTTGGCTATCTTCAAGACCATAGAAGGGTGTCTTCGGCACCCTTAAGCACGTATGGCAAGTTAACGTAGAATTCATATTCGCATTCGACGGCGAGTTCGCCAGTGACATATTCGGATTCGTATTTGCATTCAGAGACGGGTTTATGTTTGTTCGACTCAATTTCCACAAATACTTCTGCCTGTACTGGACACGCTGGAAGCAATTACGCATATCTCACATGACCACCTGAACGGTCAAGATCCAACGCAAACATAATTATTCGGTCGCCATGCATTTTTTATCGTTTTCACCCAAGCCCGTCCAAATCTGGTAATGTTTAGGCCAAAGGGCGAATATATGTTTAGGCAAAAATACATCTTTAGGCCAAACGTCGAAAAACTAATTTCTGCTGTATCCCGCATTTTTTCATTCCTGTCCAATCCTACCAAATCTTGTATCAAGCGATAGCACGTGGTCAACCCTTGAGTAACGTTTCAAACGGGACATGCCGAGGTCAAACCTCAAGGCCAAAGATTCGCTTGACTTCATTGAGTTTGGTCGCTATGCTTTCAGGTTTCATAAAATGGGAGTCATTCCACGCGATTTGTTTTGCCGTATGAGAAAGTTGAGAAATCGAAACATAATCAAGCGATAGCATGTGGTGAACTCTCGAGTAACACTTCAAACCGAGACATATCAATTGCAAACCCTCAGTATCAGTCACGGGGTGGCAAGCATAAAAATTCGACCTAGCATTAGGTCGGACCATCACATGCTGGTTCTGAGTGTAAGGTACTCTAGTGATAAACGAGGACCTGCAATTTGGGAATTTGATAATTATCTATAAGAAAACGAAGGATTTCGACAAAAGATAACGGAAAAATGCATCTCTCAAAACCAAACAGTGCACCTTGCCAAAATATTGTGACTTGAGAACCAAGGATTACTGATGTGTTGATGAGAAAAGTAGGGGAAATAAGCATTCCGAGAGGGAAACAGTTGGCTCACGAAAGACATGGACATGAGAAAGAGTTGTTCAAACGCATAGTAGAGTTATGTACTAAGTTATATTATATATATTATAAATATATATATATATATATATATATATATATAGATATAGATGCACTATGGCAGTACGCTTGGGTGCATGGTTAGCCATGTTTTTGACTCCTCCGATGTGTTGGTGTTTGCTTGTGTCCACTTCATCAATTCAGCTGCAAGATGCAAATGCTCGTTTGAATGCGGTTAATTCGATCTTCCAATTGGTACAATAAATTGCAGTACAGTAATACAGTGTCGCGCCGTACACAGATGCGCGTCACCAGCTGTTGAGACCTGAGCAGCTGGTGACCGGCCTGCCGACGCGTCATGACGGGCGAGGAGTCGGCTTTGCCCGGGGAGGAGCGGAAGTTTTTGAGACCTGAGCAGCTAGTGACCGGCCACCGACGCGTCATGACGGGCGGGGAGTCGGCAGCTGTTGAGACCTGAGCAGCTAGTGACCGGCCACCGACGCGTCATGACGGGCGAGGAGTCGGCAGCTGTTGAGACCTGAGCAGCTGGTGACCGGCTGCCGACGCGTCATGACGGGCGAGGAGTCGGCAGCTGTTGAGACCTGAGCAGCTGGTGACCGGCTGCCGACGCGTCACGACGCGCGGGGAGTCGGCCGGTCGGCGGACTCCGCAGCCGACTACCCTGACAGCGATACCCTCCAGAGGCCGAGCGGTGCCACCCTGACAGCGATACCCTCCAGAGGCCGAGCGGTGCCACCTCGTCCACCAGCCGGACTACAGATGGCCGGCCGCCCTGGCGGCGATACCCTCCAGAGGCCGAGCGGTGCCACCTCGTCCACCAGCCGGACTACAGGTGACCGGCCGCCCTGGCGGCGATACCCTCCAGAGGCCGAGCAGTGCTACCTCGTCCACCAGCCGGACTACAGATGGCCGGCCGCCCTGGCGGCGATACCCTCCAGAGGCCGAGCGGTGCCACCTCGTCCACCAGCCGGACTACAGATGGCCGGCCGCCCTGGCGGCGATACCCTCCAGAGGCCGAGCGGTGCCACCTCGTCCACCAGCCCCCGGACTACAGATGGCCGGCCGCCCTGGCGGCGATACCCTCCAGAGGCCGAGCGGTGCCACCTCGTCCACCAGCCGGACTACAGATGGCCGGCCGCCCTGGCGGCGATACCCTCCAGAGGCCGAGCGGTGCCACCTCGTCCACCAGCCGGACTACAGATGGCCGGCCGCCCTGGCGGCGATACCCTCCAGAGGCCGAGCGGTGCCACCTCGTCCACCAGCCGGACTACAGATGGCCGGCCGCCCTGGCGGCGATACCCTCCAGAGGCCGAGCGGTGCCACCTCGTCCACCAGCCGGACTACAGATGGCCGGCCGCCCTGGCGGCGATACCCTCCAGAGGCCGAGCGGTGCCACCTCGTCCACCAGCCCCAGGACTACAGATGGCCGGCCGCCCTGGCGGCGATACCCTCCAGAGGCCGAGCGGTGCCACCTCGTCCACCAGCCGGACTACAGATGGCCGGCCGCCCTGGCGGCGATACCCTCCAGAGGCCGAGCGGTGCCACCTCGTCCACCAGCCGGACTACAGATGGCCGGCCGCCCTGGCGGCGATACCCTCCAGAGGCCGAGCGGTGCCACCTCGTCCACCAGCCGGACTACAGATGGCCGGCCGCCCTGGCGGCGATACCCTCCAGAGGCCGAGCGGTGCCACCTCGCCAGCCCCAGCACCCCCTCCTCCAGAGGCCGAGCGGTGCCACTTCGTCCACCAGCCGGACTACAGGTGACCAGCCGCCCTGGCGGCGATACCCTCCAGAGGCCGAGCGGTGCCACCTCGTCCACCAGCCGGACTACAGGTGGCCGGCCGCCCTGGCGGCGATACCCTCCAGAGGCCGAGCGGTGCCACCTCGTCCACCAGCCGGACTACAGGTGGCCAGCCGCCCTGGCGGCGATACCCTCCAGAGGCCGAGCGGTGCCACCTCGTCCACCAGCCGGACTACAGATGGCCGGCCGCCCTGGCGGCGATACCCTCCAGCGGCCGAGCGGTGCCACCTCGTCCACCAGCCGGACTACAGGTGACCACCCTGACAGCGATACCCACCAGAGGCCGAGCGGTGCCACCTCGTCCACCAGCCGGACTACAGATGGCCGGCCGCCCTGGCGCGCCACCGTCGTCTCGCCGGCAAACTCGCCGCTCCAGTGGACGCGGAGCCGGCCGACGTCCTATGGGCCGTGGCCTCGTTTGGGCGCTGCAGCAGGGCCAGCGAGACCGTCCCTACGGCGTGCGTATATGGCCAGCCGGGCAGCGTCACGCGGCCCTCCAGACTAGCGTCACGTGATCCCCCCAGACTAGCGTCACGTGACCCCCCAGACTAGCGTCACGTGATCCCCCCCAGACTGGCGTCACGTGACCCCCCCCCTGCTCACGACCCCCACAGCGTCTATCCGCCGTGACCCTCCAGACTGGCGTCGAGTGTCGCCGGCCCGCCCCGCACACACCCACACGTGTGACTGGCTGTGACTGTCTGCTGTGATTGCCTGCTGTGACTGCCTGTCACAGCAGACAGTTGACAGGCGGACGGGCGGACGGCGGAAGGCGGACGCGGCGGACAGGCACAGGCGGACAGGCGGACAGGCGGACAGGCGGACAGGCGGACAGGCGGACAGACAGGCGGACAGGCGGACAGGCGGACGGCGGTCAGGCGACAAGGCGGACAGGCGGACAGGCGGACAGGCGGACGGCGTGTTGGTATCGCATCACATCGGCGGACAGGCGGACAGGCGGACAGGCGGCCAAATGCGGACAGGCGGACAGGCACAGGCGACAGCGGACAGGCACAGGCGGACAGGCGGACAGGCGGACGGGCGGACGGCGTGTCGGTATCGCATCACATCGGCGGACGGCGGACCGTCCGCAGGCGCTGCCAAATGCAGTGCTGCGACTGCCTGCTGTGACTGCCTGTCACAGCAGACAGTTGACAGGCGGACGGGCGGACGGCGTGTTGGTATCGCATCACATCGGCGGACGGCGGACCGTCCGCAGGCGCTGCCGTATGCAGTGCTGTGATTGCCTGCTGTGACTGCCTGTCACAGCAGACAGTTGACAGGCGGACGGGCGGACGGCGTGTTGGTATCGCATCACATCGGCGGACAGGCGGACAGGCGGACGGCGTGTCGGTATCGCATCACATCAGCGGACAGGCGGACGGGCGGACGGCGTGTCGGTATCGCATCACATCTGCGGACGGCCGACCGTCCGCAGGCGCTGCCGTATGCAGTGCTGCGACGCATCTCGGTTCGTTTCTGTGTAGGCATCAGCCGCAGCCGCCGGCCGAAGCCGCTACCTTACTCGGACGTGCGTCCATCATGCACCAGACCTGCGCACCCGGACTGTCTGCGCCGGCAGCCGACGGCCGAACGGCGCCGCACAGATGCCGGCAGGCGGACGAGAATTACATCATCGACTGGCCGTCACCCGACCGGATTGCGGTCCAGATTGTGTCAACGTTTCATTGTCGTGTCTCTATTGTCGGCGTTGGCACGACTGTTTGGCGGATCATGCGCTAGAATAGCCACGTCAACGTAACTCTTAGGCGGCATGCTGGTTATCGATCAATCTGCACGACATACCTTATGACCGAGCCATTCAAGAGACGGTCAGAGGCGCTGGTAGACGGTGAAATATCACAAGATGCGCTGATACGGTTATTGGTTTTACGACACATCGACCGTTGAGTCATGCAGTGTCGCAAATTTCTCACACCGATTGGCCGCAGGCGAAGAGTAGCGACAGGTGAGATTCGAACCCACAACCTTTCGATTGTGAGACATAAAGACATAGACATAAACGATTAGTGCAACTATGAGCCACAAGGGCCCTTCTTGGTTGCACTCTGTACACTGAACCAGTTGCCCACCAAATCTGTTAATCAGCCCTCCCTGTAATACTGAAAAGCAAGCCCTCTATTCTTATAATGATTGTCTATGCTGTTTTTAAAGATGTTCAATGTGCTGCTACTGACAATGGTTTCTGGCAGCTGGTTTCAGTGTTCTACTACCCTGTTGGTGAAGAAAGTCTGTCTTAATCTTGTTCTGCTGTGGTTAACTTTAATTTTGAATTTATGACCTCTAATTGCATCATTTCTGTTCAATTCAAACATTTCCCCAAGGTATCCCCTCTTCAGACCATGGACAAATTTAAAGACCTTGATGAGATCTCCTCTCAGCCTTCTATATCTAAGTGAAAACACATTCAATTTCTTCCATCTTTCCTCATATGCCAGGTTGCTTATGCCATTAACCATTTATGTAGCCCTCTTTTATACTCTCTCTAAAAGCCAACAATCTTTTTCATAGCTAGGAGACCAAGCTTGGATGCAGTATTCCAAATGTGGCCTGACGTATGCACAGTAAAGCTTCCTGATCACTTCCTCACTTCTGTATGATACATTCCTATTTATTGCCTCAAGCAAGCTCAGTGCCTTCTTCCTGGCTTCCTTGGTCTGTTCTGATGCCCCCAGTTTTGTGTTTAGAATAACACCTAAATCCTTCTCCTGTTGAGTCACTGATAGCACTTGGCTACCCATCAAGTATGGAGCCTTCATATGCTGCTTACCTACATGCATGATTTTGCACTTATCAAAACTAAATTTCATTTGCCATTCTTCGGACCACTTCACAAGTTCGTCTAAGTCTTTTTGCAGCGAGATATGCTCATCTTGACCTGTTATTGCCCTAAAGACCTTCAAATCATCCGCAAATTTCAAAACTTTACTGCTTAGGCCACTTTCAATGTTATTTACAAATATAATGAACAGTAGTGGCCCCAGTACTGACCACTGGGGGACTCCACTAAGAACATTTTGTCATGATGACTTTGTACCATTTTCTAAACCCATGTTGAGTATCTTGAATCAATCTGCTACCTTCCAGATAACTAACTATTCTATCCTTGATAGTTGATTCGAGTACCTTGCAGACTAGGGATGTGAGACTTACTGGCCTATAGTTTTCAACTTTCCCTCTTTCTCCTTTCTTGAAAATAGGAACTACAATTGCCCTTTCCAATCGGTTGGAATTTCATTTGTAACTGATCTACAAATATTATACTAAGTGGAAATGCCAGTTCCTTTTCAGTTTCCCGCAACACCCTAGCATAAATTTTATCAGGTCCTGCTGCCTTGTTTGGCTTTATTTTCCTGATATGATTGTAAACAACATTACTATCAATGAAATCAACATCATTTATCAGATCACATGTCACTGAACTGTGGTGTACAGTCGCAGATTGGTCATATCTTCCAATGTAAACACTGATTTAAACTGCTTGCTCAGCTCCTCAACCATCTCACTATCCTCCCCCAATGTAGTCCCGTTTACTTCCAGTGGACCAATTGTTCTAGAAACTTTACTCAGCTTGTAGAAACTAAAGAACTTTTCACTGTCGCCATTACAGTTTCTAGCTAAATCCAGTTCTTTTGCTCGCTTTGCTGCTCTGGTTTTTTGCTTCACAGTGTCTAGCTTTTCGATACGCCTTTAGATTAACGACATTTGAAGCTTCTTTAAAGACTCTAAGTGCAGTTTTCTTATCCTTAATTGCTTTTATCAAGTCTGGTGTAAGCCATGCTGGCTTTCCTACCCCTCTTTTGCGTCTTTGTTTTTGGGGGACATGTCTAATCTGAGTTTCCTTCAAGTAAGATTTGAACTTTTCCCATATTTCACAGGCATTCAAATTGGAGAATTCTTCTTCCCATCTGATGGCACTTAAAGCCGCTCTCATGCAGTCAGTCTTCTCTGTTGAAATTTGGAACCTTTACCAAATTATCCTTAACAATTTCCCTTACATATGCCTTGAATCCAACTATGTTATGGTCACTTCTTCCCAGAGTTTCTCCTACAGTCAAGTCTTGAACCAAGTCACTTAAATCTGAGAATACAAGGTCTAAGAATGAGCCATGTCTGGTAGGTTCCAATACAAACTGGTGTAAGAACAGGTCCTCTTCAAGGCATTTCGGAAACATTTTGCATGATGGGGAGCCAACACCAGCATTTTCATAACCTTTTAGATTAAAGTCACCAAGAATAAGGCACTTTCTCTTAAAGTTTCTACTGATTTCCTCACAAATCACCTTGTCAAGCTCCAGTTGCTGAGAATGTGGCAGGGTTCCTGATCGGTAGAAAGCTCCTATCCTCAGAGTATTGCTGTTGCCTTTTCCCACAGTGACATCAAGCCAAATGGACTTCACAGATACGTTTTTATCCCCACCTGCTACCTTTTGAGAACTGAATAAGCTATTCATATAGAGCATTACACCACCCCCTTTCATTGCTGGACCCCTATTGCACGAAAACATATTGTATCCCTGGATCTCATAGTCCTTCAAGTTTTCTCCAAAATACCTTTCACTGACCCATGCCTCCGTAATGCAAACAAAATCTGGTTCCTCCTCAGCAACATAACACTTGAACTCATCAAATTTTGACCGGATACTCTGAGCATTAAACATCATACACTTAACAAATGTTCCATAACCATACACTTAATAAGTGCTCCATAACCACCTTTGGCTTTTTCATACTGAGGAGTTCCTTTATCACTAGATGAACTATCACTCTGTCTCCTTGAACTACTGCTGTCCCTATTTGCTGACTTTGAGGCTCTACTGCCTTGGCTGACACTATTGGAATATTCCTGAGTTGGCAATGCAATTTCATCCCTCCCCACCCCATTTCCTAGTTTCCCTGAAGGACATGCTCGTACACTATGCCTAACAGAGAGACGGGAAACTTACCTCTAGACTACCCGTCCCCGAAATATCACAAGAAAGCTACACACATCACCTCTTTCAGTGGGCAGTTCAGATAGTTTTCCTGAATTGACTAGTTGATTACGTGGCCGATCAGTGAGGTACGTAGGTCATTTTTCCGGTGTTGCGCCCAGAGGTGGTGTCAGCCCCGCCTCTCCAGAGGTGGTGTCAGCCCCGCCTCTGCAGGGGTGGTGTCAGCCCCGCCTCTGTAGGGGTGGTGTCAGCCCCGCCTCTGTAGGGGTGGTGTCAGCCCCGCCTCTCCAGAGGTGGTGTCAGCCCCGCCTCTCCAGAGGTGGTGTCAGCCCCCCTCTCCAGAGGTGGTTGTCAGCCCCGCCTCTCAGGGGTGGTGTCAGCCCCGCCTCTGCAGAGGTGGTGTCAGCCCCGCCTCTGCAGAGGTGGTGTCAGCCCCGCCTCTCCAGGGTGGTGTCAGCCCGCATCAGGTGGTGTTAGCCCCGCCTCCGCAGAGGTGGTGTCAGCCCCGCCTCTGTAGGGGTGGTGTCAGCCCCGCCTCTGAAGAGGTGGTGTCAGCCCCGCCTCTCCAGAGGTGGTGTCAGCCCCGCCTCTGAAGAGGTGGTGTCAGCCCCGCATCTCCAGAGGTGGTGTAAGCCCCGCCTCTCCAGAGGTGATGTCAGCCCCGCCTCTGCAGCGGCAGAAGCGACAGTGGGACCGGCGCCGTCTCCGAGGCCACCGCCGGATGTCTGGGGGGCAGCCAGGTCAGATTGTGTCACCTACCAGTGGGGGGGGGCTGACACGGCGCCAGACGGGCTGCCGTGTGGCTCCGGTGCTCTCACGCGACCCCCTCCCCCCCCCCGCATCATCGCTATCTCGATTCTGTGATTACCAAAAATATTTTGCAGATAAGGAGAATCAATTTACTCAGTTTGTGTGGTATGTACAAACATAATTTGTGATTCGAATTTCCTTGACTTTTCATCACCTATGCTGGTCACGTTTAAATTTGCAGTGGCACCAATTGAAATAATTGTCCCACGAACGGATCTGCCCAGTTGTAGGTAATAGACGATCAATTATTGAAGCCACAAAGAAACACACCTTCATGTAAAACAGATGACGGTTCATTACACATACTATTTAGGTTGCGTATTATGTGTAATTACCTTGTAGTTGGTTGGTTATTGGGGTTTAGGGGCGCATCGACTGCTGAACCCATGCAGCGCCCGTAATTACCTTGCATGCGTATCAATAACCGAGGTAATGTCAGCTATCATAGCAGGGTTACGAGGGTTGCATAATTAAAGGACGATTATAGCCAAGCTTCACCTGGTGTGATCATTGAGACCAAACAAACTGGTGCACAATGAGCCCGGAGCACAATGGGCCATTATTTACCACCGCGGTGGTAAGCAAAATAGTCAAGTGGTGGCAAACATTCCAACACGACCGTTCCCCATGGCAATACACTTAGCTGAAAAGATTAAATACACCGAGTGATAGACATCCCTGAATTTGCACATCCTCAGGGGCCAGATACAACTCCGGTCAGATGATCGTACCGTGAAGGGGTATGCCTGTGCCGTGAGCAGGGTGTGACCGTACCGTGAGCGGGGTGTGACCGTACCGTGAGCGGGGTGTGACCGTACCGTGAGCGGGGTGTAGACCGTACCGTGAGCGGGGTGTGACCGTACCGTGAGCGGGGTGTGACCGTACCGTGAGCACGTACCGTGAGCGGGGTGTGACCGTACCGTGAGCGGGGTGTGACCGTACCGTGAGCGGGGTGTGACCGCCGTGAGCGGGGTGTGACCGTACCGTGAGCGGGGTGTGACTGTACCGTGAGGGGGTGTGACCGTACCGTGAGCGGGGTGTGACCGTACCGTGAGCGGGGTGTGACCGTACCGTGAGCGGGGTGTGACCGTACCGTGAGCGGGGTGTGACCGTACCGTGAGCGGGGTGTGACCGTACCGTGAGCGGGGTGTGACTGTACCGTGAGCGGGGTGTGACCGTACCGTGAGCGGGGTGTGACCGTACCGTGAGCGGGGTGTGACCGTACCGTGAGCGGGGTGTGACCGTACCGTGAGCGGGGTGTGACCGTACCGTGAGCGGGGTGTGACCGTACCGTGAGCGGGGTGTGACCGTACCGTGAGGGGGTGTGACCGTACCGTGAGCGGGGTGTGACCGTACCGTGAGCGGGGTGTGACCGTACCGTGAGCAAGGTGTGACCGTACCGTGAGCGGGGTGTGACCGTACCGTGAGCGGGGTGTGACTGTACCGTGAGCGGGGTGTGACCGTACCGTGAGCGGGGTGTGACCGTACCGTGAGCAAGGTGTGACCGTACCGTGAGCGGGTACCGTGAGCGGGGTGTGACCGTACCGTGAGCGGGGTGTGACCGTACCGTGAGCGGGGTGTGGCCGTACCGTGAGCGGGGTGTGACCGTACCGTGAGCGGGGTATGACCGTACCGTGAGCAAGGTGTGACCGCACCGTGAGCAGGGTATGACCGTACCGTGAGCGGGGTATGACCGTACCGTGAGCGGGTGCCGTACCGTGAGCGGGTGTGACCGTACCGTGAGCGGGGTGTGACCGTACCGTGAGCGGACGGTACCGTGAGCGGGGTGTGACCGTACCGTGAGCGGGGTGTGACCGTACCGTGAGCAAGGTGTGACCGTACCGTGAGCGGGGTACACGCCGTACCGTGAGCGGGGTGTGACCGTACCGTGAGCCGTACGTGACGCGTACCGGTGAGCGGTGGACACGGCCTGCGGGTCACCACCGGTCATCCATGTATCTACACGCTCGACGAGCGCGTCTGCGGCGCACGCCCGTGCTCGCTGGGCGGCAGTCGACGGCGTGGTGGCGCCACCTGTCGCCCGCGGACGACGACGCCGCCCTCGAGCGGGCCTGGCCAGCGCCGGCCGCCGCTGCAACATGTCGGCCGTATCCCGCCGGGCGCCGCTGCAACATGTCGGCCGTGTCTCGCCGGGCGCCGCTGCAACATGTCGGCCGTGTCTCGCCGCTGCAACATGTCGGCCGTGTCCCGCCGGGCGCCGCTGCAACATGTCGGCCGTGTCTCGCCGGGCGCCGCTGCAACATGTCGGCCGTGTCTCGCCGGGCGCCGCTGCAACATGTCGGCCGTGTCTCGCCGCTGCAACATGTCGGCCGTGTCTCGCCGGGCGCCGCTGCAACATGTCGGCCGTGTCTCGCCGGGCACCGCCGCAACATGTCGGCCGTGTCTCGCCGCTGCAACAGGCCGTGTCGCCGCTGCAACATGTCGGCCGTGTCTCGCCGGGCGCCGCTGCAACATGTCGGCCGTGTCTCGCCGGGCGCCGCTGCAACATGTCGGCCGTGTCTCGCCGGGCGCCGCTGCAACGGCCGTGTCCGCCGCCGTGTCTCGCCGGCCGTGTCTCGCCGGCGCCGCTGCAACATGTCGGCCGTGTCTCGCCGGGCGCCGCTGCAACATGTCGGCCGTGTCTCGCCGGGCGCCGCTGCAACATGTCGGCCGTGTCTCGCCGGGCGCCGCTGCAACATGTCGGCCGTGTCTCGCCGGGCGCCGCTGCAACATGTCGGCCGTGTCTCGCCGGGCGCCGCTGCAACATGTCGGCCGTGTCTCGCCGGGCGCCGCTGCAACATGTCGGCCGTGTCTCGCCGGGCGCCGCTGCAACATGTGCCGTGTGGCGCCGCTGCAACATGTCGGCCGTGTCTCGCCGGGCGCCGCTGCAGCATGTCGGCCGTGTCTCGCCGGGCGCCGCTGCAACATGTCGGCCGTGTCTCGCCGGGCGCTGCTGCAACATGTCGGCCGCGTCTCGCCGCTGCAGCATGTCGGCCGTGTCTCGCTGGGCGCCGCTGCAACATGTCGGCCGTGTCCCGCCGGGCGCCGCTGCAACATGTCGGCCGTGTCTCGCCGGGCGCCGCTGCAACATGTCGGCCGTGTCTCGCCGGGCGCCGCTGCAACATGTCGGCCGTGTCTCGCCGGGCGATAATCAGACAGTGGCGGAGGTGGCCGAGGGGAGGGGCGACACGCGGCAGAGGCGGTTTGTTTGTTTGTTGCTTGTTTGTTTGTTTGTGTGTTGTTTGTTTGTTTATGGTGGACCCGGAGCAGTAAGGAATAGTCGAAGACGGAGCGAGCGAGGGCGAGGGTGGAGACTGGGACGTGCAGTAGGCAGTCGTGTGGTCGAGCCGTGTGGGACGTGCAGTAGACAGTCGTGTGGTCGAGCCGTGTAGGACGTGCAGTAGGCAGTCGTGTGGTCGAGCCGTGTGGGACGTGCAGTAGGCAGTCGTGGTGTGTGACAGTCGTGTGGTCGAGCCGTGTGGCGTGCAGTCGTGTGGTCGAGCCGTGTGGGACGTGCAGTAGACAGTCGTGTGGTCGAGCCGTGTGGGACGTGCAGTAGGCAGTCGTGTGGTCGAGCCGTGTAGGACGTGCAGTAGGCAGTCGTGTGGTCGAGCCGTGTGGGACGTGCAGTAGGCAGTCGTGTGGTCGAACCGTGTGGGACGTGCAGTAGGCAGTCGTGTGGTCGAGCCGTGTGGGACGTGCAGTAGGCAGTCGTGTTATCATCTTGTGCTAAGATGGTTATGATGGTAGAGTTCAAACTCGGATCAAAGTGTACTGCCGCATCACTCCAGCACGTGGCGTGTATTTGAACTGAGCCAAATTACGCATGACGTAAGTAAAGGAGAGACCGCAAAGCACAACATTAAAGCTGCACCAAAAGCACAACATCACGTGGAGTCTGTAGACCATATCCAGAGCAGGAGGGAACAAAACCATCCAACTAAAGCGAGGTCATCATCGTGTCTGACGAC
This sequence comes from Imbricaverruca yamaguchii, assembly GCA_034440575.1. NCBI lineage: Eukaryota > Metazoa > Arthropoda > Thecostraca > Neoverrucidae > Imbricaverruca > Imbricaverruca yamaguchii. Next base: position 2,145,039 of record JAOTOL010001647.1, on the reverse strand, counting down.
ATAGTCAGCTGGCGTTCGAGAAGCTTTCACGGCTGGCACTGGGCGGTTCCAGCACGAGGTTTCGAAGGGCGATAACGCCCGGCGCGATTTGGACCGGACAGTACCGGCAGGCACGGTGTTGCCTCCACGGTCGATCAGGTGGCATCTGGTGACCGCAGAGACTGGGCAGCCGTGAGGACGTACGGCGAGCAGAGACTGGACAGCCGTGAGGACGTACGGCGAGCAGAGACTGGACAGTCGCGAGGACGTACGGCGAGCAGCGACCGCCGGGCGGGGCGGAGCCGAACGTACGGCGAGCACTGGCAGCCGTGAGGACGTCGGCGAGCAGGATGGACAGTCGCGAGGACGTACCGCGAGCAGAGACTGGACAGTCGCGAGGACGTACGGCGAGCAGAGACTGGACAGTCGCGAGGACGTACGGCGAGCAGAGACTGGACAGCCGTGAGGACGTACGGCGAGCAGCGACTGGACAGTCGCGATGATGAGCGCATCCCCCAGAGCCCGGGACCTCTTAGATGGAGAAAATGCGTGAATGCTAATTAGCATGTTATAGCCACTGCTGGGAAGTGCTAGTGGATAGATGCTGCAAATATGTTATTAAAATGCTGTTTACACAGAGGGATGTGCTCTGCAAAGGGCAGAGGCCATCGCCGAGGGCGTAGACTGGCTTCCTCGGGCCCCAGAGGTGCTCAGAAGAGGTGTCTATGGCTCTGGTCTTCCCTGACGTCGGTAATTGTCTCACGACGCCCTGTCTCGAATTGCCACTCACCCAGCCTCGTTACATTCACCTTGGAGTCGTCTCAGCTCTCATTAACTACATCTGTTTGTGTTCCCTTTCATTTTCCGGTGCGTTGTAACTTGCTTCGATTGGCTTCGGAGATTGCCGCCGAGCTAACATGGCAGCACCGGCAGTCGTTGGCCAATGCTCCCGCTCCACAGAGCCGATGAGTTGCAGGCGAATGAGTGACCACTTTCGTACTCCATATCCGAAATGTCGCATTACTTGAGCTCTCAGCAAATGCCACGGTCTTAGCCTTCGGGGTGCTTGGGTGCCATGGAAATGCATAAAGCATCCTTTAAGATTGACTGTAGACCCTACGAGCGGGAAAATCTAATTATGTAACGGCTCTCGACCTGTAGCGCTTCCGATACACGTTCTGATGCTCAGCTAGTGATCGCTATCGCGTGGCTAGCGACGCCCCCTCCCCCATACGATATAATTGGCTAGTATCACGTTACCAAGAACCATATTGTTTAGGTCTCACTTTCATTTTTAGTTTCAACTCCGCCAGGCCGGGGCTCTCGAGAGTCCCCAGCCCTGATATTTTTCCGTAATTGCAGCCGGATGAGTAGATGCAAGAACATCAAATTTTCAACAGCTCGTACATATGCTTTGCATATTTTTGTGAGACTCAGGTCCGGGTCATCAAAGGTTATTGAACTGGGACGGATCAAAGTGTTGTCAAATGTCGAAAAACATTAGGAGTGCTGCTAATCAGAACAATCGCAAATATATAAACAACAAACGCAAAGCATGCTGACCTGCCGTCAGGACGACCAGACCCATACCTGGAAATGTCAAGTAAGGTCAAGGTTACCAACTTGAGGAGGGTAAATCTCCTTGTGCTTTTACAGTATTCAGTGGGAATAATTCAATTTCGGAGGTAAGTATCATACATAAAATGATAGAAAGCACGAAATGACCGTTTTGCGTTGATTTGTGTCAAAGGTTACTGGCGTAAGCTCAGCTCGCTTGTCATGTATACTCGGTTGGTTGGTTATTGGAGTTTAGGGGCGCATGGACTACATCGGTCATGCAGCGCCCATGTCAAGTATACTCTACACAACAACAACTGATACAGAATGTTGCTGTTCCTCGCTAAGTGATACCTGAATTCTATTTCAGCACTATTCAGGTCGTGCGACATGACATTGGATGGCAATAGAATGACCTGAGCTGACCTGACTTCATGCAAGCTGACAAAATTTGGCCTGATATGACCTTCCTTTGGAATTATTTCCCAAGCAGTGCACACTTGGGCGAAGGCTGAAGATATCGCTTTATCAAATTCGGCATTGTCCCGGCGTGATCTGAGGTCAGGTCACCAAGTTAAGTAGGACAGTTTACAAAGGAGTTTTAGTATCACATCCGTTCTTCCTGGAACACAACTGTATGCTTCAAAAGTGATGCTTCTGATGTACTCAAGCTTGAACGTACTTGACCTGACTATGTGACCTGTCAAAATCTTAGAATTGTCTGATGTCAATCGCATACAAATCCTGTGTTGCTGGAATGGTTCTGTTGGAAGGACAAGAGACATGCAAAAATGGAGAAACAATATGTGATACGAGTACTGTGCTATATTGGCTTGACAATCGCAGTTTCCTTGTTTCCAACATGCATAGTAAGGAGGACATCACATCACAGATGACATCACAGATGACATTACAGATGAGGAGTTCAGCGATGCTCGACTGTCGGCCTATATATAGAATGCTGCCCACGTCGTATTAATATAGGCAGTTTTAAGCCTAGGTCACATCAGATTGTCCGAAAAAATTGGCTGTATAAAACACCTCTATTATTCTTGTTCGGTGCCAAATGGTAGCAATGCAAGTGTTGGCAGGCCAGGAGCGACACTCTTTGGCCTGCCAGTCGGTCAACAAAACCAGGAAGTTGTGGGGCGATACTAAAGGCCCGCCGGTCGACAAGGCTGGAAAGTTTTCGAGCGATGTCGCAGCACGAGGTGGTTCATAAATAAAGACATAAAGACAGAAGATTAGTGAATCTATGAGCCACAAGGGCCCGTCTTGGCTGCACTCTGTACACTCAACCAGTTGCCCACAAAATCCGTCGATCAGCCCTCCCTGGAATACTGAACCACAGCAAGCCCTCTTTTCTTATGATTGTCTATGCTGTTTTAAAGATGTTCAATGCGCTGCTACTGACAATGGTTTCTGGCAGCTGGTCCCAGTGTTCTACTACCCTATTGGTGAAGAATGACTTCTTAACCTTGTTCTGCTGTGGTTAACTTTAATTTGAATCGATGACCTCTAATTGCATCATTTCTGTTAAATTCAAACATTTCTCCAAGATATCCCCTCTCCAGACCATGGAAAAATTTAAAGACCTCGATGAGATCTCCTCCCAGCCTTCTATATCTAAGGGAAAACATATTCACTTTCTTCAATCTTTCCTCATATGCCAGGTTTCTTATACCCTTAACAATTTTTGTAGCCCTCTTTTGTACTCTCTCTAAAAGCCAACAATCTCTTTCATAGCTAGGAGACCAAGCTTGGATGCAGTATTCCAAATGTGGCCTGACATATGCACAGTAAAGCTTCCTGATCACTTCCTCACTTCTGTATGATACATTCCTATTCATTGCCCCAAGCATTCTCAGTGCCCTCTTCCTGGCTTCCTTGGTCTGTTCTGATGCATGCCCCCAATTTTGTGTTTAGAATAACACCTAAATCCTTCTCCTGTTGAGTCACTGATAGCACTTGGACACCCATCAAGTATGGAGCCTTCATATGCTGCTTACCTACATGCATGATTTTGCACTTATCAAAATTAAATTTCATTTGCCATTCTTCGGACCACTTCACAAGTTCGTCTAAATGTAAGGGGGATGTGACGCGCCTACCTCCGCCCGTGCCCGGCGGTATGCGGCAGCAGCAGCGGTGTGTGGGTGCGGCCGGCGGTGCAGCAGACGCCACGTGGTGTGCGCGCGTGCTGCTGCACTGGGTGCGCCTCTGGGATGGCGCGGCCGGGGCCATTCGTTGGTGACCTCGGTCGCCTTGGCAGAGCGGAGCGGAGGTCGGACTCAAGACGCGAGAGCGCGAGGTCACGTCGGTGCGGTGCGCTGTCCGGCTGCGGCCGGCCGTGACATAGTTCATGAATGTATAGCGAATACAGAATCTGCTGCAGCCCGGAGTCGTTAATCGGAGCGTTACATAAGTCTTTCTGCAGCGAGATATGCTCATTGTGACCTGTTATTTCCCTAAAACCTTCAAATCATTCGCAAATTTCAAAGCCTTACTGCTTAGGCCACTTTCAATGTTATTTACAAATATAATGAACAGTAGTGGCCCCATTACTGACCCCTGGGGGACTCCACTAAGAACATTTTGCCATGATGACTTTATACCATTTAGCATCACTCATTGCTGTCTATCTGAAAGCAATAACTCTATCCATTTTGCTACCTGCAATACCATGGGCCTGAAGCTGCATCATTAACCGTGTATGGGGTACCCTGTCAAAGGCCTTACTAAAGTCAAGATATGCTACATCAACCTGATTTCCCTGATCAAATTGTTCTGTAGCGAAGTTGAAAAAGTCCAAGAGATTTGTGAGACACGATCGCCCTTTTCTAAACCCATGTTGAGTATCTTGAATCAATCTGTTTTCTTCCAGATAACTAACTATTCTATCCTTGATAATTGATTCGAGTACCTTGCAGACTAGGGATGCGAGACTTACTGGCCTATAGTATTCAACTTTCCCTCCTTCTCCTTTCTTGAAAATAGGAACTACATTTGCACTTTTCATATCTGTTTGAATTTCATTTTGTGAAACTGATCTACAAAATAAGGTACTAAGTGGAAATGCCAGTTCCTTTTCAGCTTCCCACAATACCCTAGCATAAATTTCATCAGGTTCTGCTGCCTTGTTTGGCTCTATTTTCCTGATATGATTGAAAACAACATCACTATCAATGAAATCAACATCATTTATCCGAGCACATGTCACTGAACTATGGGGTACGGTCGGCAGATAGGTCATATCTTCCAATGTAAACACTGATTTAAACTGCTTGCTCAACTCCTCAACCATCTTACTATCCTATCCATGCTGAGATTGCTGACACCTATTCTCGACGAGAACCTGCCACTCAGAAACATCAAAATTCGGAACCCAACAGCACCACATGTTAGCGAAGCTACCAAACATCCCATGCATCGGCGAAATGTATCCTGGCGCCTACGACACATACAAAGTACTTAACCGACAAGTTCGATCAGCTATTAGAGCTGACTGTAGGGAAGAGATTAGCGGAAAGATAGCTCAGAAAGGTCCATCAGCTGCGTGGCGTGCTATCAAGCCTATTATCGACACAAAAAAGATCTCATAGAGTTCAACCTCAGGTCCTACCTGAGCAGCTCAATCAATATTTTGTTAGTGTCCGACCAAAAGTATTAGCAGAGGTCAAACGCCAGGCAATCATGCCTGAACACACATCTCCCAGTTGCCGCCTATCGCGCGTCTCTACCAGCTCCTATAAAGTATCACCCATATCTCTTGAACAGCCAGCCAAAATCGTCATAGACATGAGAAGCACAAGTGCGTGCGGAACCGACGGGATCTGTATTAAGGTTATCAAATTTATGTTCTTTTTATCGGCGAAGTGCTGCTCGACATTATAAACACATGCCTGACTACAGCCGATATTCCCTCCACTTGGAAACAGCCAATAGTAACTCCCATTTACAAATCAGGAGATCCTTCGGATCCATCTAATTTTAGACCCATCTCATTGGTTCCGGTTACCGCCAAGATCACTGAGAGGGTAGTGCAGAAACAATTATATCACTACCTAAGCTCAAACCACCTACTGGCCCAAACTCAGCACGGCTTCAGACCACGCCACTCTACGGAAACCGCTCTTATCTCAGTCACGGACAAAATACTAGCAGCAATGGACCGTTCGAAAGTAGCTCTCCTTTGCATTCTGGACCTCAGTAAATGTTTCGACGTAATAGACCACACCAAACTGCTCACTAAACTAGAACTCCATGGAATCGATACCGACTGGTTTAGGGCATATCTGGGAGGTCAGACGCAGGCTGTTAGCGTCTCAGATCAACACGGAAACAGGCATCTCTCCTCCTTTCTCCCAAACAACATAGGTGTCTTTCAAGGCTCATCATTAGGTCCACTCCTCTATTGCATCTTTTCGAACGACCTCAGTTTGCACGTCCCGATAGCACACGTCACCCAGTTCGCAGACGACACTCAGGTCCTCATCTCCGGTCGGAAATCTGATCTCCCAAATCTGATAAGTCAGATGGAGACATGTATGAGCCAACTCTACGACTACTTCCTTGATAACGGTTTGATGGTGAACCCGACCAAAACTCGGCTTCTTACTCTCGGATCGCGTCAAAATCTTCGTAATATTACCCCGATACGAGTGTGCTTTAGGGACGCCGTAATAGATGAGAGCCATTCGTGTAAGAACCTTGGGGTGACATTTGATCGCCACATGTCGTGGGATTCCCATGTAGCTGTTGTGGTCCGCAAGTGCACTGGGTTCCTTCTGGCCCTGAGCCATCTGCGTCACCATCTGCCGACCAGTACCCTCTTCACTATAGTCAATAGCCTAGTTATATCCAATATCCGCTACTGCATATCTGTTTACGGGAACGGGTCGTCAGCAAACATCCACAGACTAGACAAGATCATTAACTTCGCCACTAGAGTCGTGTCAGGTCTACGGAAATTTGGTCATATTTCTGATGCCCGAAACGAGTTGGGTCTCCTCACCGCAGCTGATCTGTATCTATTTCACAGTCTTACTTTGCTCCACAAGATCATTCTGACGGGTGAGCCTACGCATATTGCCGCTCAAATCATTGCAAACTTTACCCTGCGAAACAGTCATACACGTGCAGACGACCACCTGCACCTGCCAGCCATACACAGAGAGGCTGGCCGCAGGAGATGTCTGCTCGTCTGTCTTCCACTATAACAATCTACCTACTGACACAAAAACATTGAGGCTGTCTAACTTCAAGAAACATGCACTAGCGTATCTCCACGAATAACACTAGTCACACAAAAAAAACTTACACCATGGATATGTGTACACTATGAAGTCACCTTCAGGCCATCGCTTTCCTATCACTTCCACAAACCACTTGTGCATAGCTCGTGTTGCAAGTACGGTGTATGTAGTGCGGAGAGTTATATGGGTATTGTATTATGTTGGCGTACGAATGTTTGTTGCGCATCTGCTCCCACTATTGACCACAAATCTATTCTTTCTTTGTAAATATATGTGGAGTTATACCCAGACTGTCCATAACAGCCACTGCACGTGGAGGGCATGTATTGTGAAATAAATAAATAAATAAATATCATCACCCAATATAGTCCAGTTTACTTCAAGTGGACCAATTGTGCTAAAAACTTTACTCAGCTTGTAGAAACTAAAGAACTTTTTACTGTCCCCATTACAGTTCCTAGCCAAATCCAGTTCTTTTGCTCGCTTTGCTGGTCTGTTTTTTTTTTGCTTCACAGTGTCTAGCTTTTCTATACGCCTTTAGATTTACGATATTTGAAGCTTCCTTAAACACTCTAAATGCAGCCCTTCTTAGCCTTAATTGCTTTTATCTAGTCTGGTGTAAGCCATGCTGGCTTTTCTACCCTTCTTTTGCGTCTTTGCTTTTGGGAGACATGTCTAGCCTAAATTTCCTTTGAGTAAGACTTGAACTTTTCCCACATATCACAGGCATTTAAATTGCAGAATTCTTCTTCCCGTCTTATGGCACTTAAAGCCGTTCTCATTCAGTCAAAATCTGCTCTGTTGAAATTTGGAACATTTACCAAATAATCCTCGATAATTTCCATTACATGTGCCTTGAATCTAACTATGTTATGGTCACTTCTTCACAGAGTTTCTCCTACAGTCAAGTCTTGAACCAAGTCACTTAAATCCGAGAATACAAGGTCCAAGAATGAGCCATGCCTGGTAGGTTTCGTTATAAACTGGTGTAAGAACAGGTCCTCTTCAAGGCATTTCCTAAACATTTTGCAGGATGGAGAGTCAACACCAATATTTTCATATCCTTCTAGATTAAAGTCACCAAGAATAAGGCACTTCCTCTGAAAGTTTCCACTGATTTCCTCACAAATCGCCTTATCAAGCTCTAGTTGCTGAGAATGTGGCAGGGTTCCTGATCGGTAGAGTTTCTATCCTCAGTGTATTGCTGTTGCCTTTTCCCACAACGACATCAAGCCAAATGGACCCCACAGACGTATTTGTATCCCCACCTGCTACTTTTTGGGAACTGAATAAGCTATTCACATAGAGCATTACACCACCCCCTTTCACTGCTTGACCCCTATTGGATGAAAACATGTTGTATCCCTGGATCTCATAGTCCTGCAAGTTATCTCCAAGATATCCCTCACTGACCCATGCCTCCGTAATGCAAACAAAATCTGGCTCCTCCTGAGCAACATAACATTTTAACTCATCAAATTTGTATCGATACTCGGAGCGTTAAGCATCATACACTTAACATATGTTCCATAACCATCTTTGGCTTTTTCATGCTGAGGAGTTCTTTTATCACTGGATGAACTACCACTCTGCCTCCTTGAACTACTGCTGTCCCTATTTGCTGACTGACTTTAAGGTTCTATTGCCTTGGCCGACACTATTGGAATATCCCAGAGATGGCAATGCAATTTCATTCTTCCCCACCCCATTTCCTAGTTTCCCTGAAGGACATGCTCATACACTTCGTCTAACACATGAACCCCCTTCTCAGAGAAGTGCAGGCCATCCCTCTGATAAAGGTCCCATGATCCATAAAACCTGCACCACTTGTCAACAAAGGTGAAACCTAACTCATGGCAGAGCTTACCTACCCTGACATTGGCTGCCAGTGCCCTAGAGCTCCACTCAGGGGAGGTTCCAGCCCTAGGCAAAATTGCAGTTACAATGACTCTCCTATTGTTATCCTTCAGGGTGGCCAGAAGGGCCCTGTAGTCCTGTAGCAGCTCCTCACTCATAGCAAGGACCTATGTTATGCACCCCTACCTGTACTACAACTGAAATAAACTGGTGATCACTGGTGGCCTGTGCCACCACTGGCACCAGGTCCTTGACCTTGGCACCAGGCCTGGTGATGCACCTCCTGTCCCTCATACCTTTACAGAATACCCGATCTAAATGTCGCACACGAGAATCACCTACGACCAGTACCGTATCCTCACTACTACTATCCTGGGCGCAGGATAGTGCCTGGAATCTATTCGATATTGCTATGCCTGCTTGTTGAGCAGTTTGACTAGGCTTCCTCCCACTCCAGCCAGTCCGCTAACTGCTGCTACTCCTACTCCTCTAATTCCGCTTGTTGCGTCGACCACTTTAACGAAAGCATACATCACTGTTGAGCAGACCTACGTCCCAGGTTGAGGTGAGGGCCAGAATATAAAACATAATGTGGTCCTTGTCATAACTTGTAATATTCATTATCGTCTGTTGGGTCTTAGTTGGTGAAGTTCCTTTTCTCTCATACCACAGCTACCTTGATAATGGTTCACACTTCTTCATTCTTCTTCGCCGGCATGTTCTGGACCTGACTTGGCGAAGCTGCCGTACTCGCAAAATGCCGCTATTAATGTGCAGGACAAAATGCAGCAATTGAAGGCGTGTACACAATGTGCATGTCCCTGCACTTCACCCGCTGCGCCACCCATGACCCCTATATAATGACATGCATACGGTCCCGCAACTCATGTCTTAAAATATGTATAGAACGCAACGATCGTGAGGCCTATGATCTATGGTCTATGGCCTGCGGGTGAAGATAATTTGCCAAATATATGCTATGCATGTCAAGTAGTTGCTAGCACTTAAACTAAGATCTTGGTCATTCGATCATTTCCCAGTTTGCACTTCCATTTTTCATGCTGAGATATTTGCTTTCCCCTTATCTTTACCGTAACTGGTGTAATCGCCTGTCTGGCTGTCTGCCGTCCGTCCAGAGGCAACAGGTCAGCGGGGTCAGGGGTCAGCAGCGTGACACCACGTTGCACCACGTGACACCGGCCGGACGCCAGACGCTATATCGGCGCCGGCTGGCCCGCCAGGGAGAAGCCGCGCTGGTGCTCTATTGGCTCCTCTCCGGCTGTTTTGGGGGCGTCTCGGCGCCGCAGACCTTGCCTCTGCACCACGGACCTCGCCCATGCACCACCAACCTCGCTCCTGCAACACGAACCTCGCTCCTGCACCACAGACTTTGTCCCTGCACTACGGACCTCGCTCCTGGAACACGGACCTCGCCCCTGCACCACGGACCTCGCCCCTGCACCACGGACCTCGCCCCTGCACCACGGACCTCGCTCCTGCACCACGGACCTCGCTCCTGCACCACGGACCTCGCTCCTGCAACACGGACCTCGCTCCTGCACCACAGACTTCGTCCCTGCACCACGGACCTCGCTCCTGCACCACAAACCTCGCTCCTGCAACACGAACCTCGCTCCTGCACCACGAACCTCGCCACAACCTCGCTCCTGCACCACAGACCCTTCGCCCCTGCACCACGGACCTCGCCCCTGCACCACGGACCTCGCTCCTGCACCACGGACCTCGCCCCTGTACCACGGACCTCGCCCCTGCACCACGGACCTCGCTCCTGCACCACGGACCTCGCCCACAGACTTTGTCCCCACGGACCTCGCCCCTGCACCACGGACCTCGCCCCTGCACCACGGACCTCGCCCCTGCACCACGGACCTCGCTCCTGCACCACGGACCTCGCTCCTGCACCACGGACCTCGCCCCTGCACCACGGACCTCGCTCCTGCACCACGGACCTCGCTCCTGCACCAGACCTCGTCCCTCACCACGGACCTCGCTCCTGCACCACGGACCTCGCTCCTGCACCACGGACCTCGCTCCTGCACCACGGACCTCGCCCCTGCACCACAGACTTCGTCCCCGCACTACGGACCTCGCCCCTGCACCACCAACCTCGCTCCTGCACCACGGACCTCGCTCCTGCACCACGGACCTCGCCCCTGCACCACGGACCTCGCCCCTGCACCACGGACCTCGCTCCTGCACCACGGACCTCGCCCCTGCACCACGGACCTCGCCCCTGCACCACGGACCTCGCTCCTGCACCACGGACCTCGCCCCTGCACCACGGACCTCGCTCCTGCACCACGGACCTCGCCTTCACACCATGGACCTCGCCTGTGCCACACAAATGCCACATGCACGTGTCGCTGCACTACACCCGCTCCGCCACCCATGACCCCAGTAAAAGGTCATGCTGATAAACTGCAATACGCTGCATGACATTTTACTGATAAACTGGTAAGCTGCAACTGATATCCTAAAACATGGATAGAACAGTGTTCTGTGGTCTATGATCTATGATCTATGGCCTGCTGGTGAAGAGAATTTGCTTCCCCGACGTACCTATCTCTCCAAAGGAAATGAGTTGGTTCACTGACGTACCTGAGGAAACAGAAGCGCGGTTTTTCGCCTGGCTCGACGCCGCTGGGCTGCCGCCGTCCTCAGCAGGCACCGTCGCGGGCCGGTTCTCTGATCAGCGTAAACAGAGGCTGCCCAGGTAGCGGACCGCCGCGGGCGGCTAGGTCCGGTCCGCCGCACGCTGCGCTAATTAGGCGGTCAGCTGCGCCGCCCGGCGGGGACCCCAGCCGGGACCCCGGGACCCCGGGACCCCGGCCGGGCGCAAACCAGCCCGCCACACCTGCCAATCACTCTCGTCACAGAGCAGGCCGCCGCGCCACCAGGAGCCGGCGCCGCAGCTGCCGCCATCGGGCTACTGGTGCCGCCACCGGGCTACTGGTGCCGTCACTGACCTACTGGTGCCGCCATTGGACTATTGGTGCCGCCACCGAACTACTGGTGCCGCCACCGGACTACTGGTGCCGCCACCGGACTACTGGTGCTGCCATCGGGCTACTGGTGCTGCCATCGGGCTACTGGTGCCGCAACTAGGATAATGGTGCAGTCACTGGGCTACTGGTGCCGCCACTGGACTACTGGTGCCGTCACTGGGCTACTGGTGCCGCCACTGGACCACTGGTGCCGCCACTTGACTACTGGTGCTGGGATATGTGACGATACTGCAATTCTGTGATGCATCCTTGATTCCTCGACGATTCGGTTAGCATTGTAATAGATCCTCAAGTTGTTATTGTGTTTCGCATAGCGTTCACGTGGACCAGGGCTGTACGATAGCAAGATCAGTTGGGGGAAGGGGCTCAGCTCTAGGTTGATCAACCTGTGATGCAGCAATAGCCCCAAGCACCATAGGATTCCTCTTTGACATTTAGCGCGTTGGGCGTTCGCAAATTCGCAAGACGACTGGACGTAGCAAACCTTGGCCGGACTGTGCCGTGCCTCCCACCGTCTCCCACCATCTCCCACCGTCCCACCGTCCCACCGCCCGCGCCAATCCGCCGGACGCCGGCCAATTCGGTTCGCGCCAAATTCGGCGTCGTGATGGCGCGCCACACGGCTGCGGCAGCGCGCTGGCCGTCCCGCCAACTAATTCAATTTGCCTGTCATCCGGCGGGAGAAGCACGATTTTATTACGCGTTAATGCGGGCCGGATATATAATTAGTTTTTTGGTCGCCGCGATTGGTTGGCGAGATGCCGCATTTGTCACCGCAGCTTGCGGCGCCTCTGGCGGGGCTGTCGCCAGTGGCGCCACGAAAAACGCGCGTACGTGCCGCCGCAGTCTGGTGACTAAGATGTTTCTGAATAAGATTAATCATGGCACGCAATTACGACGGATTGGAGCGACAATTAATTATATTATGCCGATTAATCGTGAAAGCAGCGTCGATACTGCGGCCGGCCAACTTCAAGCCACAGTCTTTGTTCTCGAAAAATGGGGCGATCTGTTCTTAAAGCGGGGCTGTTGGGAGAAAAGAGCGCGGGTGATTGTTTCAGGTCTACCCAAGCCATTAGGCAGACAGCACCTCTGAAAAGAAGCCAACCATTAGACAGACGGCACCCCCTGAAAAGAAGCCAATTGTCGACTAAACAGATGAAGTGGGCACTGAAATAATGCCCGAATGAGTGTGCTTGAGATTGGAACAGTGGCAATAACGTACCTGATGCTGAACACAGCACGTTTGATTTATCGAGTTTGCAGAACGTGGTGGTTAGTAATCACGAAGCCCTTTCGAATCGTCATTGATTGTTTCGCACACAATCGGTGGACATGGTACTCGGCCAAACTACGCCCCCCCCCCCAATTAATGGGCAATCAGCATCGTATTTCATGGAAACTGGCAAAAAGAAGCACAATCGTTATCCGCCAGCGCTATAGTTCTCCCGCCGCCACGCTGGCGCGAGTGCAGACGTTGGCGGGACTAAAAACGGAGCAGTCGGCCCGGCCGGCGCCGTCTGGTTGGTCGCACACGGGCCGGCAAATGAAGACGGGCGCGCGCATTTTTGGCGCCGGCGCCAGCCGCCGGCCGGACGGCGCGCCATCCTGCACGCCACGGCCGCGCCGCGACCGCCGCGACACGGGTATTCAATTAGCGCGCCGGCCTTTTTGTCGCCGCCTAATTCAGTGCGATTATCGACTTTTGCAAACCGGAGGTGTGGACATGTCCCGCGACAGACGACGCCGTGGAATTCAGTGAGCGCGCGTAAGTGTCGACTATTACCGGGCCGGACTTTTTCCGGATGCTAATTGCTGATGGGTTTGTCGCCGTGTCACCAACGCCACGTAAAGATAGTGACGTCACAAGGCACGTCGGCGTAGGCCACGCCCACCGCCGATCGGCCGCCGCTGCAGCGGGGAGTGAACTGCGGAGTTGTGGACAGTTGACGGATGGTTCAGGGTCGCCTGCGCTGGCTATGTACGGCGCCGCGAAGCCAGCAGTGACCATCTGCAAACTGCAGCTCACGAGTGCCACTTTACTGCAGCGGGTCAGGAAGGAGCAGTGACTCACGAGTGCCACTTTATTTCAGCGGTAAAAACAGTGACTGCCGCGGTAAAAACAGTGAATCACGAGTACCACTTGAGCTTCGCTGTATCCGTGGCACACAGGAAACTGCCACAACTCTGGCACTTCATGTCGAATCGCTTCAGCTTGGTTGGTGATGTCGAATCGCTTCAACTTGGCGATTGGAAGGTGACACGAGCCAAGGAAGATATTGGGCGCATTAGCAAAGCCAGCCCCAAACATTGAGACCAACAGGAAATGAACGTTACGCTTTTTACATCTCATCACAAAGCGCAGAAATTGCTAAACTTGGATTCTGTCTTTGGACAGAGATTACACTGAATACAACTGCAGATGATGTAGTGTTGCAGGTGCTGTAGCTGGTAGCACCAGCTGCACAACTGGAGCACCGACTTGCTCAAAATTTACATTGTTTACTTCACTTGGCAGCACAGACTATTTTCTTTTGGAGACAGCAGCTATGTTTTGCAAGTGAAGCCTTGCTGGTCAGTGGCGATGTTCCGTCTGTGCTGAGCGCGCCATCGGAGGAAGCTCGGAGGAACGCACGGGTGAATCAGTGCCACGCTTGGTGCCTCTTCACGGCACACGTCATACAACGAATGATGAAAATGGTCATTTGAGCGAAGGTGCAATGCATCGGTACCCCTGGGGCCCCCGCGGTTCAATATCTGGTGGATGTTTATAGAGATCCAGGAGCGTGTTTATGTTTATAATAAAAAGCTGAGCAGACTGGCCTCCGCCCCTGTGATACATGTTCGACCCCTGCCACTATCAAGAACAGTCATGGGCAACATCTGATCATAAGGTCTCCTTTGTTGAGCTGAAAATACGGAGGACAAAAGCATGTCTCTCGTCTAGTGTCATTAGTTTGCTACTATTTGAACCGGAGATTAACTCGATTTCCTTAGATAAAACATGTGAATAATAGCTTGGCAATTTGTTGTAACTGCATGAACGTAAAAGCCAGTTGCATTCGCCAACATTTCGCAAAACTCGCTGGCAGTGATCTATGCGAACGTATCTTTCGTATTGGAAACAGCGGCCAACTTGCTTTTATGAGCATTCGAACGAGCATCGACTCGTTGCTACCTGCGCTGTTCAGGCAGCGATCTATTTCTCGAGCTAGTTTCAGAGTTCCCGTTCCGGAAATATTTACATTCCATAGGGTTTTCGGTAGTTTTGCTCGTATCACCTCGACCACGCGTCGTGGGTCGTGGGTTTGGGCCGCACACTGCTCTGGTGATATTCCGCTGGCAGTTGGCCAGAAATAGGGTGGTGACTTAATTTGAAATGTTGGTCACTCGCATCTCAAAATGTGCTCTGAACAATTGTGACCGAAAGTACATAGAGCATTTTGTTTTTAAAAATGGGGCATATGGTATGAACATGGCCTTCGAATGAAACCATGTTCCCCCAAAAACATACATTCTCCCTAATAGAATCTCCATAAAATGTGATCCAGTGTTCAAACTGAAATATTGTATGCATACAGGTATATCGGTGCCAAGTTATATCTCCATGCTTCACTTACGTTTGGAAAAATTAGCCGAAAACCGTAAAATCGTGAAAATAGTTCGAATTAATTTTTGGGTGGTGATAGTTGAGCAAAAGGTGCACTATTACATTTAGTATGCTAAAATAATATTTCATTTTAAGTAACCGGGTTATAAGCAATATCCCAATAAATATTTTAAATGAGTGAAGTTATATACTTCTTAGTATTCATTTCAACATATTTTGCCTAATGAAGTGCGACGTTTAAGGCCACAAACTACAATAACGGCGCTCGATAATTATTTTTTGCACGTAGCAGTCAGCTGTTGAGTGTTTGGTGCCGTTGCCATGGTTGCCTAGGCCATGTGGTCTGCAAACTTCGTGTGATATTCGTCGCTACTGCTCATATTTGGCTCCTAGGTGATTAACCACGTGATATATTTTGTCAAATGAAGTAAAACCAGACTCCAACAAATTAAAGCAGACAGCAAGCAGGTTTACATCATTCATGCGTACCTACAGCGCCATTAAACTGCCGATTCGCCACATCGTGCTGCTGGCGTTGCGCTGCTCGGCGCCAGCGTAATTTACCAACTTCCCTGCTGACGGTTCCAATTGCAATGGCTTGGTTTGCTCCATAAATTATCTCTCCGATGAAAGCCGACTGACTTTCCGCTGGCAAGTATCTCTAAATGTGCACAAAACGATTGGGTGGCTGTCGGGGGCGCCACTAAGGCAAGCGTGGGCGCCATGGTCCAGAGGGGCGAAAAATGAGAGCGGTGGGTTCCTATGGCCAGGTGGGCGTCTACGGCGCCCACCTGGCCTACGTCTAGCTACCGTGGCGCGTGCATAATCAATCACCAACCTTTGCACAGTTAACACCAAATACGTGATATTGTTCACCATTTCGGAAGCGGATGCCCATGTGTGGTTCTGTCTTCAACTACGCGTTTATTTGCTGTTTATTGTCGTGTTTTACTCTATTTTACTTCTGTTTATCCTTTTATCGTCTTACTTCTCCCCTTTATCTCATGCCTCCCTGGTCCATACATTTCCGTTTCGGAACATTCCTAGGTACATTTCCATCTTGCCAAGATCCCTTCCGCATTCCCAGCCGCTTTGTCTCTTTTCAGACCGGTAATTCGTCATGAGAGGTCCGGTCGCTGACGGTGAAAACTTTGGACACTGAGACCTACGGAGAGCGTCATGACTTCACGCCAGGCCTGCTTCCCATCGAGAAGGAGATCATCGAGCTCATGCTAGCTCACGCTCGCCCCCGCACTGGCCAGCAGACTCTACGCCGTGACGAGGCAGCTGCGCTAATCGCTGACGGAGTCACAGAGCACTACACCTGGTGCAACATCTACACCAAGACCAGGACAAACATTAAGAATATGATCTTGAAGCTCTTCGACGAGTTCTCCACCCTGGTCAAAACGAGGACAAACCGAAGAACCAAGTCCTGGCTGGAGAACCACCCTTCAACAACCGCGTCAAGACGACTCTCTTCGAAGCAGCCACCAACGACCGAGAGGCGATCAAGAAGCAGGAGGCTCTGTACGGGGTCAAGATGACGGAAGAGGAGAAAGCATTTCTGCAAGATCAACGAGCCGAGAGGAAAATATTCTGTGACGCGGTGGTTGACAGAAAGTGGGAGAAAATGATGCAGAGGAGAGAGAGGACTGAGGCGGGGATGGCCAAGTTGATGGAAAAGGAGAAGAGAAGGATGGTGGCGTCAGACAGGCAGACCCCGGCTGAGGGTGACGAGGCTGAGACTGACGAGCCGAGTACGCTGACGAGCGCTGAAGCAGACGAGACTACCATCGAGTACAAAGCGGACGAACCAAAATTGAAGAGGAGGCGTGTGTTTGGCCTGAGAGGAGCTGACACGGATCTGCCTCAGCACTGGCAGCACATCCGCACTAGCGAGCGTAAGGTTAGACCAGAGTACTACCGAGTGGTGGACAAGCTCATGTCGAGTTCTCACATGCCACTCGCGCAGGCCACAGCGGCCGTGGTGGAGGTCGGCAGAAACATGTTCAACCTCAAGTGGAAGTACCACGATGACGACGAGCAAGTGATTGACGTGAAGAACTCACACCTCACAAGAAGAACAACATAACAATGAGCAAGGCCATTGAAGCCTTCACACTCTCAAAGATCGTCCAAGAGATGCTCGACTCGGAGGACAGGGCCACCATCACCTACCACGACGACAGCAGCAGGACACAGGGAACAGGAGCCTACTCGGTGCAAGGAATCACTGCCAAGGGGCAGTACTACGCTCTTCCAACCCTCAAGATCGCCGCTGAGACGAGGGAGAACTTCCCAGATCTAAAGATGGCCGTCCTGTCTATGCTCGCCGTCTGTGGAGGGGTGACAAAGGAGTGCCTGTGGGAAAAGGTGGACTTTGTCATGACAGACAGCGTCAGTCACAACATGGGCGTAGCCGACATCGTCGCCCAGAAGCTGGAGGTGAGCCACATCCCTGACCACCTGCTGTGCCACGTGCATCCCAGCCTGATGTTCAACAGGGAGCTCTGCAAGTTCTGGAGTGACATAGACAGCAGCATCGGGCCACACAAGATATTCGCTGGATTTGCCATCACGATCGGGAATCCGCAGGTGTCGGTGATGGAGAACTGGCTTGATTGGCTCCTCCGGCTGGTCTCGCACGACTTCGACCACAAGCAGTGGAACAAGGCGGAGATGTTCGACATGTACCTAGGACACAAGAAGAACCCGGCGAAGAGACTGCAGAAGGAGAGGTTCAACGCACTGGTCTACAGCTGCGCAGTGTCATTGTACCTGGACCAGGACGTCACAGACTCCCTGCTCAAGTTCCAAACCATCACCAACCAGCTGGCCTGCATCGTGAGATGCTTTGAGCAGCTGGACTACGTGCGGGTCCTGGTCGCCGTCGGCGTGGCAATCGGCGTCCAATTGGTGGAGCCGTTTGTGTCGCTCACGTCCAGCAGCTCCACCACCTACGCCGATATCAGGGAGGCCTTCCCGCAGCTGTACGTAGATCTCACCACGACGCCGGCGGAGAACCTGCTGACCCTCTCCAAACCAGCCTTCTCCTTCACCAGCGAAGAGAGGTTCCAGCAGGTGCTGTACCCCGAGGACCTGTTGAAACCAGCTGAGGCCGTCTTCCAGAGCCACAAGCAGGATGCCTGCCGAGTCCTGAAGATGCTTCTCGCTCACATCGCAGCCGGTTGGTCAAGGAAACGGGGAGACGTCCTCCAGTTCGGAGCAGACGCAGATCCGGAGGCGCCTAATCGGTTGGACAATATGAACGAGGGCAAGCTCGCAGGTGCGCCGATCAACAACCTCGACCCTGAGCGCTCAGTCGGCACGGTCAACTATGGGCTGAAGATGAGGGGATCGGAGAAACTGGAGGCTGTCAGCAGAGCCCACGTGAAGGCAAGGGGAGCTGCTCTGATCGAGGGTGTGCAGATGGACGCTTGCTTAAAAAAAACTGGTGAAGAAAGACGGAGAACTTCCGCAGATTCTAGAGGCGTGGAGCACGAAACAAAGAGAGCTGAGGGAGGAGGGGTTGGGTGAGAAGGAGGCGACGAACATATCGGTGGATCGGCAGAGGAAAGCAGACCTGGCAAGCCTGCGTACTCTCGGCGGACCGTTCACCGAGGTGGCGGAGGTGGAGGCGTACACGGCCCGTGACATCAGCGGCAAGGAGAAAAACAGCCGGCTGTATCTCGAGATCAGGCACGCGCGAAGTTGCTGCCTCATCTACCCGAAGGCAGCAAGCATCTTCAGACTGAAGAGGAACTTCAGGAACTTGACCACCGAAGAGTACGCACGTAACCTGTGTGTGTATCTGGCGAAAATCACCTGCCGCGCTGACGTGAACATCTCCGACTTCAGCGAAGCTCTGAGCAGGATGGTTTGAGTCAGACCTATCGGGCGACGAGAGGTCAGCTGCGGACCCAGTCGCCAAAGAGCATCGTGGAGCAGCCCGCCACCAGACTGACCGAGTTCCTGTGGAATGTGGAGAGTGGATCGCGTAGAGAGTCACCACTCGACGCGCTTCTGTGGCGCCACGCCGCCTTTCAACTAGCCAGCCCGGGAATTCCCACGCTGGGCCGTCCTCGGGTGCGGAGACCCGACGACCGCGGAGGCTCTGGGTGACACGACGACGGACGACCTTCTTCTGGCGCCTCAGTCGTCAGCAAGGCCGGTCTTGGTTCTCAATTATGTGATTTCGGCCTTAAATTGTGACAGGAAATACACGGTATAGGCAATATTATGCAACTAAGCTATTGTGATTACTAGCTAGCATTTGCGAGCCAAAACTCTTCTTGCAGTTTCAGATTTTCCGCGATGGATTGCCATTTAGCCATTGAACCCAGGCCACTAATCATTTTTATGACAATATCGCTGTAAAAAGGCATCACATTTGTCTTCACAAAGCTAGGGTTAGGTTTGCGTACAAACGCATGCGCCAATACCGCGGCGGGGCTCACTGTACGTACCGGCGCGACGCGTGCGCCATCTATTGGCATTTTTGTAAGCCTAGAATTTTCTGGACATTTTATGGAATTCCTCAGAAACGAACTGATACAGAGCAACGAGAATTGGTATCTGGCTACCTGTGCTTGATCGTCACAACATATTTACTTTCAGCTTTGGATCAGCCTTACATGGTCCGCTTTTAGGCGGGAAAATGTATGCTTTTCGGACAAACATGGTTTCATTCAGGGGCCATGTTCATACCATAAGGACCCGTTTTAGAAAAGAATGTTGCTAATAAAAAATGATCAGCACATTACGGAACACCTTTTGAGCTGCGAGTCGCATCAAAAAGTTGAAAATTTACAATTAAGTCACCTCCCTACGGCAGAAAGGGCCTCCACTCCCGGTCGTCCCGGCCGAATCGGAGTATTGACACACACGACTTACCGTCTGAATTATGCCGTTGAGCTGGGATCTCCTGACCTGGAAGTGGGTCCAGGGTCGGAGCAGCAAGCTTCGATTAGCATGTGTCTTGCCTCCGTATAAACATCACACTAGAGACGGCGGAGGCTATCTTCGACAGGAGGGAATAAACGTATGTGCAACAACCTAGACATACATAGACGGGTGCATGCCACGCGCGTAGCAACGTTTCAATAACTGGGAGGAGCTTGAAGTCCATGAAGCTTAAGGTTCATCAAGCTTGAGGGGAGACAGAAGGGGGTGGTGGACTCCGAAATTTGAATTCCGCTCATTAACGAAGCTGCAAAGACCATTCATTCGGTAATGTAGAGCGACTTTAGGAAATTTTCGCTCACAAATATAGTTGCCTCACAAGCATCACGAGATGTGTCTATGATGCTTGTAGGCCGGAGAGTGTTTGGCGGGTAGCTGATCAGCCCGCTGGCGAGTCAGACGGACGTGTCACGCTGGCACCGGTTCGAGTCGTTTGACCTCTACCTGCCTGTAGCCGGGCACAGGCCGGCACGATCGCGACAACCGTCCGACCTCACACCGCGGACAGAGACGGAAGGATCCACCGTGGCCGCTACGCAGCCTGTCCGGACGCCACCGTGGCCGCTACGCAGCCTGTCCGGACGCCACCGTGGCCGCTACGCAGCCTGTCCGGACGCCACCGTGGCCGCTACGCAGCCTGTCCGGACGCCACCGTGGCCGCTACGCAGCCTGTCCGGACGCCACCGTGGCCGCTACGCAGCCTGTCCGGACGCCAGCTGTGGGGGATGTCGCCGACAACACCCTGCGACCACCCCTGGAGCCGGGCCCAGATTGTCTCAGGGTCGCCAGGGAAGGCAGCAGCGTCACCAGCAGCGTCACCAGCAGCATCACCAGCAGCGTCACCAGAGCGTCACCAGCAGCGTCACCAGCAGCGTCACCAGCAGCGTCACCAGCAGCGTCACCAGCAGCGTCACCAGCAGCGTCACCAGCAGCGTCACCAGCAGCGTCACCAGCAGCATCAGCAGCAGCGTCACCAGCAGCGTCACCAGCAGCGTCACCAGCAGCGTCACCAGCAGCGTCACCAGCAGCGTCACCAGCAGCGTCACCAGCAGCGTCATCAGCAGCGTCACCAGCAGCGTCACCAGCAGCGTCATCAGCAGCGTCATCAGCAGCGTCAGTAGCAGCGTCACCAGAAGGCGTCATTGTGCCGGCTGGCGGGACGTGGGTTCCGCTTGAGAAGCCACGGCTGCCTGTCGACCCTGTGGCTCACGTATATGGCGCTCAAGCCGCATACGCTTCGGTTGTAGTCAATGACTCAGCCAAGATTTTCCTGACGGAGGGCCCGACGGAAAATACCTAATCAGCGGCAGGTATTGGCGCGCTTGTCGCGCAGAAAATGTACGGTCTTCCGCAGTGAAAATCTCAAAATGTTGGTGTCACGGTTAGTGCGTTTCTGGTTGCTCGGAAGCTCGGCCTGGCCCTGCTGCCCCTTGGCTGTGCCTCTGGTGGTAGTTCCCACGGATGGTGCGTCGGTGCGGGCCGCGATCAGCCGCAGTGAGTGGCTGAGGCGGGCACTGACCACGCTCGTGCCGCGCCACCAGCCGCGCCAACAGGCCGAGAGCAGCCTGTGTACGTGCCGGGGCCAGTTCACGGCCCCAGAGCTGCTGACTGAAGACAAGCTCGGCTGCAGTGGCTGTGCAGCTGCAGGCGACGAGCAGCACGCTGGCGGCGACCCGCCTGCGCCCACTCCGACCGGCACCCACTCCGACCGGCACCCACTCCGACCGGCACCCACTCCGACCGGCACCCACTCCGACCGGCACCCACTCCGACCGGCACCCACTCCGACCGGCACCCACTCCGACCGGCACCCACTCCGACCGGCACCCACTCCGACCGGCACCCACTCCGACCGGCACCCACTCCGACCGGCACCCACTCCGACCGGCACCCATCCGACCGGCACCCACTCCGACCGGCACCCACTCCGACCGGCACCCCAACCCGACCGCACCCACTCCGACCGGCACCCACTCCGACCGGCACCCACTCCGACCGGCACCCACTCCGACCGGCACCCACTCCGACCGGCACCCACTCCGACCGGCACCCACTCCGACCGGCACCCACTCCGACCGGCACCCACTCCGACCGGCACCCACTCCGACCGGCACCCACTCCGACCGGCACCGTCTGTAGCTGCCTGCCGACTATACGCCCGCAGGCAGCTGCTGGTGTATGGGCCACCGCCCGTACTCGCCATGCACCGCAAGCGGTCCGAACGTGGGCGAGAAGATTTCGAGCAAGGTAAATCGACACGTGAAGTTGAATACGCGTCTGGACCTGGCGCCGTGCTGTTCGACAACTTGCCAGGCCGTCGTCAGGCGTGCCCACGTCAGCGACGCGTCATCCACCCAGGACGTCGTCAGGCGTGCCGACGTCAGCGACGCGTCATCTACCCTCTGTTTGCCGTGGTCGAGCTCAGCGGCCACCTGGTAAGCGGTCGCGTTACGTCCTGTGCACTCGTGCAGCGTCGTGACGAGTTCACAGTCACCGCTGTCTTGCTGCCGGCGCTCATCGGCTGGTGTGAGAGCGTGAGGCGTGAGAGCGTGAGGCGTGAGAGCGTGAGGCGAGTGTGAGGCGTGAGGCGTGAGCGTGAGGGTGAGAGCGTGAGGCGTGAGAGGCGTGAGGCGCGAGAGGCAGCGTCGTCCCAGACCGGCGACGCGGCGTTTGTGACCGCGCCTGATACCACGGCCGACACGGAGCCGGTTGCCGAGCGACGCTGGTGGTGTCATGTTAATGGCCCGCTCGGGACAGAGGTGACGGAAGAGGCCGCTGTGAAAAGCCAGCCGTGCATGTTGTTTTACGAACGGGTGCAGTGTAGTTCTTTGATCCGCATGGAGCTAGTCCTGTCGAAAAGTGGTGTAGAATGGACAAGTGTAGGACAATTTTATTGGTTGTAATTAATTGGTGTGTATGTGAGTCAGCCGTGCTCTTCGGTGTCAAATGTGTTTCTTTCTTGGCGCTTTGTTATCGATCGCGATTTGTCTGTTGTTTGTTTATTGGGTGGTTCACGACGCATTTTCTGCACATTCACGGCTAATGGCGCCGCCCACACTGTTTCACCGGTGGGCCGCGGGATTGTGAAACGTCCCGAGTGGCGCTAGTGTCGAACCCGGGACCCATTTACTATTTTACTATCGATCGCTATTTTACCTTTTCTGAAACTATATTTGTATTTGGCAAGGCGTGGTTTGTGGGTGGCTGAAGACTACCCTTCAACCATGATCCAGACCAATGGCAGATGTACCACTTTAATACAAATCCCAGTGGCACGCGAACCGCCGAGCATGTGGGAAGAGACGATCATTCAGTGGTGAACAATCCATCTTGCTGAGGGTGTCGTCTTCTCATTTTGGAAACCTCCCCACCCACAAGCGGTTCTCCCTCCTCAATTTCAAACAGTCACATTCATTGAAAACCAGGGTTAGCGAATTGCAATGCTGCACACCAAAATGTTCCTTTTCACAACAAAATGTAGGATATTTCCTGAAAACCAACGAAATTTATGTATGGGATGCCTCTCTCCATCCATATCTTCCTTCACACTTACCCTCCTCAAATATACAGTCACAATCCCAGCATCTCGGCAGCTGTCAAGACTTCTTCTTACAACGGAATGCGGTTCTTGCAAAGTACACTGCGCAGGAAGCCCTCTGTTACAAATCCTCAAGTAACATGTAGGATCATATTTGGATTTTGAAGAAGAAAACACGGATGCAAACAACAGGAATCTCACAATATGAATAACAGCAGGTGTATTGCATGCATTAACCAGAGGGACGTCCATAACCAGAGTCCACACTGTGTGAAGTGGTCTGAGTCCTGGCGCCAGGATGGCTGCCTTTTGCGGGGCGCACGCAGGCTGTCTTGTTTGCATGGCTGCCGTTGCTATCAAAGTCTTTCAGATTTACACTTTGTCTTGTTGAAACCATTATCAGACAAAAAGGTCCATCTCAATTCAATATTCTGCTGCGTAGAGTGAGCATTAACTCTTGCACACAGACTGATTTTGTCTCTCTTACTTTCAGTTACAAACACGATCTGGGAAGGGGCATAGCTTTTCATCCCGGTGGTGCGGTTGGTTTCCCCTCCCCCGCAACCCCCGTATCCGCCGCCCCTGGCACATTCAACGCTATCGGATGTGCATTGCGTCAGTTGATCCCACCTGCTTCGTATAACGTTGTTGTTCTGGATCACGCCCGGTCGCCCACGCAGTCGCCCATTAAGTCGCCCATTAAGTCGCCCATTAGGCATGCATCGATCTCGCGATGTTTCCAACTCACTCGGCGCAGTTTACTGATTGGCCATTCACCAGCTGATAAGCTTTAACAAATGACATCGCACGCCTACCGGAAAACATCTATTTTGTCACACGACTCTATGCGGTTCATGAATCGATTCATTGCATTCGATATTTACAGTGAAGCTCGGTGAAAAAGACACCTGAATGAACAATAGCTGGTGCTGGCAGAGGAAACAAGAAGAAATGTAAAAACGTGCGAACGCGGACCACGGAGAAGCCCTGCACAATCGATCACCGGCAGAAAAACGGTGCCGCGACAAGGATAAAACCATCCAATCAACGTCGTTATTGACGCAACCAATTGTCCAATAAGGAACACTATCCAGCCTGCCTTCTCCCTATCCATCCATCTTCTTCTTTCGATCCCTCTTTCCCTTCGAGCACCACCACAACGTTACATTATAGTGATGGGCGCAGCGAACTAGCCCAGCCTTGCCTCCTTCAAGTCGACCAGACTAAAGCGAAACATTTGTGATTTTCTATCGCATGTTCAAGCCAAGTGATTCTTTAATCCACTTCTCAAGCCAATAGTGTACAAATTGATTGCACCTTTTCTCAAAATTGTGGAACAAACTGACTTACTTGAACCTAAGGCGATTTATCCCAATCCCTCACCGCCACAAACAAACACAATAATGTTCTTAAGCAGGACTTTTTCCTCTTAACAATAGGATGCATTGTTTTGATTGGAGACTAGTATCCATGTGCACGTGTGCAATGCCTCTCTAAACAACGAACATACGCCTGGAAGATTAGGTATTAAGACGTTATTGTATAAACATGATCTGCACCAGAACTTGGAGCGCCCTGCTGCGCGCCATCCCCCAGAGGACATGGCAGAGCAGGCCTGGGAAGGAAGAACAGCATCCACCTTCGTGACTTCCTATCTCTGTGCAGTGGCCGGAGGCACAAAGCAACGTTAAGCCCTTACAGCGGCATTCCAGGTCAGTAATCGGCTTTGGGTATGCAACGAAGGTGAAACGAAACTATGAAAGTACCAGTTTGAACAGCCGTTTTTTTTAACCAGTCACTTGATCGTGCACGAAGTGTATCCCAACACACTGTAATCACCATGTTATGTGAACTTCTGTGATTTTAACTAGTTCTATGTATGAAGACCTCGGCCAATCACGAACTGCATTGCCTTACTTTTTCATTAGTTGTATTACCTTGCTACCTTCCGGTATGCGAAATTACCACATGTGGCGTTGCTTACCGCCTGAAAAAAAAACATTCAAACGCGATAGCAGTCAGCACTGCGGTCTACCCTCTCGTTAGTACTGATGTGATAACTGCGTTCTACCCTCTCGTCAGTACTGATGTGATAACTGCGGTCTACCCTCTCGTCAGTACTGATGTGATAACTGCGGTCTACCCTCTCGTCAGTACTGATGTGATAACTGCCGTCTACCCTCTCGTCAGTACTGATGTGATAACTGCGGTCTACCCTCTCGTCAGTACTGATGTGATAACTGCGGTCTACCCTCTCCTCAGTACTGATGTGATAACTGCGGTCTACCCTCTTGTCAGTACTGATGTGATAACTGCGGTCTACCCTATCGTCAGCACTATGTGATAACTCGTCTACCCTCCGTCAGTACTGATGTATAACTGCGGTCTACCCTCTCGTCAGTACTGATGTGATAACTGCGGTCTACCCTATCGTCAGTACTGATGTGATAACTGCGGTCTACCCTCTCGTCAGTACTGATGTGATAACTGCGGTCTACCCTCTCGTCAGTACTGATGTGATACAGCGGGTCAGATAGGTCTGGCATGTACCCGAACTTCTGGAGTTCTGCAAAGCAAAGTTGTGATCTGCCATATACCCGCCGCCTGTCGTGGCTTTCAGTTTGTCAACACAAAATTGAAGGTGCAAACTCGATCACTGCAGCCACTTACGGCATGGCCACGGTGCTAAATGAATAATATAATATACATAGACGACGAATCACACCTTCATTATTGCATTACTTTACACTTGCCTTACGTTTGCCTTACATTGAACTACATTTACATTACATTTACTTTACGCTTGCCTTATATTTAAATTACATTCAACTTACATTCGCCTTACGGTTACCTCACATCTACATTCCACTTGCCTATCATTTGCATTCCATTTTCCTTCACGATTGTATGTAAGTATGTAAAGTTTCCATCCAGACTTGTCAACGATTCATGGCGAATGGACTCAATGAAGGACTCGTCCTCATATTTTGGGCGAATCGAGTCAATATGGTTGCAAAATCCAAATGAATCACATTGCATCGACTCATTCACCGAAATGAAGCGAATTGAATCACTTCATTGACATACCAGTCAATTCAAAGATACGTTTTGTTGGCACCTAGCTTAGCTCTCCTAACCTACTGTTCGCCAGCCGTCTTCATTTTGTATTGATTCATGAGTTGAAGCGAGTCGAGCACTGAGGCTGAACATGGATCACTTGTGAGTCGACTGAACAATCATGCATACCAAATTGAATCAGAAGTTGGATCACACAACTTGCATGAGCTACCATTAAATCGGCTGAAAGGAATTTGAATCGTTCGCATGTCTGCTATCGTCCCCAGAGTATATCGTCATACATCATGAACAGCAAGCACATCATGAATATGTGATGATACCTTCGCGCAGTCTTATCAGGACAGGAAATTGAAGTGCACTTTGCATGCTTCGAGAGTCCTCCGCAATAAGCATTTGTGCACAAAATGAGGTCGAGTATGAGCTCACGCAATGCACCGTCTCTCCGACAATCGATTGTCGATATACTTACAAAGATGTCCAGTCCATCGCAGTCGACTTGGGCGGGTGCGAAAGGCCGGACAATGAGGCAGGTTTGGAATGCACAGCCGCCCATATTGAGTGATGATGATGGTCCAGGTGCACTGCGAAAAGCGTGTGGCCTACGCCAACACCCATAAGCAGGCGACGAAGTCCGAAAGGTTGGCACGTGTGGTGCGTGTCACCGGCAATAAAGAAGATGCCAAACGGTGAAGTCCGACTCAACAATTCTGTAGCACAAAGTGTTGTTTGTCGCGTTCCACGAGTGGGGCTGTGTAACATCTGTAGCTGAAGTCTTCTGATGACATTGCGGTATTGGTTATCGGGTTATTTCATTATTTTTTAAAGCGGCCTTCCAAAAAAAAAGTCTCAGGCACGTCACGAGTAAAAATTGCGCATCAATTGAAAGCACATTCCATTTCGAACCAAAAGGTTCGAGTATGCACTAGGACGTTCATTTTGTTCGTTCTTCCATTGGTCACTGAGTGGATCGGCGCGAGTTTGTCGCTGAAAATGCGTCTAAAATTTTATTTTTCAGCGCGAGGTCATTCGCGCACACTCTACCGGACGAAACCACTCTTCGGGTGCGTATTTTCCTGGCCAAAGCCCATGTTGACTGTGCTTGCGTCCCTACCTACCATTTGCCTTTGATTTCGCCGCTCCAGCACCTGGAAAACGAGCACATTGGACAGTCCCCTCTCAGGGGCTCCCCGGACGCGCATACTCGTGGAACGCCTGGTTGAAGATGTGGTTTTGCAAGACCAATGTGGTTTTGTGGTTTAGTCCTATGCTGCAAAAAACCGCTGATCGGCTTGGCATCAGCAAAGCGACAGTGAGAAGGATGCTCGATGAATTGGGATACGCCAAAGTCTGCTGCCGATGGATGCTCAAAATCTCACTCAGGAGCAAAAGGGAGCCCGCGGGCAGGC
This sequence comes from Imbricaverruca yamaguchii, assembly GCA_034440575.1. Taxonomy (NCBI): domain Eukaryota; kingdom Metazoa; phylum Arthropoda; class Thecostraca; family Neoverrucidae; genus Imbricaverruca; species Imbricaverruca yamaguchii. The sequence goes on along the minus strand of JAOTOL010001647.1, from coordinate 2,116,768 downwards.
AGCGCAAGAGCTGCTCGGTCAGTACGATTTCGAGGACAATTTTTAGGCTCAGTAATTACTGTGGACGAAACGTGGATCAACTTGTAAGACCCTCAAACAAGAGCAGAGAGCAATGAGTGGAAGATAAGCAAGGGCACTCAGAGGTTACCGAAAATTGGCCGCATGAGCGGGAGGGAAGGTCATGTGCGCGATGTTCTTCGACGCAGAGGGCATCGTGTGCATTAATTTCCTTTCAAGAGGCAGGACCATCGACTCAACAAGATACATTCAGTCGCTGAGAACGATGCTGAGAGCCGCCAGCAAGAAACGGCCAACCAAGCGAGGTAATCGGTTCCAGCTCCACTTTGACGACGCCAGGCTCCACACGGTCCGGGAGACGAAGGCGCTTCCGGAGAGTCAGGGGCTGAAAACATAAAACATCCACCGTACTTACATGACCTGGCCGCTGGCTACATTTTTATTGTCCCCAAGCTCAAGAAGGCATTGTCTGGAAGACAGTTCAGTAGCGTCTCAGAGGTCGAGCTTGTAGTGTGCCAAGAAGCCGGAGGTGCCTCGAGGGAAGAGCTCAGGGTGGCGCTCGTGCAGTGGATTATTTTCATGAGCCGTGGCTGAGTGCCTCCCGCTGGAGGTTATTTACGTCAGGGAAAGGCTACGTTAAACCGGCTTATGTTACATCCGGTATCAGGCAATCAATAAAGGAAAGTAGAGGAACGCCGGCAACACGTCATGCAGTGCACACAGGACATACGGGCATTAATGCATTACACAAAAAAAAAAATTTGGAGGGTGACCAGCATCATTCCCCACGATCAGTCTCCGCTGGCCACCCACGACCTGAAAGCGAAGCAGATGTCCGGCGCCCAGAGCGAGCCGTGGGCGACCGGACACAACCTTGGATGTGCTGATGCGTGTTTTAGTTAAAACTTGGTAAAATCAACCGTAGGAAGAAAAAGCAAGCTGCTTGGAAAACCGGAAGGTAAAAAACCAAGCGCAATCTATGGTAACACCATCAGGTTTTGCAAATTGGATCGGTCCCTGCCTACCTAGTGTGAAATGACCTATACGTATGACCTATCCCTACATGACAACGAAGAGGATGATAGCGTTTGACTTCCTCCTCAAGTGGCTTCCTCAAGTTTGGTGCTATTTAAAAAAAAGCATAAAGTAGCTCAAGGAGATCCGGACGCTCGTCGCCGAGAAGGATAAGCAGCGAAAGTGAAAGACGATGTTGGGCGTTGTAAGAGATGATGATGAATTGGTGTTTAGGGGCGTTGTAAGAGAGAAACGGGCGACACTGTAGATGGCATGTTGGATAGGTGAGCCACAAACAAAAATGTTGGACAGAGTTGTGCGTGTCACACACTCGTCAAAGAGGAGAGCGGCGAGGTCGGTGGAGGATCGTGGGTGAGTTTGGGTCCGCGTGGAAGGAAGCACCTCGTGTGTGGATGTGTGTGTGTTGGTGGAAAGAGGGTCATTTGGAGAGAAAGGACTCAATGTGATGTAAGTGTGTGGTGTTATGATGCCAGCATGCCTGGAGATAGTGTATAAAAATGTCAGAACTTCGTCGGCCTGCGCTGCGAGACTGGCGTTTGACGTGAACTCCGTGAAGGCCGACCGGCTGGCTGCACGTACGGCTCAGGTCCCGAACTGACGAGCAGCCCACTATGCCGGCCGCGACGAGTGTGTAACGTCGCGTGCACCACGGTTCCTCGACGTCAACACCCGACCAATCGTGCGGCCGGCCGCCGGCGCGCCCGCCGTCGGTGTCGGGCGGTTCGCCGGCCGGCCGCCAGGTGGCAGGCGCGGTCGGCCGCGCGGGCGGCGGCTGGGCCGGCGGCGGCCCGAGTGCGGCGCCCGACTGTCCACGGCGCTCACGTGTCGGCCGCTCGTCAGCCGGCCGCCGGCGCCGTCAATCAGCTGCGCGCGGACCGGCCGGCGCCGCCGCTTCCGGCCGCCGGTGGCGCCCTCTGCGCCGCCGCGCGGCAGGTGGCAGCACCGCCGGCCGGCGCGCGGTCGGGGCCCCGGTGTATTTGCCGAGGTCGGCGGTGTCGCACCGGGCGGCTGGCGCCCCCCGCCGACCCGACACTCGGCGGCGCTCTCATCTGCCGCGGCGCTGTTGTGGCTGACGGGACGCGCCGCTGCGCCGCTATCGCCCGCGCCGGCCCCGCTGTTTACGATCGGCGGCATGGTGGTCACCGTGGCGGCTCGGAGTCCGTCAGAATGCACGCGAGACGTGGGCGGGGAGGCCCATCTCACGCCGAGCAGTTCATCAATGGGCATCATAGCGTGCTGCCTGCATGGCAGGAGGATCGATTTCCATCATCAAGGTGATTAACGAGAGCATCTTTTCAATCGCTGAGTCTGGCATGGAGAGCCACCATCAAACTGGTGGTACGGTTCCGGAGCGTTTCAAAGTGATACATTGGCAAGGGAATGTGGAGAGAAAATCATCGTCTGCCGCCAGTGTGTCTCTAAAACGCCAAAATCTTCCACTGACGCGCATTGCTGGACTTTGAGCCAGCTTACCTCACCTGAGCACGTTCCCTAGGTTAAGCCGACCTTTTGACGCAGTAAGGATGGTCAGGCCACCCGGGGAGTCTCCGCCAACGGCCGGTGTAGTCTTATCATTATGGGAATATGTGCAACAGTGCCCGAACGAGCCGTGGGATTCACGTTTCATATTTGCCCTGCAGAACCGTAGAGCCAAAGTTTCTAGGAGTGGGCATCAGACCCATGCCTGCATTTCCTACTGCCAGCCTATACGTTGAACCCGAGTTGTACGGATCTACTTTGAAGTCGTTTCAATCACTAGATATTTGTTTTGATGTCACTATTCACAGCACGTTCTGGAGTGAGATCCCGCGGTGGGATTTACCCCTTGTTTCCCTGTCGACAGAGGTAGCGATGCATTTGCCGGTGCTAAGTAAATGCTGACGGTGCGCAGAGGAAAAAAAACACTGAAGTGTAACTCTCACACAACTTCGCTTCGTCATTTGTGTCGAGAAATTGCTGAGCCTCGCAGCGACTGCGGACGTCGAAGGGGGAGCTGACCGCTAGACTAGCAGTTCAGCCCACCAACCCGCATCACCGAGTGTTTACACGGCTGGTAGGATTACTACTTTTTACATTCACACATGCGCACGTGGGCATGTTTTCTCTGCTTCGCCTCCTGTGCTTTCGAATAAGTAGCAAGAACGTCCCGTTTTCCGCGCCTGTGGTCAAGCGTGGTGATTTCCCCTACCTCTGGTGGTGCTCTTCGCCGAAGAAAGGTATGAATAAGGCAGAGAAGCTTTATCAGCTGATCGATTCCCCGCGGACAACAATCACGCCAGCATGTTCCCTAAGTGTGCTAATGTCACGCCGGATTAACTTGTGCCACTGTCATCACATCGCTTTGTCCATAATAAACTGCCGTAAGTATTATCTGCCAATACATAAACCATGCCTCGCTCCCTGAAGCCTGCAATCGCTTCAGGATCGTCACACCACTTCTGAGAATCAGCTAAAGCATTCAGACTCTTGCCGTCTGCAGGTTTAAGAAACACCATTTTAATCTACGACATAGGCCGAACTCGTGACCTTCGATTGAAATACATCTGAGGCATCTCAAAAACAGTGAGGGAGAGGGAGAGGGAGATAGAGATAGGGAGAAAGAGGGAGAGGGAGAGAGAGGGAGGGAGAGAGAGGGAGAGAGAGGGAGAGAGAGGGAGAGAGAGAGGGGAGAGGGAGAGAGTTAATGATATGCACATCTTCAGACATGTGTGTCCTTTATCTTCCGTAAGAGGTTTTCTTTTGTCGGTTGTTGTCGGCAGCTAAACGGGCTGTCTTGTTCACCGGACTGTTCGACCTAGATTGCAGGTGCAGTATTAGCCACCCAAGTGCGGTGTTGTTCATTTTCACACGTATTTCTGCGCCCAACCCAACATCGACACACCACAAGTCAGTCAAAGTCAGTCTAGCCAACCTCATTCGACTTCTGAACCCGGTAAAGGCTACGTTAGTTAGCCTATTTAGTATGCTTTTGGCTTTATCGTTGGCAGGCTACTGCACCTGGCTGGATCTGGAATGAATTCATCCGGGAGTCAAGTTAGGGGAGACCGGGTCTAGTTCATACAATTTTGGCGAAGCATAAAATAAGTCATCACATTGGAAGAATAGCGAAGAGATTTGCACATATATGTCAAGACTAAACCTTTTAGTGTCATCCCCAATAATTATTTTTCGTGGCATCCTCTGGGCTTTCCACCAGAGAGCAAACCATCGGGCAACTACCGGTTCATCAACTTACCCCGCTATAGGGAAAAAATCTTATTGACGATGGGGTAAGTTGATAAAATGTAGGTTAAATATAATATGTTATATACAGGTGACATTGCTTTACGCCATCTGAAAGGTCCATGTTACACCTCTACAATAAAATACTTGTTTGATATTTGGGTTTTTGGGCGCGTCGACTGCTATGGTCATATTGCGCACATTACAATAAAATACTGTGCTGAGTCCTGGCTGACCTTAGCACATGGATTATGCCATTTATGGAATGCACAAACGTTTATTCCGTAGCTGCCTTTTTCGTTCGTTCAGTCTTTTCCATCAAGTGATGCATTCCCGTAGAAATATTAAATAAGATTATCTTGAGACAGTTTTAGCGAATACCTTAGTACAAAGAGGCAATTCTGTTATTTTATTCCATTACCATTATTTCATTCAGGGATATATTGAAGTGGATTGTTATGATGTTAATTATATGTCTGATGATTATAATTATATCCCTTTTTAAGCAATTCCTGAGCTTTCAGAGCTCCTAGCGGCCCCTTTAGATGGATGACATGGCAGTTTAAAGTGTGGTGTTTTACAGTCTCTTCAGCTCGTACTGCGTTGAAGCGCCGTTTTCCTCACTGCTCGTGTCCTGTGTTAAAAATTGTGTTCAACAAACCTTAGTTGACTTCTCATTGAATATACTATATGGCGATGCAGCCACTAGGAGCTTCGAAAACTCGTTAATTGTTCTTTTTCAAATAGGTAATTTCATATATATCATTACTATTTCATTACCAATCCACACAACGTTCAAATGGGCTGATATTGATGCAGGCTGAATTACGTCGATGCAGGTTGTATCAATTTACCCCGCAGACTTTCTGGTGCAGGCTGCAACGTATGCAACATTGAGAGCATAGTGTAGCGGCAAACGACGAAAACATTTTACCGTTTGAAAGCTAAGAGAACATGGTAATGATAAACACCAAAAAAATTGGTAAATGGGCGTACAATCACAAATTAAATGGGAAGCACAGACATTGAGATTTTACTTTCGGCCCAAAAATGTGTCATATCGTCACAATTCCGCAGCCACGGGTCGCAAGGACTTGAGCTTGCTCCTGCCGCGAGAAGAGGTTGCCAATAGCAGCATGTGTGGCAACCATGGCCAGAGTCTTTATACTTTGAGAAAATGTTGTATCAACCATCCCGAGTATCATATAGCCCCGATCTATTCTACTTGTTCAACCTCAATTGCGTTAAAAGTCGCAATTGAGTTTAACATGGGATTATACCAGGGGCCTTATATACCTTCACTGTTATATTATCCACCCCACCCTCTCGAATTCGCCATCCGCAGGGCAGGGGTGAAGTGCAACAGGAATCAGAACGGACAAACCTGCATAGCTGTGAAAAAAATCGGGCTCACAATATTGGTATTCGAGAGCGCCGAAAATTGATTCACGGATTATTATATCTGGCTCTAAGGTGGAAACTTAGGCTGGGGGAGTAGTTTTCAGACAAAGCGTGACAAGACTAACCGTTGGTCCTGGTGACGCAAACATTGCAATTAGCACCACAGTGAAACTCGTCCCGGCCTGGAGAAAACGAGCCGTGAACAACCGAAAAGAGGGGGCACCCGGATTTGAACCGGGGACCTCTCGATCTGCAGTCGAATGCTCTACCACTGAGCTATACCCCCACGAACACAAGGCGGCGCTGTGGACTTACCATATCAAATCATAATGAAGATTGCGTAATGGATTGACTTATTCTTTTTTCTGGATGAAGAGCGTACTGATTTTGCCTTCATTGTCAATAACAATCAACATTATGCGGTTGTAACACACAGGCTTCACATGTCAGAGTTGCTCAGTGTGTCAAATGTCCCACAGTATTTGATTGAGACTTCTTGCTTCAGCCATAGATTACGTAGCATAACCGCAGCATAACGTAAACCTGGTAATTCTTGTTCTTCGGAACTTTAATGATCATGATTAGTAACTGAGCAATAGGAATTGTTTTTCATGTCCGAACATTGCTACGTGTACTGCGATCTACAGGTGGATGCTGTACTGTAGGTTCATTTTCTGACAGTAGAGGTCAGGCACGTCGCGAATAATGAAAGAATGTTTTCGGCGGGTGACGGAAAGGCAACTACATACGGTGGATGCAGGGGCGGGTTAAGAAGGAAAAGTCGCACCCTTCCGGCCGAGAAAGGCACCACATGGGCAAGGAAGTCGCATTCATCAATTTCCAGATGGGATCCAACACCAGAAGGTTTATGATGATTTTCAAGCCAAAGGCGACGGCTCAGGATTAGTCACCCACGCATTACTTATTGGTATGACTATCACTGCTCAATCCGCTCCACCATTTGTCACGATTGACTGCTCATTCGGCAGTTATTTATTTTTCATTTTCGTGGGGCGACACTCGTCGCTCCTATGCGTATTTATTTTCTAGTGTGGTTACACGGCAGACATTCGAAAATGTGTCTCCCCGAGCACACGGGTGTCTCGTTCAAAATAAGCATTCCGTTAGCCAAACCTTCGAATTGTTCTCTAAGAGGCAATTGGGAAACACGCAACCACATGGTTAAAGCTTGTGACTTTAAAATTATATCACAGGTTAGGGCGTAATCATCCCTCGGAATTTTAGAGTCATTGTACATTTACGGGACGAAACCCTGTGAGTATGATCACGCCTCGCCAGATTATTACCTGGTGCGTCTTATGCTGGTAATTCAAATGTTTTGAAAATGTTCTACCTATGTGAACCCGAATAGCTTATCTGCCAGTTGATATATCATTCTGCGTGTAATGTTGAACCTGAGTGTGCATTTGATATCAATGATAATACAAATCGCCGAAGATGTATTGATTAGTGCATCACTAGACATTTAAATACAAGGAGTATACCACGATTTACCACAATGTTTCTGCTCGATATCGTCTACATTCGCGCTGTGTCTTGTGCTGATGACGTTTTGGGTTGGGGCGACTTATTTTGCATGGTCTTTTTCTACATATAGAATACTTTATTCAGTGTCGTACTTCATCGAAATAGATCCAACAAGTATCAGTGGGCGCCAAAGGGGACTCGTGGTTTGACTCTTTTAGCCACGCTCCAAATCCAGAACATGCTCCGGTAAGGATTGGGTGTGTGGAGACTCCAGTACCACTGTAGTGGCACCAGCGCGAATTCTGCAGCAGTTAGGGATGCGTCAGTTTCTGCTTTTAGCTTGTTGGATGAAGCAAGCTGATGTAAAGTGGAAGTGTACCCCTAGCGTAAGTTGCAACGAAGGAAAGTACGAGTGTTCTACTTAGTTGTATTTTTTCATCGTATTCACATTTCGACACATATTTAAACTCTGCATCACACCATGAGAAACCAGTTGTCCACCAAATCTGTTGATCAGCCCTCCCTGGAATACCGAAAAGTAAGCCCTCTTCTCTTATGATGGTTGTCTATGCTGTTTTTAAGGCCGTTCAATGCGGCCCCTGTCAATGTTCATTGGCAGCCGGCAACGTCATCTGGGCGCTGATTTGGGTTCAGCAGGTTATCACGACAGCAAGAAATGGTACTTTTCCGCGTACGTTCCTGACTAACAAGTATACGTGGTAGGTATGAATTGTACGTCATCTGAAAGCTTGTTTCACGGTATTTCGATAATCATGCAAAGCTTTTACATGAACATGTTAGTTATTGTGTAAAATGGTTTTATTTAGACCAATGCCATATCCCTTGACACTATTTAACTTAAGCGGGGTGGCGCGCTCGGTATGGGTAGCGCAGTTGGTAGCGCGTCAGTTTGCCGGATCGGAGGTGGGGGGTTCGAGGCTGGAGCCCGACAGCCTTTCTGTGCGCGTCGTGAGAAGTCCTTCTAATAAGCGACAGTGGATTGAGACATTGTTCACATGGGAGATCTTCTACATAAAGATAAGTGAAATACGCAGATATTCTGCAAGGCTGGGGCTCGGCCATCTTGAATTGATGGTTGGGCACTTTTTCTATTCAGCCAGGCATAGGAAGTACGGAACCACCGCTCATGGCAGTGTCCAGGCCCCCAGCCCCTTCTGGCATGGGCGGCGGGCCATCGGGGGTGGGATAGGAGACAGGTTCCCATGAATTTAATCATTTTGGCCTTACGACAGTGCGTCGCAAATATTGAGCTAAAAACTAACGGTTGCCCTTCCCCCGTCCCACCAGTACCCGCCGACCAACATTAGTCCCTACTCTTCGAGGTGAGCGTTTAATCACAGTACGTGATCATCAAGGTGACAAAACCAACAATTGTGCATGCTGCCGAACAGTCAAATGACTTGACCCGCGCTGGAGTCAGACCGATGGCAGTTCTAAGCTCGGCTCCACGCCTCTCCCGATACACGGCGAACACACGTCACCAGGACTGCGACAAGCATTGCTTTGACAGGAGCAGACGTTGGCTAAAATATTTCGGCAGGCTAAGACTTTCTGGAGGGCCGGCGCAAAATTAAAAAAAAATCACGCTTTTCGAACCATGAAGACTCGATTTAGATTCTGCAACAACTTGGTGGAACCCGTAAGCGCTAAGTCGGATTTTAGATGCACGCACGAGGATTTCGGTTCGATTAGCATGCATTGGCAGAGGCATAACGCGGAACTTAGCAGAGTTGGGGAAGCATCTCCGTTCATCCCCCACCGTGGCTTTGCCCATGTTTGCACACCGTTATTCTATATTCTCCTTCGAAATGAATTGGCTGCGTCACTGACGCCATGCGAATCAAACTTCTGTCGTGCATGCAATAATACAGTGACAACGGCAATTTCAATGCTAGACCAGTTCGGAAGCAACTTTAATAATAGCTGAATTGTGGGCGGAATGGAAAATTACCATGTAATACCATGCATGTTTTTTTATTAAATGTGTTCTATTTTTAACTAAAGAAAATTTTCATTTTAAAACATGATTTCATTATTCGCGTCATGTAACCTGAAACATCATGCATTTTGCGGTACAGCACGACATAAATACGGTAACACAAGTTGTTTATCAATCAGATTTTAATACGAAGAGCATAAAGCTGGGGAAGACGAGACAGCCAAGATTGAGGAAGGCCCTCTCTCCCACTGCCGATTGTTTCTCGGTTGTGTACTCTGTGGTGGAGGTGGATTTGTGTTTTGGGCGCATCGATTGCATTCGTCATTTTATGCACATGAATATATATTCCGGCGCCCAAAAGAGTGCGTATTAAGACAACGATATATCGAGGAAGTACAACGCAAGACATATATTGGGGGAAGTAAACACATGAAGCAGAAAAAGAATCTTGGGTTATTTTATGACGCAATTAACTGCTAGGTCATATAGCGTCGGTAACTTCTCACGGCGATTGGTCGTGGGTGGACTCGGTAATTCCGCTAGTTGTGGGACTCGAACCCACAATCTTGCGGTCAAGAGTCCAGCATCCTACCGACTGAGCTACCTCGGCTCCATCAAACGCATAACATGGGAGGTTATTGGTAGCAGGTTCACATAAGCCACGGAACTTAGTGAGATTACATTGCGTCAATACATTATAATGCCTAACATTACAGTGCGTACATATCTGGCACCTTATAAAATCTGACGAACTGGCAAGAATAGATGGAATATCCTCATCGTGACATCTGTGGCTGAGAACAACTCGACATACATATATACACAGACTACTCACGAGCACCGTAGTAGGACGATGAGTACTCGTAAACCTACAGGCTACGCTCTACAGACTTCACAAACATAGGCACATATCAGTTCTTGCGTTTGACATACACTCGGCGGAACTGCAACACGTACGTCTAGTCTCGAGTGGTTTTTGTGTAAAAAGTCTTAATAAGTAGCTATATGATGAACGGCAGGTGATGCAACTATGCGTCCAAACAATGAAGGATTCAATCACTGATCTAAATGTGAAGTGTCTACCGAGTGCGGCTCGCTTATTAAAGACAAAAAAAAACTTATGTGGCCGAGCAGGGGGGTCCCCCCCCATGAGACCAAAGTGCCCTTTTGACCGAAAAGTGCCCTCTTGGCCGGAATGTCCCAAATTCAGCAAAAAATCACCTGCGCTATGTGCCTGTGCCAATGGTGCCCTTTGGGCCCAAAACTGCCCTTTTGGCCAACATTTTTCACGCCCTCCCCAACCCCACCCCCAACCCCCGGTCAACAAACCTTCCAGTGTGTCCCGGGCCGCAAAGTGCCCCTTTGGAGCCGGTCAGGTGCCCTTTTGGAGCCGGCCAAGTGCCTTTTTCGGCCCCCCCCCATGGAAAAATTATGGGTGCGCGCGTGATGGTAGATATGCTTTACAAACGGTGGGAAACTAATCGTGGGAAAAGCGCCATAATAGCGCTAAAATGAAAGCACCATATTTAGTAGATTTATCAGTATGGTCCAAAACTAGAATATAATTCAGCAGTATTCTGGAATAAAAATGCACTTCTGATATATGACGTCACGTGGCGTATGTTTTGTTTTGTTTAAACCAACTATACTAGAACTGCGGACTTTGGAGTACCTGTTGTCTCTAGTTGTCTTGGTTCAATGTGCTGCTGCTGACAATGGCATCTGTCCACGTCGACAGCGACGGCCGCGGACGGAGTGATGACGGGACGCGACGCTAGCGGCACCTGTGGTGGGTGGGGGGGGCGGAGCCGAGTAGGGGCGGCGTCAGTTGTCAGGGTGACGAGGAGGTGGCGACAGACGCCTGTCCGGCGGCCTGCTGCAGCGCTGCAGATTAAAGGTGAGGCAGGTCAGCGGCGCCGCTCCGTCGACGGTGACCTGCCAGGACAGTCCTGCTGCTTCGGTGACCTGCCAGGACAGTCCTGCCGCTTCGGTGACCTGCCAGGACAGTCCTGCTGCTTCGGTGACCCGCCAGGACAGTCCTGCTGCTTCGGTGACCTGCCAGGACAGTCCTGCCGTTTCGGTGACCCGCGGACGTGCGCTGCGCCAGACAGTCCGCCAGAAGTCTGCTTTCGGTGACCCGCCAGACGTCCTGCTCTTCGGTGACCCGCCAGGACAGTCCTGCTGCTTCGGTGACCCCCCGCCAGGACAGTCCTGCCGTTTCGGTGACATGGTCGGTGACTTGTAGGCGTGTCACGCGCTAATTTCAGTCGCGCCGCAGAAGGCACAACGGTGTGTTTGGTCGCCGCCGAGCGTCGGCCCGGTGAGCAGCCCCTACAGCAGCTGCAGCCCACACTCAGCTGATGAGCATCAGCTGGCAGGATGATGTCGAATAGTTGATGGTTTGTGGAAGTCGCGTGCCGAACGGGGTGGGGCGAAAGGGGCCGTGACCCCCACCTCCCCCGAGGTGTTGTGGGGCCACAAAGAATCGCGCCGTGGTTCGGAAAAGTTGCGCCAAACGCCTTAAAAGTCATGCTAGCGCCCTACCCCAACAAATCACGCTATGCTTACATTGGGGCCGCAAAAATGGTTATTAAAGATCATGTTTGGGACACAAAAAGTCGAGCAGGCGCCCTTGAAAATGACGCTTGGGGACACAAAATCGTACCAAGGCTCCTAAGAATCACATTGGTGTCACAAAAACCGCGGTGGGCCCTAAAAATCACATTTAGGTTTCAAAAGTCACGCAGGGTCCCCTGAAAACGATGCTGGGGGGCCAAAAACAGCACGGATCTCTAAACATCACATTGTGGCCCCGAAAAAAAGTCGCACATGAGGCCCCTGAAAATGTCCCTGACGGCCCCAAAATTGCGCCAAGGCAACTGAAAATCATATTGGGGCACAAAAGAAATCGTTCCCGGACCCTAAGAATGGCGCTGGCTGCTCCAAAAATAGAATTAGGGCCCTTGAAAATACTGGGCCCAAAAAAAAATGCACGCCGGGGACCCCCGAAAATTGTGCCGGGCCACAAAAGAATCACGCCAGGGCATCAAATGGTCGCGCCGGGTCCCTGAAAATAACGCTGGGAGCATCTGGAGCACTGCAAGTCACGCTGTGGCCTACAAAAAAAAAAATAGTGCCGGGAAGTTCATGGTGGGCCCAAAAAGACAGGTCAAGTCCTTGAAAATCACACTGGTACCCAAAGGATCAGGCAGAGGCCTCTGAAAATCGCACTGTAGCTCCCAAAAAGTCGGAATGGGGTGCCTGGAAGTCTCGCTGGAGACCTAAAAAGCTCCCGCCTGGGCATCTAAAAATCACGCCTCCTAGCGTCTGCGAGTCTTGCCGGGTTTCTGAAAATCAAGGCAAGACCCCAAAAGGGCCAGGGCCCCTGGAAATCACATTGAGCCTGGGAGCGCCAAAAATGTTATGCTCGGGCCCCTGAGAATCACGGTAGGGGCTAGACAATTCGCACCGAAGCCCCAGAAGCCTCATCGGAACCCCACAAAAGGTAAAGCCGGAGCAATTAAAAACCAGTCCGAAAATGTAAGATCATTCTGGGTTTCCAGCAAGAAAAAAAAGCGTGTGGAAATCACTAAAACTCGCGCTAGGTATCCGAACAAAACTCGACGGAACCCAAAAAGAAATCGCACTTGAACCCGAAACGTCGCGTCGCTACCCATGCAAATTACACTGGGGCCCGAAATGTCTAGCTGGAGCCCCATAAGTCGCAGTTGGCTTCCCGAAAATCAAAATCTGCCACTGAATGTCACAAGAATGTCACTCTGCGGCCACAAACATTGCGTCAAAGGTCCTCAAAAACGCATCGGACCCCGAAAAGGTGTTCGGGCAGCGAACAAAAAAATGCACCGGGAACCCGAAGAATCGTGCCAAGGCCAAAACATATTCCACAGGGGACTTGCAGAGAAATATAACTTTGCTCACAAAGGAACTCTATCGAATCGACCCGAGCACCAGAAAATTCAGAGCAGGTCCAGAAAGAAAGCTCGCGGAAGGATTTCTCTATTCCGAAGGGTGTTATCGACCAAAACAAAAACTCATTGAGCAGCTACAGTGGCGTACCAAAGAGGCCAATTCAACACAGTGGAGGAATTTGATGAGGGAATGGGGGAATTTGGCGGGGGATGGGATAATTTGAATTCAAACAGAATGAGGGAGTTAGGGTTCAAATCCTTGGTTTCACAGTCGTGCCCGCACATTGCTTAACCCACCACTGTTATTGGAGTTTAGGGGCGCATCGACTACATCGGTCATGCAGCTAACCCACCGCTGTCAGTTATATTGAAGACGAGTGTTGCACAGTCTTTACGTATGTTACGAGTATGCTGAGTATCAAGTGTTTTCACCAAAGTATTGATGGACACGCCGTGCATGTGTCCGACCTGTCCGATTGGATTTGTCCAATGATTTGATTGCATTTGCATTTGTCCCTTCTTGCTGGCTTGGGGAATTGCACATCCGGCAAAATGATCAAATGTCCGTAAATAACTTAATTGCAAGCAAAAAGGGCGACTTATGGATCCTTCTTCGCAGGCATAATTATGGGCAAAGCCTTTCCAATTGTATTTTTCGCGGTATAATAAGGGCAAAGCTGTTTCGATTTAGCATACTCTCCCACATCAATTTGGCATGTTAGGTCAAACTTTTGAAGTCAGGTCGTCTAGGGACAACGAGTTAATCTAGGTCAAGTGAGGTCACCTAAAAAAAAGTTAAACCAGTCGTCATGGTTTAACGGATATAGATATTTTAATGAAACTTTCAGCATTTGCTTATGTTTATGGTTGGAACAAAACGTACGAGAAGAATTTTTTTCATTTTTGCCGTTTTTGACTACGTATATATGTTTTTTACTACAATTTGTCTCTTAAGAGTTCAAATTGAAGATTCTGGCTAAAGTATACATTTTTATTAGAGCAAGTTGACTTGCAACGTTTCTCGGTCTGTTCTACCCATTAAAAAAGGAAAATTAATGAAAACTTGATCTAAAAATTTTTAATTTCAAAAACATAAAATATTTCTTTTTGGGGGTCGAAAACTTTTGTGGCCCTGGTCAATTTCGCTGTTTTTTTACTTCGCTATGCTTAATATTTTTCAATTATCCCACAAAATGAACTCCCCAGAGCCAAAAACATAATGTATGTCGTGAATAGTGGTGAAAATCTAGCTCTCCCTAGTGACGTCACTTTTGGGGAAAATTGTTCTCGGGTTGGACCCGGGCCCTACTCGTCGAGCGTTTTCCGTTGTCACCTCTTTCGTTTTTGTGCGACGCTTAGTTTGTATTTTAGAGGGGGTTGCTATCTCCCCCGTGACGGTGTGTGAGGATCTGAGACCGGAAAGACAGCGCGGGTTAAGTGGCAAAGTTTCGCAGGCTCATGGTAGATTGTAAACATCTTTCGACTTCCTACCGCTGCTGAAAGCGTATGAACTGAACCATGGACTATGGCATTATTCTTATCATTCATCTTAGCTCTTTTCAACCCAGACAGGCCCGGATCCACCAATTTCTCCCATGAGTAGGGGGAGAGAGGTTCTCCACGGGAAAATCCTCAGTCGTTTGGGCCTACTCAAGCTCGTAGGCTGTCCATGCGTGTTTTTCCTCCAAGAGCTCCTGGGCCTCCAACACATGAACCGAAGCCCTCAAGCATTATGCCGGATCTCCTTCTGGGTTCTGGAGGCCTTCCGCAAGCTCTGGAGGTCTCCTTTTGCGGTCAATAGGCATCATGATCTGCGGCCTCCAGACATGATTGAGAATGCTGACGAGTGCCGGGGCTTTCGGTGGGCTGTAATGGTCTGCTGTCATCACTAATGGACTTCCTGACCTGGAGCCACAAGACAACATGACGAGGCCTTTTGCCAGGCTCTGGTGCGTTTTGAGCTCTAGGATCTCCTATCAATACAATTCGGTCGCCTGTTCTTGGGCTCCGAACATCGCGGGGTGCCTTACCTCGGGTGTTGGGGTCTTTTCGCGAGCTTTAGGAGCGTCCCGTCACGCCATAATGAGCCTCCTGGTCTGGGACTTCTGTCGGATGTCTGACCCCTTCGTGAGCTCTATTGTCAATACGAATGTGTTACCCGGTCTGGGACTTCCGAATGACATGAGCCTCCATTTGCGGTTGGGCCTCCAGAAATGTCAGGGTGACGAACAGATATGATAGCACCCCTGTCTCACGAAAGGGTGGCTGTGCTTCCTCCATCCACCCCGCTTCCTTGGTAGTACCACCCCTGAACTCCAATTTAGCCGACGGAGGACCACCAATAAATTCACAAAAGGACATCACTGTCTGGTGTTGCCAACTTGGGCCAACACTTCCACAAATTTGGCATTAATCTCACAGTTGCGCACGAGACAGAAGCTCTCCAGATATAAACGCGAACAATTTCCGGAGCTCCCGCCCCCACGCACACGCTCCAGGCATCAGCGAAATGTTCAAAACGTGGTGTTATCTGAATGCGTTACATGCGTCCAAGGTGCGTGTGGGAACGATGATGACGTCAGAAGGGTGGCTACGAGTGGCGCCAGCCCTTCTGCACGTCCATTCAGCTCTGTGCGTCTGATAGCAACTTGTTCACAAAGTGAATGTACAGCAATAATGATGATGCGGCTTCTAGCCCTCTAAACTCGACTAGTGATGCTCGTTTTGCTGTGCATCATCGCAAATGTAAAGGGTGGATACAGGCCAGGCCTGGTTGTATCCGTGTTCTGCAAGGTTAGTTTCGTGGATACGATGCTTGGGTTGGTTCCAAGCAACAGCAAACTGTTTAGCCTGCCACGTTACGCGGCAAGCGCGGACGTCGGGCGGCAAAACTAGCGCCGCCCATCGGTCGGTAGGGAAAGCTATAGGCAAAGCGGCCCGATATTGTGACAAATTCAAGAATACCAAGAAGCCATGCAATACACGTTTAAAAAAGTCGCAGTGCTGCGTTGTAATGTCATGAACTTCGCGAACTTTAAGCCTAGTTGCGAACATTTTGTTCAAAAATTAGCTTCGGGATTTGGACCCCAAAACTATGCCGTCATTGATCAATTCACGAATTTTTAATTGTCTGCTGCAATATCAAGAAAACGGGCCACGAATCCCAAAAAGTCGCAGCACTGCAATATATGTCATGAATTCGGCGAACGTTAGGCTTAGTTCCGATCATCTTGAGAAAAACTATCTTTTGGATTTGGGCTCCCAAAACGATGCCGCCATTGATCTATCCACGAATGTGTCATTGTTTGCCGCGATATCAAGCAAACGGGCCATGAATTTCAAGGGGTCGCAGCACCGCTTTATAATATGAATCCGACGAACATGAAGCTCAGTTGCGGTCATATTTTTTATCGGTTCGGCATTTGGATCCCCAAAACGATGCCGTCATTGATGCGATTTGCAACATCGGTGGATTGACGACGTGCTACTTTGAACCCAAAAATACAAACAATTTTTGCGCAAGAACGTTCTGAAAACGATACATGTAAAGAAAACATCTGAAGTTGATTTCCCCAGTAAGGCACTTTAGCAAAAATGTATCAAATTGATCTTATAATCGATAACTAGCGACAATGATGGTGGTCCTGGTCGTGGGTTCTGCATCCACGAATTTATGATTGTTTACCGCAGTGTCAGATAAAAGGGCGAAGAATTTTCAGAAGTCGCAGCGCTGTACCATACAGCCATGCATTCGTCAAGCGTTAAGCTCACTTGCGATCATTAAAAATTATGTTCGGGATTTTGACCTCGAAAAATATGGCCATGAGTTTATGTGCGGTTTTTAATTGATTTCTTGCCGCATCATCAACACAACGGATGATGAATGTCCCAAAATCGAAGAACTGCGCTGTAATGTAACGCTGGCGTTGGGGACCATTAACATTCAGGGCATGGTTCTGCGCCGCGCCATATTATGAATGGCGGGCGGTCGGGGACGAGCCGCGGGCCGCGGGCGTTGCTGATGCGCCGGTGGCCTGCCGTCTATGGTGGAAAATAGTTCCAGAAGTCAATAAGCAACGTGACAATGCGCAACATCTCACTGAAAGTGGCAATGAGCTTGACGTCTGAAAGCAAGCTAACTTTCATAAATGCAGCATGCGTCATATTTTATGGAGACAGTCTCATAAATTGTGACTATGCTCTTCGCGCGCACGCTAGTGAGGATCCGGGCCCGATTGTTGCGAGCGCATGTTTCAGAGTTCCTGAATGGCATCAGGATCTTACCAGTTTTCTTTATTTACTGGAGATCCTCGATGTCTGCATTAACCCGTCCCGTCTCGGGGGGTCTTCAACCGCCCTCCCCCCTCAGGTTTTTCGCGGATAGGGGACGAACAGCGCGCGGCAGCGTGCCCAAATTTGGCACACCTTTTCCAACATCAATTTGGCATGCTGTTTCAAAATTTTAAGTCAGGACATCTAGGGTCAACGAGTTAGTCAAGGTCAAGTGAGGTCTCCTCCAAATAAGTTAAACCAGTCGTCACGCTTTAACGGATAAGGATATTTTAATGAAACTTTCAGCGTTTGCTTATCTTTATGGATGCAACAAAACGTACGAGTGAAATATTTTTTGTTTAGCTTTTGACTACATATAAATTTTGCATATTTGCCAATTGCAGTTCAAATAGAGGATTATGGCTAAAGTAAGCACTTTTTATTAGGGCAAGTTGACTTCCAACAACGTTTCTCGGTCTGCTCTACCAATTGGAAAATGAAAATTAAAGAAACTTGAAGATTCAAAATTTTGAAATTTCAAGAAAATATTTTGTTTATATTTTGGGGGGCCAAAATTTTTAATGGCCCTGGTCGATTTCGCTGTCTTTTCCTCATACCAAATAATTTTTCTTCTCGAATATCCCCCAAAATGAACTCCCCAGAGCCCAAAAAACATAATGAAAGTGAAAAGTCGTGAAAATCTAGCCCCCTAGTGACGTCACTTTTTTGGGAAATTGTTTTGGGGGCGGCTCCGGACCCTACTCGTTGAGCGCTTTCCGATGACACCTCTTTCGCTTTCGTGCAACGCTTAGTTTGGATTTTAGAGGGAGGTTACTACCCCCCCGAGACGGGGTGTGAGGATCTGACCGGAGAGACCGGATTGCCGGATCTGACCGGAGAGACGGAGGGTTAGCATTGCGTCTGACGCCTGACGAGATATTGCTTCTCGAACGTATTTCTTGGAACGTTTTGTCCTATCGTGTCCTAGATGTTCGGTAAGTGATGAACCAGAAATGCGCGTTCCTAAGCGCTAATCGAATATACGTACTTCAATCTATTAAGCGGTGGAAAGCTGGATTTTGCCGCCCACCAACCATCCGTAGCTAAGTCTCGTATTTGTGAGACTTATCGACTTCGTGACATTCTGTGATACTATGTTGTCCAGACATTTGTGACCCGTGTTAACAAAATCCTGCATACGCGCCTGCACGCACACAAAGAATATACTCTCGGGGAGGATTTGATGCGGATCGAAAACTATAAGCATCCCGAGCAAAAAGGAAGACCGCCCGCCAGTATCAGACGCTCTCGTGCCCCGGACGTAATACTTCAGTGTGTGTTCTGGTCCAAGGTCGAGCGCCAACGACTGACGGGTCCCGCGAACTGTAACCGAGTACGGCCGCATGGAACCGCTGCCAGGAATGGCTATGACGAGTCATTCGACCACAGGCGACCTGTCGCATTCCTGCCGCATTCGCCCGACGTATTTCCGGCCAAATCGCCGCCAGACTCCTCGCCAGCCTCCGCCAACACCACCACCGCTCCATTATCCGACCGGCCCCTCCGATAGAGGGTCGAGGGGCTAACGCCCCGGAACGCGGCCGGCTGTGGACCCGGGTCGGCAGCGCCTGCATGTCTGATGAGGACGCGGCGCCATCGCCGGCTCGCCGCTTTTTATCACAGCAAATTAAACCGAATACTCTGCATTATAGGCGGTCGGCGCCGACCACCGGTGGCGGCGGCGGCGGCGGCCGCCGTTGTCGTCGCAGGCGGCCGTCGGCAGGCGCGGTTACCACGCGGCTCGTTCCCACAGGGCTGCCGCGACGCCGCCGCCGGGACGGGGAGACGCGGAGACGGGGAGACGCGGAGACGGGGAGACGCGGAGACGGGGAGACGCGGAGACGGGGAGACGCGCCGCGGCCGGCGCTGGCGACGCCCCTGAAGATCCGCTTGCGACGCCCCTGCTGGACGATCCGCGTCCTGGCGACGCCCCTGCCGGACGAGCCGCGTCAATCAGAGGCGGCGGCGCGGCGCGGCGGGACGCCCCTGAAGGAGCAGGCGCCGCCCCGCCGGGGCACGGCCAGGGGGCGAACAAAGCACACGCCGGAGACGCCAGCGCGCCGGTCAGTCGGCAGGACGCGCCGCCCGCTCGCAGGTGCGACGCCAGTCACGCGGCATCTGCGACCAGCAGCGGCATCTGCGACCAGCAGCGGCATCTGCGACCAGCAGCGGCATCTGCGACCAGCAGCGGCATCTGCGACCAGCAGCGGCATCTGCGACCAGCAGCGTCATCTGCGCGTGTTGGTGACCTGAGCGGGGCTTTGATTTCGCCCAGACCGTAGGCGACCTCAACGACCACTTCCCGACCTTGACGAAGCCGGTGGCGACTTCCTGGCAATCGAGTGGGCCATTCGAAAGCGCAGGAATCGCCGACGAATACGTGGCGCTGGCGGTGTTGCGGTGACCTGCACCGACCTCAGTCGCCCGACAGTGACCTGACGCCGATGACCCTGGTGTTGACCTCGTGACCCCGGATGCGTGCCGAGTGACCTCATGTGCGCCGCGGGCCGAGGTCTCGTGCTGCTCCTGCTGGCGGTCTGCTGGACGGCGGCAGTGCAGGGGAAGCGAACCAAGAAGCCCCGCGGGCCAGACGCTGCGCTGCAGGGCCCGGCGGGGCCACGACCCCTGGAACTCCACCGGGGCAAGGGATGGAAACGGCGACCTGGGGCGGTCACGGTGACGACGCATAGCAGCCGAGATCGGGCACAGGTCAAGGTGAGCTCGCCCGCTGGTGTGTATCCGTGGTGGATGTCAAATAGTTCGGGCAAGTTTCCGTCCAGTTAAAGTCATGTTATGTGATCCCCTTTTTCTTGTCACTGTTTTGCGTACAAGACCTATCTCTGGTCGACCTTTCTGTGGCTACACGTTTCTGTACGATTAAAGCATGAGATGTTCAATATGGCCATGGTCTCTGTCATCTGGTCTCTGGTTGAATCAAAAGACATCGGCATCAGGTACTCTTCCAGCAGGTGAGACACTAACACGTTAGCGAGACCGGATTTGTCCCGCTCAGTGTTCTGAAAAATCAACTTGGTGACGACGCAAAATCGAAATTCCCCGAAATGAATAGTGGACACGACAGATTGACAGGGGTGTAGCCTAGTATCCTCGTGGGAGGGTACTTGTCCCCCTCCCCCTCCCCAATGTTGGTTTTGCCACCCACCCACAAATAATTTCAACTTTTAGCACGGCACCCTATGTAGTATGATGGGCCCTCCCCTGCCTGTGCCTCCTCCAATTCATCTCGGCCTGTTCAATGTCCGTTGCTTTCATGAATTGTGCCCTCCTAATCATTTTTAGAAATATACACTTCTGCAGCTCGATTTAAAGCAACATTTCTTCCTGAATTGCACACAAACACTTGCAACATATATCAAAGAAGCAACGTTTTACATCTAGGTACGTGAAATGGTAGACATTTATGGTGGCCAAAAACGATACGATTTCTGCGAGTTGGCTGCCACAGCAATGACGCTCCCGCTTACGGACATATTCACGTCAAAGTGCATAGGTAATCTGACAACAGCAATCATCCAGTAAATATATGAACTATTCAGGATCGCAATATCAACTTAGGTATAAGAGACTACAAAATGTGTCCATCATCGGGTCAAATATTTACCAACCGGGTCTAGATCACCACCCCAGCATTGCATCGAGTGGCTGCCACATATGCTATCAGTGCTGAATTTTATATTATTTTCTCTGAATTTTATCGGGCGCCAAGTTGTCCTACCATGCCGCTCTACGACTCCTTTGTGGTGCGCCTCGTTATATTTCAACCTCAGCTTGCAGTTTCAGAGAAGGGTTTCAGTTTCAAGGATTCCCGTTCGCTTAATGCAATGTAGGATAATAATCGCCCGGAATATCAAAAGAATGCCTATTATTGCCCTTGCACCGACGGCTGGTCCTCGTACCTCGTCAGGACTATTTCCCGGACCATTTCGGAGACGATTTCCAGGACCATTTCCATCAGACCACCCTGACCGTTTCCGAATCCCATCCATATACGCCACGTTGGCATCTCACAGCCATTCCCTGAATCTCTGCGGCGGTCTCAAATATCCCGCGGTCGCGTAAGGTAGGTGCACATGTCATTTCCGTTACCCATATAGCTAATTGTGGGAAAAGCCAATCGGTCCGACACAAGAATGTACCTGTGGTCAGAAGAGACACCACGTGCCTATTCTCATCTGCGCGTGGTGCCACTGATGCGAGCATCTTTTGAAGTGCTGCGGATGGTGCACGTCGCACCACATTGACCACTGCATTGGGCAGGTGCACTCTTGCTGCATGACCTCTGCAGTCGATGCGCCCCTAAACCCAAGGGTGGTGCACTCGAGCCAATGACTTTCTCCGAGCCCCTCGGGAGGGTCGAGGTGTTGTCGGTTGAGAATCTTCACTCACAGGCGGATCCAGAAGCCTCACTTGGGGAAATAAAAATATCATATTTCCAAAAACTCGTCAGGTTGAAACAGCTATCGTTCGTCGGGCGTGTTGACCACAATCTATGCCTAATGAAATGTTCTGAGACTTTGATAAAACTCTATTTTAGTGCAAAATATTGGCAAATCTGTCTAATGGAAAAAAGTTATGGTCGCCTAAACCCAGACACCCCTGGGTGCGCCCCTACCCTCACGGGTCCACCGGCATACAAATATTCCTCTCCACGCAGTCCTGTGTGTTCAGCGTCCCTCTACCGTTACCTTGGCAACGTCCATTCAGAGAGGAGGCAGCCTTCTGAGTTTTCCTTTCGCCGGCGGACAGTGGCTGAGACGGTGGTGGACATTTTCCGCAGCCGACCGGTGACTGGTGTCCGGCCGGCCGGACAGGCGAGCGGACAGGCGAGCGGACAGGCAGGTGCTGAACATCCCGCGGCGAAACGCCGGTGGCTGGATGTCCGGGGAAATATCGCACACCGGCAGTCTGCCTCCCCGTTCCGGCTGCTGTGGCACTGATCTGGGACATGCGTCGGCGACCTGGCCCTTCTCCAGCATACATACACCAGGGGTCCGCAGTGGCTCAGTTGGTAGAGCGTCGAACTCTTGATCGCAAGATTGTGGGTTCGAATCTCACAACAGATAGTGTTTACAGAGTCCACCCGCGACCAATCGGCGTGAGAGGTTGGCGACGCTATATGACCTAGCGGCTGAATGCGTCGTAAAATAACCCAAGGTCCTTCACCCAGCGTACACCATTTTCCCTGACGTTGGGGCGGGTTAGCTAGTTATTGGGGGTTTCGGACGAATCGGCTGAATTGGTTATGTATTTCCCGGAGGGAGGGAGGGTGGTTGGTATGTGGTAGGAGTGTTGTTTTACATACTGCTGAGGGACCAAGTGTCCCCTCAATATTGGCTTTGCCCCCAACCATAATTCCAACGTTAAGCATCATGGACTCCCATGGAGTGTGCCTCCCCACCCCGATAATTTTCAGTAATCAACATCGGTGATATGTGGCCCTGGTGACTGTTTGGTGCTTTGGGACGCGCCGACACCTTGGCCATCCTGCGCTTCCGAGCAGACGCCCCCCTGCAGAGCAGAGCGTCTCCGAAACACAATCAGCTGGTGAATATCGAGGCACGCGCAACTCTCTGAGCTGCATACGTGCCATTGTGCGCGGGCAAGCACAGTAACCGAACTTCACTAGGCCGGTGCTGTGGCGCCAATTATCACGATCGCCGCTCTGATCACCATGCATGCCAATGAGGCGAGTGTATCGCATTATGTTAATGATCTGCCTGTCGCCCAAAGAACGTTATCGCTCCAGTGAACTGAGCAATGCCATTCATGGACAAGGATACAGATTTGTATACCGAATCCAACTGCCACATGAGTACAAACGGACGGACGATGCAATCAGTAATGGTGGTTCCTTTCAAAACGCCGTCTTGGCGTTTTGCATGCATGCATCTGGAGAATAACCGGAGAACTGAAGAACACAGTATCGCGAGTGATTCGAGGTAGTTGCATGAATATTTGTATTACAAATATAGGTGAAGCATTTTCATTTACATAGGTCATTAGCTGTGAGGTGGAGTGGCGGGCAAATAAATTGATGATTGGTCCGCCTTGTAAGACAGTGTATAATATTAATACTCGCCTTAATCGTCATAACCATAATCGTCTCTGAAGTAGCGCGCCTAACTGACAATCGCTGCCGTTATCTATCTCCCTTAGCTTCTTTACCTACCTATATTTATCCCATAGGTGAATCCCGGAATTGTCATGGGGCACTCTGTATCAGGAGGGGCGCAATTTCTTCGGAGGGGTGCCTCTGGCTGAAAATAATTTGAGGGGTGCGCTCGAGCACACTGAAGCCTCTTCTCGAGCACACTCGGGCATTTTACTTCCAAAATGAGCCTCTGGCTGAACAATTTGAGGGGGTGCACTCCACCACACTGAAAGGGCGCTTATTCCTCTCAAATATTTTTTTTGGCTATTTTTCCTCTGGCGGAAAAATGTGAGTAGGGATACGATGGACCATTCCCGGTGGGACCCCTTTTCCTGGCTGGAGGGGCGCAAATTTCCACGGGACACATACCCTCAGTGATCACTGTATCCATCTCCGATTCCAGCGCAATGCTTTTTTAATCGAAAGTAACACAAAATATGCAGATATGACCGAACTTCATGCCAGGTACAGTACGGACTGTAAGCACTCATGGTTTCTATTATATGACTCGATACACAAGCAAGACCTTGCTTATGCATGCTATGCTAAGTATGATTGTGTATGCTAAAAGACATCTATGTCGATTCTTGCATATCGACATCCTGGTAACTCGCAGAATAACTACTTGCATAAGAAACTCAAAAGAAAAAGAAAAAAATGATGCACAGAAATGAGATGTTGGAGGTCCCATTCCTTATAATGGACGCATAATGGACCCAGGGTGTGTTTCCGTTGAGTTTTTTCTTCATTTTGACAAATTATCCGGCATGCATGCTCCTCAAAACGCCAACCTAAGACTTCCTGGTGAGAATCCCGGCTCCTCTATTTCTGGATGATATCAGGTACACGATGGATCGCGTACATCGACGACATATCCGCGTGTCCAGATCGCAGCTTTGCACCTGGACGTGGCGTGAATGATTCAGTGCGGGCAGTGTGGTGGTATTCGTACGGTATTCGTTGTCGGGTGTCTGCAGACCCACCGCTCCGCTCCGCGCCGCTCCGCTCCGCTGTTGTTCGGCTGTCGGGGCGGCGCGCTCACCTGGCCAGCTGGCGGCGACGCCGGCGCGCCCAGAGATTGTTTGTGTCGCCGCCGCCGCCGCCGCCGGTCCGGTCTGAACGCCATTGTGCCGGCTGGCCGGCGATTGGTCGACGAGCGGCCAGCTGACGGCCGGGGAGAGACAGCTGACGCGGGGAGCGGGAGGACGTTCCGGCGCAGTTCGCCCGGCTGCCCCGGCTGCCCCGGCTGTCCTGTGTACTGCGGAAGAAGAAGGACCTTGGGTTCTTTTAGGACGCATTCGACCGCTAGGTTATATAGCGTCGCCAACCCTTAAAGGCGGCGCAAATGACCTTTATGGTCGGGCACGCCTAAAAAAACTCTCCCCTCCCTCTCATGCCGATTGGTCGCGGGTTGACTCGGTAACACTCTTTTGCGAGATTCGAACCCACAATCTTGCGATCAAGAGTCCGAGGCTCTACCAACTAGCTACCGCGGCCCCTGTGTGCTGCGGCGGCAGGGCTGGCACCTCGGCGGACCATCGTCGCGTTCTTACTTACTCGTTAGAGCCGGCATACACTTTGGACCTTGATATAAACACGTGCACACATGTTGCTTACGCCCTGGGAAGTTCTGGCGAAGCGGGGACGTCGATTTCAGACGGTAAAGCTCCGTGGCTCGAAAGGGCTTTTTCTGAGAGGATCCACCCGCCGTGCACGGCCGACGGCTAGACGCGGGAGGCGAACGTGCGATCCCCAGAACCAGAGCCGGGCGGTCTGCGACTGAGCTATCCGACGTCCCGCCGCCCGCCGGGCTGTCTGGGGTCACCCGCCGTCCCGCCGGGCTGTCTGGGGTCACCCTGCCGTCCCGCCGGGCTGTCTGAGGGTCACCCTGCCGTCCCGCCGGGCTGTCTGAGGGTCACCCTGCCGTCCCGCCGGGCTGTCTGGGGTCACCCTGCCGTCCCGCCGGGCTGTCTGAGGGTCACCCTGCCGTGCCGCCGGGCTGTCTGAGGGTCACCCTGCCGTCCCGCCGGGCTGTCTGAGGGTCACCCTGCCGTCCCGCCGGGCTGTCTGAGGGTCACCCTGCCGTCCCGCCGGGCTGTCTGAGGGTCACCCTGCCGTGCCGCCAGGCTGCTTGGGGTCACCCTGCCGTGCCGCCGGGCTGTCTGGGTCACCCTGCCGTCCCGCCGGGCTGTCTGGGGTCACCCTGCCGTCCCGCCGGACTGTCTGAGGTCACCCTGCCGTGCCGCCGGGCTGTCTGAGGGTCACCCTGCCGTCCCACCAGGCTGCTTGGGGTCACCCTGCCGTCCCGCCGGGCTGTCTGAGGTCACCCTGCCGTCCCGCCAGGCTGTCTGGGGTCACCCCGCCGTCCCGCCAGGCTGCTTGGGGTCACCCTGCCGTCCCGCCGGGCTGTCTGAGGGTCACCCTGCCGTCCCGCCGGGCTGTCTGAGGGTCACCCTGCCGTCCCGCCGGGCTGTCTGGGGTCACCCTGCCGTCCCGCCGGCTGTCTGGGGTCACCCTGCCGTCCCGCCGGGCTGTCTGGGGTCACCCTGCCGTCCCGCCAGGCTGCCTGGGGTCACCCTGCCGTGCCGCCGGGCTGTCTGGGGTCACCCTGCCGTCCCGCCAGACTGCCTGGGGTCACCCTGCCGTCCCGCCAGGCTGCTGGGGGTCACCCTGCCGTCCCGCCGGGCTGTCTGAGGGTCACCCTGCCGTCCCGCCGCTCACACACCCCCCGCCATGGGCCGCCGGGCTGTCTGAGGGTCACCCTGCCGTCCCGCCGGGCTGTCTGGGGGTCACCCTGCCGTGCCGCCGGGCTGTCTGAGGGTCACCCTGCCGTCCCGCCGGGCTGTCTGAGGGTCACCCTGCCGTCCCGCCGGGCTGTCTGGGGTCACCCTGCCGTGCCGCCGGGCTGTCTGAGGGTCACCCTGCCGTGCCGCCGGGCTGTCTGAGGGTCACCCTGCCGTCCCGCCGGGCTGTCTGGGGTCACCCTGCCGTCCCGCCGGGCTGTCTGAGGGTCACCCTGCCGTCCCCCGGACACATACCCGCCCGTCAGGGGCCGCCTAATCACCACGTCACGCGCGGATGCAGCGGTGCCAGCCGACATTGTACACCGCCGCACACCTCCCAGCCGACCTTCGGCTCGCCAAACGGTCTCGCCAATCAAATACCGACGGTCCCCCGGACGGCAGCCGTGAAGTGCCCCCCCCTGCGCCCGCTGCCGCTGGACAGAGGCAGAGGCAGACTCGGCGGGGCGGTGGTCGACAGCGACGTGTCGGAAATTGGCGCGGCGACCGCGGGAGATGGCGACACCTCTGCCGTGAGTGGCGCGCCAGCATTCATTGCGCCGCGGGCACTGCCAGACACGTCACGGCGCGAACGTCACGCACCGACGCCGAGCCGCGGCACGCCAGATACTCCCCGGCATGGGACTGGTGGCACATGCTGGGCGCGTCACATTCGACATGGGCGTGGCGTCACATTCAATTTGGCACTCACAACGACAGATGCCTCCCTAAGGCGGGATTGGCGTCACATTAGATTTGGGCAGGGCACGTTCGATTTCGATTGGGCTTCGCCACTTTTCAGAAATTGGGGGGACGTGTGGTTACACCCTGTTCCTGATGGAACCGTGACATGCGGTTACACCCACCCTGCATTTTTGTCTCCGTGGTTATCCGGGACCTGCTGTGAAGCCTCGTGACTTGGGGCGTCAAGAGATAACGGGCTTCCTGTCAGGTGGTGAACATCTTTCGTAAACTCTGAGCCTGCTGTCACGACTAATGAGCAACCTGGTTTGGGACCTGCTGGCAACATGGTGAGACCTAGTGGTCATTCAGACCTCTTCATTAGATCCACGAGTCATCTGTCTAGTGAGCCACCTGGTCAGAGACCTGCTGGCACGCCGAGACTTATCGACCGCTGGGGTCTTCTCGTAAGCTCCAGGGACTAATGATCATCTGAACTGGGGGCCCCAGGCGGATGCTGGGATCGCCTAGTGAGACCTGGGTGTCCTGCCAATACGATACAATGCAATTGCACGGAGGTAATTTTATTTTGCATTGTCAAAAGGATTGCTCGGCGAATGTTTACCTTGCTCGTGGATTGTGACCGACGGATGAGCATTCCAAACATGCATGAATCCATTTCAGTTATGAATATTCTGAAACGATGGAATATTTCAATAACAAGCTTCCGTAACAGACATAGTTGATGGCATGAGCGCAGTTTGGAAAACGGCCAGATACATCTGTGACAGGATTGTGCTTCATAATGCATGCGCCGAAATCAATCTTCGATTATGTTTTAACAAAGTATGGTGTAGTGAATGCTTGGCAACCATGATGAGTGATAGTGTCACTTGCAATCACTCAAAATTTGCCCTTTACCGTCTCAAGTCTCGAGCCGATGGACTCAAGAGCAAGAGCAAGATAAACGAGTACTGCCCTAACCTTGTAAAATGAAGACATCACGCAAATGCATTGCTTTCACTTGCTCTTGGAGAAGCTTCCCAGTTTAAAAGATCCTCCAGAATCCTGAAATTCGTTTACAAAATTGGAATAATGACAGTGATAGCAATACGCCAGACAGCTTCCCTCAGTTTGCCAGACAGTTTCCCAGTTACCATCAGCACCCTCACCATGCGTGCTACCGCTTGTCAAGTACTGCCCCCGTACCCGAACGGATCCACGATGTTCTCTGGTACCGCTCCAGGTCCACCGTCTCCCCTGGTATCGCTCCAGGTATAACGTTCGATTGATTGATTGATTATTTGGGCTTAAGGGCGCGTGGACTACTAAGGTCATTTTGCAGGTATGAGTTCGAAGTACCGTTCGCAGGACGACCATATTCCCAGTATTGCCACGAATCGGTGCCGTTACCAGATTCGCCCAGTTTCCAATAACGTCTGCAGATACCCTCTCCTAATCATCGTCCCGGGTCCAACTCTTCCCAGCTTCACTTACCCAAAAACCGTTCCTAGATCCACTGTTCCCTACCCTGGTCCATAGGTCCGCTCTGTCCCCACCCAGGTCTCGGCTGACCTCAAGGTCTAACCTGGCCACCAGGTCGCCGCTGTCCCTCGCACTGGTCGCCCAGATCCGCCCTGCCCCCAGGACCGCGCTGGTCCCCAGATTCCCATTGTCTCCCGTCCTGTTTCACAGGTCCCTCGTGCCCTCAGGTCCCCGTATCCCTCAGGTCCGCCCTGCCTCAAGGTTCGTTCTGTCTCTCAGGTCCGCCGTAGTCCTCGTTAGTTAGTTAGTTATTTGGGCTTTAGGGCGTTTCGACCAGAATTGATCCTTCGCGCCCATCCGCCGTGGTCATCAGGTCCGCCCTACCTCAAGGTCGGTTCTGTCTCAGGTCCGTCTTTCCTCAAGGTCGGTTCTGTCTCAGGTCCGCCGTGGTCCTCAGGTCCGCCCTATCTCAAGGTCGGTTCTGTCCCTCAGGTCCGGCCTGCCTCCCGGGTCTCCACTGTCCCCAGGTCCCTACCGACCCCGGGCTGGCGGGAGCCCACTCGCAGACGTTGCGGCTGTGTGTTAATTACGCTGTCAATAATGTTTTATTTCCGATTTACTTGGCACGCAGCGAGGCAGTGGTCGCGACTTCTGAGATTGGAAGGCGACAGAGCGTCGCGGGGCATTTACCAGGTCACCGAGATCTGTCAATCATGTCGGAATAGAGGTCGTCATTTACCAGGTCACTGGGATATGTCAGTCATATCGGAATAGAGGCCGTCATTTAACAGGTCACCGAGATATATCAGTCATATCGGAATAGAGGCCGTCATTTACCAGGTCACCGAGATTTGTCAGTCATATCGGAACATAGGCCGTCATTTACCGGGTCACTGAGATCTGTCAGTCATGTCGGAATAGAGGCCGTCATTTACCGGGTCACCGAGATCTGTCAATCATGTCGGAATGGAGGCAGTCATTTACCAGGTCACCGATATCTGTCAGTCATGTCGGAATAGAGGCCGGTGGCTGGCTGGCGACTCATGTTGACCTGATTCAGTCGCACTGGCAATGCTTGGTTCGATGTGCTTCCTCTTGTATTTGTCGTTTCTTTTCATTTTAAAAATGGCCGTACGATGAGGATAACGGGGTGGCCAGGTCACAGCTGTTCCTTCCATACAATGTGGTGAATTTTAGACCACACGTTTAGCGCTGAGAATTTGCCTGCTACGTATGGTTTTTTTCATAAGGTGCACATCCACTGCTAGATGGCCGGCCGGTTTGCTCTTCACTGCCTCTCCGGTGACCCGGCCGGTTTGCTCTTCACTGCCTCTCCGGTGACCCGGCCGGTTTGCTCTTCACTGCCTCTCCGGTGACCCGGCCGGCTGACTCTTCACTGCCTCTCCGGTGACCCGGCCGGTTTGCTCTTCACTGCCTCTCCGGTGACCCGGCCGGCTGACTCTTCACTGCCTCTCCGGTGACCCGGCCGGCTGACTCTTCACTGCCTCTCCGGTGACCCGGCCGGCTGACTCTTCACTGCCTCTCCGGTGACCCGGCCGGTTTGCTCTTCACTGCCTCTCCGTTAGTTCTTAGACCCAGCCGGCTGACTCTTCACTGCCTCTCCGGTGACCCGGCCGGCTTGCTCTTCACTGCCTCTCCGGTCACCCGGCCGGCGACACTGCCTCTAGAGTGACCGACTGCGCTGACCGATCCAGAGGCGAGGAAGCACTGGTGGTCTGTGCACTCTGCTCCCGAGCGGAAACAACGGCTCCCGAACGTGATGGCCCAACTGTACTACCCCCCCCCCCCCCCCACGAACTATGGGCCAAAACCCCGCTCAGGAAGGCCCGAGTTTCCTCCATAAAAAGTGAACGAAAAGCACCACTCTGAGACGAATTGGCGTCCTTCCATGAAGTCCGAGCGTAACTTTCCACCGATTTTTTTATAGGCTAAGGCCCCTTCCGAGAAATGTCTCTCCGGACGAGTGCACCTATCAGCATATCTCTGAAAGCGATGGTGTTTCGCAGAATCCTTAATCACTGAGCTAGAAAAGCGAATGACTATCCTGAATATTGTCTACCTCATGCATCTTGTAGCATCTTGTATCTTGTATGCATCTTGTACAATGCATAACTGATAAATCACAGCAAATTAAACAAGAAAAATTAGTTCGCGTTCGTATGAAGTATGCAGTGGCCAGATTTATCATGACGTATGTCATGTGACCGGAGTACGCTTCAAACGCTTCCGACACCAGTGCAGAGGGCGATTCCTCAAGTCAAACATATACTTCGATGGCTCCAGTCAAGATTCTTGTTGCATGTTTTGACACCCGATTCCACAAACTCTTCGACTCGCAGGGCACTACACCAGATGACATGCTGAACCTTGATGTCCCATCGGATGGCGACTGATGCTTATAATGACACTATGCGACATATTTCCATCGACCTTGACAACTTGCTTGACAACTTGTTGACAACTTGTTGACGACTTGCTGACACTTGTTGACGACTTGTTGACACTTGTTGACGACTTGTTGACGACTTGTTGACGACTTGCGACTTGTTGACTTGTTGACGACTTGCTGACTTGTTGACGACTTGTTGACGACTTGTTGACGACTTGCTGACGTCAGCGAGAAGTTGACGAGTAACCGGCGCTGCCTCTGCACGGCCAGCAGGGCCTGCTGCCGCCGCCTGCCGACACCTGGCGAGCGTTCATCCGACACTCGGAGGAGGCAGAGCGGCGCGCGCGGCAGAGGCGGCGCAAGCAGAAGCGCCGGCGGACCGACGGCGAGCTGCCGCGGCCGCTGCTGCGAGGTCCGCCCGGGCCCCGCAGGCCCGCCGGGACCGCCCGGGGCCGTGGTCACCGGCGACCTGCTCGTGCAGGAGCTGCGACGCATGATCCAAGGTCAGCCGCCGGGGGATACGCTACGTTGTGGTAGTGTTGGTTGGTTATTTGGGCTTAGGGGCGCATCGACTGCTTCGGTCATACAGCGCCCATGTTGTGGTACTGTGGCCGGAGGTGTTTTATGAAGATTATTTGGGACGGGGAACTGCTACAGGATTGATGTAGATGTAAGATGTGGCTGTTTCACATGCGCGCCGAAGGAGAAGGTGTGGGGTGAAATCGCCCACTTTATGTTCTCATAAATTGGCGGCGATAGTGTAATGCAATCTTGTGGCTTTCTTAGAAATCTAAAAAGAGCATCCTATACAGCACAAAATCGAAATCAGTTTGTAAATATAAAGAATTGCGGGGGTGTCAAATCGACTGACCTGGCGTCGGCTGGGGAGCGTTCAGTGTCACAATGGCTTCGTCGGTGCGGTGATGCAGCCGATCACGACCTTATTTGACCTCAATGTCTTCAGGACATTTGTAGTTCGCTACATCAGTCATCCACTTGCAATGTGTGTGCTTGTAGCTTCAGTAGTTTCCGAAATCTTAGGGGAATGGGCCGACCCCCCACCCTAGTGCGTGTTATACGAGAAACCCTCCGGCGCTCGTGTTAATCGACCCTGTCTTCGAATATGTTTGTATGCTAGATTTGGGCCACTTGATCTGCTCATAGGATACATTTGCGATTGATGTGATGTACAAGATGAAAATAAAATTACAAACGCACGTCTAGAACACCAGATTATCACTTGAGGGGTGTACAATTGCCCAACTCATTGCAATGTCCGACAAAAGGACAGCGAACGCAATTTTTTTAATGTTCCGTTCTGTCAGTGTGCAAGAGTTCGCCAGGTACGCTTATTCAGTTCCACATAAATCAACTAACAAGCCACGACTCCACCCATACACATGCGTGGTGGCCAACTATTCTTATATTATTAGCATTAATATATGTGGGCAAGACAAAAGAAGCAGAACGTACCCGTACCATAACATACCCAAGTAGTGGAGCGGACTGCGTTCGGACATTCACTACAAGATGTAGAGTTCTTATATGTGACTTTTTAATCGATTTCAGGTCATATTTGTGTCAGTTCTTGATGATGGAAAATTATAATTTTTCATTCTTATCAAGTGCAGTTGCCAGTTAAATCTATCTAACGAATCGTCTTCACGTCAGTTCATCCCATACCAATATCACGTGAAAAGGGGCCAAGTTCAAGACACTCAAAACTCAAGCTAGCAAGACCAAGTGGATTTTGGCATTTGTATCGATGTGGTTGCTTGGTACGCTCGCTCACTGCGTGAACAGTCAGTGTAAACTCGTAAGGTGAATGTTGCCTTAGAAACGTCTGCGGACGAATACGTTGCAAATATGGCTATGTCTGTCAATCTAATTCAAATCGAGCCTTTTCTGACCTTCGCATTCTAGTGGCTTGTCATGAAACTATCAAGTGATGACTGTTGAAAAATTTCCTGATGAAGAAAGTAATATAGCGCACGTGCCTTTAATAATATGCGGGCACATAGCACACAACCAATAATATTTAGGAACGACACCGACATTTGCCCTTTGACGCGGTCTCCCACCGACGGCCAGACTACAACACCAAGATGTACAAATGCATGTGCGTGACCATTTCACACCACTGTAACATATGTTACATATTGCACCACTGCAACCTCAATCGCGTTACCAGTACCAGTGCCCTAATAGTAAGGGTGCGCTGCATGAGACCATCTTTGGGACCATTGACGGGGCTATCGGCGGGGCCATCGGCGGGGTCATCGACGGGGTCATCGGCGGGGTCATCGGCGGGGTCATCGGCGGGGCCATCGGCGCTCCCACTCCGATCACAGCCCACAGTTCTATGCTTCACTGTTCACTGGGGCAATTTCACTGTTGGTGAGTATGTACCACTCCAAAAGTATACAAGCGATCCCTGAGTGTGGCTGTAGGTATTTTACGGCGCGTCAACTACCTTAGGTCGCATAGCGTGACCAATCTGTCACGCGGACTGGTCGCGGGCGAACACTAGCAGCACGCGAGACCCCTTAGTGAGTATTTCGGCCACCGGACCCGGGTGTGCTTCGACCAGTCTTTGATCATTAGCGTCAACGCACTTGGGACTCGAACCCGCAACCTTTCGGTCTGGAGACGGGCACCTCACCTTTGTTTGCTTATTGGGTGGTTCACGACACACTTTATGCACATTCACGGCTAATGGCGCCGCCCACACTGTTCCGCCGGTGGGCCGCGGGATTGGCAAATGTCCTGAGTGGCGCTAGTGTCGGACCCGGGACCTTTGGTGCCCATAGCCCGACACCTTAACCACTCGGCCATCCCCGCCCCGGGCACCTCACCTTTAAACTACTCGCTCCCGCTGTGGTCGTGTGTCCCGGCGGCTGATGCAGGAGAAACAACATGAACACAAACCGCAACACATTGAAGCGATGCTCAGCACTGGATCCACATGCGGCCGTATGGCGTGATGAAACAGAGGTTACGAACGAGGAAAACTCGACCGACAAAGCTGCATTAATTGCTCATGACATTTATAACGATATGCAAATATGGCGTTGCAAATATGGCTATGTCTGTCGATCTAAATCAAATCGAGCCTTTTCTGACCTTCGCATTCTAGTGGCTTGTCATGAAACTATCAAGTGATGACTGTTGAAAAATTCCATGATGAAGAAAGTAATATAGCGCATGTGCCTTTAATAATATGCGGGCACATAGCACACAACCAAGAAATATTTAGGAACGACACCGACATTTGCCCTTTGACGCGGTCTCCCACCGACAGCCAGACTACAACACCAAGATGTACAAATGCATGTGCGTGACCATTTCACACCACTGTAACATATGTTACATATTGCACCACTGCAACCTCAATCGCGTTACCAGTACCAGTGCCCTAATAGTAAGGGTGCGCTACATGAGACCATCTTTGGGACCATTGACGGGGCTATTGGCGGGATCGGCGGGTCATCGATACGGGTCCTCCACGTGCAGTGGCTGTTATGGACAGTCTGGGCTATCGGCGGGGCCATCGGCGGGGCCATCGACGGGGCCATCGGCGCTCCCACTCCGATCACAGCCCACAGTTATATGCTTCACTGGGGCAATTTCACTGTTGGTGAGCATGTACCGCTCCCAAAGTATACAAGACACCACTGAGTGTGGCTGTAGGTATTTTACGGCGCGTCAACTACCTTAGTTCGCATAGCGTGACCAATCTGTCACGCGGATTGATCGCGAGCGAACAGTAGCAGCACGCGAGACCCCTTAGTGAGTATTTCGGCCACCGGACCCGGGTGTGCTTCGACCAAGCTTTGATCATTAGCGTCAACGCACTTGGGATTCGAACCCGCAACCTTTCGGTCTGGAGACGGGCACCTCACCTTTGTTTGCTTATTGGGTGGTTCACGACACACTTTATGCACATTCACGGCTAATGGCGCCGCCCACACTGTTCCGCCGGTGGGCCGCGGGATTGGCAAATGTCCTGAGTGGCGCTAGTGTCGGACCCGGGACCTTTGGTGCCCATAGCCCGACACCTTAACCACTCGGCCATCCCCGCCCCGGGCACCTCACCTTTAAACTACTCGCTCCCGCTGTGGTCGTGTGTCCCGGCGGCTGATGCAGGAGAAACAACATGAACACAAACCGCAACACATTGAAGCGATGCTCAGCACTGGATGCACATGCGGCCGTATGGCGTGATGAAACAGAAGTTACGAACGAGGAAAACTCGACCGACAAAGCTGCATTAATCGCTCATGACATTTATAACGACAGCGTAAATCCATTCCCCTCAAATGTTCCTGTACAACTTTTCCTCGTGAACAAACGTCACGACGTTGTGAGTAGTCCACCGATGTACTGACTATGGCTGTGTGTAAGCAAAGTTCGGGCTTTCTTCCTTGCATTGATAGTTACCATTAGTTTCCGAGACGATTCATATTATCAACTATGTATCTGGTAGGGGCGGAGATGTTCGGGCTGTTAGAGCGTTGAACTCTGGATGCAAAGGTCCCGGGTTGGACGCTTGCATCGCTAGAATATTTCCCGATCCCGCGGCCCACCGGCGAAGGTGGGGGCGGCGCCGATTAGCAGATTGTATAAAGTGCATCATGAATCACCCGATACGAATATATACATGTCCATATCATACATATACATATGCATGAACATTGCCCATGTCCATGTCAATATATACATATATATATATGCATATTATATATAATATATATATATATATATATATATATATATATATATATATATATATATATATATATATATATATATATATGTATATAT
Source organism: Imbricaverruca yamaguchii (assembly GCA_034440575.1). NCBI lineage: Eukaryota > Metazoa > Arthropoda > Thecostraca > Neoverrucidae > Imbricaverruca > Imbricaverruca yamaguchii. The sequence continues at coordinate 2,081,031 of JAOTOL010001647.1, read as the reverse complement.
ATATATATATTTATATATATATATATATATATGCATACTATATGAATGCATGTATCCCACGGAACATGAGCTTGATCACTTTTCCAGAAGCCGCCGGTGAGCATTTGAGCAGCCTGTTGAGTGTGGCCAACAAAACCGATACCGAGGGCGGCCGCAAGGTTCGGCTGCCGTCGCTGTTTCAGCTGGAAGAGGTGGCGCTAGTATCGCGCGTCCAGGCCGCCTTCCATGTGCGGCTGGCAGAGAAGGTGCCTATCCAGCCGAAGATGTTCGTGGAACTCAACGCGTATCAGCTGGTACGTGCATTTTCTCTACAGTCGTTCTTAGTCCCCACCCTTGCCGTTGTGCCCCCGTTGCTATAGAGGTTTGATAGTCATCTTGACTGAAGGGTACGTTAATTGCTGTGGCTACGATAGCATCTGTACCACCGCCATACATAGCAACGCGACTTGGCAGGCAATTTGTGCTTGCCCAAGAGGCAGGCACGACTTGGCAGGAAAGTTGTGCTTCCACAGGAGGCAGACATGACTTGGCAGGCAAGTTGACCCACTCCGAAGGTGAACACCACATCCCTGCCTCTCACTCTGATTCAGACCACGCGGCAGTTGTATGCAGGGGGTGACGTTTTCCCGGGGCCGGGTCAATCCCTCTCGACCTGAACTGACCCGACCTGCGACACGCCACCAGCCATTCGGCAGTGGCGCGTTTCAGCGTGGAGACGCCGTCGACCTGGAGACGGGTCGATTCCGCGCGCCCGAGAACGGCGTCTACCAGTTTTCGGCACAGATCTTCCTGCGTCGCAAGTCGCAGGAGGGGCCACGACCGAAGCGCCGTCTGTCGGCGACCGGCCAAACTCGCGGCGGCAAGGTGCATCTCAAACTGTTCCGCGTTCTCATCTGCATCGATTCGCTCTGTCGCCGCAACTCGTGAGTTTCCAACTGTCGCCGCAACTCGTGAGTTTCCAACTCGGCGACACGTCAACACCAACATGAATGTGTTGCATAGTGGAAGCCATGGCACGTTCTGCGGTGGTTATCTGGGCCACTCTGGCCGGAGGATTGTCACCTGAAATGGTGGCGTCTGTCTCACAGTGTAGGCTACTGATGTTCCTGTCGTTCCGTCTGTTGTTGCACCTGTCGCTCCGTCTGCTGTTGTACCTGTTGTTTCGCGTGTTGCCGTGCTCCTTGCCCAGCCAGATGTCAACCTCGATCAGTCAGCAGACCTTCATACGGACTGCGTGGCCACAAGCATAATTTTATTTTCATCGTGACGTTCCGCACTAAGTGCTCAGCTGTACACCCATGAGCGTGGCGTTGCCAAAGGGTGCCTAGTGGCGTAGCCAGGATACATTGTAACTCCCTGAGAAATTCCCCTTGTTACCTCCACCGGTTATTCTGCTTTCACATTGACTGGTGTCTCACAACGATGTCTGGCTATGCCATCTCGACATTAACGTGGGCACCGTGGCGCGGCAGTTCGCTTCAGTTCATCACCAGTCTGGAGGGCACTGCCCGGGTCTTCACTGCCGGCATACACGGCGTGCTACAGCTGACCAAGGGCCAGTACGCCTCCGTGCACGTCGACAACGCCTCCCACTACCGGCTGGTGGTGCTGAAGAACTCGCAGTTCTCCGGCGCCATGCTCGGACAGTGATCACCGGCGGCGTGTCGGAGAGTGGACGTTTCTGTTTGTGTTTGGGGGTGCTACGGCAGATGACTGCGGAGCTACTGCCGCGCCACTGCGCCGACTAGAGTGAACTCTGAGCAGACGGTGGGCTCACCGTGCCGCATGTGACGCGCCACACGCGCTGCCACCAGCAGCGGCGATTGCGGCGCACGTTTGTGCCTTTTCCGAGTGACGCAGCGTAGCAGACTAGTCGCGCGCGGAGTCCTTTCGGTGGCGGCGGCGGCGGTGGCGGCGGCGGCGGCGGCGGCGGCGGTGGCGGCGGCGGCGGCGGCGGCGGCGGCGGCGGCAGCGGCAGCGGCAGCGGTGGCGGTGGCGGTGGCGGCGATGGCGGAGACCAGAAGTACCAGTACACCGCCAGGCCACCGCTCTGCGGCTCCTCGTGTGGGCCAGCCCTTGCTCAGACTCGCAGTGGCTGTCGTTGTCAGCACCGTACTCAGGTTCGAGCGTCGGCACCGCCAGTCTCCGGTTGAACGTGCCGAACAGCATGTGACGTCACCAGGCGAAACTCGCCGCTGATGGGATCCCACCAATAAAATATCACAACCCGACATATCCACCAGAAGACACAAGACGCGATATGCGCCTGTTATGGCCGCGTTTGAAGGAATGAACGTTTTTTTAATAAATGAAATTCAACTATGGAATGTGCTCCTTACTCATCATCGTCTAAAAACATCTAAAATCGTACACCGAAAATAACTCCGCTGAAAACAATCCTTGCGGCCAAACTACGCTTCAAATTGCGAAAATATTCGATTGCCAATCAACCAACGCAATGCGCAATGCGACAGCTATGCAAATATAGCAGCAACCTTAACCAACATCTCCAAAAGAAAAAGGAAAACATTCCTCCATCATAGCTAGAAATTACATCGGCCAGGTCATACATGTATTTTTTTTTAACTTCCCACGATTCGGAAATACATTCAATATCCATACATATTACAATACTACGCATCCACGCGTGCACACACACACACACACACACACAGACACAGACACAGACACAGACACAGACATGGACAGACATAGACAGACATAGACAGACACACACACAGACATAGACAGACATAGACAGACACACACACAGACACACACACAGACAGACACAGACACACACACAGACAGACACACAGACAGACACACAGACAGACACACAGACAGACAGACACACACACAGACAGACACACACACAGACAGACACACACACAGACAGACACACACAGACAGACACACACAGACACACAGACAGACACACACACAGACAGACACACACAGACAGACACACACACACACAGACAGACACACATACAGACACAGACACACAGACAGACAGACAGACACACAGACATACACACACACACAGACACACAGACACACACATACACACACAGACACACATACGTACAGACAGACAGACAGACACACAGACACACACACACAGACACACACACAGACACACATACACAGACACACACACAGACACACACAGACACACACACAGACACACACGCGCACACACACACGCACGCGCACGCACGCACACGCGCGCATACACACACACACACACATATATACACACCACTTCGGAATCTGGTTTGTGGGGACATGTGAATCTATCCGGGACGTGACCCATGCACATGACACATGCACGAAGAATGTGAATACATTTTTATTATCTTGGATTACATAACGAAAATCGAGAAGCGCATTGTGAATTCAAGTACAGTCAAGCCTTGGCTACAAGGTGATGGGCACCATTCGACTGAGATTCAGGTTGTCCCAGCTAATTTGCAGCACAGTTGCTGATGTAGACCAATTCTAACAACGGAGTCTGGAAAACATCAGGGACCTCTTACCTAAAAGCCCATTCTCGTCATCGGTAGAGTGACGTTTAAAGATCGCCGTGTGTATTCGCATACAGTAAAATAAGAGGAATCATACCGTGCAATAAATGATGACGTAAGCTTTCAACAGAGTCCGACAAAGTGCATCATATATGCAACATTTCACGACAAAAAGTTGATGCACTCTCGAACGATTGCTTTGTGCACAAAGATCAGCCCCTCGATTACCATCACTGCAGAGAGACCGCAAGTGCAACCGAAGCATTTCCAATATGGGATATTTGTGAAGAAAACATGAACTGTTGTGTCGCAATGGCATCATATCGCATGTATGCAACCTGATTAGTTTTTCGAAAATGGGGTTAAAAATTTGAGAGCATGTGCTCATTGGCTTCTCAAGTGCGAGGTTGGCAGAGTACCGATAAACTCGTGAAGTGTTTGGAATTGGTTATTATATTTGCTGCAACGGATTGCAATGCAACATTAGTTATTCTATCCTCCGATGTTTCTTGAAATGCAATCATTTCTTGGGATTGTCCGCAGGTTGAAATCATAGGTACGAGTAAACAATTTGAGGTTTTTAATGTGTTTGCAACATCTAGAATCAATGAACTATGCGACCTATCCAACAATTCGCACAAGCCATCCGACCTGGAAAGTATATGCTCTATCACTATCCACCCGCTAAATGACTGAAGGTTATGCGCTACGTGCGCAATTAGTTGTTGAGTGATAGTGATATTGAATTATCTATTATATGAAGCAGCGAAGATGGCTACAGGCGAACAAATTAGCTGGTATAAAATTACTGCAGGGTTGAAAAAGTTGTCCTTTACTTACAGTGCGGTCATTTCATGTATCAGTTTTGTAATATTTTTTAGTGATTCACGGCAACTAATTGATTTGCAGTTTTAATGGAATTTTTAATTCTCGAGAAAAAAAAAGTAATGCAATGTTTATTAACGTGGTTAGCATAGTACAACCACCTATTTCCTCTGCAAGTGCATACTTTTAAATTTGTGAGACAAAATAACACCAAAAAATGACTTGAGTTTGGTAATAAGTTTGGACTTGAGTTTGGCACATAAAATGAAGTACAAAAACGTAACTCTCCATGCCAAAAAAATTTAGAAAATTGAGAACACTCGAACAATTTTTTGTTAAAAAAATATAATTTAGAAACATAAGCGAACCTAACCCTGGCCTGGCTTATTTAATTTATTTAGCTTTTCAACAAAAATATGCTGAAAATTATCCGGCCACTACGCACAACGACAACTTAGTTTCTTAATGTGTCACTGGAACTTTGCAGCTGCGGACATGGGCCACTGCCACCTCAACCCGTGGCGCTGCAGCTCTCAGGGTGCGTCACAGGCAGTCGTTTGAGGGACAGCCGGGCTTTTAATAAGCTTCTTTTCATGCAATGTCCATATACATATAACTTTGCGTGTCATGCAAGTTCTGGGAGCCCCGCCCTTAAGCTGCTCCTATTGGTCACGCTGGCGCCGCGCATGCATATCTCTACATTTCGGGCGGGAACTACCGGAGAAGACGATCACTTAATCGTGGAAAAATGTCCTGCCCTCATTCAACATGAAGTACTTTGAATCAGAAGACATCAGGTATCCACTGTAGTCGAGCACTGTCACGCAAAAAGTGAGAACTCAGCTGCGCGGCACCTATCTTACTGCGCCGTCCACTTTATATCCTATCGTTTTCGTTGGATGCTGCTCTTGCACCTCACTCATACGCTCTAACCATCTGAATTCAAGATGGTTAGGTTAGGTTAGGTTAGGTTATGGCCGCTGACCAGTCACAAACCAGATATAGTTATGCAAACACCAGGGTCGACTGGTATGCGGATAGTGACGATTACTAACGTGCAGAGCGATACCAGGGTCGAACTAGCGCTTCATGGTATATAAGGGTGGTAAGACCTTGGTAAATGATGCTGGTATAACACTGGTATTCACATTGGTACGATTGACAACCTTTGCATTTAATTTGTCTTTGGTATTGGTGTAGTAATTGTTAATACATCGTATAACTTACCTGTAGTCTCCGAGGCTCCGTAATGTAGGTTCCGTGGTGTAGGCTTTGTAGTGTAGGATCCGTAGTGTAGGCTCCGCAGTGTAGGGTACGTTTCACTGCTCGCTTGCGAACTCAAGCCTCATGGTTTTAGTCCCTGTATTTGAGGAATAACCTCCACCGATATTCGGCCCCGTCACTGCCCGATAGCGCGCCGCACTTCGCCACCGCGTGGCCAGCGTAGGCCGAGGCCAGCGTAGTCTCCGTTGTGTAGGCTACGTTTCACTGCTCGCTTGCGAACCCAAGCCTCCAGGCTTCAGTTCCTGTATTTGAGGCACAATCTCCACCGGTATTCGGCCCCGACACTGCCGGATAGCGCGCCGCACCCACAACTTCGCACCATCGCGTCCCGTGCCCGACCCCGACCCCGACTCCGACCCCGACCCCGATCCCGACCCCGGCTCCTCCGCCAAGGCAACCCGAGGCCACCACCGGATGGCCCCGGGCGTGCCGCCGCAGAGGCGCACTCAGCAGCAGCACGGGCGTACAGCACGAGGCGCCTGTTGCACCACAAAAAAAATACACACATGCACATATACACATGTTTGTGTATATGTATATGTGTGTGTGTGTGTGTGCGTGTGCGCGTGCGTGCGTGCATGTGTTCGTACACGTGTGCGTGTATGTGTGTGTGCGCGTGTGGCCCCGGCCACTTGAAGATTTTGGCTGGGACCAAATTTTGGACATTTCTGCATTTCATAAGCTGACTGTTGGGAAAATGAGTCCGCTTGGACATTACATCGTCGAGGCAATTCATTTTTGATCATTTGGCACCATTTCCAAGATTCTAGCTGTCTTAATACCTCATATTTCGTCTTCTGAAGTATGGAAGGTTCAATCGGTTCCCTGGGCTGTCAACAGACGGCATGTCTAGCGAGCCCGGCTGCCTTCCAAATGTCTTATGACGGACGCGTTTGTACTTTCCACCAAGCGTGGTTTGGCGTCTTGATGCACTGGTACCGTCTCAACTAACTTATCGGTTATGTTTCATGTGAATTGGAGGTGCAAATACACAAAAATGGCAACGAATTCTACAGTGAAATAATCACACATATTCGTTGAAAAGAAGTAGTACTGTGCAGAGCATGCCCTGCAAGCCCCCTGGCCTGAAACGCAACAAGGCAATCAACATGAAACCAGTGTCACCACTCATATCTGTATGCATTTGGTAAAATATGTATTCTATGTATTCCTTCGGATCATGTCATCACCATTCCTCCGCCGCCACCGGGGCACGCTGCAACAACCCGCTGCGCTGAGACTCGCCGCAGCGGCGCTCACTCACTCACTGGCCCGGAACCGGCAACGGAAGGCCACCTTATTCAGGCTATAGCCACCCTGAAGGTCCCTGACGGTGACAGCCGCCGCCGACTCCATGGTCAGCTTTACACTTCGCTCCGTCGCCTGCGTGTGGCAGGGAATGCCAGTTGGCAGGGGCTCGTCCAGCCGATGCGCCAGCTCATCGCCACCAAGTGGGCGGGTCAGGGGTGGCTTGATATCTGCCTGGTGGTTCTGCAAATCCATTAACTCCATGAAATTCCTGGCCCATAGATTGATTTCCGGGCGTTTGTAAGCCCGGACTGGCTGCTCAGGCTACCGGCACTGACGGGCCTCACCGATGAGCTGGGTAGCTCGGGCCCAGATCTCCGGCGTTCGTCCCCGAGCATGCCGAGGACGACGACCTCAGGGTGCGCCATCATGGCGTTCCCGCAGAGTCTCCTCTGCACTTTGGCCAGATCATCGCCGGTCATGTGGCGGCGTTGCCGCTCGAGCTGATCGTACAGGTGGTGCGGCGCCTCCACCAGGTCCGCCCGGTGTCTGACTGCCAGCACTGTTGGGATGTAAAGACCCACAACGTACAATGAAAGCGTCTGCAGCTCGGCACTGGGGCTCTGTTGGGCCATGTAGATACGCAACAGTCTCTGTGCGGTGTACCACCGCGCCATACTGAGCTGGCCGTGAACGTGCTGCGCTACTTCGCTTCCATCGCCCGAAGTCACACACTGGGCGCACTGCACCAGCAGGCGCAGATCTGAGCTCGGATTGCGTCTGAAATCATCTGACAGCGGCGGCAGCTCAGCCGTTTTCAGGCTCAGGGGCTGGAACTGAGCGACAGCCAACTGGTGCACCGAGCCCGACAACAGCTTGCCGACGGGACCTGAGACGCTGAAGGGACTGGTGGTCGGCCCATCGAGCCTCTTGAAGAGGGCTCTGTAGGACAGCTCGGCCCGACACGGCCCGGGTGGCAGGGACCCGGCACGAAAACGTTAACAGCGTATCCGTGAACGCCCACCCGGGCGATGTACTTGTCGGGCACTTTAACTGCGAAGCGCGGCACACCGGAGCGACTATCGCCTAACAGCTGCTGCGCTTTCTGGTTGAGCGCGGCATACAGGCCACTGCCATCCATGCGGTGGGAGGCGATGGAACTAACGAGGTGGTAGGCTGGCAAGGCGGCTGGATGGCCTAATTCGAAAAGCTGCTAGGCCGGCCGCTGACCCGAGCGGCCTGCCTCCTCCATCAGGCCACGCTGCCCTCTTCAAGAGGCTCGATGGGCCGAACACCAGTCTCTCCAGATTCTCGGTTCCCATCGGCAAGCCGCTGTCGGGCCCGGCGCACCAGTTGCTTGTCGCTCAGTTCCAGCCCCTGACAACAACTGAGCTGCCGCCACTGTCAGATGATGTCAGACGCAATCTGAGCTCAGATCTGCGCCTGCTGGTGCAGTGCGCCCAGTGTGTGACTTCGGGCGATGGAAACGAAGTAGCGCAGCGCGTTCACGGCTAGCTCAGTATGGCGCGGTGGCACACCGTATAGAGCAGACCGTTGCGTTTCTACATGGCCCAACAGAGCCCCAGTGCCGAGCTGCAAACGCTTTCATTGTACGTTGTGGGCTTTTACATCCCAACAGTGCTGGCAGTCAGACACCGGCCGGACCTGGTGGAGGCGCTGCGCCACCTGTACGACCAGCTCGAGCGGCAGCGCCGCCACATGACCGGCGGTGATCTGGCCGAAGTGCAGAGGAGACTGCGGGAACGCCATGATGGCGCACCCTGAGGCCGTCGTCCTCGGCATGCTCGGGGACGAACGCCGAGAGATCTGGGCCCGAGCTACCCAGCTCATCGGTGAGGCCCGTCAGCGCCGGTAGCCTGAGCAGCCAGTCCGGGCTTACAAACGCCCGGAAATCAATCTATGGGCCAGGAATTTCATGGAGTTCATGGATTTGCAACACCACCAGGCAGATATCGAGCCACCCCTGACCCGCCTACTTGGTGGCGATGAGCTTGCGCTTCGGCTGGGCGAGCCCCTACCAACTGGCATTCCCTGTCAAACGCAGGCGACGGAGCGAAGTGTAAAGGTGACCATGGAGTCGGCGGCGGCTGTCACCGGCAGGGACCGCCAGGGCGGCTATAGCCTGAATAAGGTGGCCTTCCGTTGCCGGTTCCGGGCCAGTGAGTGAGTGAGCGCCGCTGCGGCGAGTCTCAGCGCGGCGGGCTGTTGCAGCGTGCCTCGGTGGCGGCGGCGGAATGGTGATGACAGATGACCCGACGGAATACATAGAATACACGTTTTACAAAACGCATACAGATATGAGTGGTGACACTGGTTTCATGTTGATTACCTTGTTGCGATTCAGGCCAGGCTTTGCAGGGCATATTCTGCACAGTACCACCTGTTTTCAACGAATATGTGCGATTATTTCACTGTAGAATCCGTTACCATTTTTGTGTATTTGCACCTCTAATTCACATAAAACATAACTGATAAGTTAGCTGAGATGGTACCAGTGCCTCAAGACGCCAAACAACGCTTGGTGGAAAGTGCAAACGCGTCCGTCATAGGGCATTTGGAAGGCAGCCGGGCTCGCTAGACCTGCCATCTGTTGGCAGCCCAGGGAACCGCTTGAACCTTCCATACTTCAGAAGACGAAATCGAGGTAGTAAGACAGCTAGAATCTTCGAAACGGTGCCAAATGATCAAAAATGAATTGCCTCGACGATGTAATGTTCAAGCGGACTCATTTTCCCAACAGTCATCTAATGAGATGCAGAAATGTCCAAAATTTGGTCCTTGCCAAAATCTTCAAATGGCCGGGCCATCAAAAGGTGTAAGAAATTTGCATTTCTGATGCTTCCATCGTGTTCAGCGGCTAAAAATGCATAAAGTGATGGGGAGTTGCTATCGATTTTGGTAAAAAGTGTGCAGACCGGCCCAACCTAATGTGGCAGTTGCATGGAGCTTTTACTCCCGTGACTGAAGCTTTGCTAAGCAAAGTGCACACGATCCCTCATGTCCCTCCTCAGCCTAATCCGACCTGGTTCCTGACAACTGTGTACACCATTGGACTCGCACGACTTTTGCCGATCTGATCTGCCCAGATCGGACCTAGCCAGATCCGAAGATCCGCGCAGATGTGGTCAGACCCAGCCAGAGCTACCCGTTTACCGGCTCACCGCGATACCTCCCCGGCCACCCTTCAAATGGCACGCGCACTGATTCGTAGTTGGCGCCGCCGCACACCGCTGTGGCATGGTTAGTTAGTTAGTTAGGTCGTTAGGTAGGTATGGAGGTAGTTAGGTAGTTAATAAGTTAGTAATTTAGTTACTTAGTGAGTGATTGGTTGGTTATTGGTTTTAAGATACATGGACCGTTGAGCTATGCAGCATCGCCAATCTCTCACGCCGATTGGTTGCGGGCGAAGAGTAGCGACAGCTGTACTTAGTGAGTGAGTGAGTGAGTTAGTTAGTTAGTTAGTAGGGCTTTAGCGTTATGGCATACATTCTTTACCTACATAGGATCGGTAAACATCTCGATTGGAGAGCACAGAGGAAACCCGTCTTCTAGCGATAGTGTATTGCTGAACACATCGTTGAGGCCTCACGTTTAACTGGTCTGCGCGTACGAGTAGCGCATCGATGCGGGACTCGTTAAGAAGTGCACCAACTGCCGACTGTGTTCGAGTCGGCAGGAAGAAGCAGCACGCCACAGGCATGGACATAAATGTGCCCGCATCGTCGAATCAAGTCGCGCCAGCACCATGCTAATACAACACCGGAGACGGCCACTACGAGCTGCTGACGAAAGTCACGAAAAGGCCTATTCCACTTCCGCACGCAGACACAAGTACATATATGAAGGCAAGCACGTGTGCGAGGCCAATACCTGTCGGAGAATAAGCGGCTACAAACAGCGCGCAGCTCCACAGTGTGGGCACAGAGACCGCCTGCTGCTTCAGCACCAACCATGCCGGCCCGCCGCGCAGCTAGGGCTGGCCTATATAGGGCTGGCCAAGAAGGGCCCCTGTGGCTCATAGTTTCACTAATCTTTTATGCCTTTATGTCTTTATATATATATGGGCGGACAACCGCATTCTCAATGGTTGATAAACCTCCACTCCACCTGGCTGATAAACCGTTCCATGTGAAGTCTAAGAGACATTGGAGCCCTCCCCAATGTCTTAGACTTCACATGGAACGCTACAGAGTTCTCTCACCTCCAATTTCGGAGCATCGTAGCTAACACATGCCCCCCCCCCACAAAAAAAACGACCGGCAACAGCCATTGACACAGCTGCCTGTGCGTCCACAAGCGCATTCCACACGGCACGCCGTCGACCTACGACTCGAGCGGGGGGGGGGGCAGTCAGTAGGGCCTGGCCTCGTCACGTGAAGGCTGCCGACCACACGGTAGCCACCGTAACAGGCAGCATCCCCAGCCAGGCTGGCCACACGGTAGTCACCGTAGCGGGCAGCATAGGCGCACCGGAGGGGGCCAGGGGCCCCCCCCATGAGAGCAAAGTGCCCTTTTGGCCAAGTGCCCTTTTGACCGGTGACCTCTTGGCCGAAATGTCCCAAATTTATATTAAAAATCGCCTACCTTATGTGCCCCGCCTGTGCCAAAGGTGCCCATCGGGCCCAAAACTGTCCTTTCGGCCTAAAAATGACAATCCCCTGTGCCCTTTCCTGTCCCATGCGGCATGGAAAATTACCCCCCCCCCGGTCAACAAACCTTCCAGTGTGCCCCGGGCCGCAGTGCCCTTTTGGAGCTTTTGGAGCCGGTCAAGTGCCCTTTTGGAGCCGCCCAAGTGCCCTTTTCGGTCCGCCCCCCCCTCCCATGGAAAAATCCTGGATGCGCGCCTGGCAGACAGCACCCCCAGCCAGGCTGGCCACACGGTAGTCACCGTAACAGGCAGCATCTCAGCAGCACCCCCAGCCAGGCTGGCCACACGGTAGTCACCGTAACAGGCAGCACCTCAGCAGCACCCCCAGCCAGGCTGGCCACACGGTAGTCACCGTAACAGGCAGCACCTCAGCAGCACCCCCAGCCAGGCTGGCCACACGGTAGTCACCGTAACAGGCAGCACCTCAGCAGCACCCCCAGCCAGGCTGGCCACACGGTAGTCACCGTAACAGGCAGCATCTCAGCAGCACCCCCAGCCAGGCTGGCCACACGGTAGCATCACCGTAACAGGCAGCACCTCAGCAGCACCACCAGCCAGGCTGACCACACGGTAGTCACCGTAACAGGCAGCACCTCAGCAGCACCCCCAGCCAGGCTGGCCACACGGTAGTCACCGTAACAGGCAGCACCTCAGCAGCACCCCCAGCCAGGCTAGCCACACGGTAGTCACCGTAACAGGCAGCTCCTCAGCAGCACCCCCAGCCAGGCTGGCCACACGGTAGTCACCGCAACAGGCAGCACCTCAGCAGCACCCCCCAGCCAGGCTGGCCACACGGTAGTCACCGTAACAGGCAGCACCTCAGCAGCACCCCCAGCCAGGCTGGCCACACGGTAGTCACCGTAACAGGCAGCACCTCAGCAGCACCCCCAGCCAGGCTAGCCACACGGTAGTCACCGTAACAGGCAGCATCTCAGCAGCACCCCAGCCAGGCTGGCCACCGAAAACCACCCGACAAAATCAGCGTGAGCCGTACCCTCTGGCCAGTGCCTCAACCAGGACGACCACCGGAGATCCATTTGTTGCGCCGTCCATACGATTATGCTTCTCCCCCGGCACGCGCCTCACTGGAAGGACACGCTCACGTGCAGATAATACCGAGCCGCTGACGTGGCACGTGACGTCAGCGCAGCCCGATCTGACGTGGCACCGCCGACCGCACCGGACCTGCCCCGCCACATGGGCTACGTCACTTGTATCGCCGGCATCGCCACGCCATCGCCACCCAACCCATACTGCATCGGCGCGCGCCACCCCGTGCGACGCCTCACGTCCCGCGCGAGCGCGCCGAGACCGCGACGCAGCCTACATGACGTCACTATGACGTCACCCTACCGCGTGAGCGTGGCGTCGATCTGCGTGAGCGTGGGCAGCGCCAGCTTCAGCTTGCGCCGGTAGTTGACGTCGGCGGCCAGCGGGTTCCGCTCCAGGTAGACGGTTTGCAGGTTCTTGGCCGCTGCCAGCTGGTCCAGGTCGGACCAGTCGGAGATCTGGTTGTCGTTGCACTGTGGACAGGGCGTGGTGTGCCGGTCAGTGGCGCGTGTGGGTCACACCCCCGGCGCGGGAGGCAACAGTTGTCGGGCTGCAGACGTACAGCTCGACGTGCTGTGAGCAGCTCAGGTGCATTGGGGTTCATTTGCGATGTACTCAATGGGTGCCAAAGACCTCGGCTGTTGGTGCGCTCTGAATTCCGAATAGCCGATCAATCAATCAAGTAGACGCATTTGCCTACTTCAACATTGTCGACAATTGCCACACTGACCAGTCACTCGCCTACGGCTGACCAGCAACACCACATAGCCGACCAGTCACACTGCATATCTGACCATTCACGAGCCCACAACTGACCAGTCACACCACATAACTCCCCAGTCAGGGTGCATAACTCCCCAGGAATGCCACGTAATTCTCCATCCACGTACCTAGACCTCCTCACATCGAAACGTTCTCCTCACGTAGGTACTCAGATTCTGGAGTTTCTCCCGTCAAGACCGATGGCTTGGACTCCTCCCGTTACACCCCCCCCCCCCCAAAAAAAAAAAAAAAACGCGACGCTCTGGAACTGGCTGTGATGCCTCAGAACTCCCTTCACGTTTCAAAGGTCCCTCGTCGCGCACTCATACGCCACACAAAAAAAAAACAATATACGTTCCAGTCACATTCCAAAACACTTCATCACGTGCCTAGAAGCCCCTCGGTCGCATCCCAGAACTCCCCGTGATATTTCAGAACTCGTGAAAAAACGCCCAGAGCCCTCCAGTACCCTCCAGAACCCATGACGCTCAAGAACTCCTCCCGCCATACCCTTCGAACTCTTCTATCACGCACTCAGAACAACCCGTGCCGCCACGGAACTCCACGTCATGTGCCTGGAACTCCCTGCATCACACTCCGGAACTCCTTCGCCACGCACCCAGAACTCCTCGAGCTCGGTGAGGTGCGCCACGTTTTCGATTTTGGCGATCCGGTTGGAGGCGAGGTCGAGCGTGTTGAGGTGCGGGTTTCCTTGCAGGCCGCCGATCTGCGCGATGCCGTTGCTGGAGATGTACAACTGTTCCAGTTTGTCCAGCTGGTCGAGGCCCTCGATAACGGTTACCCGGTCGCTCTGTCACACACCACAGCCAAGTCATTCGCTGTACACTGGCGCTCATTCGTGTGGCAACACGGCTAGCTGGCTGACCCAACGTCTGGGCGGGAATGTACAACTGCAACGTGTTGCATTAAACTTCCGAGCGCATGTTCACTGCAAACAGAAATAAATGCACAAAATAAGCGGATATGCTGCATATGTCCCAAACCCAAATTTCACCCCGGGTGTCGACGCGGAAGATTAATCTCTTAGAGGCAGCATGACAGCAAAAAAGAAGATAAAAAGAAGAATATAAAATCTAAGGAGCCATCGTGTTCTTGTTGCGACCCAGCGAATCGAAGTATCAATGGTGGGCTCACACAGTGGCTTGATTCGAAAACTCCATTGGAATGAACTCATTTCACGTTCTCCTACGTAAGATCATGCGTAGCACGGCTTCCCCAAACAGAACGTAGCACGGTCTCCCCAGACAGAACGCTTTCTCAGACAAATCGAGAGCAATCTTGTAGGCGTAAAATTAGCACACCAGAGGATGTTGTATTCTTCATGACCGCATATGACGAATAAAATGCGGAGATCATAATTGTCGATAAGAGTATTAGTGGTACCCGAAATCACTCCAAATGTGGCATGTTGAGTGTCTAGGAGTGGACAATTATTTACCAAAGAGAAAGTAACAGTGGAAAATGATCTATTGTGGAGTGTTGGCTTCCACAAAATTAAAGTAGCCTTTCAACATTGTGTGGTTCATTTGGACGAAGTTGCCAACAAAATTTAACATTACGACACGCAAACAGAAAACAGGTCCGAACGAACGCCAAGGCGCCGCCGCAACTGCTCAATTGCTGTTTACAGTACAAACAGATAATTGCTGTGTTCATAAGGCTCATCGCTGTTTCAATCATGTTCAATGTTATGATTATGCAAACTTGGGCGCTATATGATCAACATGGCCGATGCGCCCTAACGCCCAAATAACTAACTAATAGTATGTAAACAATGAACCTTATGCTCATAATACTTCACATGTATGGATATAAAACTTGAACAAAATGTCTGAATACAGTTCAATCGTGGGCCATTATCAACAGAGTTATTTTGTTACGTTTATCGGTTGTAGTCGCCGCAGTTGTGTACATTGGAAATTGTGTGCATAACTGTTAGGAACATACATTTTCGTGTGGCGACAAACACTGAAAGCACCTGTCTTCTCCAGCATCTCACCAACCCCTCTCCAGGTCGCGTCCGCATTATTTAACTGCATGCAGTGTTATACTGTACCAGGAAAACGCATTGGTCGCCGAACGATGGGCGAGACTGAACACGCGCACCGAAGGGGGAGAAGGGTGGAATACGCACACCACTCCTGTTTTTCGACGGTATCTCTCATAAGCCGGCACGGAGGTTGTGACGAAATATTGTCACTGTGTTGTAAATTTGTAAGCGTATCATATCCAGAAAGTAATGTTTGGGATCCGTTGGTACATATACCTATATACGGCTCAGGACACTCTGTGCGGTCGGAGTTCCCTCTTCAAAAGCTTCGGTTCTCTATCATGCAAGTGGCCCTCTGTGTGGTTCCGGCCTCATTGGCCCGGGGGCCCTTCATACCGGCTCTGGGCCATCCCCGACGGCCCGGGTCCTCCAACAGCTATAGTCCTCTTCGTCGGCGCAGGGGACCGCTTTAGCGATCCAGTGACTCTTTTGTCAGGTTGGAGGCCCTCTTTCAACAGCTTGGGCCCATCCATCAAGCCAGGGCCCTTGCACGGCTTGGGCCCCATCCGTCAGCCCAACGGCCCTCCCTGGCAGCTCGACATCCGTCCGACAACTAGGGCCTACACCAGTCGTTTCAAGGACCCTTTTTGACGACCCAGGACCTTTTTCGGCAAACCGGAAGGGCCTTTGCAAGCGCTTGAGCCCTGTGTCCATCAAGTCAGGGGCCCTTTCTCGGCTTGGGCTCCGCCGACAGTTCGGCCCGATCGAGTTAGAAGTTCAATCCTCGAAAAGCGAAAAGCTGGTAAAGTTTGGCTCCCCAAACGAGCATTTGCAGTGAAAACGCTATTCTTTGTAGTTGTTATATACCAAGCAAAAATATTGTCCTATCCTGTCAAAAAAAAAAAAATCACGGGCATGGAGGATCACCGGAGGTCACGTGACCTGAGGTCATAAGGTAACTTTTTAACCATTTAGGACATATCAAAATATTGTCGGGATTGGATTCCTTGAATCTTTGCGAGTTAAAAATGTATCGATATTATATTTTGTATGTTATTCAACATAGTTATAAGCCAATGAACATAACCTTGCAGCGTGACTGGAGGCTGTAACTCCTGAACCATTGGCATGACCGAAATAAAATTTTAACATGTGGACTCAGGGAATAAGATAACACGATACATCAGCTTCGCTCAAAATCTGAGACATGAGTGTGCACAATCATTCATCTGGTCGATTTGTCCTGGATATCCCCCCCCCCCTTAGACTAAGCACACGGAGGTTGGTCAGCTTGTCCCGAGAGCGTCAGCCTACCTGTAGACTAAGCACGCGGAGGTTGGTCAACTTGTCCAGATTTTCCATTTTGGTGATTTTGTTCTTCCCCAGGTACAGACTAGTGAGATTTGTCAGGCTGTCCAGGTTCGATATTTTCTGGAAAATGGGCAGGAAACAGCATAAGAAAAGCCGCATGATGGTCGCTACGATTCCCACATCACAAGATCGGGAACAACTTTGAAAAGCTGCGTGTAGATTACAAGCAGCCGGGACCACAGCAGTCAGTACCCAACATAAACCTGAAGCACAAAACAAAACACAACGCACAACACCTGTCTCGATAGCGTCGCTCAGCCAGGACCACATCTTTTCTGTTGCGTTCCTCAGCATGCCTACAAAAATGATGGTTGGTTGGTTATTGGAGTTTGAGGGCGCATCGACTGCAGAGGTCATGCAGCGCCCACAACATAGTCACTCAATGGTTGTAGAACGGAAGTTGGTACCAATGTGGCATTGCAAAATCCACTGTCGTGATATACAGCATAACCATACCAGTTCTACCACATACCTGTCGTATTAATGGGGCGTATACACCACCGCAAACTTGACTTCTGCAAGGAAGTTGAATAGCTGTCCCGATTGTATGAAGGGGATTCATCCCCCAATACTTCCCGTAACGAGACTGAACTGCGCCCGAAGTGACGTCTTCGCAAAGGGGCAAGTATTGGGCACGCAACCAATATGTGTTGTACTGATAGGAGAGCGCGGCGCCTTTGACACAACGGCTTTTCGTCACCACTCAGGAGGTACCGATGGGTGTCGTATGTATGACCTATTCGCAAGCGGCATAATACCACCTCCCTGCGTCTGATGTTATGTGATGATGATGACCATTCACCGAGACGGTGCTTAACTCTCCTTAACTTATTATCAGCCATGGACTCCCAGCTGGCTTCCCATTTCTTCAGAACGGCGCTCCTAATGTCTGGGAAAAGTCCCTCGCAGGAGAGGAAGACGTCGAGTGCGTGGCGGAGCGGTGCTACAAAAATGATGTATTTTGTTCTACTGTAGTTTGCAATCAAATGAAAAGTAATTGGGCCAGGCTGTCCTTTACTCTGGTGAGTTCTTGACATTCGCGCCAAAATTGTGCATATTGAAACTCTCGAGGTGCTCTGTAGCGTTTGTCAGCAGTCACGCCCGCCAACGGTCGTTACTGAGCACCTGCATCAAACGTGACAATTTGGGAGTGGAGGTTCCGGTGTGCCGCCGCCACTCTTATCCGGCGAGTGGAATAGGTAGCCAGACCCTTAATGGGCTCCTGTTCGTGGCTTATGTCGGCTACGCATGCCAGTCACAGCAAACAAAACGAAACAGGAGAGCCCCACAGCGGGATATGAAAGCGAAACAAGTTCGAAGCAACTCTCAGTTAGTCAAGACTTTGATGTTCATTTACATTCCATACCGAACAGGGCATCAAGCATCCGTCTGCTTAATAAGCCCATTCGACCATCTAGAAGTGGGCCGGAGCATCTCACCCGAATCCTGTTGTCTCCCAGCTCCAGCATTTCGAGCGACTCGAGGCCGTTCAGGCCCTCGATGATCTGGATTTTGTTCATGCAGAGGAACAGCTTCTTCAGCTTGGTCAGGTGCGAGATGTTCTCGATGCGGGTGATCCGATTGACGGACAGGTCCAGCTCTCTGGGGACGGAAGCAGCCAGGAGGTTGGTCGACACGGCCGCGCACTGCGGCTCAGTTGGCTGGAGTGCGCCACCTGCATTGGTCTCCCCTGCTCTGTCAAGACAGGGTTCGAGTCGCTTCACGCGCCTGCACAGTCCCCGGATAAGAGAGTCAGTTGGCGACTGGTCCGATGAGGCCGAAGACGCGACATCCGGGAGGCCGAGTCGGTGCAGTGAGGGCACGTTAAACTCTCAATAAGAATTATGCCGTTGAATTGAAATTCCTGGATAGGATGGAGGGGGCAGGGTTCACGTGACACTCTGCTTAACAAAGGGCCCTGGTCTATAAACCCCCTCCAGCAAGAATTAGAAACAAAATGCACGAGAAAAATACATCGCTGCGAATACTGATGGAAGTACTATTGCTTTCTTGGCGAGTAAACTTGCGGCCTTTTCGAAATGGATTCAGCTGGTCATGCTACAAAGCATCACCACCCTCACACGCCGAATGGTTGCGAACAAGCCAGAAACCTGCTCGATCAGCGAGTCTTGAACCAGTGACTTGTCGGTTTCAAGATGTCATCACAACCACACCCCTTTCGTTATATGTGAAGCCCCTCGGGGGAAAATGAGATAAATTATGTACTCGCGGATTCCAATATGTACTCTAGCATTTCGCACCGCACCAAGTCAGGCATGGGTCGTGGGAAAGGCTGGAGGTCTTGTACACCCCAGGCGAACGTCAGCATTGCTAATCAGCTTCATCACCGACATACGAACATCATCAACATACTCTGACATTAACGAACCGAGTAAGCAATGAGATAAGAGAACAGGAACTACACCACTTGTCGAACTCTGAAATCGTCTTTTCAGCATTTTTCCATCTGAAGGGAAGTGCTGGAATTGTACACAGGAGATTTCGTGTTTACATGATGCCACAAACTTGGAGTCGCAGCAAATTATTGAAAAATAGCATTACACAAACCCGAACTGCATTTTAACTGGAGCTGTATCTTTTACGTCGCTGCTTCTTGGAAATGCTGAGAAAGGGATGGACATCTCCCATATCCACTGCCTACGGTGATAGCCACGGTATTATTTGCTCGGGCGATAAAGCTTCCCGTGGTATTGCAGAGTTCCACTCCTTGCATGGAGTCCTCTCATGAACATCTTGGAACCATACCGAATTTTCCTTTTGCTTTCCTTTTCCCTCTGTACTATCCTGATAAATCTGCACATCGTGGTAACTAAACAGACACTTCACACCCACACTTTGCTACTTAGCCGACATCAACACACACGTCACCACTGGACACTGACACACACGTCACGTCACCACCAGACACTGACACTAACACACGTCACGTCACCACCAGACACCGACACTAACACACGTCACGTCACCACCAGACACTGACACTAACACACGTCACGTCACCACCGGACACTGACACTAACACACGTCACGTCACCACCGGACACTGACACTAACACACACGTCACGTCACCATCAGACACTGACACTAACACACACGTCACGTCACCACCAGACACCGACACTAACACACGTCACGTCACCACCGGACACCGACACTAACACACACGTCACGTCACCACCGGACACTGACACTAACACACGTCACGTCACCACCAGACACTGACACTAACACACAGTCACGTACCACCACACGACACTAACACACAGTCACGTCACCACCGGACACTGACACTAACACACGTCACATCACCACCGGACACTGACACTAACTAACACGTCACGTCACCACCGGACACTGACACTAACACACGTCACGTCACCACCGGACACTGACACTAACACACACGTCACGTCACCACCGGACACCGACACTAACACACACGTCACGTCACCACCGGACACCGACACTAACACACACGTCACGTCACCACCGGACACTGACACTAACACACGTCACGTCACCACCGGACACCGACACTAACACACAGTCACCGTACACCACCACCGACACTGACACTAACACACGTCACGTCACCACCGGACACTGACCTAACACACGTCACACCACCACCGGACACCGACACTAACACACACGTCACGTCACCACCGGACACTGACACTAACACACACGTCACGTCACCACCGGACACTGACACTAACACACACGTCACGTCACCACCGGACACCGACACTAACACACACGTCACGTCACCACCAGACACTGACACTAACACACGTCACGTCACCACCAGACACTGACACTAACACACACGTCACGTCACCACCGGACACCGACACTAACACACGTCACGTCACCACCAGACCACGACACTGACACTAACACACCACCACACTAACACACCGACACTAACACTCACACCACCACCGGACACGACACTAACACACAGGTCACGTCACCACCGGACACTGACACTAACACACACGTCACGTCACCACCAGACACCGACACTAACACACACGTCACGTCACCACCGGACACCGACACTAACACACACGTCACGTCACCACCGGACACCGACACTAACACACACGTCACGCCAGCACCCACTCAAGATTGACGAGAGCGTCGAGGTTCTCGATCTTGGTGATCTGGTTGTCGTACAGGTCGAGCTCGGTGAGACACGTGAGCGAGCCCAGCCCCTCGATCTGGACGAGCGTGTTCCAGCGCAGACAGAGGGCCTCCAGGCGCGGACAGTTCTCCAGGTTCTCGATCTTGCTGATCCGCTGGTGGTTGAGGTCGATGTCCTGCGATACAGCCACCTCACGTCACGCCGGCGAGCCAGTCTGCGCGGGGCGATACAGCGCCACACGCGTCAAGTGGATCAGGTGATGCATTTCACGTCTGCATTGTTCTACTCCAGTGGTTCCCAAGATGGGGGCTTCGGGCAATTTGGCCTCTCCTGTGGGGTAACGAGGCCGCGAGAAGCTGAGCTGGAAGCTGCAATCAACAAGGCAAGTTTCCGCCTCCCGAGATGGATGGGAAATTTAAGAAATCATCATGACAATTTCTCCATTCCATCCGGCTCAACTGTAAACATAGTGTTCCAAGGACTAGAATTGTACTGGCTGGTGACCCTGGTTGCTCGCAATGCCACGCCACCTGCTACGTCCACTTCCATCAACGTCAAGACTCCATCTGGGAATTCCAGCGACCTGGGTACCCGTAGCAATGTGTGTCACCGGTGCACCTCAAGACCGCCCGCCGCCATA
This sequence comes from Imbricaverruca yamaguchii, assembly GCA_034440575.1. Classification (NCBI taxonomy): domain Eukaryota; kingdom Metazoa; phylum Arthropoda; class Thecostraca; family Neoverrucidae; genus Imbricaverruca; species Imbricaverruca yamaguchii. The sequence continues at coordinate 2,059,469 of JAOTOL010001647.1, read as the reverse complement.
GTATAACGTGCCACCGGTGTACTGGTGTACCCTCCCAACCGCCCCGCCCCCATGGCATAACGTGCCACCGGTGCACCTCCCAGTCGTCCCGCTGTTGCCTCTCCCGACTGATCGGGTCAGTTGCCAGCTAGCCCTCCCAGCCGACGGCAAAACGCCAGCACACCTGGCGACTCCAGCCTTCACCTGCCATGGCAAGGGAGAACAACGCAGGCTGATACTCCAACAATCTGAGCTATCGTGAGTGAAACCACATTTGATACACGGTATATGACAGTCATTATGCTCACCAACACAAAACTAAGTTCAACACTGAGAACGAAGGAATCCCTTGGTCCGGCACTATAAATGAAAAGTACCACTGTTCTACATTCACCCGGCCTTTGCATGTGCAAATTGCGTTTTGCATCGTATGTGGCAGCCATACAGTGCTCAGCTGCATGAATGGCAGCGCGAGAGTGGGCTGAGCGAACCGGAAGTCAATCTTCAAATTAGTCACTGGTTCATAAATCAGTCATATTCATGCATCGCCTACCAGAGTTTCGGCATCCCAAGATCCGTTCTTCATGTCTCCCGGCTCTCCCTTGTCTTCCGCTTTAGTCAGATCTGCAACGCATGATCGCATCGTCTGAATCTGGAGCACATGGTGGCACTCTCCACATGAGACGAATGCTGTATCGGCAACAACAAAAAAGTAAACCCATGGCTTACAGCATTCACTGACGATCACACATGTCTGGTGGATACCAAGCCGAAGTATGTACATAACATACATTGCGCAATACAAATACCGGAGCATATGCATGCATGAGCTTCAAATAAAATCGCCAGCCATTAAAAGTAAGATAGCATAGCCTCGCTTACCCATTTCTTCCTCACTGGATGTGCTTACCACCTCCTGCTCTGAAACCAAGACATAATTATGATAACTACACCCGTGCATTGGCGTATGTGCTACAGGATGTCCAATGAAGTGCTATATAGATCTCGCAGCTCTATGGGATCTCTACAACAAAAGGTTTTTGGGGTGGAGCATATACACAAAACCTCACGGGATATTGTGCATAGTCAACGTGATATATTTTTTGCAGCTTATCATTTTAAAAAATCGAGTACATGTCAGACCAGGGAGCGGTGACGTAACAGCGAACATCTCCCGTTATTTTGCTCATAAAAGGTGGATCCTCATCGCTTCAACGGAATGAGCGAGTTATAAAAAACAATTTTCTTGAGATACCTAGTGTGCTTTCCGGACTATCGCATCACAAACAATATCACTGGCATCAACACTCTGCAAGCTGATGTAGAAGACGGTAAACGTGCGTTTGACCTGGTTCCTGGAACGCACCGTTGACCACCGTTTAGCTCTTCATACCGTGGTGCGTGAAGCGTTCCAGCAAAATCGTCGCATCCGTGCAGTATTTTTCGATATCCACGGGGCATACACCACCTGGCGCTACAGAATCTTGATGAGTCTTCAGATGTGAATCCGTGGATCTATGGGCCTCTTGCTGAGAACTTTTTGCCGAGGCGGATTTTTTCGTGTGTGGATCGATAGTTATCTGTCAGACTGGTACCCACAAACGGAATGGGTACGACAGGGGAGCGATATACCAGTATATTCAATGTATATTCAATGCATAATGCCAGCGCACTGGTTCGCCAACCAACTTACCTGGCATAGCTGCCATTGACGAGATTGCCGTACAACGTTGAGCTCCAGTCACTGGAAACAAAGGTTCAGAGCAAGTCACAGTTTGGAAGTTGCCAAAGTTGTTTTCTTTATAGCAAAACAGGGATTCCCCAGCATATTCGCCCATTCACAAAGGCCTGGTAACATGAACAGAATTATTGGTGGTCCACCTCCTGCTCCCATTCTTAGGCAGCGGGACGTGGACATGTGAGACATTTCGGATCCCCACAAGGGGTATGGAACAAGCGAATGCCTCCTAAATAAAGGGCACCCATTGCTAACAGAGTCAAACATCATTCCAGAGTCAAACATCATTCCAGTTTGGGACCCCTTTGACCAGTAACTTTGGGCACTCATTATTGGTACGTCGGCCCACCACATGGTCCATGGTTCATGCCCCATAAGGTATTCCTACCATCATATTTCAGCACAGCTCATCCTGAAATTGCACTTTAGTGCCCCATGCTAACTGGACTTCTAACTAAATGTAATGTTCTGAATTGTGTTCTGAGTGTAGGACAGTATCACTGTGGTGGTTGGCTTTACGACTCGTCGAGCGTTGACTCATGTAGCGTCGCCAATCTCTCACGCGGATTTGGTCGCGGGCGAAGAATAGCGACAGGTCAGGCTTGAACCAACAACCTTTCAATCATGAGATGGGCAAGCTATCCCTAGGCTACTCATCCTCTAGGACAGCATCACAATGTTATTGATAACTTCATAAGAATGACTCCAAAGGATTGTTCCTTTTATGACCACTGTATTACCAGAAATGGCAAGTTGTGATAAATGTGTCTGGTGGCACATTAACCACTACATATACTTTGGATATCAAGGTATTACAGGAAATTTGTGTTTTGGTGTTTGAAAAATTATTGGATTCTTTTACTTTTCACTTTTAATTTTGCAAGCAAAATATCATCAAAAAGGGGCTTAGAGCTAGGTAACAGAACAAAAATATGACTGAAAAGGAAATATAAAGGCATGATAATGCAACATAACATAACATAACCTATAAGAAATATATAAGAATGATAGATACAAGAGTGATAGACATATAAAAATGGGTTTATAAGGATGATAATGATACATCTGGGTGACGATCTGACAGAGGAGTTGCTAGGAGCTCCAAAAGCTCATGAATTGTTTTTTTCTCAAAAAGGGTAATTCCAGATATATCATCATCATAACCTAACCTAGCCTAACCTCCCTTTTAAGATACAAAAATTCCACGAAAGAACTGGAAAGATGTCATTTTTCAGTGTTCCAAATGAAACAACTAACCCAACCTAACCTTGCATCTGAAGAAGAAAATGACCAATTTTCCATTTATTTCACAATTTTTGCTTTAAATATGAATGTTCTTTAACCAACTTTAACAAATCAATATCTAACCTAGCCAAGCCAAACAAAAGCCTATATATAATATATATAAAACTAGCCTTGAAAGAACCTAAAAGCCTGACCTAATACCACCTAGGCTAACCTGTTTATGAGTATTGTTTTTTTAATAAATAATGTTCTCCACATATAAATCTAGCCAAACCACGCTGATTCCTTCATGGTGGTCACAGTAATACAAATCGAGCACAATTAATATTATTGCACTTTAATGTAACCCCAACACAAGTCTTACATCACTTTTACCTCCAAGAAGCCAATAAAGCAGTTTGGTTAGGTTTTGTTTTGTTATGCTTTTCTTCTAAGTTGGAAAAGATAAAAAATAATGCTTTGAAACTTGTTCAAAATAAGTATTTCATCAAAAGCTGATCTGTGGCATCTATGGGACAAGTCTTAAACACACTTTACTACGTTGGTGCAAACAACAGGGTTAGGTTTAGTTAGTTTATTTCCAGTTCAAAACACAAAGCGTGACGGTTTTTTGTTTTAAGTTGGAACACTTCAGGAGATGTCGAGCTGAACTCGTGTCTAGGCCTCGACCTGCCGACGCCAGATGTCGGTCCCGACAAGCGGGTCGCCTCGGGAATAACTGCAATCCTACAGAACCGGCGCATCAGAAGAATGTTAGGATAGCTTCGGGCGGCCGCGGCAGAGTACGACCGGTACATCATGGCGTATACTGAGACGTGGCTGGACGATTCGGTGTCAGCTTCTGAGCCGCAGGCTGTCTTGCCTAAACACATCTGGTTCCACAGGGACCGATCGGATGAGCGTGTCGGTGGGGGTATGGCATGTGCAGTTCGTGCCGCCCTGCTACCGACCCGACGTCTGCCGGCGGTGCCGGACGCTGAGCTGTTGCTATCGGACCTCGGGAATCCAGCAGTGACGGTGGCTGTGCGCAACACCAACTCTGTGTTGTACTGTGTGCCAGACGACAACTCCACTTCACAACGTTTTCGGCATTTAGGCGAGCTCCCGTCCGGACGCCGGCCGATAGTCCTGGGCGACTCCAACATTCCTGAGCTTCGCTGGGTGCCGTCTGCGTCCGATTGGACCCACCCGGTCCGGCTTAAAGCAACGGCCGGGGCCAACTGCTTCCTGGAAGCGTGCGATTTCCACGGCCTGTCCCAACACGTCACCCAAGCTACAAGAGTCAACAACATTTTATACTTGGTGTGTACTATTGATATAGCAGCAGAGGCCTTCTTTCGGAAGGGAATTATGGACTCGGACCATGCCGAGATCCAGGCTAAGTTCCTTCTACAGAGCCCATCACCTACAGCTGTATCAACACCGCCTACAACTACAAGAGAGCAGATTTTGATTTACCTCGATGCTGTCTGGAACATTTACCGTGGAACGTGCTGGACGGCTTAGATATTGACAATGTTGTTAGGATGTCTTTTTTACTCATTAGTCGAAGCTGCTATTCGTAATCATTTGCCGGTCGTGACTCCTTGCCGTAGACTCCCGCCCTGGTTCGACGGTGAGGCCAGGTGCGCATTAGCCGCAAAAAAAGAATGTCGTTCCATCGTCGGGTGAAAAAGCACCAGAGTGTCAGTGTTATTAGACGCGATTTTGCAGACAAACGTGACTTGTTTGAACGACCAACTGGACGCAGCTACTGCAGTTATCTGAGAGGACTAGTGGAGGATTCTAAGACGAACCCAAAGCGATGCTGGTCATTTTTCAAATGTTTTGAGAGGAGTGTTTCCGTTCAGCCTCTGCTCGACGAAAACACGTTAATCAGCGACGACGTTGGACGCGCCAACCTGTTCCAACAGTCTTTTCCGCCAAGTTCACAGCACGAGATGTAGCCCAGTACCCACTCTTACAGGACCATGTACTGTCTAATCTTACAAACTTTTGTCCGTCATTAGAACAAATGCACACGATTCTCAATGGACTTGACCTGCACAAAGCATGTGGACTAAATAATACCAGCGCCCAAATCATCCGGAAGTGTGCTGACTGATTATGCATTCCACTGCACAAAATATGTAGCCTTTCTGTCAGGTAGAGAAAATTTCCTAACTGGTGGAAAATAGCAGACGTCACACCAACATGTAAGAAAGGCAACTGGACAATTCTAACAAACTACAATTTATAATCATTTTTCAGTAAAAACCATTTATAATGTTTTGAGTGCTCACATTTTGCCAGTACTAACACCCAGCATGGCTTTATGACAAAAAGGTCCTGTGTTTCAAACCTTGCAGTTTTCTTGAGGCACGCCTGGGTTTCAATCGCTGCCAGTTAGCAGACAGATGCAATCTATGCAGACTACTCTTTGGCTTTCCAAAGTGTCAACCATAAGCTGTTACTATACAAGCTCGAAAATGCGTATCGCGTTCCAGACAAAATTGTCTCTCTGATGCGCTCATACCCGACTGGTCTCCGGCAACGAGTGATAGCCAACGGGGTGGGCTCGGACTGTGCTGATGTCACTTCTGGTGTACTGGAAGGGAGCTTGCCTTCCAAGATTAACCCAGCATGTCTAATGTTTGCTGATGACGTCAAAATTGTTAGGAGAGTGGCGTGTGGACGACGCGACGCATCTGCGGTGGGATATTGATTCCCTCTGCAAGTGGTTTGCAGGCTGAATGCTATTTTTCAACCCTCTGAAATGCAAGCCATTCACAGTCTCTCCGTCGTACCACTGTGCGCTTCGGATGTAAGGTACACCATAAAAACTGCGTGAAACTGTGATGCAAGAACTGGGGGTGTACCTGGACAGTCAATTGACATTTGCACAGCATGTGGCAAAAATTGTGTCAATTGCGAACTGAGCTCTTGGGCCGTATATTAGAACAATGCAAACAGGAGTACCTGGTAGCAAATTGTCGAAAATTGGTCTGTTTGCGGCATATAACGTGAACATTAGGTCTTGCCTTGAATACTGCTCCATCATCTGGGCAGGTGCAGCAACAAAACATTTGGCCTGGATTGGCAGGATACAAGATACATTTATAATATGGCTGGATTTAAACTAGTGAGACACGTCAGCTGGAATATCTGCAATATCAGGACCTTCTTCGCTTTTATATCATGCCATCTGTGTTCTGTGCAGCAGTTTGGTATGCCCAGTCCACCAAAATTCTACACTTTTGGATCAAAGAAAGGAAACTCCCTCCATAACAGACTTAGGGTTGATATGTCTCATCTAAACTCCCATCTAATTCGAATTCGAAAACGTGCATCCCCCGAATATCCTTGCAGCTGACAAAACGAAAAACTTTGGCACCTAATTCTATTGTCCAAATCACATTGGCTCCAAAATAAGCTATTCAACAACATTTCACAACATCTCTGCCATAATTTTCCGAATTTCAGCCACTAACCAAGCTTTGCATGGCTTGCCATAGTGGCTTGCCATTTTCACTTCTTATTTCTGACATGAACTAACATTGCTTACCAGTTGACAATGGCCTAAAGTTGCACTAAATTGGGGTCGCAACCCATGCTGGATTGGGCAGAAGCTTTACAGATGATCTGTGGCATGCACAGTTAGGGACATATCAGAAAATATCCCACTGAGAAGAGTGTTTTCATTTGCTCCAGTGTCAGTCCACACCTTCAGATAGGTGGCATGATTTAGGCACCTAGTGATTTTGCAACACTGAAAATGTGCAACAGAACTATAAGATGATTGCAATAAACATTATGATGATGATCATGATGATGTGTCTACTCCTCACATACACTCTGACATCATGTTCTTGTGAAACATTCTCTGCTGTAGGATGGACTCATCAGTTTTATTGCAGAACTTTGGATTATGTGTCCCAGTCAGAAGCATGCAAACAGTTTCATGTCATGTATGGTATGCACATGTGGAAACCATTTAGTGTGGCTTATTGAGTAGATTACTAAGAAAAACAAGGACATTTTTAACACAGACGCCAAGTGCGGACATATTCGCGAAATCACAGAATGCATTTATCATGCAGGCAAAGGTATGTATGTGCTGTGTAGCACACTCACACCTGAGTTGGGTAGCCATCAGCATCCATGCAGTCTTTACAGCCTTTTACCTGCTTGAACTGAAAATTGTTCATTTGTTCTGTTTATATTTTTAGCTCATGACTTCTCCTGTGAAGGGATGAATATACTGTTGGAGATTGTGAAAATAAACAATAAACAATGTTCAAACAACAATATTCACACATTTTTTTCATTTCCATTTATTTTATTCAAAACAGACTAGCTAGTGTTCAATTTTGTATTTATTTGGTACTCTACTTTCATGATATATTATTCAACTCCAAGCTTTTTTTGTGGTATTATTTTGCCTTCCATCTGATCAGCATGCATTTCCAGAGGAAATGGGTGGTTGCATCATGTGAACCACATTCATGAGGGGCAGGAATGGTTTAGGTGTTGAGCTCTGTGTGCCAAAAGTGCCAGGTTACACTTGCACTGCTCGTGACATTTCCAAATCCTGCAGCACACTGGTGAAACAGTGTGGGCTGCACCATTAGCCATGAATGTGCATGGTGTCTTGTTAATCACCCAATAAACAAACCACATGGACAAGCATTGCACTGGAAAAAGAAACTCTAAGAATTAAAAAATGACCACAAGCTGCAAATGTACCACTTAGGCTAGGTTATGTACAGACAGCAATGTGGCAAACAGCTGAACAAGCAGAAAAAAATATGCACCAAAATAAATTGGGAGCAAAAAACATTAAATGCAAATAAAAGGGACATCAAATGCATGCACCAAATGAAGAAAAAATAATGAGGCAAGAAAGTCAGGAGTCTAAAGGCAAGCACCATTCCTATATAATTACAATTTCTGATTGAATCAATACTAAAATGCACATACCATATGCTTAAAGCACAAATAACATTCCACACTTCCCACCAAGCTATTCTGAATAGCATGGGACACTGAATTTAATTTGGCAGTAGGGTATATTTTGGCAGTAAATAAATTTGACAGCTATCAACTGAGACAAAGGTGGCACACTGTTTACTCTAAGTTTTTTCTTGTATTATTGTGATTTTCTTTGTGACTTTTTACTTAATATGTAAATTATGTATGTATATGTATAATATGTAATATGTAAATATGTAAATAGCCCACCCACTCCAGGTACCCACCTCCACCAATTCCTGCACCAGATGTATCAATGACCACCCTCCCCATACCAACAATATCTTGTTCAGTGACATTTTGCAGCCAGTGGTTAGGCTAGGTTATGATTTTTCTATTTCACAATTTGAGAAAAAAAATTGTTTGAAAATCTTGCTTTAAAAATACATGGAAGGTTTGACCAGGCTAGATGCCAATGAAATGTGGAGAATGGTAAAATGCAAACTGTTCCAAGGTCAGGACAGGTTCATTCCCAATAGGCAAATTATGTTGCAAATAATTATGCAAATAATTAAACAAGATTAAGCACCCTTCGTGGCTGACCAAGGAGGTAAAACTTTTACTGGAGTACCTATGCAAGTAGGAATTCAAGAATGTAAAATATTTTACATCTAGAATCATATAGAATAGCTAGAAATAATGTTAGGTGTGTAAGGGCATATAAAAAACTGGCTGAAATTAAATTAGCTCATGAGTGTTCAGTAGGCAATGATGAGAGGTTCTTTAGTTTCTACAAATTTAAGTCTGAAGTGTAATGTTGGGCTACTGGAGGTAGATGGTAAAATAATGTTGATGATTATGAGATAGTGGAGTCTCTTAGTATGCAATTCTGGTCAGTTTTTACTAGAAAAGAACATTGGTACATTGGAAACAACTGAAAGCTGTGCTATAATAGGTTAAAGGCTGGATGATTTCTCACCTATCAACCGTCCCCCAGACTGTGTGTCGCAATCGAGGCCTTTAATATCATGTACAACCTTCAGTATTAGTACCCAGGTACAACCGCCTGGCGATTCGAACTTGGCCTGACGTCACATGATTTTACCGGCTGAAGCCCCCTGCGCAGTGGGACTATAATTACTATTACTGCCAGTACCGTTTAGTATTAGTACACAGTATGTCCCCGTTGGCCGAAACGTCTTTCAGGGGTAAGTTGTCATGTCATCGTTTCGAAATAAAGAAAGAGGGAACCATAAACATAAGAACATATGATAGAAAGCATCCTTCTCTATAAAAATACTTATGTTTTGTTCTGACCTGAAACTTACAGTTCACCTGCTACATGACCCGAATCAGGCTATCAAGTCACGCAGGTTTTCAGTTTAGCCGGCATTCATTGCAGGGTGTATTTCCGCTGACGAACTTTAATAATAAATGAATGTGCGACGGAACTTTCTGAAAATTATGGGAAGGATATTATGACCGATAATTGTCACGCCATGGGCTTAATGCTAAATTCTGGCAAAAGGGGAGGGCAGCTGCCCGGGAAATATGCAAAGTTCCATCCGGGAATGAATCATGGTTCTGCATGTATGATGGGGCAACGGCACAATCGATCGTGTAGGTGTAATATTTAATATTGTAATTACTGATGAAAGTCTGGAGGTTCCGTAGTCCAGTTTGTAGCCCTCTGCATTTCCACTGTAGGATGCCATGCAAGTGGGGGCATCAAAATTGGAGGTTAAAGGGGGATAAATTAAATGTTACTAAAAGAGCTAGTCACCAGGTACCAGCTAGAATCGCTTTGCTCCCGGTTTTACTGCCGGATATGTTTAGCTTCGTGGGCTCTACCGTGGAATGCCGAATTCTGTTGGTGACATCGCCCCGGGCAGAGCCGCTTCGTAGTCCGGCTGGGGGTCGGGAGGGGGGTACTGGCGTATTTCCGGGTCGGCGAGGAGGAGCTTCCGGCGGTCCCGTCACGCTCGAGGCTATTGGCGAAAGCGGATATGTCGCTGATGGGTATTACCCTCAGGCACCGGACTTGGAAGGACATACAAGCGTTGGGATATACGTCCCCGGACTCCCAAGTCCGGAGCTCCCGGCTGTACCTGCACCCCAGATGGTCGGGCTGACAGTACAACCGCCGGTGTTGTCTGGACGTCTGTGAGAGCAAGCGGGTGGCGGACTGGGATGTTGAGGGAGGATAGGAGGATGTGGTGGCTGTGTTGGAGGTAGGGTGTAAGTAGGTGGCAAGGATTTTGGTACATGGGGTAGTGTTCATGGACGTGTGGATATGGAGTTCGAGGGGGATGCGAGGCGTGAGTGGTTTGAAGACGTTTTGGGCATTGGTGGACTAGAGGGTTTCAGACATGGGCGACAGGGCGGGAGCCGGGAACTTGCTGGGACGCTTCCTTCGCTGCTTCTCACGCCATTCACCCCACACTCCCACACCACCCCACCCTCACCCACCCCCACTCCCATCCCACCCCACTCGCGTTGTGGCCTTGAGCCAAGGATGACTCTGTCAACACACTGAAGCTAGACTGGAAAATAGTAGCTGTCTCTAGGATCGGATTCAATCTATCAATAAAAAGATTGCACCAGCTGCGGGCTGGCCAGGCGGCCCAGTTCAGCGCGGAAGTGCTTCCGGATGGGAATGCTATGTGAGTGCATGTACCCGTATATGATATGCATAGCGATTCTTGTAGAAAAGCGTGTCGAGTTGTCCTCGCGTACTACTATCGGGACATCCCCAGGTTGTGCGATGGGGGTTAGAGTCTGCTAAAAGTAAAACAGGGGAAGGAAGCTCGGCGAGAAGTCATTTGTGAGGGTAGAGGTGCGCCAGGTGGAGTATATCGAGATGCGACATGCTGGGTCTTCGATACGCCTGCAAAATGCGACAGTTCCCGACACACCCGTCATATCCGGCGATTTTTATTATGACATGCATGCGTTCCTTCGTAATCGCATTAGGAGGGGAGCGCCTTATTGTGTGCGAATGAGGATGCTCCTGGTACGATTATAAATACGATTGCAAGAAATTCCGCAATATTAGGAACTGTCTACTCTTCCGTGGGAGCTGATCTCTCCCTCTGCCGACATTTCACTCACTGACATGAAAAAGCGGGATGTTGCAAAAGAGGAGCTACGTTTGCACTCGTTAGAACATATATCCACAACGTATCATAATTACCTCATCACCTACACGCATGGGTGAAACCACGGATTCGAAATTGGGGAAAAAAATCAGGGACGCGGTAAATTTGAACAGGATAAAGAGGTCTGCACTCCACCCCCACCCCGCCCCACCCCACCTCCCACCTCCAAAAGTATCCTTGGAATTCATCCACTTTTTCAATACCATTTTCAGCCACTTCAATTCAATTTCATTGTATTACAATTTTTCAGATTTACTATTGTTAAAAAGGATACTTTTTGAAAGGATATAAAAGTTAGCAAGTTTCACTACTTAGCACTGCCTATGAACATTTAACTTTATGTCGTGTGTGCTGAACCCGATTTCACGATAACCATAGAGCAATGCTCTAAGTATGTTAAACGTTGCCCTCTTGTAGCAGGAAAAACATAAAATATTGGACGATGGTTTTATGCTGGAAAATATGGACTGAAATTATCTTTCCCATGTCTTCCTGTTTTACTGGCACATATTTAGATGCAATGACAACTAGGGTGGATCCCCACGTGGAAGGTGACATCCCCCAGGCCAGGAAAAGACGTCCCTCTGAAAATGTTCCAGTTTACACGTTCCAATTTTTCAGTCGGAGGCACCCCTACGAAATAATGAGGCCGAGTTGTCAGGAAGGTCCGAGTGCATCCCGCCCCCTCGCATTTTGCATCCAGAGACGCCCCTCCAGGTGCTTTCGCAGTGGCGCCACTCCAAATAAATGATGCCCTTCCAGACAAGTGCTCCCATGAAAATTCCTGGATCTACCCCTGATTACAGCATTGCTCTTTCGTGGTTATGAACTCCGACTAGTTATAAAATTGTGCGCGTTAACGTGTGGCTTCTCTTGATAAAGAATGACAACTTCCGTTGAATCATTAAGTGGAAAGCGGCAATGTGAGAACAAAAAGTGATCTATTGAATATGTCCGGAACAGCATTGCGGCAGTGTAAATTAAAAGCCAGAGATGAGAGCACCGTCCGAACAGGTTATGACAGATTTCTTGGTGGAGCCCCTATTCATGTCACGCGCACGTCCGGGGGCAGATATCTGTCCCCCCCCCCATATTTTTCCTCATTTGCCGCCAAACTAATCGGGTTAGCAAGCACAAACCTTGCATAGCTGTTCATTTGTCTTTTCCGCATATTCTCATACATTTTTAACCCTGGGTCTTCTCAGGTCAGGTCACCAGGTCAGGTGAAGTGACCCAACTACACTCGGAATTCTAGGTGGCATAACTTCCACAATAATTGGGCGATTGATTTCAAACTTAAAACACGTCATGATATCATCAGGTACCATAATATGTATATCTTTTTTTTCGTAGGATTGGCCTTAGGTCAGGTCGCGGCCATGGCTTCCCCATTATAGGGCCATGGTAAAATATACAAATGTTTCCTGGTTACATATTTGCGCTCGGAATTATCTCCCAACGGTTGTGGCATGTAGATGGAAGCTATGCTCAATGTTACTGCTGACATTTTTGCTCAGTGACCTCACCAAGGTCATCTGAGGTCACCTGAGATCACTACACATTTCTGCGCATTATATCGCATTGCATTGAGCTAGAGGGCTGAAATTACCCATATTGTGCTTGTGTCGCCAAGACGTGTCGATTGACACATTGCATGACCTCATTAGGCGACTTCATGACATTGACCTGAGTTTCGGTTGACCTGACCTTAAATTACACCGCCTATTGTCGATAGCGCATTTCAAGGACTGTCGAATGGCTTCCGCCGTTTGTTTCTATCTGTTACAGGTCCTGAGATATGTGTCAATAGCTGAGTCACACCTGATCTGGTCGAATTTGATCTATGATGACCCAGTGACCTGAATGTTGACCTGAGCGAAAAAATGACCGAAGCACTTTCGATAGAGCCCGTCACCAGCTGTCCAACGCCGTTTTCCGTTTGTCGCTAGCTAGCATAGTTCTAGAGATTTTAGGAGGCAGACATTTGACCCCCGGACATGCGACGCTGGCACGGACCTCCGGACGTGCGAGTGATATAAGATACGAGTGATTCCTATCAAAACGGCAGCAAACAAAATACATTTGACCCTCCTATTCCTATTACACTCAAGCATTGTACACACGCCGGGCCTTCGACACCTTTGAAATTATTTCAATGTCTTAACATTCTGATGCCGAACGGCAAGTCACGTCAAATGACACCCAAATAATGTAAATTGAAGCCATAGCCACGATAAGCGAGGACTCTGAAAATTAAACCAACCTTTGACCCTGAGGCATGATCTGACATGTCCAGATTTGAAATGCTACTCGAGGGACACCACAGGCTTGATACAAGATGTGGGTAGGTTAGGGCGAAGAAAAAATGCGAGGTGACCGAAGAAATCGGTTTGACCTTTGACCTTAGAAGTTAGTTATGTTTGGTAGCATTATAATACGGCACAAGTCACGTCGAATGACACCCACTTGGTGCAAATTGAACCCATAGCGACAAATCGAGAGGACTTCGAAAATACAAACTGGCCTTTGACCATGAGGTTTGACCCTGACATATCCAGGTTTTAACATGTTACTCGAGGGTCACCATGGGCTGTCACTTGACATACATTGTCACGATTGTCCATTAGTTGTCACAAATGACATCCATTTTCTGCAAATTGAAGCCATAGCGACGAAACGCGATGGCATCGAATAACTCAATCAAACCTCTGACTTTGACATGTTCCGGCTTGAAATGGAGCTGGATAGGCCTGAGCCAAAACCACAAAAAAAAATGAGACGACTGAAGAAATCAGCTTGAATTTTGACCCGTTCAGATTATTTCGAAATATCAACTTTCTGATGCTTATAATAACACAACGCGAATGGCATCAATTTTCTGCAAATTAAAGCCATAGCGACGGAACGCGATAACACCGAAGAACTTACTGAAACCTTTGACCTGGACATATTCCGGTTTGAAATGTTGCTTGAGTGTTCACCACAGGTTATTGCTTGATTCCAAATTTGGATAAATTTGAGAGAAAACGAAAAAAATTGCGATAGATGTATCACCTTGGCCTTTGTCCTCGACAAATGATTCGGTTGCTCAGCTTTCTGATACTGCATAGCAAGGTACGTCTTCAATTTCTGATACTGCATAGGCATGCAAGGCACGTCGAATGGCGCACATTTCATGGAAATTGAAGCGATATCAGCCGAACCTCGCGTTCGGTCGATATCGCTTCAAATTCGCCAGCTAATAAATGAAGCTAACCTTGACCTAGAAGTTTGACCTTAACATGTACTGACTTGAAATGTTGCAGTATGGTTCACCACAGGCTATTACTTTATACCAAATCTGGGCAGGTTTTGGTGAAAACAAAAAGCAACGGAGGCGACCGAAGAAACTGGATTGCGTTCAACCATGACCGTTAAAGTGGTAATGCGAGACCTATGTGGTACCTTCCAGCGTGTTCAGTTTAATTGATTCAAATGATCATAAACCCGTCGCTGAATGTCGATGCCAATACAAATACGCCTCTGGCGAACTCGTCGATGAATACGAATACGAACACGTTAACTTGACGAACGCACTTAAGGCTGCCCATGACTTCCCTTAGTGGTCTTGAAGACACCCAAGAACACCCAGAGTCGTATTTGTTCAAGGTATATCAATATATGAACAGGGGAATGCAGCCTAAGACTAATAAAGCATAGCGATAATGCAGACGTAGGCAATTTTTACCCAAACGAAAACAGAAGATGTCAATATGTTATTCAAAATCAGCAAGCCAAAATTTCCCTCATTTACCCGAAATCTCGACAACACCTGTGAAGCTAGTTGATTACCAGACCTGCTTTTAGTATTGTTGGTGATTCTCTTGGGCCTGTAGATTATTGAGTATAATTTTGCGGCGAGGACACTCAGGTAGCGAGGCTTGGGGCACGAAAAAAACCCCCCCCCAATGGTTACACCCATGCTGGCAGGAAGGCAACATATGTCGAAATGAAGACAAGATTGCAGAGATTCAGTGTTACCGCTGTGGCCGCAAATGACGAGAAGATCAGATGGTAAGAGGATTCCTTAATCGTCGCTTGTGTTCAATACGTATAGACACGTTCTGACCAGAAGTGGCGACATTTTCCGCTCCGTCTGGCGACTTCTCACTGTTGAAATTTGGCAACACTCGCCATTTATGCGATGCAGACGCCGAGAGGTACTGCAGTGTACACACCGGGGCGCGGCGGTCGTGGTCGCGTCGGGGTGCGTCAAGGGCAGTTCACGAAGGTGCCGTCTGCGCATGGGTGCCCTGTGAAGGACATCAGCAGCGCCATACACCGGTGTGGTGGACCCGGCAGTCTCAGCAGCGAAATGCTTGGGTGGCTACTGTCGGCGCCGGTGGCGGTGGTGCGATGGATCTTCGCGCCGATACCGTTCACGCTGCTGGCTACCTGCACTGTTGGGCTGTACCTGTACTGCAGGCGCAATTTTGACTTTTGGAGGTCAAGAGGCGTGCGAGGCCCATCTGCCAGAGTGCCCTTCGGTAGTGAGTGGGGGTCGCCGTTCTGCAAACCTCTGGTGGAATTCGAAAACTGGATTTACTACAAACAAGGTGGCAAGAAATACTGCGGCTACTTCCTGTTCGATAGGCCGGTCCTGGTCGTGGGCGACCCGGACCTGATCCGATCCATCACCATCAAGGACTTCGACCACTTCACCGACCATCGCAAACAAGCCACCGTGGAGGAATTCAAGGACGCGCTGAGCCTCATAAAGGGTCCACAGTGGAAGGCGACGCGTGCTGTTATGTCCCCCACCTTCTCAGCCAGCAAGCTGAAGGCCATGCACCAGATCACGCTGGACAACGCCAGCAACCTCAGTAAGTACGTCCAGTCGGAGATGAAGGAGAATGGCGAAGTGGAGATGAAGGACTGCTGTGGCCGGTTCACCATGGACAACATCGCGTCCTGCGCGTTCGGCGTCAACTGCAACTCGTTCACCGACCCGAACGGCGCATTCGTGTCGAATGCCGCCAAACTGTTCGCCCCCAGCCTGCTTGGACTCATCTTCGCCCTAGCGAGCCTTGTGTTGCCAGAGTTTGTGGTGTCAAAGGTTCCCCACCCGGTGGCCAAAGTGGTGAAATTCTTCAGCGATGTTGCTCACAGAACGATTGCACATCGTGAGAAAAATCCCAGCTCCACCAAGGACTTCCTCCAGCTATTGCTGGACACCAAGGACCAAGACGGCAACCGCGTACTCAGCAATCGGTCTATCGTCAGCCAGTCGATCCTGTTCTACTTCGCAGGCTACGAAACTACGGCGACGTTGCTGACTTTTGCTGCCTACAACATGGCAAGCTACCCTGAGTATCAGCAGCTGGCGCATGAGGACATTGACGCCGCCCTGCAGCGATACAACGGACAGCTGACCTATGACGCCGTCATGGAGATGACGTACGTGGACCGCGTGCTCTCTGAAACGCTGCGGCTGTACCCACCGGTCACACGACTGGAGCGCGAGTCCACCAAGGACTACACGCTACCAGGAACCAACGTCCACCTTCCGCGCGGCACCGTTGTCGAGATTCCCGTGTTTGTGCTGCATCGCGATCCGGACCACTACCCGGACCCGCTCAAGTTCGACCCGGACCGCTTCCTGCCCGAGCAGAAGGAGAAGCGCCACCCGTGCGCCTACCTGCCGTTCGGCAGCGGACCGCGCAACTGCATCGCCATGCGGTTCGCGCTGTTGGAGGCGAAGATGGCGCTGGTGTCGATGCTGAAGGACATGACGCTCCTGCCGACGGCGACAACCCCGCCGCCGCCATGTCCACTCGATAAGAAGTCGTTCATGACGACGCCTGAGGGCAGGAAGATGTTTTTGAAGGCCGTCATGCGGAAGACGAGCCAGTAGTGGACAACGGTCATGCGCCTGACGCGTAGGGTTTTGGACAACAAATGCCCTGATTGGCACAGTGGCATTAATGGCGCGGCATTATGAACCTTGGCACGTGATTCAACTCGAAGATTTTCGAAGTGCAATTTCACGTGGGTGCCACTGAATGTTCAATCATATATTCTTGGATATGCTTTTCGTGTTGAGCTAGCGTGGCCAAATATGGCATTGGACAATGGAATGTTCAAATATCCATACTTCGTGATGTAGCAGAGCGGCTAAAGATATTCATGTTTTTTGTTCGTTTTGTTTTTTGCTTGGCTTAGCAAGAAGAAACGCCGCGTTTCAATGTTCCCGCTAGTTTGTCCTGGATTGCTCGTGCGCGGACAGAAAACACAAGTTATTGATGGTGTTGATGCATAATTTACGTGACGAACTATCGCCCATGGTGGATGATTCTGTTGCTAAGTAATATAAACAAATCCGGAATTACCCTTCGTAAGATTTGGGATGAATATACCATAATCCGGAACACTAATACTATTGAGACGGAGTAGTGTTGGACCCCCCCCCCCCCCAAGCGTGTATTTAGTTACGGGCCCGCACCCCCAATTGGGAGTTGTTACTGTCACGGTGCTACACGAAGCCTTATGTCTAAGTGGAATATGTGCGCAATAATATGCACTAATGTGAAAATATATCTTTAAACACATCACTTCAATTGTGGAGTTAAGACCTTTCTTGAAGTGGTGTTCATGGAACCGGCATTTGACTTGGCACGATCCCTGGCGGATCTAAGGGGGGCCATTCCGGTCATGCCCCCTGAAACCAACAGAAATACACTAAATTAAAACACGGTAACTTTGAAAATAGCGCTCCGGGCAAAAGAACCTCCAATTTTACATGTCTTTTAATAATCGTTTGGAAGCCCAATATGGTAGCATAGTAGATTCTGACGCATACCGAGGGTTCTATGCTGTTTAAGTCTGCTTACAGCAAGAGTAAACAAAATCAGCAGTCTCATTATTCCTTAGTCAGATAGCTTCATGAATTTAGTTAAGCCAATAACGGGCAAGCAAACCCAGTGAGCCAGATTTCGAATGCGAAATTTGAACAGGATGTTTTGTGCGTGTGTCCAGTTCAGCCCAGTTGACCAGTATGGTTCGTATGTTGATGTGGGTCGCTAGGACGAAGACACGGGCTACGTTGGCTTTTTTCAAGAATAATAGCAAGAGGAGATATGTAGGTATTTAAATCCTGAATAAGAGATATCTGGTGGGATCGCAGGCTAGGGAAGATTCGGGTGGTAGGACCGAGCTATCAAACTTTAATGGTTTTATTGCAGTTTATGGTAAGGAACTATGAGAAAAGTTTTACACATATACCCTCATGAAGCAAACAAATAGGTTACGTTTGGAGACTTCTGTTTTTAGTTGGTTTTTTTTAATTGGGGTGATGTTTTCCTAAGAAATTGATCCTTCAAAAATTGGTCAGGCAAGGTTAGGTTAGGTCAAGTTTTTTAAGTTGAATCTTTTTATGCAAAAAGTTGTTTGAAAGTTTTCCTCTGTTTTAAAGAATTTGTTTTCTTGCATGAAGGGTTAGGTTAAGTTCGGCTACTTTTTTTTGTTACTTTGAACATCGCTTTTAATGCTGTCTTATCCAAATCCGAGCCCATTTTTTCGTGTTGCTTTCCCTCCCAACTGAAAAATAAGTATGCACTTCCAGAGGAAATTAGTGGTTGCATCATATTGACATTATCATTGTACTTAACACGCGCCCTGGAGGTGGGGCGAAATCTGCCCACCCCTCCGGTTTTTCGTACATAACTCCAGATGTTATCGGCCGATATATGCCATTATTTGCGTACCTGCTTAAAAATGGCCGGAGCCATGCTTAAAGCACGACAAACGAGAATCGACCGAATATTTTTCGAGTTAGGGGCCGTTAAATTAAAAAAATCAGCGCCAGAGACCAAAAATTGGCGCTCATGTGCTTTACGTATATTGGCAAAATGGAAGTGTTCTTGGCAACATTAGCGACATGTTTGATGTATATGGTTATGCTATGTAGTTTCAAAGTCATGTTAGGTCACTGAAGTCAAGTCATGTCAAGTTCATGACAGGTTAATGGAACCAAACTTGGTCAACTGGAATGCTCTTATAAATGCAAATGACTGTCATGCGATTCATGTCACTTTGCGTGTTACTCCCTACACATCTTGAAAACTACTGTTTGTCATTGTTGTCGGAGTAGTCGGGAGGGCGGCCCGGTTTTGGTAACTGGAGCAGGTAATAATAGGCCTGATAAAGTGCTGTTATATTGGTGACCTGAGGTCAAATGCCGGTTCTAACATCTGTATTGCATCATTAGTAATGTCCAAAACATCATGCATGTCAATTTTGGAGCATTTAAACACAATCACAGCGATCCATATCAATGACAAGCCAAGCCATGCAAAACCAAATTTTTGTTGTTGAAATTTTGACCTCATTTGACCTCGAAGATATTGACCTAAAGTCATGAAATTTGCACAAAATAGAGTTCACTACCGTACTCAATCACCCTGCGAATTTCGTTGCTCCAGCCCTAATAGGAGCAGAGATATTATGGGGTTGAATTCCCCCTCTAGGGCGCGTAATTTTCAGAGCCCCTCCAGGGCGCGTGTTAAGGTATCCACAAAACATGTTTTACACATTTTATCTCCATGAAGCAGGCATATAGAGTTTTGTTTGGTTCAGCTTGGTTAAATTAGGCTAGGTTATGGTTTTCTTTTTAGTTGAAAAAAATATTATGAACAACGTCTTAATACAAATTTTCTGAATAAATATATTTTCTCCAAGAACAGCTTGAGTTTGGCTGGGTTTTGGATCATTTTTATTTGCTTTTTGATATTAAAACAAAAAATCATTTCAACACATTCTGACATGGAAGGTAAGGTGGTAAATTCATGCTTGAAGGCGATTTATGAATCCTTTGAATATACTTTTCCAATGCAATGTTTATCAATGTGACTGACATCAATTAGGACCACTCATTTTCTGTGCAACTGCTTACTTTTCAATTGCAATTGCTTACTTAATATATACACTACTTTACTTCACTTGCTTACTTTGTTCACAAACTTTTCAGTTTGTGAGCAAAGTAACACCAAAAAGAGGCTTTGGGTTTGATAAAATGCAATGGTTAAAGAAAATTGCAACAGAACGTAACACGGACCCTGGTGGGCCTCTGAAAATTATGTGCACTGGAGGGGGCGGATTCCGCCCTCCCTTAAGCTCTCGGCTCCTATTAAAGCTGGATCAACGAAATTCGCAGGGTGGATGGGTACGATAGTAAACTCTATTGTGTGCAAATTTCATGACTAGGCCAATATCTTCAAGGTCAAATAAGGTTAAAATGTCAAAATGTTCTGGTTTTGTATAGATTGGCTTGTCGTTGTTACGGATCCCTGTGATTGTGTTCAAATGCTCCAAAATTGGCATTAATGATGTTTTGGACATTACTAATGATGCGATACAGATGCTAGACAAGGCAATCAACCTCAAGTCGCCTATATAGCAGCACTTTATCAGGTCATTTCTTGTTCCAGTTACCGGAACCGGGCTGCCCGTCCGACTGCTCCGTCGGGCGGCTCGGCGCAATCGGCTTCGCAAAGAAAGGAATGAAGTACATGAATGCAGCATTGAAACGCTTAGGTACACGATGGCAAGCAGTAGTTTTCAACATGTGTAGGGAGTAACATGCAAAGTGACATCAATCGCATGACGGCCATTTACATTTATGACAGCATTCCAGTTGGCCATGTTTGGTTCCATTAGCCTGTCATGAACTTGACCTGACTTGATCTCGGTAGCCAAACATGACTTTGAAACTGTATGCAACATGCAACAAATATGCAACAAATATGCAAGCGGTTTAATGGTTCTAGCTTACCATGCAAAAGATCTCGGCTCGGCTAATGACTGCCGTCAAGTTCTCGGTTGGTTGGTTACTTGGGTTTAGAGGCGTATCGACTGCGTTGGTCATCCAGCGCCCATAACAGTGCTAAATGGACGGTTTAAGAGGATTGGTGCCAACATTAACACACAAACCTGCACAATATAGGCGGATTATTCCCAGCTTCTAGTGTTGCGTGTCAGTGAGGTGTGTAAATAACTCTGAAGTCGACATCGCCGATTTACCTTCAGTAGACCGCATCCTTCGCCAGGACGATGGACATCTGGCGACTTTTCAGCACCGGACCAGCGACTCCTCGCTGCCGGTGCTCGGCAGCCCTCGGTCGCACCATATATGGCACGAACGCGCCGGCAGATAGTGCAGTGCAAGCGGCAGGGCGCCGCAGGCGGTGGTGACGTCACCGGAGCTGAAGTGTCGGCGTTTCAGCAGCGAAATGTTTGGGTGGCTACTGTCGGCGCCGGTGGCGGTGGGACGATGTTGATGCTGCGCCGATACTGTTCACGGTGTTGGCTGTGTCGGGCTTTACCTGCACTGCACGCGCAACTTTGGCTTCTGGAGGTCACGAGGCGCGTGAAAGCCGTCCGCCACAATGTCCTTGGAGAATGAATAGAGACGACTGATTTAGGGGCCTCGGTGGGTTTCGAGAGCTGAATTTACAGGAAGCAAGGTAGCAAGGTGTATCTTGGCTTCGTTCAGTCCCTGAGTGACACCTGATCCGACTTAGGCCATCGCCAGGGACGCAGCCAAGGAGGAAAGCGACAAGGGCTGCAAGCCCGCTCCCTTGGGCTCGCATGGGCTCCTACTGACTCCTACGGGCTTCTGCTGGCTTCTACGGGCTTCTGCTGGCTTCTACGAGCTCCTAGGGCACCTACGGGCTCCTACGGGCTAGATGATTGTTACGAGTAACACTGACCGAGCGAGAGGTACGACGCGTATCCCTCAGCCCAGAAGCATGACTACCCATTCGCCCCGGACGTGAATCTCCTCCCCACTGACCACCATGGTCGCCGGGGGAACGCACTCTTGTCCCCGCCTGTGAGGGTCACATTTCTGACGTCATCCTCGAATTTCGGCAAGCGCCACGGGAGGCCGGTCAACAGTCGAGACCGCTTCACACGAGGCACTGGTGGCGATCGGAACGTAAACGACAGAGCGTCCATGAAGCGGTGTCGTGAAAAGTTAGAGTGGAAATCGACGCCGACGTCGATTTACACCCAACCTACTGACACCGAACCGCCGCTGTGTGTGAATCACGGGAGATCCGCGTCGATATACACACAGACCGCCTCCCGTATGGATTGACGTCCGCGTAGGTTTACGCAGAGCAACAGCTGTGTTTAAATCGAGGCGCGTGTCGATTTGTATGTACCTGTGTATATCAACGTGCACCAGTGACGTCATAGAACGTCTGGATTTCACAGCTGACGAATGGTTCCGGGAATGCCGGACTGCTGAGACGACGCCGAACGACGGGCGGCTAGTAGGCGTTTCGTTTAAGAGTTTAATGAGGATGAATATTGCTTTAAGAAATACCAGTGATGCTGGACTGTTCTACATGCTTGGTGGCTTTGATTTGTGAAAGTGGTGAGAAGCGATTGTCACAGGAATTTCAGGGTAACCGGACAAATGTACGTAAAGCACGTATTGCAGATGTACGTACGCAAATGTACGTAAGCAAATGTACGTAAGCGCTGATGTACGTATGGCAATTGTACGTAAGCGCAGATGTACGTATGGCTAATGTACGTAAGCGCAAATGTACGTATGGCAAATGTACGTATGCGCAAAAGTACGCATGCGCAAATGTACCTAAGAGCAAATGTACGTATGACATATGCACCTAACAAAATGCGCGTAAACGCAAAGGCACGTAAGCCTAAATGTACGTACATTGGCTCATACGTACATTTCCTCTTACATTCTTTTACGTTTAGGTACTGTTGCGCTGACGTACATTTGTGCTTACGTAGTTTTGCTCTTACGTGCATTTGTTCTTTCGTACTTTTGCGCTTACGTACTTTTGCTTTTACGTACATTTGTTCTTTCGTACTTTTGCGCTTACGTACATTTGCGTTTACATATTTTTGCGCATACGTACATTTGCGTTTACGTACTTTTGCGCATACGTACATTTGCGCGTACGTACATTTGCGCATACGTACATTTGTGCTTACGTACTTTTGCGCATACGTACATTTGCTCATACGTACATTGGCGCTTACGTACTTTTGCGCATATGTACATATGCGCAGACGTATATTTGCCATACTTACATTTGCGCTTACGTACATTAGCCATACGTACATCCGCGCTTACGCACAATTGCTATACGTACATTCGCGCCTACGTACATTTGTTTACGTACATTTGCCGACGCACATCTGTCATATGTACATTTGTCCTTACGTGCATTTGTCCTAGAATCGAATTTTAGGGTAGCCAGACCAATACGGCTGGAGATGCTTGTTCTGTATAATTTAGACGTACGGTGGGCAAGTAGGTGGTAAGGTAATCGGTTTAAGCAGTATGAAATGAAGGGCTGCTTTCAGAGATGGAGGACAATGTACATACACCTACCATTGATGCTGAACCATGGTTGAAAAATAGACTTCTTGGATTTTCTTTGGCGGATTTGTTTGGATGGTATTTGGTTAATTTAAGCAGCAACTCGTGAGAGGGTTTGCACCATACATTGTATGGGCGCAAGTGAACACGGCTAGAGATGTTGATTTCCTTTGATTTAGGAGACGTACGACAGGTAAGTGGTAGGATACGTGTTTTAGTGGTATGTATGAAGGACTGATTTCAGGAATCCTACAGATGCCAAACCAGGTTGGGTAGCATATACTACTTAGCTTTTATTGCATTCATAACATTACCCTGTCAAAGGCATTTCCATCACTTTTCTCCTTTGGATGTTGAATGATGCTGTTTGCAAGCTTCTGGCTTCAGAGCTGAAGTCACTACCGTGATATGAAGCCGAAACCTGCGGCTTTGAAGTTTGAAACTGCAAATGCAAAACCAACGACTTCATTTTTTTAATGTAAAGTGAAGCCAGTAACTCCAAACTTTACAACTGTTAAGAAAAAGCTGAAATGCTGGCTGGTTGGTTTGCAAGGCTGGCCTGGCAAACAATAGCTGCACATGTTCCAACTGCCGGTAGCTGTCCGCAACATACTATACCTGGACCGGCGCGCTAACCTACTGAGCCAGCTTCTTTGTGTTGATGGTCGGCCGACGGCCCCCTGTGACTTCCGCCGGGTGTGGTGGGTTCGCGGCGTACAGTGAGGTACGGAAGCCCCCTGTGCTCGGAGAGTCGCTGAGGAGTTGTCGACGAGGGAGGACTGTCAAGCTGCTCCGGGGTGGAGGGTCGCTGAGAAGTTGTCGACGAGGGAGGACTGTCAAGCCGCTCCGGGGTGGAGGGTCGCTGAGAAGTTGTCGACGAGGGAGGACTGTCAAGCTGCTCCGGGGTGGAGGGTCGCTGTGAAGTTGTCGACGAGGGAGGACTGTCAAGCTGCTCCGGGGTGGAGGGTCGCTGAGAAGTTGTCGACGAGGGAGGACTGTCAAGCTGCTCCGGGGTGGAGAGTCGCTGAGAAGTTGTCGACGAGGGAGGACTGTCAAGCCTCTCTGGAGTGGAGAGTCGCTGAAAGGTTGTCGACGAGGGAGGACTGCCCAGCTGCTCAGGGGTGGAGAGTCGCTGAAAGGTTGTCGACGACGGAGGACTGCCCAGCTGCTCCGGAGTGGAGAGTCACTGCGGTCACGTCGGCCGGTCGGGCACGCTGGTCGCCTGCCCGACCGGCGTCGGTCTCCGCTGCGAAATCCAGTCAATGTCAAGTGATTTAGTCCCGTAGACATTCGTAAGGGCCTGTAGATGGTCTTAAAGGTCCATTGACGGGCGCAAGAACCCGTGGACTTCCGTAAAGGCACGTATACGTTGGTAGGGGCCCGTAAAAGTTGCTACGAGTCCGTGGACGTTCGGAAGGACCTGTAGACACTCAAAAGGATTCGTCCACGTTTGGAAGGGCCCGTGAGCTTTTGTAAAGGTTTCTAGCGATACGTAAGGGCTCATAGACGCTCTTAGGGGCCCGATAACAGCCCAGCGGCCATAGAAAGTGTTACGCTTACGTGCGGTAATGTATAATATACCACACGCCGTTGTTATTTGATGTCCAATCGACCGAACACTTCTAGAATTTGAACGCGAGAGCGCAGCTCAGGCGGCTTTAATAAAAAACCTAAGGTCACTTGGAAATCGAACGGCAACATGTGTGGTAAGGTTTTTACCAGGTGCTGCGGAACGCCTCGCGGAAACCGCGGCAAAGGAGACGTACTCAGACGTGTATCTGTCGGTGGTGTAGTAGCTGGCGTTGGCGACAATTTGTTGTCACCCACGCGACGGATTCCTTCTACGCATGGTCAGCTGGAAATTGCGCTGCTTGGTGGCGAAACCGGACTTTCGATTGAAGGTGAAAAGGGCCGAGGTTGAAAATGTTGAAGGTGGTACAATTGCAGGTGATTAAGGTGAAATCGCCGACGTCTCCCGATTTTAAGTCGTGACAAAGTGCTCAAACCGTACTATGCGATTGGGCGCTAAGAAGATCCCACGTTTTCCATGCGCTTTTAAAAACTGGACAAACCAACCATCAAACCGTACCGACAGCAGGGAACGGGTCCGCGCCGTCCAACACATGGTTCATTTTGGATGTAACTCCATATGCATCAACGTGGCTATAAAAGGCAAAGAGTGAGCTTATCTAACCCGTTTGTCAGCATCCATTTCATGTGAATTGCGCACAAATGATGTTAGTTACGAACTACGAAGTAAGAACGAAATGTCTGTAAATGCAAAATGCTCGAGGCCATTTTTCATTCACAAACACATACCACACGGAACCCGCTAGTATATTTTAACATGCTTGGCATGTGGTAAATGCGGCGTTTATGTAACAGGAGCACGTACGAGGTAACACGGGTAACTCATTGGCCACGTCCCTGGTGATGTCGTGGGTCGGATCAAGCGTCATCCACGGACTGAACGTAACCACAGCATACCTCACCACCTTGTTTGTGGTTAATCCAGCTTCCGAAATCCACCAGAGCCCAAAAACGGTTGTTCCCGCCCATTCCCGAAGGACACCGACTGGCGGACGGACGTGTCGTGTCCTCCAGAGGTCAATGTTGCACCTGCAGTACAGGTAAAGTCAGACACCACAGCTAGCCAGTACCGTGAACAGGATTGGCGTGAAGATCCATCGCACCACCGCCACCGGCGCCGACAGTAGCCACCCAAACCATCGCTGCTGAGATCCCGTCCACCACACAGGTGCACGCGCTGCTTCCGTCATCCACAATGCACCAGCCGACACTTCAGCTTCAGTGACGTCACCACCGCCTGCGGCGCCCTGCCGCTGACACCGCACTATCTGTCTGCGCGCCGGTGCGCACCATATATGGCGCGACCGAGGGCTGTCGAGCGCCGGCAGCGAAAGTGGCTGGTCCAACCGATTGTCCAGCCAGTGGCGCCTCTCGGAGAGGAGGAATAGGCGCCCCTTGGAAGGAACGGTCTCCTGACAAGAGAAAGCGCCCCTTCAGTATGCTCCTACGTTCACGCTTCCTCGCTCCACTGATTTTCAGCCGACGGCCCGGCTCGAAGGACTTTCACAAGGTACCCTTCGAAAAATGACGCCCCTCCAGACAAGTGCCCTCCCTCATGGCGACACCTGGATGCGCCACTGGCTACAAAGTAGAGAGATGATCCGAAGATTGAGTATACATCCTAATGGCATAACGGCGCGTGGCGTATGTATCCAAGTCTAGGAATTACGGAGGAAAGTTTTGTCGCGGTAATTTCATCCCAATTCGGCGGCACGGCAACCAACGCGTCCTACATGCTCTTCTCCTGCGTGCTCTTCTATCGGAGGTGCGACTGTGATGCGGTGTGCCCGCCACCGTCGCGACACGAACTTGTGCCGGTGTCGCTGCGGCTCGAGGTGCAGGACGACAGCGGGACGCGTCGGCTGGGCGGCCAGCCGGCCGGTGCCGGCTGGACGGTCGGTGGGCCCCGGGACGGCGACGACCGGCCGCCTCCGCCGACTGGCTGCAGAAGAGGCCAGGGCGGCTCCGTACCGAACTTGGTGTTGTTACGCGGCCGGCCGCCGCCGGGTCCAGCCGCCCGCCGAGTGCTATCATTGACGTCGATCAGTGAGCTCGTCATCAGACGTCGCCGAGACATGCTGCCCGACAGTGAATGCAAATCTGCCATGCTAGGAAATGTAGGTAAATATATTCACGAAATTATCTCCCCATGGATTCGTTTCAGTCCATTCGCTGAAAATGATCGTCGGAGTTGATGCTTAGTGAGTTGATGAGCTTACATATTCTGGGGAAGTAGAGGGTGTTCAGCTTCTTCAAAGCATGGGTGTAGCCACGGATTCGAAATTTGTGGGGGGACAAATCAGGGACGCAGTAAGTTTGAACAAGATAGAGGGTACCACCATGTACAAATACCACCATGACAATTCCTGAATCTACCCCGGATTACAACATTGCTCCCTCGCGGTTATGAACTCTGGATAGTTGCAAAATTGTGCGCATTCACGTGTGCCTTCTCTTGAAGAATTTATAACCTCCGTTGAACCATTGAGAGGAAAGCGGCAAGTTTAAAAAGTTTTATATTTTATATGTCCGGAACAGCAATGTAACGAAGTTTTGCTCCCCAGAGTTTTATCTTGTCTGGGGTAAACGTCCATTAGGCACGTGAATAGTCACTCTATAGGCCTTGGCGTTTGCGATTTTGTGAACCCGGTTAATTAATTCACCAGCTCGCAGCTTCCCATTTCATAGCTCTGGTCTCACATCTCTTGACACACACCTCCAAAGCCAGCACTTCTATATTGAGCTCTTAGTCAAACAGCGGCCATGATGCTTGAGACGTTAATAGCGCAGCGTGATACAGGTATTTATAAATAGCTTCATTTGACAGGCAGGAATAGTCTCACCCTCACTCTATATCTCTACCGACGTAGCGAGTCCGGCAGAGTCCAGGCGTACTTTAGTACCGACATGTGGGGCGGGGCAGGGCAGGGCAGGCCGGGCCCGCCCGAGGGGCGACCGCCCGGGGGGCGACCGCCCCTCAAAAGCGCTAGTCGACCAGAGAATGACCGAGTGCCTCCCGCAGCGCGTCCGAAGTTACCGACAGTACGTCGTTACCATGTGACCAACACGTTACTACTGCGCCGCATGGCCCGGGCGTCGGCCCCGAGTCGAGAACAATGGCTCGTGCTGTCTATCTGACATACGCCAGTTCAGAGTTAGATATCAGAGCCGCCTCTGATGGCATCCAGAGACTGGCCTTTTGTGAGGCCCGCGCGGTATCGGGGTCGGACAGTGAGCTGCCAGCATTTCACAGGACGTTGCTTAACAACAACTGACTGGCAGAGGAGCGGCACTGTAGCCTCTGGTCTCGCGACACAGCGCCCGACACTCTAGCGACATACGACGTGCAATTCGCCACAGCCCACTGACAGGTGGTATAAACATCATGAAAACGCCTGTCCATAGGGCTCCTACATCACTCACTGACGTCACGTCATTTCACATGGCATTCACCATCTGACGACGACGGCGGAGCGCGCCGGGGTACCGGGGGTCACCTTGGCTGTGACCGGGACGGCCGGTGGCTGTGGCCGGAAGACAGGGCGGGCAATGTCCACTGGCCGACCTCGTCTGGGGCGTCAGCCGATAGGTATGCGACGGAGGGATACAGGGTACGTGTCGCAAACTTGTCGGGGCCGGAACGGAGTGGGTAGGGGATGAATTTAGAGGATTCAGATGCACCGAAAACCAACTTTGTTACAGCAATGTGGCAGTGTAAATTAAAAACCAGCAATGAGAGCAACGTCCGATCAGGTTATGACGGATTTCTTGGGGAGCCCCTAGTCATGTAGGATGCGAATGTTTGCCATCAAAACGGCTGCAAACAGAAATAGATTTGACCCAATCACTCAATGACACTCAATCATTTTGCACACGCCGAACCTCCGACACCTTTGAAATTATTTCAATATCTCAACATTGTGATACCGTACGGCAAGCCACGTCGAATGACACCCATATAATGCAAATTGAAGCCATAGCCATGAAACGCGAGGACTCTGAAAATTAAACCAACCTTTGACCTTGAGGCATGATCTGACATGTCCCGGGTTGAAATGTTACTCGAGGTGCACCACGGGCTACTGCTTGATACAAGATGTGGGTAGGTTAGGGCGAAGAAAAAATGCGAGGCGACCAAAGAAATCGGTTTGACCTTTGACCTTAGAAGTTAGTTATATTGGGTAACATTATAATACGGCACAAGTCACGTCGAATGACACCCACTTGATGCAAATTGAACCCATAGCGACAAATCGCGAGGACTTCGAAAATGCAAACTAGCCTTTGACCATGAGGTTTGACCCTGACATATCCAGGTTTTAAAATGTTACTCGAGGGTCACCATGGGCTGTCACTTGACATACATTGTCACGATTGTCCATTCGTTGTCACAAATGACATCCATTTTCTGCAAATTGAAGCCATAGCGACGAAACGCGATGGCATCGAAGAACTCAATCAAACCTTTTACTTTGACATAGCCCAGTTTGAAATGGAGCTGGATAGGCTTGAGCGAAAGCCACAAAAAGTGAGTCGACTGAAGAAATCAGCTTGAATTTTGACCCGCCCAGATTATTTCGAAGTATCAACTTTCTGATGCTTACAACAACACAACATGAATGACATCAATTTTCTGTAAATTGAAGCCATAGCGACGCAACGCGATAACACCGAAGAACTTACTGAAACCTTTGACCTGGACATGTTCCGGTTTGAAATGTTACTTGAGTGTTCACCACAGGTTATTGCTTGAATCCAAATTTGGATAAGTTTGAGAGAAAACGAAAAAATTGGCGATGGAAGTATCACCTTGGCCTTTGTCCTCGACAAATAATTCGGTTGCTTAGCTTTCTGATACTGCAAAGCAAGACACGTCGAATGACGCTCATTTGATGGAAATTGAAGCGATAGCAACCGAACCTCGCGTTCGGTCGATATCGCTTCAATATCGCCATCTAATAATTGAAGGTAACCTTTGACCTAGAAGTTTGACCTTGACATGTACCGACTTGAAATGTTGCAGTATGGTTCACCACAGGCTATTACTTGATACCAAATCTGGGCAGGCTTGGGTGAAAATGAAAAAAAAAATTGGAGGCGACAGAAGAAACTGGCTTACGTTGAACCTTGACCGTTAAAATGGTAATGCGAGACCTATGTAGTTCCTTCCAGCGTGTTCAGTGTTAATTGATTCGAATGATCATAAACCCGTCGCTGAATGCCGATGCCAATAAAAATACGTTTCTGGCGAACTTGCCGCTGAATACGAATACGACGTTAACTTGACGTACGTGCTAAAGGCTGCCCACGACTTCCCTCAGTGGTCTTGAAGATACCCAAGAACGCCCAGAGTCGCATTTGTTCAAGATATATCAATATACGAGCAGGGGAATGCAGCCTAAGACGAATAAAGCCTAGCGATAATGCAAATGTGTTGCCCAGCAGAGCACAATTTTTCACTCAAGCGAAAACATAAGATGGTCAAGGTTGATGCTATTCAAGAATGGAATGGAAGCAGAAATTTCTAACGTTTGCTGATTTACTACTCGGAGATTATGTGACGACAGATAGCCTGTGAGGCTCGTTTATTGGCTACATTAGCTTTGAGTATTTTTGGTGATTCTCTTGCATATATATTTTGACTTGATAAATTATTAAATATAATTATAAATGATTAAGTAGAATTTTGCGGCGATGATACTCGGGTAGCGAGGCTTGGGGGACACGGAAAAAAAAAATATTGGGGGACAAATCGCTACTTTTCAGAAATTGGTGGGGACATATCCCCCAGCCCCCCAATGGTTACACCCATGCCCACACGGATGACTCGAAGATAAAAACCGGAGTGGGTGGTACCTTCGTGAGAGGATCCGTCACAAGATCATTCTCCCTACCGCCTCACGTCACCGTCTTCACTGCCGAGTTGATCGCCATCAGCAAAACACTGGCATACATCGAGGCTGATGACGGCGTTTTGCATGTTATCCTAACTGACTCTCTCCGCAGTCCCTTTGCATTGCATATTTTTAATCAGCAAAACGTGATTGTACGAGACATTACATTGCAATCCACTTCGCTCCATCGTATGGGAAAGCAGGTCTCACTTTGCTGGACTCCAGCACATGTAGGAATCCGTGGAAATGAGCCGGCAGATCAGGCTGCAAGGCGAGCGGCACACGCCTCATGTCCTCATGCGCTTCCACTTCCTGCTGGTAACCACTTCCCAACTATATCATCTGTTCTTTTCAGGCAGTGGCAGGAAAGCTGGGACCGAATAGAACTAAGCAAATTGAAGCGAATCAAACCACACTTGGCGCTGTGGCCATTTGTCGTCTCAGAATTGGTCACACGCTAGCAACACATGTTACTTACTGTGTGGGGACGATAGGCCGGAATGTGCGAAGTGTAATGCCGCGCTGACTGCACACCATATGCTGGTGGGGTGTCCAGCATATGCAGAAGAACGCAAGCGGTACTTACGATATGATACACATACTCTGAGACTAGTGGACTTACTTGGAAACTATTCCCGATTTAAATATAACAGAGCAGTTTTGGGCCTCCTCGCAAAGATACGCTTTCAAGTGACATATATGCATCTTCCTAGGTGATATTGATATCTTACTCCCCGGACATCTTTAGTTCGAACGCGATAATCTGGCGCGTGTCTAGGCAAGTTTGTTATGGGTGCAATATAACCCACATGGGTTGAAGCACCCTGAAACGCCAATAATCACCATCACCACCCCACCTTGATCCTGCGCGCTTCCACGACACCGTACTCGGACAGGCCACGGACGATTTCTGAATCCGATACGTCCCGAAGATCAGAGCAGTTTATAACGCCTTCTGATTGCCTGTTTTGTCCTATGGGGCTCCACCACAAAAAGTATGGAAACGTCCATCCATCGTCTTACCCTTTCCCCTTATGGAGCATTTGAATTCCGTTATCCCGAGGGTCCTCTTAGCGCTTCTGCACTCCATTGATCCATCTCGCAGCTTCCCACATCTCAATACTTCAGCCATTTTATCGCATCCGCGCTTACGCTCAAAGGGCAAAAGTGCAGATAAGCTCTTTCCAGGGTCACTATATTTTAGTTAGCTATCACGGTTTTTAGGCGCATCAACTTTATTGGTTATACAGCAACCATAACGAACCTATTTAAACTGTGTCCATCCTAACAAAACAAAAAATCCTAGTGTGCAGGCTTGCTCTCGCACAAGGGGTTAGACAGAGGAATATATAGCATAGAAGCACCTTCAAAATAAAATGGAACAATTGACTAGAATTGACTGCTTCCGATCAGAACGTCACTAATTGAGAACGGCTGCGACCGTCCAAAGTAACACCTATAAACATCAGAAAGCCGAGGGCATGCGGTTGAGATGTGACGCACCGAAAGGCGTCCTTGGCATCTGGGGAACATGGGCGCCTCACCACCAAAAATAATATATATGTGCGTTGCGTACGTGTGGCCAATGCGTAAGCGGCAGTGTCACCTCGCCTGGCCTATTGTCCTACGCGGGCACGAGGACCACCGGCCGATGCCAGATTTAATTGTCCATCTTGCTTTCACCCACCGCGTCCCAAAATACCTGCCGCTCACGAAAAATGTAGTCCTCGATGACGGTATATATATATAGCAGGAATTGGGACACAACGTGCACATGGTTTCTGTGTCGCACGCTTAGCAGCCGCATCATCGGCCTCATTCCCCAATATACCGACGTGACTCGGAATCCAGTATATAGCGACAGTCTTACCCTCTGTAAGTAGTGACGTGAACCGTAAAACCATTTCATAGGCAAAGGAGAGTGATGGATTAAAATATCGCAATGCCAAAAGATTGTTAAAGTTATCTGTTAAAATGAGGTGTAATACTTCATCACATAAGACACGAGGCTTTGTTAATGACTACTGACTCGGGTGTGAAGACTGATGCCTGAGCTGGTAGCGTAAAAGAGCGTGTGGAAGAGCCGCTAACAAAAGCCGAACCAACATCAGCTTCAGTCTTAGAACCGTCCGAGTACGTAGTCTTGTAGCCAACGTAAGGCGCGATGAGTTTTAGAGCTTTAATTCGGAACTCCCGAGGGGGTCACTAGGTGTTGATGATGATGAACTGGGGTTTAGGGGCGCGTCGACTGCTATGGTCATTTTGCGCCCATTCACTAGATTTTGATACAAGTACTCGTGGAAAGGGTGATCTGGTTTCCAAACTCGTTTCCAACTATACTTCCTCTATGAGAAACAGTGGTAGGGGCCACGGTGTGGAACGGCGAAATTGCAGGGCGGTACGCCCCGCAGGTATCGGGTCGGTGATGCGACTTCCGGAAGGGAAGCGGACATTCTGGCCCTTTCTGAGAGATCCAGGGTGGGTTTGTTTCTCTGAGCTAGCCATGAAAGTGTGCGTTTATTTCGTCTCCTCGTATACCGACTGTGTCCTGACAACGGGAGGACGTCAGATACACGAAGAGCGATACGGGCCAGGCGATGCCATCTGCGACCTCGATTTACTGTGAGGGGACGATAGGCCGAAATGTGCGAAGTGTAATGCCGCGCCGACCGCACACCGTATGCTGGTGGGGTGCCAGCATATGGACTGTACACCTGCCATCCGCGACCATTCACGACTCACCACCCATCCCTTGACCCCTGCCGGCCAGACCAGCAAACACCGGGACGAAGCCCAGGCCTCCGACCTAAGGCGACAAGCCACTTGGTCCGTGGGGGCCATGCGAACCCGCCCGCCCCTCCTGGATATCAGGACCAGAGGCGTGCTGTTCCTCCGTTGCAACTAGCACCGTACGACGGGGGACCTCAGGCTCCAGGACTCCGTCATCCCCTGGGGGGCGCGACTATCCCGATAAAACAGCTGGAGGGCAGGACCGGGGAAGTTTCCTACCTGCTCATAGAGTTGGTGTTGCAGGGCCAGGTGAAGGACGTGCATTGGAGACGGGATGGACGGAAACGGGATTGGAATTCCCGTGCATTGGAACGGGAGCATATGGTTGGAAGGACGAGTGAGGCACTCTGTCCCCTTAGCAGTAAGATGGAAGTCGGATCATTGGTGAACGCTACCCCCCACGGAAAGGTGGTGCCTCATCTGGGTGGGGTGGGCGTTCTCCATAACAAGCACCGAAAATTCGTGCAGTGGTGTCGGCTTTCTTTGTGCTGGCGAGGAGTATATCCAATTTAGGTGTGATCAGTTCTTGGGGAGGGATCGACCTGCGCACAGTTCCCCGAACACCTCGAAGTTGGGCACTGCTCCCACGGAAAAGTCGTTGCATTCGTACCCGATACGGGACGGCTCTCAGCCCGTTCGGCGGATAATTCGACTTCCCGGATTCGACATTCGATTTCCCGGAAAACTGTTTCATCTGGGTAGTCTCGGAGACGACCTGATGAAAAGCCCGCCTCCCGAGTCCACCGACGGTGGTCGCGGCTGAGATGCTCTCCATCACGGACCGCAACACACCGGCCGACCTGCTCCCAGACAGCCCCTCCAGTGTTACGACAACAGCGCTGCGTGCACAAACGAGCCGGTATTTTTAATATTTTTATTTTATTTTCCATGATCAAATAACTTAACGTTCTGTAGACATTACAATCAGGAGTTTTACTCTGATCACAGCCTCGGCCACACGTCCAGCCTGACATCTAACGGTTAGTTCCGGCGCGGGCCGCGCGGCCGGCCGCCCGTCGGCCGGAACCCAGTGGCGACACGCTCGCGGCCGACCGGCGGCGGCGGCCCCCGGCCGGCGCCAGACACACGATCATGATGCTACAACAAAAAAAATATACGGCTCACTTTACACACTAGGGAATCGAAAATATAATATTTTAGCACAGGTATTGAGCAAACTCCGCTGTCAACAACTATCTTTATACTCAGACCGCTTTCTCAATGGTAAGTTTGCCCAAAAAGAACTGAGAGCATCTAAATCCAATAAGGTCCAATAAGGTGTCCACGTCCGGTTTAGGTGGGGACCACAAGAGACGATTAACGCACCGGTTGAACGGCAGCCTGGAGACGGACAAACACCGCTGTGGGTGTCCCACCGACGCGAGTCGTCCCAATGACCTTGAATATTAGCTAAAATACTGGAAACGTGAATTCCTGCGTCAGAACGAGAGCGCCACACAACGAGCAACAGCACACCCACGCGGCGGCGGCGCCCGTCCGCCGTCGCCTCTCGGCACACCGCTCAGCACAATCCTAAAAGTTGGATCTAGACAAATCGGGTGAACTGTTGCAAGTTCAAGTCAATCAAAAGCGTAAAAAGGTGTGTGTGTGTGTGTATGTGTGTGAGTGTGTGTGTGTGTGTGCGTGTCTGTGTGTGATGATGAGATAGTTGTATTTACAGACTATATACAGTATGTACACACACACACACACACGTGGAGCGCGCAGGACCAAATTTGTACATGGCGAGATATAACCGCGACATAGACAAAACGGCAGGGCCAATCATTCCAAGCCATGATTCACCTCCACTACCAATAACAATCTACACATGTAACAACGTATGCCGTGAACATCCATCAGTTAAGCGTACGGGGGCGGTCGGCGAGCACGTCACGGCGGCCGTCACGGTGGCCGTCACGCGGCGCCGCCGGAGGCCGCCGTGCGACGCCGCCCGACGGCGGCGGCGCCGCACGCGGACACTCTCAGCAGGTGGCGATGACGATGACCAGGTGCGGCACCTCCGCCACGGCGCTCAGCAGGTCGGGCGCGATGCGCGCCATGTTCTCGTTGGCGAAGTCGCACGGCGGGAAGATGTGTACCACGTAGCTGCCCTGTGGCGAGAGGACGGACCGGTCAGGTCAGGTCAGGTCAGGTCGGACAGAGGTCAGGTCGGACCACCGCGTCGGGGCTGCTCAGGGCTGGAGGTGCTGCCCCGACTCGCAGGTCCGATCACATCGCCGCCGCTTCGTCACAGGTCAGGTTACAGATCAGATCAGGTCAGATTACAGATACAGATCAGGCAGACAGGTAAGATCATTACCACTAACGCAGCGTCCGTCCAGGGTGAAGCCGGCACCGTCACACCACAGTTCACGGACCGGTTCAGACCACCGAACGCAAATGTAAACAGACTCCTATGCTAATGGCGGCAGGTACGAGCATTCAGTGTAGTCCGATTACAGCAAAACATTGCACAACTCGACGCCACCAACGAATGACGGTCATGAAACGACCTCAGCACGCATGTCGAAAGACGGACGACTGGCTCTGGGCGCCAACTGACTCTGGACACCAACTGGCTCTAAACGGCAACTGGCTCTCGACGGCAACTGGCTCTGTACGGCAACTGGCTCTGGACGGCAACTGGCTCTGGACAGCAACTGGCTCTAAACGGCAACTGGCTCTGGACGGCAACTGGCTCTGTACGGCAACTGGCTCTGGGCCCAACTGACTCTGGACACCAACTGGCTCTGTACGGCAACTGGCTCTGGACGGCAACTGGCTCTGTACGGCAACTGGCTCTGGGCGCCAACTGACTCTGGACACCAACTGGCTCTAAACGGCAACTGGCTCTCGACGGCAACTGGCTCTGTACGGCAACTGGCTCTGGACGGCAACTGAACGCCAACTGGCTCTATACGGCAACGGCGCGCCAAGCTGCGCACGGCACCGCCACGACGACAGGCACTAAGGACGAAGGACCTCTGGACGGACACGGGGTGCCTGAGACGCACAGGTCACCGGCGCGGCCACCCACCTGCGGTCCGTCGATGTTGATGATGCCGGCCGCCTGCTTGACCTGCAGGTAGGCGATGAAGGCCGTGCGCAGTGTGGAGCGCTGGGCGAGCTCCTCGGCGGCGCTGCCGCCGGCAGAGATCGCCGGCACCGCCAGCAACATGCAGTACTCGTCCTCGTTCTGCGGCAGGGGTTGCCGGGTGAACGTGCGGCGTGCTGGGTGCTGGCTCTAGTGTACCCATTCGCTTAGGTTTGAGACCGGATTGGTCATGACTCGACAATTTAGCGCCGAAAGTTAAACGTTGCTAAACGTTCCGCAGTTCCGCGAAACACACCGATACACGTCTACTCCACAATACATGTTTTCTTTTGCAGGAGGAGGGGCGGTGCAGTTGAGCACTATAACGGCACACTTCATAATACCAATCGATTAATTCAACTCGTTTTCATCATGACGCGTAGTTGGAACAATACACCAGCATGCGTTATGGGATACAGCTAAAAATACACTGTAATAGTGCCGAGTGTAGTGGTGTCATGTATACTGGTGCCGTGTGTAGTGGTGTTGTGTAGTGGTGCCGTGTGTAGTGGTGTCGTATGTAGTGGTGCCGTGTGTAGTGGTGTTATGTGTAGTGGTGCCGTGTGTAGTGGTGCCGTGTGTAGTGGTGCCGTGTGTAGTGGTGCCATGTATACTGGTGCCGTGTGTAGTGGTGTTATGTGTAGTGGTGCCGTGTGTAGTGGTGCCGTGTGCGTGTAGTTGTGCCGTGTGTACTTGGTGCGACATGTGTCACAGTGTGCAGTGTGCGGGCCGGCGTTCCCTCTCATACATCGCTCCTGAATGGATATTGATACTTTGGGAGCATGTAATTATCTTAGGACATACTCCAAGCATTATCAATCGGTCAAAGGAAGTATGCTCATCATTAGCATCCATGGACTAACATTGTTAGCTCAGCGATCATAAGGGCCGAATACATCGCTCCCTGACTTCGCTGACACCCCAGCCGCCACCTCCCGGCACAAGAGTGCGCTTACCTCCATTTTGCGCGCCACGCCGTCCAGCTGGGCCCACTCGAGCCGCATGCGTTTGGGTATGTGCAGCACCATGGGGTCAGCGCGCGGCAGCGAGGCGTCCGCCACCTGGCGGCTGCCGGACACCAGCCGGAACTGCACCAGCGCCCGGTCACTCTTCAGCTCCAGCTGGCCAGCCCACACCGACCGGTACCTGCCGAGAGAGAGAGGACCGGCTCACAGACCGTCCACGGTGGCCGGCTGGTCCCCGCGGCGAGCCGGCGACAACGGCCCAGCTGTACTCTCAATGTAGCCCTATCGATTTACAAAGCATGAACAATTTTAAATAATACCCATTCTAATCTCATCTTGAGAATTCGAACGGACCGCATTCAAAACTAAGTCTCGCCCCAACACCCCAAACGCCCAGTCACGAGACGCCCCCGCGCCCCGCACGAGACGCCACGGCGCGCCGGGAGGCCGACTCCCGGCCTGACCTGACCGCCACTGACCTCTGCAGCTCGGCGATGTCGCGGCTGCAGGGCGACTCGAGCGCCAGCGACGGCGCGGCGGCCGGCTCCTGGTAGGTGGCGTGCCAGTGGCCGACGGCGCCGTACTGCTCCAGGTCGGCCGGCGGAGACGTGGCCGGCTCGTCCGGCTTGTGCTTGCTCTCCTTGAGCGGCAGCGGCTGGTAGCCGGCGTGCGGCGGCAGGCCGGCGGCGCCAGCGCGCAACGCCAGCTCGTGGTACATGAACTGGTACGGGTGGTACAGCTGGTGCATGTAGTGGGCGGGCAGGTCGGCGCCAGCTGGCGACGCCATGTGTGGCGGCAGGCCCATAGTGCCAGAGCGGCGCAGCATATCGCTCTGTGGACGGCCAGCCACGGTCAGCAATGCACTCACGGCCACACCAAACATCACTCTGTGGACGGCCAGCCACGGTCAGCGGTGCACTCACACCACATATCGCTCTGTGGACGGCCAGCCACGGTCAGCGGTGCACTCGCACCACATATCGCTCTGTGGACGGCCAGCCACGGTCAGCGGTGCACTCACAGCCGCACCACATATCGCTCTGTGGACGGCCAGCCACGGTCAGCAGTGCACTCACAGCCGCACCACATATCGCTCTGTGGACGGTCAGCCAGTGCACTCGCGCCACACACCGCTCTGTGGACGGCCAGCCACGGTCAGCGGTGCACTCACACCACACATCGCTCTGTGGACGGTCAGCGGTGCACTCACACCACACATCGCTCTGTGGACGGCCAGCCACGGTCAGCAGTGCACTCACAGCCGCACTACATAATCCTGCAGTTAGTTATTTTAGCTCTAGGGCGCATCGACCATGTTGATCATATAGCGCCCATAACAGTGTTCCTTTCTACTTAGGTTTCAAGTCCTGACCAGGTTTGCTTTCACGTGTAAACAGCACTAACTATACTCAACCCAGTGCAATGTCTTTACCTCCCATACATATTACATAATCCTACAGAAAACACAGCAATACTCCCACAAAAACAACAAAAGCCTGAGACAACGTAAGACTGGCATCGTGACGCTCTATGGACCTGTGCTGGGACGAGAATTAACGTTTCGCCTGAAACGTAAATTTCTCCAATAGACCACATGCCCGGTCGATCATCAGTCAACGAGGACGGTAATGGTGCCCATCAACACTTCAGACGCCCGGTCACACACCTGCGACACACTGCGCTGGTGCGCCGGCGGCG
This sequence comes from Imbricaverruca yamaguchii, assembly GCA_034440575.1. Classification (NCBI taxonomy): domain Eukaryota; kingdom Metazoa; phylum Arthropoda; class Thecostraca; family Neoverrucidae; genus Imbricaverruca; species Imbricaverruca yamaguchii. Next base: position 2,019,968 of record JAOTOL010001647.1, on the reverse strand, counting down.
GTGTGTGCGGCGAGCCGCGGCCAGTGTCGTCCGAGTAGCTCTTCTGCAGCTCCTGGATCACACCGTGCCGCGCCGGGTGCTGCTGGCCGGGTCACGGTCAGGTCACGACTCGGTCGCCGCCGGAACACCAGCACAGGCACGGCGCACCGGACACACTCCATGGCTCGTGGCAGCCAGACACTCACGCAGAGATCACAAGCGGGTGAGACTCTCGGGCGCCTGGTAGTGCGGGACTCATGTCCCGGAGCATGCCCCGTGTAGCGCTCATTCACATGTCTCACTGAAGGCATCCTCTTACTGTTCAATACACAGATACACCGAGAATGAAAATAGCCGCAGATGTATAAATAGTGTGTCGGGTCGAATGTCCGTGTGTGTGTGGAGTGTGGGGTGCGGCGACAGGAGAGGCCACTGACCATGGTCGGGTCGAACGGTCGCGGCGCCGGCGACGGCACGCTGCGGCCGGCCGGACTGGGCGTGCTGATGGCGCCCACCGACGCGCGGCCCGAGATCTCCACCCGCGGCGGCTCGGGCAGCGGCTCGGCGCTGCCGTCCCGCGAGCCCAGCGGCGCCAGGCCCTGCAGACTGGCCGGCAGCAGCATCGGCTGCGTCGGCGCCGGCGAGCCCAGCTGCTGAGGCTGCTGCGGAGCTGGCGCCGGCTGCGGCTGCTGCTGCGGCTGCTGCTGCAGAGGTGGCACCGCCTGCGAACGTGGGGGCCACGCATTGGTGAGACGATGCCAGCGATGGTGGCTATACGGAACCAGGGCGCTGTTCGCTGCCAGAACACATGCAGGCAATTAATGATCACAATCTGCGCGCGTGTTCATCACAATAACACGGAAAGTCGTCATTTGAGTCATGCACATCGTCGGAAGGCACATTTTTGGGGATAGCCTCGTGAACATTAGCGACCACCGACAGGCCGACCTACAACTGAACATTTCGAAGTGCGGCACATCCACTGGACTGTGGACCACGACGGAATTCCGACGACTCCTCGTGGGCCGTGGAGTCGGTTGTCGGCGGGACACGTACCTTGTAGGCCATGCCCTGTTGGGTGTTGTGCGGCGCGGGCGGACGGCGCGGCTCTGACACAGCAGCAGCGGCGGCGGCGCGAGGACGCGCACTCTCCACCACCGACGGACGGCTCGCGGCCGCACCCGCACCACCTCCCAGGTAGCTGACCGCGGTGACCGACGCAGGCACTGATGTCGCAGGCTTGGCCAAATAGCCAGCCGCCGTTGCAGACGCAGCCAGTGACGTCGCAGGCTTGCCGATGTAACCAGCCGCGGTGGCAGGCGCAGCCACTGATGTTGCGGACTTGTCGAGATAGGTGGCCGTAGCGGCAGACGATGTTACAGGTTTGTCCAGATAGATAGCCGCCGTTGCAGAGCCAGGTATTGATGCTGCAGGCTTGTCAAGGTGGCTGGGCGTAGTGGCAGACCCAGCTACCGATGTTGCAGGCTTGGCAATATAGCTAGTCGTCAGCACAGATGTAGCCACTACAACTGCAGGTTTGCCCAGGCAGTTAGCTGTTGTTGCAGTTGAAGCTACTGATGTTGCAGGCTTTCCAGGGAAACAGGCAGTAGTAGTTGCAGGGCCAGGTACCGATGTTGAGGGCTTGCCTGGGTAATTCGTAGTGACGACAGTACCCGCTACGGACGTGGCAGGCTTTCCTGCGTAGCTGACAGTTGTCCCCGCTGTTGATGTGGCGGGCTGGCTCGGAGCCGGAGCGGCTATTGACGTAGCCGGCTTGCCCAGGTAGCTGGCGGGTGTAGTCACCACTGCAGTGGTCGGCTTGCCCGGGTAGCTGGCGGGTGTAGTCACCACTGCAGTGGTCGGCTTGCCCGGGTAGCTGGCGGGTGTAGTCACCACTGCAGTGGTCGGCTTGCCCAGGTAGCTGGCGGGTGTAGTCACCACTGCAGTGGTCGGCTTGCCCAGGTAGCTGGCGGGTGTAGTCACCACTGCAGTGGTCGGCTTGCCCAGGTAGCTGGCGGGTGTAGTCACCACTGCAGTGGTCGGCTTGCCCGGGTAGCTGGCGGGTGTAGTCACCACTGCAGTGGTCGGCTTGCCCGGGTAGCTGGCGGGTGTAGTCACCACTGCAGTGGTCGGCTTGCCCGGGTAGCTGGCGGGTGTAGTCACCACTGCAGTGGTCGGCTTGCCCGGGTAGCTGGCGGGTGTAGTCACCACTGCAGTGGTCGGCTTGCCCAGGTAGCTGGCGGGTGTAGTCACCACTGCAGCGGTCGGCTTGCCCGGGTAGGTGGCCGTCGCAGCAGGTTTGCCCGATAACCCGGCGGCGGGCGCGGGCGCGGTGGCCGCCGCGGCGACCGGCAGGCCGGGTGTGCTGGCGGCCGTCTTGAGCGGGTAGATGGACGCCGCGGCCGCGCTGGTGGGCAGCCGCGGCGTGTACAGCACCGGACCGCCGGCGGCCGGCTTGTTCGTGAAGCCGACCGCGCCCTTGGCCGGCGCCGCGGCCACCACGGTCGCCTTAGCCGACGGGAAGACGGTCGGCGAAGCGTTGACCTGCGCGGTCTTCACGGTAAGCACAGCGCCGCCGCCGGACGCGATCTTGACCGGGAACAGAGGGGCCGAGCCGGCGGTGGCCACCGTCTTGGTGACGTACAGCGGCGACGAGTCGGCACCACCGCCCGATGGCTTGGCGGCGCTCGTCGGCGTCTTGACCGGAAACACTGACACTGACGGAGACACAGACGGCACCGGCGGCTTGGAGGCGAGGAAGCCGCCGGTCGGCTTGCCCGGGATGCCGGCCGGCTGCGTGGCTTTGCCCAGGTAGGACACGGTCGCGCCGACCGGTTGGGGTGCGCCAGGTCGCGGAAGGAACGAAGCTGTTGCCGTCGAAGACGCCGCTGCCGCCGCCGGCAGCTGAGGGCGCGCGTGCAAGTAGGTGGCCGGTGGCAGGCCAGGCCGCGGCGACGACGGCTGGTAGATGGTGGGTCGCTGTTGTGCAATGACCGGCGTTGTTGGCGCCACTTTGGCTGGCGCGGGAGTAGGCGTGGCCACGAGCACGGGCACCGGTGTCGGCGCCGACGGTGTTATCGGAGATGCTGCGGGACGTGGAGGCACCGCCGCTGACGACGTACTGTGCGCCGACTCATCGCCGCACTCGCCGTCTTTAAGCGGCACCATGAGACCAGTAACTGGGTCCAGCAGTGCCTGCTGTTCCAGCGGCTGCGGGGTAGACGGTGCCGTCGCAACAGACGCCTCCGCCGGCGTCGGCTCCACGGGCGCCTCCGGCTCCGGCTTCTTCTCCTCCACGTCCACGTCCCAGCCCTTGTGGTCGCCGAAGCGGCCCTGCACCACGTCCTCGATGGTCTCATCTATGGTGCAACGCTTCTTCTCCTCGACAGGCGGCTTCTCTTCGGTTCGCCGGCTGCCGTCTTCGTCATCTTCGTGAAACTCGTACACGTCGCCGCCGCCGCCGCCGGCCTTCTGCGCGCCGCCCTTCTTGCGAGTCCGCTGACCACATGGCGCGCGGCTGCGCCCCTTTTTCGTGTCGGCCGGCGCCGGCGCTGGTATCGCCGGCGGCGGTGGCGTCGCCACAGGAGTTACCGTTTCCTCCTCCTTTGCCTCCTCCTCCACCATAGCTGCGGCGGCAGCGGCGGCAGCGGCGGCAGCGGCGGCAGCGGCGGCGGCGGCAGCGGCCGCAGCCTTGCCCCTGGCGGCGCGCGCTGGCCGGCGACTATTGGGTCTCGGTGTTGGCGGAGGCGTGGGTGGCGCTTCTGCCGCAACAGCAGCAGCAGCCGCCGCCGCAGCCGCCATGGCCGCCTTAGACCGGCTGGGGCGCGGCGCTCGCATCCTGGCGGCGCGCACCGGCGGCTTCGCGTCAGGCAGCTCGGGCGACGCCTTCTGGGTCGGCGTCGGGGCCGTGACGGGCGACGCTGGCTCAGACTTGGACACCGCTGCGGACGCCTTCTGAGCCGGCGCAACGGCGACGGGCGATGGCACCGCGACCGCGGGGGGCACACACGCCGGCGACTTCGCCGACACAGCAGCCACCGTCGGAGCGGCGACTGGCGAGGCGACCGAAGAGGCGACCGAAGTAGCAACCGGGGTAGCAACAGCGGCAACAACCGAGGTGGCGACCGGGGTTGCCATCGCATCAGCCACCGGAGAATCCACCGGATCAGCCACTGGGGTATCCACCGGATCAGTCACTGGGGTATCCACCGGATCAGCCACTGGGGTATCCACCGGATCAGCCACTGGAGTATCCACTGGAGTTGCACACGGAGTAGCGATCGGGACAGAAGCGGGAGCCACAGCCGGGGCGGTGACAGGGGAAGCCGCTGGGGGCAGCGTGTCGGTGACACCAGAGGCACTCACCACCTCCTGCTTAATCTGCGGCTTCTGCCTTGTCTGCAGTTGTGACGGCTGCGGCAGCTCTGGCGTGCGCTCCACCTCGGGTTTGACCTCAGCCGTATTGCACTCCGTCTTGACGGCGTTAGTTGTCCGGGTCGCCAACGATTCGGACTCGGCCAACAACGCCGACTCGGCCGTCGACACCACCTCCTGAGGCTTGAACTTCGTCTCTGTCGGCGACGTGACCTCAGGCTCCTTCTCCGGCTTCGGCTCGATCGCAGGCGACTCGGCCGCCCGGTTCAACGTCGGCTGCGGCACGGGCACGGGCACGGGCACGGGCACGGGCACGGGCACGGGCACGGGCTCGGGCACGGGCTCGGGCTCGGCCTCGGGCTCGGCCTCGGGCACGGGCTCGGGCACGGGCTCGGGCTCGGGCTCGGGCTCGGGCTCGGGTTCGAGCCTGGGCTCCGGCTCCGGCTCCGGCTCGGCGGAATTCGGCTCTGCTTTCGCCTCCTGCGACGCCGGCCGTGGCTCCGTCTCCGGCTCCGGCTCCTGCTCCTGCTCCGGCTCCGGCTTGTGGTCCTCGTCGATCTGCAGCTCCGACTCGCTGTGCGGCGACTGGCTCGCCGGCTGCACGTGCGCCGCCACCTGCGGCGGAGAGGCCATGTGCGCGGCGTCCAGCTTGTCGTCGGCGGCCGGCGTGCCGGGCGGCTCGAGCACGGCCGGCGAGGCCAGCTTCTCGGGACTGCCGATCACGCCGGCCAGACTCTGCACCGCCTGCGCCGCCTCGTCCGGGTCGGCGGCCGGCGCCGGCGGCTCCGGCTCCGGCTCCGGCTCCGGCTCGACCGTCGACGGGTAGCCAAAGTTGAACGTCTGCCCAAGCAGCGCCGCCACGGCGTCCTCCGTCTCCTCCTGCCGAATAGCGTGACATGTGTCGATTTGGAATAGCATCAATGCTAATTATGAGCCAATCGTAAGATAAGTTGGCCTTCAAGTAAGAGAAAACCCCAGTTTGAGTAGGTGGTGGGGCTGCTACGCCTTTAACGAACTTCATAACTCATAACAACGAGCTAACAATTTTACAACCACCCTATAATAATACAATAAACACGTGTATATAGGTTCCTCTATTACGTGGTGCAGCATTCTGCGACACTAGCCTAAAGCTCACCATTCGAAGCTTGGTGCGTATACCGAGTCGGCTACACAGCACTCATCACTCAGAGGTTGCAAATCAATTGTTTCTTTCAATCACCAGGAGACAAAAAAAAAACGCTTGACCAGGCCAGCCCATCCTTCGAGATTATGCCACGCGAACAATTTCAAAGTAGTTCCAACTCTGAATGTATGTAATCTGATACGCCTAGGCTATGATCATTCAAGCAAGGCATCGTCATGGCATTACATGCATGTAATGTGTTCACCAATCACAATACAAATTCGGAAACAATTGAATGCATGTGGAAACACAAGATTACATGATGATGATGAATTGGGGTTTAGGGGCGAGTCGACTGCCATGGCCATTTTGCGCCCATAACTGTGTTTATAGGTTATCTATTATGCTCCTACAGTAGGCAGCAAGACAAAATATTCAGGGACGGCGATAGATGACATCAAAATTTGCCTGTCGAAGGAAGGTAAAAATGTCCCCAGACGACACAACCTGAGAGTCATCCTTTAGCAGCATACGCAGTGTCGCTGTTTACACGTCCTAAAATCTGGTGTCGTAGAGGTTCTAATGATAAACAGCCAATTAAAACATGATAAACGGTAAGCGGGTCGGAACACCGTGGGCACAAAGGTCGGTCATCACCGGTCAGTATATAGCTGTGTCTAACGAAGGCATGCCCTATCCTCAATCGACAGAGCGTCACGTCCTCTCGTCGCGAGCTCCGGTGTGAGAACTGCCATAATCCTAGTTCTGGCTTTATAACTCTCAGTTTACTGGGCTTGGAATTCCAGGCTCGTTGCCATTCAAATCGTATATATGATAAAATGAGGGGGGGGGATACATATCTCTTGGCGGAAGAGGTAGGCGAATTTCACGACAATTACTGGTAGCGTGCTTGGCGGCCATGTCGGCAGCTTCATTTCCAGCAAGTCCAAACAAGATTACATAGCACAAGGTACAAGGTAGACGACATGGCAGATGGTAGATAAGAATGGTAGAAGTTATGAAACCGCAACAAAATTGCATTTGAAAAAACTGCAACTATACCTGAGAGATGACGGCGCGCGACTTTTTCTCTTCTTTGGTTATGGCCATTGGTGGCGTGACGTCCTCGGTTGAGGGTAGTAGCGACGAAGGCGTCAGAGGCTGTGCAGTAGTAGGCGGAGGCGGCGGCGATGACGGCGGCGGGGGCGGCGGGGGAGGCGGCGGAGGCGGCGGGGGTGGCGAGGACGGGGGTGGCAGTGGCGGTGGTAGTGGCGGCGGCGGTGGTGGTGGTGGCTGCTGCGCGAGTACCAATGGTGGCAGCGGGGGCGGTGCCGAGGCGAGCGACGGCACCGCGGACGCCGCCGCCGACAGACGCGGCGACGGCGGCAGCGGAGGTGCGACGCGAACCGCTGCCGCTTCCTCCCTGCCAAGGGGTTTCGCACCAGCCTCCTCTTTCGCCAGCGGCTGCTCCATCTTTAGCGGTGGGACCGTCGCCGCCGACGGCATCGCAGCATCTACCTGATCCTCTGCTGTCGGTGCCATCGTGGCCGCCACCTCCCGAACCAGTGCCGGCCACTTGGTGACCGGCCTGATGGCAACGGTCGGCGGTGGCGGCGGTGGTGGTGGTGGAGGTGGCGGCGGGGGCGGCGGCGGCGGCGGAGGCGGCAGCGGTGGTGGCGACGACGGAGGAGGCGGAGGCGGAGGTGGAGGTGGCGGTGGAGGTGGCGGTGGAGGTGGCGGTGGTGGCGGTGGTGGAGGTGGGGGCGGCAGCGGTGGAGGCTCGATCGGGTCAGGCCGCGCTGGCTCGACGACGGTCGCCTCCGGTGCCGCCGGCGGAGGCACTGGCACGCTCACTTCCCCGTCGACGGCGCGGCCGGGACTCAGCGTCGCCGGCGAGCGCGGCAGCCGCTCGAACGGGTGCCGGCCGGGCGACTTGAAGGAGCGCGACTCCAGCAGCTGATCGAACGGGTCGAGACTGTTGCGTCGCTCCTCGGTGGCGGCGGCGGCGGCCGCTGCCCGCGGCGATACGTACGTCGGCTTGGGCGATAAGCACGGCTTGGGTGACTTGCGAGTCTTCGGGCTGATGAGCTCGTGCGGACTAGTGAGGCGCGGGCTGCAGCCGGGCCGGTTGATCGGGCTCAGGATGCGCGGACTGGCGCGCTCGTGCTCAGAGCCGCGCACGTCAATGAACAGCTCCTTGCCGAGGTCGACGCTGCGCCGACGGTCGCCGTCTTTGCGCTCCCGGTCCTTGTCGCGCTTCTTCTTCTTTTTCTTCTCTTTGCGCGGCCGGCCGAACGCGTCCGAGCTCTCGTCGCTGAAGCGGAACACGTCATCGGCGGCGGCCGGTGGCGCGGCGGCACGCGGTGCTGGTGTGGCCGCCGGCCGTGCCGCCTCCTCCGTCGCGTCGGCCGACACCCGTGGCGGCGCACCGTCCGACGACATGTCCTCGAAGTCGCCGAAGATCGACTTGAGCGAATTCTCGATCGTCTTGGGGCCCGGGCCGGCACTCAACGTCGGCGATCTCTCGATGGACTCGCTCATCACCGGCTTGGCCTCTTTCTTGACAGCAGACCGCAGCGGCTCCTTCTTGGACTCCCGACGCTCCTTCCTGTCGTCGGCGCGCGACTTCCCGGCCGCCGGTGCGTCGTGCTGGTGGTGATGGCGATGATCGATGTCCGAATCCGAGTCGTAGATGTCCGACACCTGAAGCTTGCCCTTGAACCCGACGGCACCGAAGCCGTGCGACGAAGACGCCACGGCTGTGGGACTAGCAGTGCCCGCCAACACGGGAGAGGGCGCGGCCGACTTGTGTATCTTCTCTGCGACAGGCAGCGGGGCAGACGGCGGAGCAGGGGCTGGCGCAGGAGGCGGCACAGGGCTGGCTGCCGTGTCAGAGTCTGACATGGGCCCAAATATCGCCTCGATGCGCTCGTCCTTCTTCTGGATCTCACGCTTGTCCCGACGTCGCTCGTCCGCGTGTCCCGAACGCGCGCGCCGACGCTCGGGCTGTTCCTTGCGAGCCTCTCGACGCGCACGTGAAGCAGAGTCGTCCGCCGAGCTGATGTCTGTGGACGCGTGCTCGCGCGGCTTCGGTCGCGGCTTGTCCCGGTCGCGTCGCCGGTGTGCCTTGGCGTCCTCCTTAAGCGCTTCGGAAACGGTGACGGACGGCTCAAGGACGGGTGGGCCCGACGAGTCGCTCTCGTCGCTGTAGATGTCTGACGTGCGCAGCTTCTTGTCCTTCTTTGTCATCGTCGACACATGCGGCGCCTTCTTCACCTCCTCGTCCGAGAGGTCAGACAGCACTGGCTTCGTCTTCGGCTTGGGCTTGGACACCCTGACTTTGTCTGTGTCCTGCACCTTCCTGGCCGACTTGACGGTGCACACCGAGAGTGAATCATCGATGCGCGGCTCCTCCTTAATGGGCGGCTTCTTGTGCACAGATTCTTCATCAGATGAGCTGTCGAACGGCTTCTTCTTCGAGAATGTCCGATCCATGTCGTTGTCACTGTCCTCGCTGGCCGATGACAAACCGCCAGACACCTTCTTCCGATCGTCCTTGGTCCGTAACGAACCCTTGAACCTGCTGTTCTTCTTCGACATCGGCATGGGTGGTTCACCGGTCGCAGGTGTCTTCGGCTCTTCCACTTTCTTGATCTGACAAGCGCGTTGCCTTTTCACCTTGTCATACATGCTGAAGAACGGAGGTTCGTCGTCTAGCACCACGTCGAAAATATTCTTCTTTGGAGGCTCGTCGTCGTTTGTTTCTGAGTCCGAGTCGCTGTCGAAGTTGTGCAACTTCTTCTTGGATTTCGACTTGTCCTTGGGGAGCGGATGGTGAGACGGATGTGGTGATTTCTTTTCGATACCACTCGTTTGCGCCTTTTCAGAGTCTGGCCTGGAGACACGATCTTCTCGTACATCCAGACCGGGCTCAATCTTTATCTCGACCTTCGGGGTTTCTCGTTTCTCGGCGGATTCGCTGCTCTTGGACGGCTCCACTGGTTTCCTCTCCCGCCGCTTGTCCTGATCTTTACTTCGGCTCTTGTCCTTAGAGGGCGCAGGATGCGGCTTCTCGATTTCTTTATCTTTAGGTTTCCTGGTTTTCCCGTCGTGGTCACTGTCCCCGTCTGAACTATATACCAGCTTGGAGGCTTTCCGTCCGACTGACGCCTTATCCGTCCGCTTGCTCTCTTTTGATGTTTTGTCCACGCCTTCTCGCTCTTTGTCTGATCGGTCTTTGTTGGGCGCATGCCTATCCTTTTTCTTCTCGTGACCACCCGAAGATTTGCCCTTCGCCCGCTCGTTGTTTTTGTCCGAGCGCTCAGCTCGATGCTTGCCTCGGTCGTGAGTGTCCGCCGGCTTTTTCGCGTCAGCCTTGTTGGGTTCACTCGCCCTGCCCGTGTCGTCTCTCTTCTCCTCTGACGGCGCATGGCTCTCCTTCTTGTGTATTTTGTACTTTGACTTGTCCTCTTTCTTCTCGTGCCTCTCATCGCTCCGCTTCGCCGACTCGTGCAACCGCTTCGGCTCACGCATCACCTTCTCCTCGTCGGTCCGATGCGACGACGAGGAGCTCAGCAGTCTGTCGCGCGTCTTCTCCGGCTTACTGGTCGCGTCGTGTTCGACGCTCGACGACGAGATGGTCGACGAGACAGAACCGAGCTTTGGCTTCTTCGGCGGCGCGGAGGACGCGTCATCGGCTCGTCGCTCGTGCCGGTGCTTTGAGTGTTTCGAGTCGGCCGATCCGTCACTCTCCTCGAGCGAGCTGAAACGGCGCTTGCTCGCCGCGCTGGCAGCATCGTCGCGCGCTGCGCGCTGAGACGCCAACTTGGGCTCCTTGGGCGCGCGCCGGTCCTTGCCTCGCTCCTTGGACGGCCGATCAGACGACGCCTTGTCACCGCGCCGGTGGTGGTCACCGACGCGGCGCGATGACTTGGACGACTCTTTGCGGTCGCCGCGCGACGACACACTATCGGAGCGCGGTCGGTCACTGGCGGGGTGCTCCCGCTTCACCTTGGCTGTCCGTGCCGGCGCCGACGGCGGTTCCGGCGGCGCAATCACGTGCTCGGGCTCGAGCTTGGTCGGCACCCCAGCGGCGATCAAGTGCTCGGTCTTGACCGTCATCACCTGCTCCATCACACTGAGCCCATCCAGCGGCGTCTTGGGCTGGATGACGGCCCTCAACAAGTCAGCGTCGGACAGCAGCCGGTCCTTCAGCACCTGCTCCTTGTCCGACGGCGGTGGCAGCTTTTCGACGGCCGATTGCTGGCTAAGCGACGAGCTCGATGAGATGATAGGCTCCGCCACCGTGACGGTATTGTCGTCGCCGGTGGCCGGTAGCTCGGCAGGCCGTGGCGCCTCCTCGGGCAGCGGCGTCGTTGGAGACGCGCACTCTGCCAGCTTCTTGTCGTCGGCGCCGATCTCGGTGGAGCTGGAGACGGTGCAGTCGCTGACGCTGTCCACGCTGGCGCGGTCCGTCACCGAACAGGGCGGCGTGGGCAGGCTGGCGGGCACCTCTGGCTCCAGCACGCCGCCGCCGCCTCCCTGAGTGTGCTCAGCCAGCTCGGGCTCCCAGCACGGAGAGCCGGGCTCTGCGGCGGCGGCGGCGGGCGGCCGCGCCGACAGCCGGCTCGACTCCGGACGCCGCAGCGGCGTGCCGGCCGGCCCTGGCTGCTGCAGCGAGTCGGCGGTAGCCGGCGGCGCCAGCGCCGACACGGGCGTCACCGGCGAGTAGGGGCCGGCTGGCGGTGGCGGCAGCGAGGTGGAGATGCGCGCCAGCGGTGCCGGTCGCGCCGCGCAGGTCGGCGACGCGTCCACGGGCGTGGCCAGCGTCGGAGACGGCTGCGCGTGCACCGTCGTCGTCATGGTCGCGGTCACAGTCAGGGCGGCCGGCACCGGCGAGCCGGGCGGCAGTCGCCGCGGCGGCGGCGGCGGCGGCGCCGGCGGCGCCGGCGTGGCGACCGGTACCGACGTGAGCGGAGCCAGACGGCACACCTTTGAGATCATGCCACTGAGTGTGCCGGTGATGGCGCCCGTGCCGCTCACCACCGTCTTGGTTCGCAGCTCGGACGCCACCGCCGGATCCATCGGCCTCGCCTCGTACTTCTTACCAAAGTTCTCCAGCCGCTTCGAGTCCTCGTCGAACACCGAACGCTTCGCCAGCAGCGACTTCATGATGGGCGACGGCTGAGATCGGATTTGTTCAAGGTCCAGCATGCGTGTACGCCGCTTCAGACGGTCGATACTGTCGCTGGACACGGTGCAGCCGATCGTGCGCGACGACCCAGACCACTTCTCGTACTTTTCGTCGAGAGCGCGTATCTGGTCCTCGAGCGAGGGCGACAGCAGCGGTGAGTGCTCGGACGAGTCCGAGCCGCGAGGCGATTGCTGACCGACGGCTTTTGTACTTTGTTCCGGCCGCTTCTCGACGGACGTCCGCCGGGGAGGCGACATGAGCGCCGGCGGCGAGGTGAGCGCGGCGGCCGCCGCACGCGGAGCCCCCGGCCCGGCCGCGGCCACGGGCGCCGCCGCCGACGGCCCCGTCGCCGCAGGCGTGGCCACCGGGGAGGTTACGGTGAGCGCCTGCGCCTGCGCCGCCGTCATGAAGAGATGAGCAAACTTGGGTAGAGGTAGAACCATCGGCTGCAGGCGCGCGGCGGAGGGCAGGCCTCGCGGCTCCAGCGCCGCCGGCTCCTCCACCTCGTCGTAGAGCGGCGTGCCCTGGCCGTCGTCGTCGGCGGCCGCCGCTGAGGAGGCGGCCGCGGCGGCGCGGTCGGTCCGCGGGTCGCCATCCGCGGACCGACGGCGCCGCTTCGACACCGGCTCCAAGGGGATTTCGCGCGTGGCGCCCGCCTCCCCCGGCTCGTCCATTTTCACACTGTCGACCGAGACGCGCCGCGAGTCGGCGCGCTTCACGTCCGAGCCGCGTCGGCTCGTCACATGCACCTCGATCGGCTTTCCGCCGCCGGCGGCGGTGGCGTCCGGGTCGGCGGCGCGCTTGCCGGCGGCCGGCCGCGGGTCGGCCGGCTCGGCCAGCGGGTCGGCGGTCCGAGGCCGCTTGGTCGGCCGCTCGCCGGCCTCGTCCGCCGAGCAGCCGCCCGGCGGCGCCGCCGGCGGCCGCGGCTCGTCGTCGGCGCGTGCCGTCACCGGCCGGCCCACTGTCACCACGCTCTGCAGCTGCGCGCGCCGCTCTGTCCTGGTGGCGCTCGGACTGCGATCGGCCGAGCGGTGGCGAGCCGGCGAGTACGGGGTGCCGCCGCCCGCCTCCAGCACGCGCCGGTACTCGGCGTCGCCGTGCCGTTGCGAGTAGTATTCGCGCAGCTCCTGCTCGTAGCTGTCGTCGTAGCCGGCGGTCGGGTCGCGCGCGAACTCGTCGTATTCGAACGTGCGCCCGCCGCGCCGCACGTACCGGCCGCCGCGGTAGCTGCGCGCGCCGCGATCGTACCGCTGGCCGAACCGGTAGCCGCCCGGCTCCCTGTGGAGGGCCGAGGGACGCGTCAGAACACGGCGGGTCACCAGTGGCACAACGCTCGGACATACCCGGCAATCACTGGGGTATTCGCACTCACACCAGTCATTGGGGGGGAGGGGGGGCTTTCCTCTCCCTTGTATCTTTGCAACCAATGAGCCCATTACGCCGATTCAGGTGGCATTCGATTGCCCGAAACATTTAATCGATATTATTTTTATTTACCTGGAAGTTGCTGGTGAAGCCACAGGTAAAGTGGAAGTATTTGACTGATTACAAGAGTGCATTTTTTGCTGGAAACAAGGGTAATTGAGTAACATAAGTAAGATAAAACTTGGGTGATAGCGGATGCTGGAAACAAGGGTAATTGAGTAACATAAGTAAGATAAAACTTGGGTGATAGTGGATGCATACATTAGATGCTAATAATTGTGCATTCTGGATTTTTCGTCGGGTCACGCGGTCATGTGACCAATGCCCCCATGCAAAAACAAACAAACCTAAACACCAATACCCTCAGGAAGACGACCATGTCAGCTATGGCATGATGACACGAAGGCATGACACGACAAAGTCAGACATGACATGACGACACGATGGCATGACGTGACAAAGTCAGACATGGCATGATGAACACAATGCGACAGTCTGCGCCTTGGCCTTCTCGGCGGCGCCGACCGGCCCGACCACGCACCTGTCCCACTTGGGCACCTGCTTGGTCAGGTGCTCGAAGAAGGCGTCCTGACACTCGCGCGACGCGAAGTCGATCTGCAGCCGCTTGCCGCCGAGCGCGCGGCCGCGCATCTCGATGACGGCCACCTGCGCCGGCGACGCCTGTGGATGGAGCGCGCGCCGTCAGCCGGCCGTGACATGACGTGATGGCCGCTGCGTCACGACGCGTCACACGACTGGCCGACAAAATATCCCGAGTCACGCCAGTACAAATACAAGTACAAAAGACCAGCCATGGAGACGAGAGCTACCAGCCATGGATACGAGAGCTACGTCTGTGGACCTTCCGGTCATGAGGTCATTAGATCATGAAAGCTGGCTCTTATTGCGCATCGACCACATATTTAGGGGTGGACATGCAATATCGAATGTAATCCCACCAGCCACTTGACGCGGGTTTATTGGTCCACTCTGCCAGGCAGTTAATTAGTTCCTGGTATTCTTTAAACGACCAAAAGCACGTGTCACGCTAGTGCGAGAATGGGGTGTGGTTGTGGGTGTGGCCGCGGGTGTGGTATAGGTGTACATCTGGCTGTGGGTGTGGGTCGGGGTGTAGGTGTGGGTTGGGTGTATAGGTATAGGTGTAGGCCTGGGTACGTGTGTAGGTGTGTGTGTGGTATAGATGTAGGCCTGGGTGTTGGTGTAGGTATGTGGGTGTGGGTGTAGATGTGGGTGTGGGTGCAGGCATGGGTGTGGGTGTAGGTGCACGTATGGACATGAGTGTGGGTGTTGGTGTGGGTGCGGGTCGGGGAGCGGACACTGGCGGCACCGCTCACCGTTTCGAACGAGACGAGCGCGTGCCCGCGCGCGCGGTTGATGTCGCAGCTGACGACGTTGCCGAACTTGCTGAACTGGCGCGCCAGGTACTTGTCGGTGATGGCGTCGGCCACGCCGTCGATCCACACACAGCTGCTGGACATGGAGCGGCCGAAGCCCAGCTTCACCTGCCGACATACGGCGCCAGGTCAGACGCGAGGCCGACTCCACGAGCGACGCGACCCGGCGAAGCTCGCGGCACGGCCGCAGCACCTTGGCTTTAGGGTGCATCGACCACGGTGATCACACAGTCTGCACCGTTTTAACGCCGGCGATATTGACGCAGTGACACCACAGTCTGCACCTTAACGCCGGCGATATTGACGCAGTGGCACCACAGTCTGCACCTTAACGCCGGCGATATTGACGCAGTGGCACACAGTCTGCACCTTAACGCCGGCGATATTGACGCAGTGACACCACAGTCTGCACCTTAACGCCGGCGATATTGACGCAGTGGCACCACAGTCTGCACCTTAACGCCGGCGATATTGACGCAGTGACACCACCAGCGCAGAGTGATAGCCGACACTGTGTCGGCGTCTCCGCCGGAACAGCAGCGACACATCCGCCCTGTCCACCCAGCTGGGAGCGCCACTGGCACCCCTGCCCGGCAGTGGAAGACGGTGACATTCGGTCTACACGGCGGGCGGCCATCGATCTTCAATACGGCGCGGCCACTCGATGACGCAACGTTACGGTTTCCTCCGACGAGAGCCCGACCACCCGACCACCAGACGGGAGCCCCACCACCAGACGGGAGCCCCACCACCAGACGGGAGCCCGACCACCAGACGGGAGCCCCACCACCAGACGGGAGCCCGACCACCAGACGGGAGCCCGACCCAACAGCCCCACCACCACACGGGAGCCCGACCACCAGACGGGAGCCCCCACCAACGGGCCCACCAACGGGAGCCCCACCACCAGACGGGAGCCCGACCACCAGACGGGACCGCCACCAGACGGGAGCCCCACCACCAGACGGGAGCCCCACCACCAGACGGGAGCCCGACCACCAGACGGGAGCCCCACCACCAGACGGGAGCCCCACCACCAGACGGGAGCCCCACCACCAGACGGGAGCCCCACCACCAGACGGGAGCCCGACCACCAGACGGGAGCCCCACCACCAGACGGGAGCCCCCCCAACGCCCCACCACCAGACGGGAGCCCCACCACCAGACGGAGCCCCACCATCAACGGGAGCCCGACCACCAGACGGGAGCCCGACCACCCGACCATCACACGGGAGCCCGACCACCAGACGGGAGCCCCACCACCGGACGGGAGTCCGACTACCAGCCGAGCACCCGGCCACCGGACGGGAGCCCCACCACCAGACGGGAGCCCGACCACCGGACGGGAGCCCTACCACCACACCAGACCCCCAATCACACGGGAGCCCCACCACCAGACGGGAGCCCCACCACCAGACGGGAGCCCCACCACCAGACGGGAGCCCGACCACCGGACGGGAGCCCGACCATCACACGGGAGCCAGACCATCACACGGGAGCCCCACCACCAGACGAGAGCCCGACCACCAGACGGGAGCCAGACCATCGGACGGGAGCCCCACCACCAGACGGGAGCCCCACCACCAGACGGGAGCCCGACCACCGGACGGGAGCCAGACCATCAACGAGCCACCATCACACGGGAGCCCACCACCAGACCACCACCAGACGGGAGCCCGACCACCAGACGGGAGCCCCACCACCAGACGGGAGCCCCACCACCAGACGGGAGCCCCACCACCAGACGGGAGCCCCACCACCAGACGGGAGCCCCACCACCAGACGGGAGCCCCACCACCAGACGGGAGCCCGACCACCAGACGGGAGCCCGACCACCAGACGGGAGCCCGACCACAACGACGGGAGCCCGACCACCAGACGGGAGCCCCACCACCAGACGGGAGCCCCACCACCAGACGAGAGCCCCACCACCAGACGAGAGCCCGACCACCGGACGGGAGCCCCACCACCGGACGGGAGCCCCACCACCGGACGGGCGCCACCGCGCTGGCCGAGCCGACCGACGCCACAGAGCCACCCGGCCAGCCACCGGCGGCGGACGCGTCCACACAGCCGAAATGCGGCGGAGACCCGGCGGCACATCGTGCAGCACGGACTCGTCGCCGGCCGACGCGGTCACCACAGACACGGCAGGTCTGCCTCACAGCTCAGCTCGGCGGAAGCACCTGCATGCCGAGCGGCCGTCATCACCAGCACTCGTCCGACATCACCAGCGAGCCGTCTGCGGCAGCTGCGGTTCACGGCGATCGCAGTGCCAAGGTACATCATTACGCCCAAGGCCAGGAGACAAGAGATATCATTACGCCAGCCACACATTTTGCCCGTCCTCGCAAGAAAACAGGCCAAGAAAGGCGGCACCATCTGCAGCCGCCGGACGTGACGCAACTGACGGCGCCAGGTGAGATATCGTGGCGGCCGGCGTGACCGGAACTGAACTTTCCCTGCGCGCCGCCGGCGCTGGGAAGGCGTCACGACGGCACGACTTCGTGGCCGGCAATGCAGCACCGCCGGCGTCACACACACACACATCCGATGTCGAGTCGGAAAGCCGTGCAAAAACACACGTCTCACGGACAGGCATTGGATGGGATGTGTTGGTTGGTTGGTCATTGGTTTTACGACACACCGACCGTTGAGTCATGTAGCGTCGCCAATCTCTCACGCCGATTGGTTGCCGGGGAAGAGTAGCGATAGGTGAGACTCGAGCCCACAACCTATTGATTGTGAGACTAGCGACTTACCCCTAGACCACTTGTCCCCTGGATGGGATGGGATGGGATGGGATGGGATGGGATGGGATGGGATGGGATGGGATGGGATGGGATGGGATGGGATGGGATGGGATGGGATGGGATGGGATGGGATGGGATGGGATGGGATGGGATGGGATTGGATGGGATTGGATGGGATGGGATGGAATGGGATGGAATGGGATGGGATGGTATTGGATTGGATTGGATGTGATGTGATTGGATTGCATAAGATTGGATTGGATGGGATGTGATTGGATGTGATTGGATGTGATGGGATGTGATGTGATGTGATGTGATGTGATGGGACGGGATGAGACGAGAAGATATCACGTGGCGCACGCCAGCCGGCCGACGGACGACCAGCGGCGAGGGTTGGCCGGCCGGCGGCCACTGGTCATTAACGCGCCGCCTCGAGGGCACGTGCGGCGGCTGCAGCCGGCCGGCTCCAATCAGTGTGGGCGGGCCGGCACAGTCACAGCCGGCAACACAGCCCTAGCCACAATACGGTGACAGCGGGCAACACGACCTCGGCCCCAGACACGACACGGTCACAGCCGGCAACACGGCCCCAGACACGACACGGTCACAGCCGGCAACACAGCCCCAGACACGACACGGTCACAGCCGGCAACACGACCTCAGACACGACACAGTCACAGCCGGCAACACGACCTCAGCCCCAGACACGACACGGTCACAGCCGGCAACACGGCCCCAGACACGACACAGTCACAGCCGGCAACACAGCCCCAGACACGACACGGTCACAGCCGGCAACACGGCCCCAGACACGACACGGTCACAGCCGGCAACACGGCCCCAGACACGACACCCACAAGTCACAGCCGGCAACACGACCCCACCCAGACACGACACGGTCACAGCCGGCAACACAGCCCCAGACACGACACGGTCACAGCCGGCAACACGGCCCCAGACACGACACAGTCACAGCCGGCAACACGACCCCAGACACGACACGGTCACAGCCGGCAACACGACCTCGGCCCCAAGCCCAACACGACACGGTCACAGCCGGCAACACAGCCCCAGACACGACACGGTCACAGCCGGCAACACGGCCCCAGACACGACACGGTCACAGCCGGCAACACGACCCCAGACACGACACAGTCACAGCCGGCAACACTACCTCAGCCCCACAGACACGACACGGTCACAGCCGGCAACACAGCCCCACAGACACGACACGGTCACAGCCGGCAACACGGCCCCAGACACGACACGGTCACAGCCGGCAACACGACCTCAGCCCCAGACACGACACGGTCACAGCCGGCAACACAGCCCCAGACACGACACGGTCACAGCCGGCAACACGACCCCCAGACACGACACGGTCACAGCCGGCAACACAGCCCCAGACACGACACGGTCACAGCCGGCAACACGACCTCCCCAGACACGACACGGTCACAGCCGGCAACACGACCTCAGTCCCAGACACGACACGGTCACAGCCGGCAACACGGCCCCAGACACGACACGGTCACAGCCGGCAACACGACCCAGCCCCAGACACGACACGGTCACAGCCGGCAACACGCCCCAGACACGACACGGTCACAGCCGGCAACACGGCCCCAGACACGACACGGTCACAGCCGGCAACACGACCTCGGCCCCAGACACGACACGTCACAGCCCAACACAGCCCCAGACACGACACGGTCACAGCCGGCAACACCCCCAGACACGACACGGTCACAGCCGGCAACACGCCCCAGACACGACACGGTCACAGCCGGCAACACAGCCCCAGACACGACACGGTCACAGCCGGCAACACGGCCCCAGACACGACACGGTCACAGCCGGCAACACGACCCCAGACACGACACGGTCACAGCCGGCAACACGACCCCAGACACGACACGGTCACAGCCGGCAACACAGCCCCAGACACGACACGGTCACAGCCGGCAACACGGCCCCAGACACAACACGGTCACAGCCGGAAACACGACCCCAGACACGACACGGTCACAGCCGGCAACACGACCCCAGACACGACACGGTCACAGCCGGCAACACGACCCCAGACACGACACGGTCACAGCCGGCAACACGACCTCAGCCCCAGACACGACACGGTCACAGTCGGCAACACGGCCCCAGACACAACACGGTCACAGCCGGCAACACGACCTCAGTCCCAGACACGACACGGTCACAGCCGGCAACACGGCCCCAGACACGACACAGCCACAGCCGGCAACACAACCTCAGCCCCACAGACACGACACGGTCACAGCCGGCAACACGACCTCAGCCCCATACGGCCGGCTGACGCCGTGCTGACACCGGCGCAGAGGACTGTGAACACAAGAGATGACACAATATGATTGGAGATGCGAGTGGGAGAAAATGTTGAGGAGGGCTAGCGGGTACGAACGGAAAGAGGACTGAGGCAGGGAAAACGCCGAGAAGAGATGAAGAGAGCAGACGGAATAAACCAGGGAAGCGAGATGTAAATAACGCCGCTCGAGAGGTAAGGCGGCCGGTGTGCGGACGTACCGCATTGCCGGCCAGATGCTCGCCGTCCATGGCGCGCATGGCCTTCACCACCGACTCGATGTCGCAGAACTGCAGGAAGGCGTACGGCGTGGTGGACTGCTGCTTCTTGATGTCCACCTCCTGAAACGGGCCCAGTGCCAGGTGAGACCGACGACAGCCACCGACCACCGTGGCCACAGTGTTCAGTTCAGCGGTGGATGTGAAAACAGATATTCTGGTGCAAAAGAGTATCTGTTTTCAAATCTTCGTCGCAAAAAATGCGACGAAGATTTGGAAATTTATGGCTACTACTTGCACAAAATTATACTGCACATTTTCACGTCCGTGTAATGTCAAGCAGAATTGCACAAATATGCGACTGGAAAGAAATCATGTAGACCACATTTTACGTTCTCGGATGAACACTTCTCGGGTGAAAATGTTAAGCACCGTCGAAGATGTAAACAACACCACATTTCTGACATTCTTATGTTGATACACTTCCACTGTGACGTAACAAGTCCACCAATCATTCTACATTTAGACACAATGCAAACTACCGCCACCAACAGCACACCAAAAGGTCGCCAGCTGACCTTTGCGCTGACATTCAGGGTCATTAAAGACCGGGGTGCGATTACTACACCGAACGCGTGCAGTACATTCAGGCACCTGCACCTGCTGACATGACTATCCTGTCAGCTCATACTCGCGGCCGACTTGTGTATAATTTCCGGTGCCGGGCTACGGCGGGAAGGCGCCCGAGGCGCGGCTGAACAGTGCACACACACGCATCGCCCGTTTATAACAGCCGGTGCTCTCCCGGTGGTGGGGTGCGAGCTCAGCCAGACGCGAGACGCGAGACGTGAGACGCGAGACGGAGACGAGACGCGAGACGCGAGACGCGAGACGAGACGAGACGCGAGACGCGAGACGCGAGACACGAGACGAGACGCGAGACGCGAGACGCGAGACGAGACGCGAGACGCGAGACCGGGACGCGAGACACGAGACTGCGCCACGAACGAACGTGGGCAGATCGAGACGGGCCTGGCGGAGCCTCGTGGGCAGACGAGCCGGCCGCGCCTGACGTGACAGGCGCGGCCGCGGCACGCGCACCACCGCTGAAATACGCCGCCGCTCGGCCGTCCGTCAGCGTCACGTCACGTCACAGGCGCGCCGCCCGCCGCCGACGGCGTTATCAGGCACGCGCATCAATGCCAGGGCACCATCGCGGCGCATTCTCGGTTTTAATGAGCGCCGGCCGGCCGACAGCACTACTCGAGCCGCTCGAGTCGCCGCACCGCTCGCACCACTGGGCAATGAAGCCACTCCTTGTCCGGGGTCGCGGTTTCATCACCGCCGATTGCGTACGCCGAGCGCGCCTCTTATTGGCAACCGCGGCGCCGCACACAGAACCGGCCGTGCGGAGACACTCACGATGATCTCGCCGAACTTCTCAAACGCCTTCCTCAGCTCGGTCTGCTTGACGTCCTTGTCGAGGTTGCCGATGAACAGGGTGCGCGTCGCCTTGGGATGGTACTCGTCCAGCTCGGTCTCGTACTGACGCGAGAACAGCCTGCAGCACAGACAGTGGCTGGTCAGTGGCTGGTCAGTGGCTGGTCAGTGGCTGGTCAGTGGCTGGTCAGTGGCTGGTCAGTGGCTGGTCAGTGGCTGGTCAGTAGCTGGTCAGTAGCTGGTCAGTGGCTGGTCGATGGCAGGTCGGGCCGAGGCGCTGACAGGCGGCACCGCTCACCGCCAGACACAATGCCACGCTCGAATGAACCGATTGATAGTACATTGTCGAGGCAGTTGACAATGCGCCGACACTGGTCATTACAACGGCGTCCGTCTGATACAGCTGTTAGGACGGCGCCCGTGTGATACAACTGTAGGGACGGCGCACCCATCACTGTTGTTGCTGGCGTTCACTGTGCCCGGCCATTTTTGACCGCAGTCGATCCAGGCTCGCGCCATTCTACACAACGCCCGACCACCCCACAAGGACAACTCTCAGATTAGTTGGTTAGCTGTTTGGCTTTCGGCTCGTGGACGCCGTGCTCATGTAGTGCCTAGTTATTTTGCCTAGTGAAATGGTTATTTTGGGCACAAGTTAACGCAATATGTAGTAATGTTAATTTCTTAAAACACGGCGAATTCAACATGCTTCGAGTGTCTACAAAAGCAGAGACGAATGTCCGTGAAGCTTCGCAAGGTAAAGGCAGTGACGTTTCTTGCACGATGACGTAAAACAAGAAAGAAGAGCCAAAATGTAGCAGAACGCAACTGATAAGCGAATATTGTTAACGTGCCTGGGATCCATTAACCAACTTGAGGCCTGATGAAATATTCATTTTCCGCTGTGGCTGATTGGTTGAATATTTGGGTTTAAGGGCGCATGAAGTGCAAGTGGTTATCTAGCTCTCATTTACGCTGATCAGAGAAGCCGGGCTTCACCAACACCAACAGACCAACAAACTGCACGCGGCGTGAACTGTCGCCCGGCGACTGGCCAGATCCCCGAATCCAGTGCGTCACCACGGAGCCGGCTGGTCAGGTCGGCCGCCGCGTGACGTCACGGTCGGCTCACCTGTGGTCCGAGTCGTCCACCTCGAAGCCATCGTAGAGTGCCACCTCGATCTTGCTGCCGAAGAAGCTCTTGTCGTGCGACACGTTGAGCGCCTTGTCGGCGTCCTCCGGCTTCTTGAAGCACACGATAGCGTAGCGCTCGGCACCCTGGCCGATGATCTTCACCGTCGTCACCTTGCCGTGCTTCTTATACTCGTGGAACAGACCGTCCTTCAGCGACGTGTCTGAAACGAGCGGCAGGACAACTGTGAGATGAATCAGTATTGTCGGCGAGATCCCCCAGTCACACCATGACAAATTACCCAACTAGACCGCACGCAGGGTCACACTGGCCGTGTTCTGGCTGGCTCAATAAATCACGGCAGGCCAAAGGCGACCCCTGCGCCGAGGATCGAACCGGCGGCCTTCCGGTTATCGGCTGCTCAGCCGACTGCACACACAGTGCATCTCACAATGACAGAGCACACTGCCCGACTGCCAGTACCGCCGCCACAGCTGGCCACGCCGCCGACTGTCTCAGGGAGGATGGCCGCGCCGCCGGCTGTCTCAGGGAGGATGGCCGCGCCGCCGGCTGTCTCAGGGAGGATAGCCGCGCTGCAGACCGTCTCAGGGAGAATGGCCGCGCCGCCGACTATCTCAAGGAGGATGGCCCCTCCGCCGACTGTTCCCGGAGAGGATGGCCGCGTCGCCAGCTGTCTCAGGGAGGATGGCCGCCCTGTCTCGGGAGGATGCCGCGCCGCCGGCTGTCTCAGGGAGGATGGCCGCGCCGCCGGCTGTCTCAGGGAGGATGGCCCCGCCGCCGGCTGTCTCAGGGAGGATGGCCGCGCCGCCGGCTGTCTCAGGGAGGATGGCCGCGCCGCCGGCTGTCTCAGGGAGGATGGCCGCGCCGCCGGCTGTCTCAGGGAGGATGGCCCCTCCGCCGACTGTTCCCGGAGAGGATGGCCGCGCCGCCGGCTGTCTCAGGGAGGATGGCCGCGCCGCCGGCTGTCTCAGGGAGGATGGCCCCGCCGCCGGCTGTCTCAGGGAGGATGGCCGCGCCGCCGACTGTCTCAGGGAGGATGGCCGCGCCGCCGACTGTCTCAGGGAGGATGGCCGCGCCGCCGACTGTCTCAGGGAGGATGGCCCCGCCGCCGACTGTTCCCGGAGAGGATGGCCGCGTCGCACACTATCAGAGGTTGACAGCCGGCTGGCAGGGCCCCGCCAGCCTCACGAGACGCCAAGGCGCAGCGGATGCTCCTAATTTTAAATCACACGGGCACCCACGGGCGTTGAGGTCGACGACCTACACGGGTACGACGCATCAGGCGCCCTGGAAACTCGGGCGCGCCAGCAATGTCACACATCGACGTCACGCGCATCGCACAGTGCATCCCACGACGCCCAGGCGGTCTTCAGAACTGCAGGAGTGCGATGGCTATCATAGTCAGCATATCCATCCAAGCATATCATGGAATGTCTGAGGAATATCATGTCACGCCGTGCTTGCATGCGTTCAGGTCATCAGATGAAGACAGAGCATTCAAAACTCGCAACAACCGAGAAAGAAGATGCGGAAACCAATACTGTAGACTCAAGTCTGAGACTACGCCGGACGCCTTGGCAGAACCGACGCCACCCTCTGAAGCCTCAAGACTCCACCTGCAGAGGCGCCGTCAGGCTGCTCACCTACAGCCAGTCAGCCGCTGTACTGCAGTAAGAAGGCCATACGTGCGGCTGCAGCCTTGGGGGCACAGCCTGAGAAGACGCGCCGACGCCGCTTTGGCCGTCCAACTCAACCGACCGTAAATCGCCCGACCAGCCTGCCACCAATTCGCCTACCCATTCAGCTCGCCTACCGAGTTATAGCTCAGCTCTACAACTCAACTCTAGACAACTCAACTAAACTCGAGTCGACGCTGCCTTGACTCGGCAGGAAACTCGAGTCGACGCGAGGCCTCGACTCGGCGGGAGGCTCGACGCGACGTCACTCGTCACCTCACCACTTTCCTCGTCACGCGTCACATACACACCTGGCCGCGCGGGTAGAAAATAGCACGCAGCACGCGGGAAAGTGGAATGAAAGATATGTTCTGCACAAATAAGGCATTGGACATGAGAAAGCTGCAATGACCCACCGAGGGAAAATAATCGAGGCCGCATTTTTCCGATGTGTTAATGGTACCCACATTGTACTCCGGATGCTAATGTCATAGAGCAAACAACGTGCTGAAATTGGCGAGCGCGAAGGAGCCCCATTACAGCACTCATTCAGCAGGATGTACCCGGCGTCCGACACGGCTGAAACTTCCTCAATGTCCGGTGTCTCTGACGGCATTCTGGTCGGCAGCATAGCGTGGACATTTGCACCAAGACAAGATACGCTACGAAGTCATGCGAGTGCTGCAAAGGGTAGTTTCCTTACACACCCGCCATTATCCCCAAGTTGCAGTGCGCCAGAGCTGCCTAGCGCCAGGCGGGTGTCGGTTCCCGTGCGCCAGTGCCACGTCTTCAGAATGCCTTTCCTCTTCAGCACACCGAGATGTTTTTGTTCACTGGCGTGAGGAAACTCGGTCCAAGAAACACGGCGGCGGGATTTACCGCACGTGAAGACGCGTTCGGCTTCACGCGTCGCTCACGCTGCACGAGCCACACCAATCGGGCGCCAACAACCAAGTCTGGTCGAGGCGCCCTAAAACCCATCAACCAACGACCCACATCAATCATGGGAACCGACGTGCGAATAACACCACACATACTCAGCTGCGGCTCACAAGCTGTTGGGATGCACGGATTGCTTGGATGCAAGTAGAACGTCCTTGGCTATTCCTTGAACAAGCATATCAGCCAGGTCCTGATGGAGACTGAAGATTTCCTTACGACGCATCCGACTGTTGGGTCATAGCGTCGCCAATCTCCCGTGCGCATTGCTCGCGGGTGAAACCACAATCCGGCCGGTTGTGCGGTTCGAACCTACAACCTTGCGATAAGGCACCGAACGCCGTGCCGACCGAGCTACCGCAGTCCTGGTTCGGCAGTGATAAATTAGCGCGACGTTTCTGACTTCTCCACATCAGTGACAGCTATTTCGGCACAGCGACGTGACCCGTGCTTATTGGAGCATATTGGAGGCACGTCGCCTGCAGTAGCTGAACGTAAACATTCCAGTTAGATAGGTATTCGCTACACCATATACTCATGTCAGCAATACCATATTTAATTGCGTCGGAAGATCGCGGGGTATTTCCCTGAGCGGCCCAGACTGGAACGCAATATAAATTAACATCGACACATATTGCGGCGCTGTGATGACATAACACCACCATCACCAACACCACTGCGACCGCAGCACTACCGCCACCACCAATGTGGCCGCAACACCACCACCACCACCACCACCGTCACCACCATTGTGACCGCAGCAGCACCACCACCACCACAGATCACGCTTCCATTGCGAACTGTCAACCACGGCCTATCCGGGCGCACCACTGCGGCTCGCCACCAGCAGTGGCACCAACTGAAAGGGCTCATGCTCGACGCCGAACACCCGCCGTGAAAACACAATCACTTGCGACGTGAACGCGTGAAATTTGCGGCGACACACGAACTTGGTTTTCGGAGAAATCATAAAAGAAGAAAAATCACGACTGCCAAAGCAGTTCCCAGTAACTCGCGGGGGAGGGGGAGGGCATAGCATGGCGATCCGATCGCTGCGGATCACTGCGGTGGCAGCATGCTGCTGTTGGTGCCCCGTAGCGGCGGCGGCAGTAGCGGCAGCGCGGCTTCAGTGCAGCACCAGCCGGCCAGGGATCACCACGAGCGCGTCGTCGACCGTCGGCCGCGCTCCGTCGCGCGGCTCTGACAATTTAGAACGTTGTCCCAGGGTCGATGACGCTGGGAAAATTGCTGCATCTAGCCATACATGATTAAGATGGGATGCATTCAAATTCGCTCAGGTACGCGCCAGGAAGCTAAAACGGAGATAAAATTATTGATAATTTGTGATAGTCAATGGAAATGGAACAGCATTCAGCCGATTCCGTATTTCGAAAGAAGAACAAATTCCGATCTTGTTCACCATATTCATCAGAATTTGTAAGTTTTCCTATTTAACCTTAATTTACATCCTAATCTCATGTACTTCAACACCTACAATCACGAACTTGGCCAGGACGAGTCAGAATGTTGGTTGGCCACAGTGTGGCAACGTAAATATGCACATATATATATTGTGTTAAAAATATATATATATATATATATATATATATATATATATATATATATATATATATATACATATATATATATTAGCTTATTTCCGAAATGATGTGTACATTAGGCTGGCGCAGCGGTGGCGCGGTGTTGACAGCCGGGCTGCTGTTGCCGGGAGCCACATCCCGGTCGTAACACGAGCGGGGTGGGCGTCAGGCGCCGTATCCGCTCTCCGCCGTTGATAGCCGGCTACGCTGGAAACGCCAGCCGGACGGATTGGCGCCGGATTTAGCCGTCGGAGCGGCGCGGCGGGCGCGGCCGCCAGCCGGCCGGCCAGCGCTGACCCAGTTACCGCCGGCCGCCGGCACACGTGGCGGCACGACCTCTGGTCGGCGGCTCCACCCGCCGGGCGCGACCATCACGGCGTCACGGCACGCCGGCCAGAGCCGGCAGGGCGGGTCCGATCGATCCCGGGTCACGCCACCACCGGTCGGCGCCGGCAACGCCCCTCGGCGGCTGAGTCAGCCGGCAGCGTGACACGGCAGCGTGGCGGCCGCCCCAGCTGCGCCGCTGCTGCCGCCGCGCTGCCGTCACGACCAGCGCCGGCCGGGTCACGCGCCGCCTGTCCGGACGGCGTCACCTCAGCTCATAATGGCCGCACTATTCCGAGTGGCCGGCTAAAACCAGCGGCGATGTTGGCACCCCGAGTGTCGGGCGGCGTCCGTCAGAATGCGCTCTCAGACGTCGGACGTCGGCTGGGCGCGGCCCGGCACGACGCGGCCACAGCCAACGCCAGAGCGCTCCCGAGGTGCGGCGCTGGTGTGGCACTGGTTGGCACCGTGAAGCACACCGGAGCCCCGCTGTGCTTCACGGCACAGCGGGGCTCCGGCTCGGAGGGCACCGCCGCGCTGCCGGCGGCTGAACCACGCGCCGCATGGCCGCCGCCGCCGCCGCCGCCGCCGCCGATGCGGCCCATCGCGCCGAATACGGTGCGCGCGCGCCAGATTACAGGCGCCGGCCGACATGTCGAATGTGGTTGCATCCGGAGAAGCCACACGTCGGCAGTCAGCTGATCCTCGTGCGGTACATTCGCCACGGGGGCAGGCGCGGAGCCAGGCATTTTCAGGTGGGGGTGGGGTGGAGCGGGGTGGGGGCACATATTCTGGAAGGATGCCTTCGGCTAAACGCCTTGGGCAGTGGGGTTGGGGTGTGGTGTGCTCAAGCATACTGAAGGGCGCCTTTTCCTCTGGTAGGGACGTCTTTAGCTGACAGGTTCATACCTATTTATTAGTCATCAATCACGGTGGTGGTGGTGGATTGGAGTTTAGGGGCGCGTCGACATCTAACGTCATTTTGCGCCCATTGATCAATCACGGAAACAGCACAATTGAGCCTATGCACGTAGCTTTGAATCATTTAGTATTAAATCGCCTGCAAAATATTGCATCATGCATGTAATAAATACACCATACCACGGCCAGATTCTAATATCCAAACTGTAATATTATTCAACCTTCAAACATAAAGACATAAAGACATAAAAGATTAGCGCAACTATGAGCCACAAGGGCCCTTCTTGGTTGCACTCTGTACACTCAAACAGTTGCCCACCAAATCTGTCAATCAGCCCTCGCTGTAATACTTAAAAGCAAGCCCTCTATTATTATAATGATTGTCTATGCTGTTTTTAAAGATGTTCATTGTGCTGCTACTGACAATGGTTTATGGCAGCTGGTTCCAGTGTTCTACTACCCTGTTTGTGAAGAAAGTCTGTCTTAACCTTGTTCTGCTGTGGTTAACAAACACCCTGATATTCTACTCTAAAAGCAATACAATTATAATTTAAACGTAGCTAATTATATTCCTGTGTATTTGTCTTTGCTACACATGCGATAAAACACGTTCGTCTCCAGCCTGCACTCTGGCTCCAAGACTCATTTTGTGTCCCTTTCACTGATGACGTCCCAAACTGGTTAACATAAAAAATCAAGGTCGAAGCTGTCCCAAAATGGTTAACATCATAAATCAAGGTCGAAGCTTTGGAAGGAGTTGTTATTGTTTGGACGAGAATAGCGCACCAATAACATCCTGGAAGAAATTGGGTTGGTACAGAAGCAGAATGTCCAAGCGTCAGAATGTCCAGCAAACAAGAAGTGGTCCGTGAAACGATTGACGACTCGAACATGAATCGCTTTCAGTTATTGAAGTCTACATTGATAGTACACGTTCAAAGTAATATGTTTTAAATATACTTTCCTAAATTATATTATAAAAATACACATACAATGAGCCATATTAAGCCACTTTGTGCCTTGTTTTAAATTAAATGGGCCAAAAAAGAAGAGTTTCATTATTAGTATGAGAGTTGCTTTACCGCAAGCCAAGTCTTTGAGCAATCCTTGAATGGTGGCGGCAAGAAGTAATGGTAGGTAAATATGTTGTTGGACCCTTGGTTTTCATTAATTTATCTGATGTATGATGCTGTTCCAAGGATGATTTTGCTGTGAATGAGCTCACTGATGATTCAGTACTTTCTATGTTCGGTACTTTACAGTTAACACCAAATTCTCTTAATACCAAGGAGTGTAGCATGAGGACGAAGACGGCACAACAACCAGTTGCACGGCAGGCAGCCTGGTCATGAAGTATGAAGTGTATTGTAGGGGATGAAATGTGAAGTTTGAAGAATGAACAATACTTAGTTTCTAATGGTGGATCTCGTAGAAGAATGATGATCATCTTAGATGTTGTGTGCAGTCTGTTACACATGAGTCGAAGATGAATGAATCAAACCCTGCCCGTCATGGGAATCTTGCTTTTGTCAATTTTTCTGTCTGCGGATTAGGAAGGGAAATATTGGGCTGTGTATTTTAAGAGATGTATAGCTTTGGAATTTTGCTGCGACTACGGAAGCCTGCCAATAGAAAGATGATTCATTCTGTAGAAAATGCTCGCTTTTCCCCTCGCATTGTCATTACATAAATTTTAAAGAAAGTGGTGCACATTACTGATGCAACCATGCACAAGAAACATTGATTTTAGTACATTATCGTCATACAATGTGCTACAAGGTTTGTTTGATGCAACGTATATTATTTTCGCATTTTAGCCTGGTCCCAGCCATATTTTACTGTTCAATATCTGGTGAGACCAACTGGAACGTTTGATTTTATTGCAGCTGCAAGCTATATATCATGAGCATGCTATCAGGTAACAACAACTATCATTGATAATCTGTTGTCTTCAACAATTTGCATGCAATAAATATTCGAAATACTTTGATACCACTCGGACATTCCTGGTGCCTACCGCCGAGGCCCAGTGATCGGCCGACACCAGCCAAAGCACGAAGCTGTGGTACCAAGAGACACACCGCGCCACCAGACGGACGGAAAGACTGGGCTTCAATGGAGCACTGCCACCACACAAATCACAACCACTGTTTGCTATTGCGAACCGCATCAGAATGCACACAATATGGGCGTCGGTAGGCTATTTGGGTTTAGAGGCGCATCGACTGCGTTGGTCATGCAGCGCCCACAATATGAGCGTTGTGGTTTGAACATGTGGACCTACTTGAAACGACTTAGTCTGGGGAGCAAGCCGTAGCCATCAAGACACAAGTGCGCTGAACCGCACGGTCATATTCAGTCTAACGATACAAAAAGGTGGGTGTTAAACTCAAAGCGTCGGTGCTAAACCCGACCGACTCAAGTCAATAGTACATATTACACACGGCAACAAAAACCGCTTCGAACTCATTGGCTTGTTCACACTATGGCAACGGAGAGGATTGTAAACGGTATCACCATGGTTACGACCGAGGTGTGGGCGGAGTGCGGTTTAATTCCTCCAGCTATATATATAGTGGGCGGAGCGCAATGACCTGCAACCAGCCATGCGCAAGCGTCCTGTGTTCGGAGCCTGTGTGTGTCCGTGGGTGTGGCCGTCGCTGCCGGTGTGGCCGTCGGGGGGGGGGGGGGGCTGCTCACCGCTGGAGCGGGCCGGCAGGTTCTTCACGCAGATGGCGATCGGCCGGCGGCGGTCGTCGGTGCCGTTGGGCTGCGGCGAGGACGAGCCGATGCCCGAGCTGACGCTGCCCGACTGCTGGGAGGACGCCGCCACCGCCGCCACTGCCGACGACAGGCCGCCACGCTTGTTCCGCCTGCGGGACGAGGTCGTCCGGTCACCAACACGGCACAGACGGGCACCATAACGACACAACACTGTACAGCACAGACGGGCCACACAACGACACAACACTGTACATCACAGACGGGACACATAACGACACAACACCGTACAGCACAGACGGGCACCATAACGACACAGTACCGTACAGCACAGACGGGCACCATAACGACACAACACTGTACAGCACAGACGGGACACATAACGACACAACACCGTACAGCACAGACGGGCACCATAACGACACAGTACCGTACAGCACAGACGGGCCACATAACGACACAACAACGTACAGCACAGACGGGCCACATAACGACACAACAACGTACAGCACAGACGGGCCACATAACGACACAACACCGTACATCACAGACGGGCACCATAACGACACAACACTGTACAGCACAGACGGGCCACATAACGACACAGCACTGTACATCACAGACGGGACACCATAACGACACAACACCGTACAGCACAGACAGGCACCATAACGACACAACACTGTACATCACAGACGGGCCACATAACGACACAACACTGTACAGCACAGACGGGCACCATAACGACACAACACTGTACATCACAGACGGGCCACATAACGACACAACACCGTACAGCACAGACGGGCACCATAACGACACAGTACCGTACAGCACAGACGGGCCACATAACGACACAACACCGTACATCACAGACGGGCACCATAACGACACAACACTTTTCAGCACAGACGGGCACCATAACGACACAGTACCGTGCAGCACAGACGGGCCACATAACGACACAACACCGAACAGCACAGACGGGCACCATAACGACACAACAACGTGCAGCACAGACGGGCACCATAACGACATAACAATGTACAGCACAGACGGGCACCATAACGACACAACACCGTACAGCACAGACGGGCACCATAACGACACACCACTGTACATCACAGACGGGCCACATAGCGACACAACACCGTACAGCACAGACAGGCATCATAACGACACAACACACACTGTACATCACAGACGGGCCACATAGCGACACAACACCGTACAGCACAGACAGGCACCATAACGACACAACACTGTATAGCACAGACGGGCCACATAACGACACAACACCGTACAGCACAGACGGGCACCATAACGACACAGTACCGTACAGCACAGACGGGCCACATAACGACACAACACCGTACAGCACAGACGGGCCACATAGCGACACAACAACGTACAGCACAGACGGGCCACATAGCGACACAACACTTTTCAGCACAGACGGGCACCATAACGACACAGTACCGTACAGCATAGACGGGCCACATAACGACACAGTACCGTACAGCATAGACGGGCCACATAGCGACACAACACCGTACAGCACAGACAGGCACCATAACGACACAACACTGTATAGCACAGACGGGCCACATAACGACAACACCGTACAGCACAGACGGGCACCATAACGACACAGTACCGTACAGCACAGACGGGCCACATAACGACACAACACCGTACAGCACAGACGGGCCACATAACGACACAACAACGTACAGCACAGACGGGCCACATAACGACACAACACCGTACAGCACAGACGGGCACCATAACGACACAGTACCGTACAGCACAGACGGGCCACATAGCGACACAACACCGTATAGCACAGACAGGCACCATAACGACACAACACACACTGTACATCACAGACGGGCCACATAACGACACAACACACACTGTATATCACAGACGGGCCACATAACGACACAACACACACTGTACATCACAGACGGGCCACATAACGACACAACACCGTACAGCACAGACGGGCACCATAACGACACAACACCGTACAGCACAGACGGGCCACATAACGACACAACACCGTACAGCACAGACGGGCCACATAACGACACAACACCGTACAGCACAGACGGGCCACATAACGACACAACACATAACATTACAGACGGGTTGGCCAATGTGATACCTGACTATCATATTGACCAACTGTTTCGACGGCATCGAGAGTTTTGACGTCCTCGCCTGCTACGAGACTTGAATTACAGGATACTGCTGTACAATATGATAAAACGACACATCACGGCACAGAGTATGTCAGAACTGACAGACATCACAACATAACGTGGACCAGCGCAGCAAGTAGAGCATAGCTAAGCAGAGTAGGGCACGGCGCTGTAAGACACAGAAGATAACAGCACAGCACAGCACAGCACAACAGCAGGACAGTGGCGCCGCTGTTCACCGGTCACGGGTCGACACTACCGCAGGGTGCAACGCGTCACATGTTGCAGCGCATGTCAACACCGACGCGGCAAGGTCGACGCCGCCACAGCAACATCACCATAGCAACATCACCTGTCAACATCACCATAGCGGGTTAACACCACCATAGCGGGTCAACACCACCACAACTGTCAACATCACCATGGCGGGTCAACACCACCACAGTGGGTTAACACCACCACAGCGGGTTAACATCACCACAGCGGGTCAACACCGCCACAGCGGGTTAACACCACCACAGCGGGTCAACACCACCACAGCGGGTTAACACCGCCACAACTGGTTAACACCACCACAGCGGGTTAACACCACCACAGCGGGTTAACACCACCACAGCGGGTTAACACCGCCGCAACTGGTCAACATAGCCATAGCGGGTCAACACCGCCACAGTGGGTTAACACCACCACAGCGGGTTAACACCATCACAGTGGGTTAACACCACCACAGCGGGTTAACACCACCATAGCGGGTCAACACCACCACAGCGGGTCAACACCACCACAGCGGGTCAACATCACCACAGCGGGTTAACATCACCACAGCGGGTTAACACCACCACAGCGGGTCAACACCACCACAGCGGGTTAACACCGCCACAACTGGTCAACATCACCACAGCGGGTTAACACCGCCACAACTGGTTAACACCGCCACAGCGGGTCAACACCACCACAACGGGTCAACACCACCACAGCGGGTTAACATCACCACAGCGGGTTAACACCGCCACAACTGGTCAACACCGCCACAGCGGGTTAACACCGCCACGGTGGGTCGACGCAGCCACTGCGGTCAAAGCCGTCACGGCGGGTCAGCGCCAGATCACCATGCACCATGCGAGTACAGCACGTCGCACCAGCGCATTACCTCTCGCGGCAAATCCGCCCGGCGGGAGACCGGAGCGGCACAGCACACGGCACAGCGCGACACGGCACAGCGTGGCCCGACGCGGCCGACCACAGGTGGCCGCGTCGTCGCTTCTGTCGGCGCGGCGTCTCTATCGATCACGCAGGGGCAGCGGCCGGACCACGACGCGTCGTCCGCCGGTAAAAATACGCCGCTGGACGGCGGCGGCGGCCGGCGGCGGGCGGCGAGGTGCCGCCACGCCGCGCGCTGGATCGATGCGGCCACGCAGCCCGACTGGACAATAGGCGCACCGGACCGCGGGCACAATAATGGCGCACCGGACCGCGGGCACAATAATGGCGCACTGGACCGCGGGCACAATAATGGCGCACCGGACCACGGGCACAATAATGGCGCACTGGACCGCGGGCACAATAATGGCGCACCGGACCGCGGGCACAATAATGGCGCACTGGACCGCGGGCACAATAATGGCGCACTGGACCGCGGGCGCGTCTCCGCCACTGCTGCAGCCGACCAGGCTCCGGCTCCTACTGCCGCGCAACAGAGTTCACATTGGAGCCGCCGCCGCCACTGCTGCAGCTGGGGACGCTCCAGATCCCACCACCGGTGCCGGGGAGGTCATCTGCGAACCTCACACAAGGCTCACCCGACCACTGGTGCAGGGAAGGTCATCTGCCAACCTTCCCCATCGTACCACACGGGCGACCGTTCTAGACTCTGCTACAGGCGAATGGGCCCCCTCCCCTACATGAAGGGCAGCCATCCTACTCTGATGCAGACATGTCGCCGTTACCTACTACCGGACCAGAACTGTGTCATGCCCGACTACTGCAAAGCGAATGATTTCCTCATTGTAGATGAGGTAGACGTAGACTCGTTCGAACATGCGGAGTGGGAATCGAACCCATCGCAGCATCCACCTATGGCGATAACTACGTATAAAATGATGACCATCAATATATTACCAACGATCGATAGTACAATTGGTGCCATTGGCACTGTTTCGTCCGGAGGATCCGTGTGGCTGCTGTTTGCCGATACCCGGCAAGAGACGCTCCTCAGAACTGACGTCAGCACCTCCGGCGCGGCGCCACCTCCAGTGGCTCAGGAAGTGCCGGCATAGAACCATTTCTGGTAACAAAACGGCCGGATGAAATATAGTAATGGAGGGACAATCAAACCTTAAAGAGCATTCATTTCCTGGAGGAGAAACATAACTTGAAACCCAGGATAAAAACTAATTGAAGGTTACAGAAGCGAGACGGTGGGATCGGGTCAGGTCGGTGCGGGTCCTGCCGGGTCAGGCGAGGTCGCCAACGCAAACCGCTTCGCAATACTGGATACTTTCTCGGGACCAGCCCCAATTGGGAACGAACGGAATTCCCGGCATAGTGGAACGTAGAATACAAACAGGATATGTGAGCGGCTCACCGACGGCGTAAACCCTAGTCCGTTTGGTTTCCTGCGGTTCGATCAACGTGGCACGTTCCGCACGCGAGGCGCGCAGGCCCGTCGCCACACCACTGGTCGCCAGTCGGGCCAAAACAGTCGGCGACGTTAGTAACGGCGGAGGCCAACACCACCAGTCGCCGCCGACCGACCGATATTTAGTTATTAGGGCTTTAGGGCGCACCGACTACATTGGTCATGCAGCGCCCGGCCGAGCGACCGATATCGACCGACCAATCAGCACATGACTGTCATGATCTGTCCATTATCGCACGGCGAGAACAGCCGGCATCCGGTGACGTCACTCATCACAGCCGACCCGTGACGTCACTCATCGCAGCCGACCCGTGACGTCACTCACCGCAGCCGACCCGTGACGTTACTCATCGCGCCGACCCGTGACGTCACTCATCACAGCCGACCCGTGACGTCACTCATCGCAGCCGACCCGTGACGTCACTCATCGCAGCCGACCCGTGACGTCACTCATCGCAGCCGACCCGTGACGTCACTCATCGCAGCCGCGGGCGGACGGCGCTGCCTACCGCTGGCGGAGACGCCAACAAAACCGGCCCAAAATACCCGGTCTGACGGCGGCGGCGGCGCCGGGGACCGAGCGGTGACGGTGACGGACGGCGCTGGCGGGCCGCGCCGAGAGCGGCGTCGCCGCCGCCGCACATCACACGCTCGCCGCCGGACACACCCCATCTGTGTTTGTCGCGTCAGAGTCGGCCCATCTGGCGACGCCAGCTGGGCGGCGTGCCAGGCGACCAGCGGCGCAACCAGGATCTGGGCTTGGAAGAGGATACAGCTGCGTTATAATTGGAAAACTCATCGGACTTATGCCGCTGTGTTTTCAGGGGCTCCCAGCAGGTAACTTGCAAACAAAATATGTCGAAGAAGCAAAACCAATTCCCTTCCGATGGGCCCCAAGCGCTGATCCCGAAGGCTTTAGCGGACTCCAGCACAAGAGCCATTAAGATTTCCATGCTTCTTCTGATCCATAATTATACTAGTGATTATTGATAGACTACTTAGCCCAAAATGCACATCACCAGGGGTGGATATGTGGCGAATTTTGTCAATGGGATGATGTATAGGGTGGGATTTGTAATCCTGAATGTTGAGAGGAAAATTATTTGTTAATCGAATACGGAGATGTTTTTCTTCAAACATGTGATACAGAAATATCACCTTCAATTTTCCAGTTCCTCTTAATCAGAAGGCCGTTCATTGCCAAACAGCATCATTCCACTTCCACATAAGAAAAATGAGGATGATTACGTTGAACAGATATTCTGGATGCCAAAAATCAAAGTACCATCTTTTCCCAACCGTGATGACGTACGTACATTTGTCTCAGCTGGTCGTATGGCAACGTCAACCGCACCTTGACTATGCTCTTGCAACCAACCAAATCGTAATGCGTTGCCATGGCGCTTATGGTGGCATGGCTTAAGTAGGCGGCATTCGCGCAGCCTTTGCGATCGGGGCGTGCTCCGCAAGTTCGTCTGCTGAGTAGAGGCCGGCTTACCATCCTTCAGCTTGTTTGCCGGCTTTCTTGTACATGCAATATGCGTGCTCGAAGCTTACCATAGGCACACAAGGTTTCCCTTGTGCTACTATACACGCACACGTCCCGATGGCCACCCAACCATCACGTGTAGGCGGCTTCAGCCCGACATACATTCGTCACTGAACGACCGACAGTGCGGCGATTCGGCCAGCCGGCGGCTCGGCCAACTCAGCCGTCGGCCCGGCCAGCCGGCGGCTCAGCCAGTCGGAGGCTCGGCCAGCAGGCGGGGCCGGCGTCTGCCAGCCGGCGTCTCAGCCAGCAGGCGGCTCGGCCAGCAGGCGGCTCGGCCAGCAGGCGGGTCCGCCAGCAGGCGTCTCAGCCAGCAGGCGGCTCAGCCAGTCGGAGGCTCGGCCAGCCGGCGGCTCGGCCAGCAGGCGGCTCGGCCAGCAGGCGGGTCTGCCTGCGGCGTCGGCCAGCCAGCAGGCGGCTCGGCCAGCCGTCTCAGCCAGGCGGCTCGGCCAGCAGGCGGCTCGGCCAGCAGGCGGCTCGGCCAGCCGGCGGCTCGGCCAGCAGGCGGGTCGGCCTGCGGCGGCTCGGCCAGCCGGCGGCTCAGCCAGCAGGCGTCTCAGCCAGTCGGAGGCTCGGCCAGCAGGCGGCTCGGCCAGCAGGCGGCTCGGCCAGCAGGCGTCTCAGCCAGCCGGCGGCTCAGCCAGCAGGCGGGTCGCATGTCTGTCGGGTCCGGGTGGAGAGCCATCACCGACTGGCGCGGCCTGGCCCTGGAGCCACACGCCGGCCAGACTGTCATGTGGCAGGGCTGGTGCGCCAGCTGACCGCGTCGCCAGGGGCCACTGCGACACGCCGCTCGCCAGTCTACCCGACAAAGGTCGCCATGTGCCCCCCGACCTCGGACCCTGCACTTAGCCAAGAGCCATCTGCCAATACCCCGGTGGGAGGTCAGCTGGTCCGATACTCCGGTGAGGGGGGGGGGGTCAGCTGGTCCGATACCTCAGTGGGAGGGTCAGCTGGTTCGATGTCCCGGTGGATGATCAGCTGGTCAGAGATCCCGGTGGGGGATCATCTGGTCAGATGTCCCGGTAGGGGGGAATCAGCTGGTCCAATACCCCAGTGGGAGGGTCAGCTGGTCTGATACTCCGGTGAGGGGGCAGCTGGTCAGAGATCCCGGTGGGGAATCATCTGGTCAGATGTCCCGGTAGGGGGGGGGGGGGGATCAGCTGGTCCAATACCCCGGTGGGAGGGTCAGCTGGTCTGATACTCCGGTGAGGGGGGGCAGCTGGTCAGAGATCCCGGTGGGGAATCATCTGGTCAGATGTCCCGGTAGGGGGGAGAGGGATCAGCTGGTCTGATACCCCGGTGGGAGGGTCAGCTAGCAACTGGTCCAATTTGGCCGGGGTGTCGTTGAATTGAAGCTTCCTGGTTGGATAGTGGGGTGAAGGGATCTCTCTACGCAGCACGATCTGCTACCGCAGGCCACGACCAATAAATGCAGCAACAAAAAGACTCAGTCGGCTTGAAGGTATTCAACTCATCTGCTAACCGAGATTAGGATCGATTATTCCATTGCCATTACATCCTCTTGAACTCGACAAATGCCTTCGAGTGGGTTTTGCTTTTTCCTGCGACGCATCGACTGTTGGGTCGATTGGTTGCTGGCAAGAAGTAGCGACGGCTGGGATTCGACCCCCAACCTTTCCTTTTGGAGGCAGGCATCCTGCATCCACACCGTCTCGTGCAAAACAACAGAGTGATTGACAGTAACATCTACGCCTGCATACGAATGGTATGGTGATACCTTACGAATAAACATCTCCAGTATATTTCATGCTGTACTATACAAATAATTCCCAAGAATGCCTGGAACTCCGTTAGCGTTGCGTGGCAGCTTGAATATCTACAGTTGTTTCCCCACGTACATTACCGCCAGATATTTGGAACATCTAGAGAGAACCAGTGTTGATGGGAATGACACGGACTTATCGGTTTCGTACCACGGAACAGCTCGGTAACTGAGTTGGAGTCAAAATACGAAAGTGGGGGACATCGCGGTGGTACGCTCAGCACCGTGAATGAGGGGTGCTTCAGACTTTAGAGCATGCCAACCGCATCGCCATTCCGCGCTCCGAAAACAAGTCCACGCACAAACTCACGTCAGGCCATTTTGTTTCGTTCGAAGAAACGAAACAAACACGCCCACCCGCACCAGAGCAGGACAAGCCATCCACGCCAGAGCAGGACGGGACATCCGCACCGCAGCAGGACAGGACAAGACAACGCAGAACAGGGAGTTTGGGGGCACATCGACCATGGTAGATCATTTAGCGACAGACAACGCAGACCGAACATCTGCGGCCACGCATTGGCAAACAGTGGTTACACTTTGGAGATCCGGAACCAGCGACGGCTGATCTTACACCAGTCACCACACAGGACCAGACCCACCATCGGCCACCACACGGGACCAGACCCCACCATCGGCCACCACACGGGACCAGACCCCACCATCGGCCACCACACGGGACCAGACCCCACCATCGACCACCACACGGGACCAGACCCACCATCGACCACCACACGGGACCAGACCCACCATCGCCCATCACACGGAACCAGACCCCACCATCGGCCACTACACGGGACCAGACCCCACCATCGGCCACCACACGGGACCATACCCCACCATCAACCACCACACAGGACCCACACGAGACCAGACCACACCATCGGCCACCACACGGGACCAGACCCCACCATCGGCCACCACACGGGACCAGACCCCACCATCGGCCACCACACGGGACCAGACCCCATCATCGGCCACCACACGGGACCAGACCACACCATCGGCTACCACACGGGACCAGACCCCACCATCGGCTACTACACGGGACCAGACCCCACCATCGGCAACTACACGGGGCCAGACCCCACCATCGACTACTACACGGGACCAGACACCACCATCGACCACCACACGAGACCAGACCCCACCATCGGCTACTACACGGGACCAGACCCCATCATCGGCTACTACACGGGACCAGACACCACCATCGGCCACCACACGAGACCAGACCCCACCATCGGCCACCACACGGGACCAGACCCCACCATCGGCCACCACACGGGACCAGACCCCACCATCGGCCACCACACGGGACCAGACCCCACCATCGACCACCACACAGGACCAGACCCCACCATCGACCACCACACAGGACCAGACCCCACCATCGGCCACCACACGGGACCAGACCCCACCATCGGCCACCACACGGGACCAGACCCCACCATCGGCCACCACGGGACCAGACCCCACCATCGACCCACCATCCACCACCACACTGGACCAGACCCCACCATCGGCTACCACGGACCAGACCCCACCATCGGGACCAGACCCCACCATCGGCCACCACACAGGACCAGACCCCACCATCGGCCACCACACGGGACCAGACCCCACCATCGACCACCACACAGGACCAGACCCCACCATCGGCCATCACACGGGACCAGACCCACCATCGACCACCACACAGGACCAGACCCCACCATCCACCACCACACTGGACCAGACCCCACCATCGGCTACTACACGGGACCAGACCCCACCATCGACCACCACACGGGACCAGACCCCACCATCGGCTACCACGGGACCAGACCCCACCATCGGCTACTACACGGGACCAGACCCCACCATCGGCCACCACACGGGACCAGACCCCACCATCGGCCACCACACGGGACCAGACCCCACCATCGGCCACCACACGGGACCAGACCCCACCATCGGCCACCACACGGGACCAGACCCCACCATCGGCCACCACACGGGACCAGACCCCACCATCGGCCACCACACGGGACCAGACCCCACCACCATCGGTCCGAGAGCCGGGACTGGCTGACCGGCCGGCGCGCCCCTGGGAATGGTTCTCGCCATCTGGCCAGATCTGGCCAGATCTAGCCACGTCCCACCAGTCAACACAATCGCCTACTCTGTCAACAACGGCAGCCGGCCGCCAATCAGACGTCCGGTGGGACGGGCGCGGCTCCGAGCCGCCGGGACACGGGCAGCACGCTCAACATGGAAACTATGGAGCTGACTGGAAATAATGGAATACAAACCCGGTGCTCCCACCGTACGCTGAACCATTTTGAAAAAGCTGCTCCTCTGACCGGAAGTACAACAAACACCCACAGCTCAACCATTACAGCTGAAAAATAACCGCAGTTCGCGAGCTCAGCAGTTAAAAAAACAGTCCACATATGCCACCCTTAGTTAAAAGCAGGTAACTTCCATATAACATCACCTGGGAACTGCGGCTGGGTGCACGAGCCTGCTGGCCACGTCGGCACGACGCGCCACGCACAGCCGCCACGTCTGCCGCCACCACGTCACCACACTGACCACCGTCGACAGTCGGCGGGCGCGACGAGCAGCACGTGGCGCGAGCGACCAGCGGTCGTCGCGACGACAAACACGTGCGGTGGGTCGGGGCCGACAACGCCGACGTCGTGTGGCATCGACCGGACCAGGGGCGGTGCAGCGGCGCATACGGGCCACGCCATGGTGACGGCAGTCAACAAACGCACAGCGAGCTGCCGGCTGGCCGCACGCACCTGGCCGCTGCAAACGCTGCACACAACACGGCGCCCAGGGCGGGCGTCTGGTGCGGACCGGCACCTCGTCAGTGGTAACCCGCTGCACACAACACACCGCCAGGGGGGGCGTCTGGTGCGGACCGGCACCTCGTCAGTGGTAACCCGCTGCACACAACACACCGCCGGGGGGGGGGTCTGTCGGTGCGGGCCGCAGTGGTAACCCGCTGCACACAACACACCGCCGGGGGGGGGCGTCTGGTGCGGGCCGCACCTCGTCAGTGGTAACCCGCTGCACACAACACACCGCCGGGGGGGGGGCGTCTGGTGCGGGCCGGCACCTCGTCAGTGGTAACCCGCTGCACACAACACACCGCCGGGGAGGGGGGCGTCTGGTGCGGGCCGGCACCTCGTCAGTGGTAACCCGCTGCACACAACACACCGCCCGGGGGGCGTCTGGTGCGGGCCGGCACCTCGTCAGTGGTAACCCGCTGCACACAACACACCGCCGGGGAGGGGGGCGTCTGGTGCGGGCCGGCACCTCGTCAGTGGTAACCCGCTGCACACAACACACCGCCGGGGGGGGGGGGCGTCTGGTGCGGGCCGGCACTTCGCACGTGGTAACCCGCTGCACACAACACATCACCAGGGCGGGCCAGACGCGCGCTGTAAATATTCAGCAGGCCTGTCACAGGCGGAAGTCGACCAACCAATGCACTCGAGTCGCCACACGTACGCCGGAGCCGCCGGTAAGGCTTCCTCCACCTCCCTGGCGCCACATATACCGTCCCCAAGCACGTCATCTCGCCCGACGGAGGACCAAGATAGCGCAGCGAATGGCTCAAACACAAGGCAGCGCCATATCGCAAAAGGCACAGAAGCCATGTCAGAGGCGGCGCAGGTCACAGCCCAGAGAGTGGCGGCGCAGGTCACAGCCCAGAGAGTGGCGGCGCAGGTCACGCCCAGAGAGGGGCCAGGTCACAGCCCAGGGCGCAGGACAGCCCAGAGTGGCGGCGCAGGTCACAGCCCAGAGAGCGGCGGCGCAGGTCACAGCCCAGAGAGTGGCGGCGCAGGTCACAGCCCAGAGTGGCGGCGCAGGCCACAGCCCAGAGAGTGGCGGCGCAGGCCACAGCCCAGAGAGTGGCGGCGCAGGTCACAGGGCGGCCAGGTCAAGCCCAGAGTGGCGGCGCAGGCCACAGCCCAGAGAGTGGCGGCGCAGGCCACAGCCCAGAGAGTGGCGGCGCAGGTCACAGCCCAGAGAGTGGCGGCGCAGGTCACAGCCCAGAGAGTGGCGGCGCAGGTCACAGCCCAGAGAGCGGCGGCGCAGGCCACAGCCCAGAGAGTGGCGGCGCAGGTCACAGCCCAGAGAGTGGCGGCGCAGGTCACAGCCCAGAGAGTGGCGGCGCAGGCCACAGCCCAGAGAGTGGCGGCGCAGGCCACAGCCCAGAGAGCGTGGCGACGCTCTCACGGCTGTGCCGAGACCGGCCGGCGTGTGGCAGACACGGTCGTGACGGCGCAACACCAGCCTGGC
Organism: Imbricaverruca yamaguchii; assembly: GCA_034440575.1. Taxonomy (NCBI): domain Eukaryota; kingdom Metazoa; phylum Arthropoda; class Thecostraca; family Neoverrucidae; genus Imbricaverruca; species Imbricaverruca yamaguchii. Next base: position 1,976,893 of record JAOTOL010001647.1, on the reverse strand, counting down.
GCCGGTGGCCGCACGTGCCGGAGCGTGTCCACAGCCGACGGCGGCCGGTGGCAGCCACCGGCCGCCTCCCCGCCAACACCCGGGCGGGTGTACCCAGCCAACAGTGGCCGGCCCAGCCGCCACAGAGACGGCCTCGCCTGGCGCTGACTCACGGCCGTGGCGGCGAGGTCAACCACCGCACGACGTGACACAACGCGCCGCCCCCACCCTCGCCGCCGCCGGCACATGGCGGCGGCGGCCGTCGCGCGGAAACGGCGCCGCAGTCTCTCTCTCTCGCCTTTCACCGTGTTTCGCCGCCACCAAACCGTGCCAGACACGTTCAGTAGAGCACGAACGGGGCCTCTGAATCAGGATACCACGACCATGTACCAACACCAGACAGACACCATGCGAGGGGAGGGGGAAGGGTAAACTAGTGGTGGTGGTTATTGGCTTTACGACACCTCGACCGTTCAGTCATGTGGCGTCGCCAATCTCTCACGTCGATTAGTCGCGGGCGAAGAGTAGAGACAGGTGATGCTCGAACTCACAATCTTTCGATTGTGAGATGGGCAATTTACCCCTAGACTACTCGTCCCCAAGAGTAAACTATGATGGGGCAGACATCACAGGGCTGGCTGTGAGACGGGGAGGCCTGTTCTGGTACTGGAGCGCAGGGATAGAATAGACAGATTCCGGCGAGAGGTGTCTACACTGCACCTCAGACGCGAAGTCCCAGAGTCAGATATGATGTCGGGGAGCCCGACCTGACACCGCCGAGCCGGACCCACAGCCAGAGCGAGAGCCCGACCTTGTGTCGGATCCCGGCCCGGCATCACGCTCAGAGCCGGAGCCACACCCAGTCGGACCCAGCGCCGGAGGACAGTACCACGGATCCCGGCCCGGCGTCACGCTCAGAGCCGGAGCCGCACCCAGTCGGACCCAGCGCCGGAGGACAGTACCACGGATCCCGGCCCGGCATCACGCTCAGAGCCGGAGCCGCACCCAGTCGGACCCAGCGCCGGAGGACAGTACCACGGATCCCGGCCCGGCGTCACGCTCAGAGCCGGAGCCGCACCCAGTCGGACCCAGCGCCGGAGGACAGTACCACGGATCCCGGCCCGGCTGTCTCAGAGCCGGAGCCGCACCCAGTCAGACCCGCGCCGGAGGACAGTACCACGGATCCCGGCCCGGTGTCACGCTCAGAGCCGGAGCCACACCCAGTCGGACCCAGCGCCGGAGGACAGTACCACGGATCCCGGCCCGGCGTCACGCTCAGAGCCGGAGCCGCACCCAGTCGGACCCAGCGCCGGAGGACAGTACCACGGAGCCAGTGCCGTGCTCAGAACCAGACCTATGGTCCAGGACCGAGAGGGAACTGAACGGACATAACAGACCGGGATCCAAGCCAGCAGTCGAGAGACAGATCCGAAGCCCGCGAGGCAGAGCCGCGACACCTCGGAACCTGACCCGACCAGAGCAACAGATCCAGTTCCGGTGCCAGGGAGCGCTCGTGCGCCTGGGAGAGGGGACCGACGCCAGCTGTCAGAGCCGGTCCACATGCTACGGCGGGGTGGGCCCACACACGCTGGCCTGGCCCCTGACCGGGCCGGCTGATCACCTCAAATGCCGACGGTGCAGCGGACTCCCGCGCATGGGTCTGGGACGCCGGTGGTCGCGGGCGTCGGCGTGGCCGATGTCAGCTGACTGTCAGTCCGGCGGCAACGGCGCGCCAACCACAGGCCCACACAGCCGACACCTACCATCACCACGGCACAAGGTCCACCTCAACACGGCTACCATCACCAGCGGCAACAGAGGTCCACCTCAAACACGGCTACCACCACCAGCGGCAACAGAGGTGCCACCCAACACGGCTACAATCACCAGCGGCACAGAGTGCCACCCAAACACGCCTACACGGCACATACCAGCGCAGCATCACCCAAACACGGCTCGTCACCAGCCAAGTGCCACCTCAAACACGGCTACCATCACCAGCGGCAACAGAGGTGCCACCTCAAACACGGCTACCATCACCAGCGGCAACAGAGGTGCCACCTCAAACACGGCTACCATCACCAGCGGCAACAGAGGTGCCACCTCAAACACGGCTGCAATCACCAGGGCAATAGAGGTGGAGGTGCTCGCTTCGACCGCACTGCCGACTAGAGCACAGTACAGCTTTGTCTCATCCACTGATGGGTCCCCATACAGCAGCTCGGGTACCGTGTCTGCAGACTGCAGGGTTGCCCTGCAACGGCCGGGAGCCACTCTGCACAATGGCTCGGGTGCCCTCCGCCCTGTAGGAGTGCCACTACAACTGCTGGCGTGCCTCTCTACAGACTGTAGACAGTCTCCTATGGCTGGCGTGCCCCCTCTGCTCGTCACAGGAATGCCCTTGCTATAGCTGAGGTTCCTCTAAAAATTGTGGAGGGCGCCAGTACCCACGCGCCTCCCCTTCCCTAGCTGCACCACCAGTGAAGAAGAACCTTGGGTTCAATTACGACGCATTCAACCGCCAGGTTATACAGAGTCGCCAACCTATCACGCCGATTGGTCGCGGGTGGACTCGGTAAATGCCGCCGGTCGTGAGATTCGAACCCACAATCTCGCGACCAAGAGTCCGACGCTCCACCCACTGAACTACCGCAGCCCCCTGCACCACTAGTGTACACTATCTGACAGCGTAACTCTGGGCACAATATATGGCCCGGGCAATGGCTTCCCATGGCTGCTCCACTGGTGTGCACTAGCTGACAGCACAATCATTGTCACAATATTACTAAGGCCGGGTATTGGCAATATAGCCAAAACTAGGTCAAACAAAGCATGGAATATATACATCGCGGTGCCTTCCGACGGCTGTGACTTTCTGACGGTATTCATGGAGGGCCAGGTGCACCGGTTGATCGACGATTATTTGACCGTGACCTCACATCTGCTACTTTTCCGGACCGGAGAGAAGATGAAGCCTCGGTTTTGGAGCATCGCGATGCATACTATAACTGGAATAACTCACATTTTGATCTGGATTGCATACCTATATTCAGTGATTTCATATTACTTTGGCGCAGTGATAAAATATTCGTAAAATAGGGTGGAAAATACCACTTTCTGAACACTTAATCGACATCCTTCTCCAAGAAATATCTACATCCTGTTCCATGTTGCGTGCTCATGAGCTCTTTGCGTCTCCTTTCTAATTGTATGTTGCGTATAAGTATCATGTTAATGCTCCTAATAAGGAATAGTGATACACGAACATTTGGCAACGCAATTTCGGGTCAAGGGATTAACTATGATGTAATATGGCGTACGGCATCAGTGTATAGCATAGGTACTTTTCTCTCCGTCCCGAATATAGCTGTTCCTATATCATGAATATCAAAGCAAATGACAAATGTACAGCTGTAAGTACCTACACCATTGGCTCAAATTTGAATCTGAAAGACATCAAATGCATTTTAATTGACACTAATTATATGGCAAATTTCGACATCCTTCCATGCCCGTTTCGACATCTCACACCTAACGAAAAACCAATATTTTAACCCTGCTTTGGCGCCACTAGAATGGACAGTCAGATTCACCCACGGCTCCGCTCTTGTTCCAGGTGGGTGTGTTCGTGCTGCCCCGAGGACTGGGGGGGGGGGGACTGGTCAGGGCAATCGTGGTGAAGGAACAAGAGTAGGTCGCTAGTTCTAAAGTAGGTTTTGTTGTTGGTTGGTTATTTGGGCTTAGGGGACATCGACTGCTTCTGTCATACAGCGCCCATAGGTTTTGTTGTTGCCAGTTTGCTTGTTTGTTTGGTCGATTTCTATGTTCTGTCTGAGGACTGTGTAAGCAGGTGGAGGTGTGGACAAGGAAGGTGGAGAGCCTTAGTATATCAACTGTGGGACCCGGTGTAGGTGGCGTTAGCGCAGCGGGTTACACGAAAGACGTCGATAGTGGTAGCGGAGGATGTGGTTAGTATTAGGCTAAGGGTAATAACTAAAGGGTAGAGGGTGGCAAGACGTAGGGGTACTAGGTTAGTAGTTGACAGTGAAGGGTGGCAAGAAGAATGGATACTATGTTAGTAGTAGCGGAGAGTGGAGGGAGGCAAGAACAATTGATACTATGTTAGTAGAAGCGGAGAGTGAGGGGTGGCAAGAAGAATGGATACTATGTTAGTAGTAGCGGAGAGTGAAGGGTGGCAAAAAGAATGGATACTATGTTAGTAGTAACGGACAGTGGAGGCTGGCAACAAGTAGGGGTGCTGGCTTATAGCATGGGCACTTGCATCGTTATCATTGATATCGATATCCACAGATCAGGTACCCCTCAAAACACGGATAACTGGTGCAGTCATACGTACTCAATTTCCTTAAAAATTGGTTTGAAAGAGTTATAGCAAGTATTTGAACTCATTATATTCATGGCGAATTCGACATTTTGCTGTATTCGTTTCAACATCTTACACCTAACGAGGAACCACCATTTTAACACTGATGCTGTAGGCAAAGGTAGACCAGGTGGAACGGAAGAAGCATACATGTCTCCGGTATGCAGGTTAGTTGAAGCGCCCAAAATACCTAGATAGCCAACTCTGTTGGAAGTCAATAGAGGCGTGTCGACATTAATCTTTCCGAAGGTGGCAGGACGACATAAGTGATACTGCACAGCATTAGTAGGTATTGTGGCAGCTAAGAGCTGTTTGGAAACGTGGTAAAGCTTTTGCATCTTGCCTCAGATAGAAAGCATGTCAAGTTACAAACACAAGTTACAACGTTCTACAAACACTTGTCAAAGAGAATGTCCAGGCTCATCGTAATAGACATGACCTTGTAAGGGATATCAACATGAATTCCGATCTTGGAGAGGTACTTCAGAACTGGCCTGGTATACTGAAAAGATTGTCCATAGTAGCGCAATGTAGTAGTTTCCTTAGAACTCGGGATTAATTAGGGCTCAATCTCTTCTCATAGTATCCTTCATTACACGCTTACCCCAGATGGCCCCCGTAGCTCGCATTAAGCTTTATTACACTTTATTTTAATTACACCATATTTTGATTACACTTTATTAACACTTTCTTACCTGGTATAGCTGTTCTAGCTGCTTCGGGATTACTTTTGGTTGGTTATTGGTCCTACGACACATCGACCATTGCGTCATGCAGCGTCGCCAATCGCTCACGCCGATTGGTCGCGGGCGAAGAGTAGCGACAGGCGAGACTCGAACCCACAACCTTTCGACTGTGAGACGGTCAACTTACCCATAGACTACTCCCACCTTGGTGATCACTTTTAAAAGCGACCAAAACATTCGCGCCCTTTGTACCGCAGGATGGTACACAGGGTTACATCTAACACAGCCAACATATTCTGTAATTCTTGAATTAACTAATTCTTCTTTAATTTTTATATTAATCAATTCTTCTTCAATTCTTTAATTTGTAATGGGCCATCCCATCAAACCACATTCATCCCCCGCGAACGGTCCTACAACAGAGGCCTACATGCCTGAACAGAAATGTTGGCATCACAGTGATAAATTATGCGTGAAATAGAGTAGAAAATATCACTTTCCGAGTATTGAATAGAAATCCTTTCAAAGAACGTATGGACATAGTGCTTGTTGATACGTGCTTATGGAGTCAGGGCCCAGCCCAGAGCCGGGCTGGCCCAGTACACTAGCCCAGAGCCGGGCAGCGGCAGTACACCAGTCCAGAGCTGGGCAGTGGCACCGGACACCAGTCCAGAGCCGGGCAGCGGCAGTACACCAGCCCAAAGCCGGGCAGCGGCAGTACACCAGACCAGAGCCGGGCAGCGGCAGTACACCAGCCCAGAGCCGGGCAGCGGCAGTACACCAGCCCAGGGACGGGCAGCGGCATTACACCAGTGGAGAGCCGGGCAGCGGCAGTACACCAGTCCAGAGCCGGGCAGTGGCACCGGACACCACAGCCAGACAGTGACACCAGCCACCACAGCCAGGCAGTGGCACCAGACAGACAAACCACAGACACCAGGTTGGACAGGACAGCCACAGTCAGGCAGTGGCACCAGGTTAGACAGGACAGCCACAGCCAGGCAGTGGCACCAGACAGACAAACCACACCGGACAGAACAACCACAGCCAGGCAGCAGCACCGGACAGAACAACCACAGCCGGGCAATGGCACCAGGTTAGACAGGACAGCCACAGTCAGGCAGTGGCACCGGACAGAACAACCACAGCCAGGCAGTGGCACCAGGTTAGACAGGACAACCACAGTCAGGCAGTGGCACCGGACAGAACAATCACAGTCGGGCAATGGCACCAGGTTAGACAGGACAGCTACAGCCAGGCAGTGGGCACCAGACAGGCCGACCAGAGGCCAGGCCACCACAGCCCCGCCACGCCATCCGCAAATTCCGGCCTCGGGGTTGCCATCGCGCCCGGCCGCCCGCCGTGTACACAGCGTTACCGGGAGATGGGCCGACCAGCCGGACCGACTACCTCGCGCGCCGGCCGTCCAAAGGTCAGTGCACCACAGCGCCAGCACTCGGAGCGCGTCGCGCACGTGACGGTGGTGCCAGCCGGAGGGCGGGCGGGACGTGCTCGGACGAGCCAGCTCGACCGTGCACCGACCGGTCCCGTGACGCCGTCGGACGGCCAGAGGGCCGCCCGCCGCAACATATGGCTACCGGGCAGCGGTCCCGGCCGCCGAGCCAGGCCCAGGTCACGCTGACGGCACCGTGCTCGGCCGCACACTTCTGCAGTCGGTGCCGGCCGTCCGGCCCAGACGACAGTCGTTCTCGACCGCGAGCCGCCCCGGCGCCCCGACGACCAAATCGCCGCCGGCCGATCGCAACGGCAGACCGGCAGCGAGGAGCACAACCGATGGGCCGCGTCGGCACCGGCCGGCGCCGACTCGCCAGCCCGACGGTTCTGCGACATGTCCCGTCGGACGACCGTGTGTTGGCTGCCAATGGCCCCCAGCGGACGACATCGGCAAAGGACGTCATTCCGAAGTTTGACCGTCCATCCGCCCGATATGGAATCCCATTTCGATGCGATGACTGGAGCTCACAGAACTGTACGCGTCCGCGAAATTCTGGCCCACGTTTCCACGACAAATTCGATTCGGGAGCGCCGCCCACAGAGCTCAATCCGCGAAGCGACAGCGCAGTTGCGACGCCATCCGAATGCGCGCCGGCCGGCGAACAAACGCACGCGCGAGAAGGTCCGAGCGCCCATACAGATGTCACGTCGATAGCCCGTGGAAAGCAATATCCGGGAGCAGCGCGTCGGCAGTCGGTGTGGCGTCTGTCCCGTGGCAGGCACCGCCGCTCAGCGCGGCGTGTGGGTCGGCAGCGGAGGCCGGCTGTGCCAGGCCCCCGGCCGCCTCGCCCCGTCGCGCCAGCTCGTTTCACGGAACGCTGGCGCCCGGCCCGGGGTCGGCTCCTCAGCGCTTCCCGGCCGTGTGGGTCGGCTACTAAGCCGTTCCGACGCCCGAACAATCCGGAGTTGGCCCGGCGGCCGGCCCCACGGCTTACCAACTGGAACAGATCTGGCGGGAGGGGTCAGCTGGTCCAGACCGGACCGGACCAGACCAGACCAGACCAGACCAGACCAGACCAGACCAGACCAGACCAGACCAGACCTGACCGTCTGGCCGGCCAGTCTTCCGCAGCCCGGCCAAAGTGCGGTGCGGCGGCCTGACCGTTTCGCATCGTAACCCAATATGGAAGCCAACAGCTGTCCACAGCAGCACGGCAGCCCCGTTCCGGCACAGCACCGAAGCCGACGGGCAACAACACATACATGTATCCCAGCCGGCCGACTACCGCACAGCGCCGCAGTTACCGGGCCACAGCGCAATAGCACCACAGCCAGCACACCATAACGCAGAGTGGTATGTAGCTGGCGAGCGAGAACGCCTGGCAGCAAGCCGGCCATCACGCAGAGCCATTGATAAACATTCGCGAAGTAGGATGGAATATACCACCTACTGAAGGCTGAATCGACATCCTTCCTAAAGGAGCATCGACATCTTGCTTCTTGGTGCGCGTTTGTGAAGTCGTCATTTCTCGTTTCTAACTGCAAGTATCATGCTTACAAGTATCATGTCTATGCTCACCATAACGGCTCCGGGATCGTGATAACGAACATCCCGCAGCGCAATTACAGATGGTGGGATTAACTATGATGTGCTATGTTATATAATACCAGTATATAGCATAGGTGTTCATATCTTTGTTGTTGATACTGGTGTCCCCAACTTAGGTACCTGTCAAAACATGGAAAGCGGGAACAGTGATATGAATGCCATTGCCTCAAAACTGGGTTTGCAGGACTTATAAATATTCCAACAACATTACTTCCACGGTGACATCATGCTGTACTCGTTTCGAAATCGCACAGCTAACAACAAATTATTATTTTCGCACTGCGGCAAGCGGTGGTCAGCGGGGCATAGCTGGCACATGAGCCCGGAAGTGCACGGCACGGGCCAGCCACGGCCAGCGCCCGCCCAGCCACAACCGGCAGCCAGAAGGCAGCGCGGCAGAACTGCGCCGTTCGCGGCGGAACCGGCCCACCCCCCGTAATTACCCTGCGCATAATTCAGCGCAAATTGTACACGCGGAGGTGAGCTGGCGGCGGCTTAGGTTTAATAAGCGACGATACGCCGAAACCCGTGTGGCACACGCGTGGCTGCCTGACTCACATCGAGCGGGCTGGGAGTCGACTCGGCTGCCGCAGTGACCTCTAAGCCCGCCGAATGTCAGCCAGTCACGACGCCCCCGTTGGCGGACGGACACTATCACGCCTCACTCCCATTTAGCGTCACGATCACAGCCGTGAAAATAATCACATGGAGTTCAAGGTGCACCTCCCTCTCCCTCGCCATGCATTTTGGATGGCCACGCTCAGAAACGCAAGTTCACCCACCAGTTCAAGTTCAAATGCGATTTAAACGAAAAGTAAAATATGCTCGGCGGCAGTATGCGTGCCGCGGGAGCCGCGCCCGGGCGGGCGGAGGTCCTGCCGAGGGCACTCGGTGACCACTGTCGGTCACGATATCAAACACGACTTCAAACGCCCCAGCTGCACGAGATGTCACAGACGGACGACAGCCACACATACACACATACATACAGCACATACACACACACGTATACACCACCCTCACACAGACCGACACAGACTGCAAAGTCGGACAAAGACGTGGGACACCGGCGTTTCACAACGGACGGTCGGCGGCGGCCGGCAGAGTGGAGAGCGTGGGAGAGAGCGTGGCGGAGCGGGGCGAGTTTCGTCAGCTGGCGGGCGGGCGCGACGGCAGCGATGGCCGCCGGCCGGCCGGTGCTGCCACCACGTGCCGGTCCGCCGCTCTGGCGGGCCCGCGGCGCGCGCGCCCACCCGCCACTCGACCGGCGGCCGCCGCCAGCGTCTCGCTGCCGGCCTCGCACCCCACAGAGACGCGAGGGCTTTCACCGGCGGCGCGACAAAAACGACACCGCTGCGAGAGCCTGCCGGCGCGGAGGTGGCGGCGGCACAGCACCTTCGTCTCCAGCGCTTCCAGCGGGGGAAGCCGGCGGCGCCCTTGGCCGGCTGCGGCGCCAGGCCGGGCGGTGGCGACGCCGTCGCCGAACACTCTGGCGGGGGCGGTCGGCCGTAGTGGTGGTGGCGCCCGGGCCGCGGCGGCCTCGCCTCCAGGTGGCGCAGAAATGCCATCTCATGCCGGCGCGCGGATCTCATGTGCACAGCTCCGGGCCGGACGCGTGGCAGGGCAGGTCATGCCCCTGGCCGGCGGCGGCGTCGGCGGCGGCGGCTGCTGCGTTCCAGCGGTCCGCACCGCCGGGCGCGCCGACACCACCCACTCCACGCACGTTCACTGTCGCGCGAGCACGAGCGCAAACACGTCACCGTCCACTGCTGCGCGGCTGTCGGCGGCACACGTCACTGCACGGCGCACACTTGCTGGCCAGCGGCCGGTGGACGCGCGGTGCGCCCGCTGCCGCCCGAGGCACTGTGTGGGGCACGCGCGCCGCCGCGGCCGGGCACACTCGGCCTGCAACACGACGGGCGGGCGGACGGCGCGCCGGCCCGGCCACGTGACGGCCGCGATCCGGCTATTTTGGTGGTGTGCCGTCGACTGGTGGGCACGCGGCCTGGCTCCGCCGCCGACCGTTGGCTGCGCCCGGCCGAGGTAAGTCGGCCAGCAGGTTTCACCGCCGCCAAGCCGCGCTCAGCCTCTCCAGAGGCGGCGCCAGGTGCCGCCGGTGGTGGGCAGAAACGGACCACAGACGGAGACAAGCAGACAGCTATACATATACACATACAAATACGAATAGCCCGCTAGACGGCGACACACACACACACACACAGACACCACAGGACTGACGGTGACTAAAACTCACCTGGGCGAGCGAGACTTGGAGCGCGAGCCTGATCGCGAGCGCGACGAGCGACTGCTGCTGGACGAGCTGCGGCTGGTGGCCGACGAGCGCGACCGGCTGGACGAGCGCGAGTGTGAGCGCGACTCGGAGCCGGAGCCGCTGCCCGACCTGCGGCACCGTCCGTCGGTTATTGCCAGCCTGGGGGTGCGCCGACTGCGACGGCCGCACGGTACCGACCGACACACACACACACACGGTCGGTGAGGGTGTGCTGGTGCACCAGTGGCGGTACTGGCCGACACACGGTCGGTGAGGGTGTGCTGGTGCACCAGTGGCGGTACTGGCCGACACACGGTCGGTGAGGGTGGGCTGGTGCACCAGTGGCGGTACTGGCCGACACACGGTCGGTGAGGGTGTGCTGGTGCACCAGTGGCGGTACTGGCCGACACACGGTCGGTGAGGGTGTGCTGGTGCACCAGTGGCGGTACTGGCCGACACACGGTCGGTGAGGGTGTGCTGGTGCTGGTGCACCAGTGGCTGGTCACCAGTGGGGTACTGGCCGACACACGGTCGGTGAGGGTGTGCTGTGGTAAGGGTGTGCTGGTGCACCAGTGGCGGTACTGGCCGACACACGACACACGGTCGGTGAGGGTGTGCTGGTGCACCAGTGGCGGTACTGGAGGCGACTGGTGCACCATGGCGGTACTGGCCGACACACGGTCGGTGAGGGTGTGCTGGTGCACCAGTGGCGGTACTGGCCGACACACGGTCGGTGAGGGTGTGCTGGTGCACCAGTGGCGGTACTGGCGTACTGGCCGACACACGGTCGGTGAGGGTGTGCTGGTGCACCAGTGGCGGTACTGGCCGACACACGGTCGGTGAGGGTGCGCTGGTGCACCAGTGGCGGTACTGGCCGACACACGGTCGGTGAGGGTGTGCTGGTGCACCAGTGGCGGTACTGGCCGACACACGGTCGGTGAGGGTGTGCTGGTGCACCAGTGGCGGTACTGGCCGACACACGGTCGGTGAGGGTGTGCTGGTGCACCAGTGGCGGTACTGGTCGCTGGTGCACCAGTGGCGGTACTGGCCGACACACGGTCGGTGAGGGTGTGCTGGTGCACCAGTGGCGGTACTGGCCGACACACGGTCGGTGAGGTGGGTGGTGCACCAGTGGCGGTACTGGCCGGCTCGGTGAGGGTGGCTGGTGCACCAGTGGCGGTACTGGCCGACACACGGTCGGTGAGGGTGTGCTGGTGCACCAGTGGCGGTACTGGCCGACACACGGTCGGTGAGGGTGGTGTGCACAGTGGCGGTACTGGCCGACACACGGTCGGTGAGGGTGTGCTGGTGCACCAAGTGTGCTGGTGCACCAGTGGCGGTACTGGCCGACACACGGTCGGTGAGGGTGGGCTGGTGCACCAGTGGCGGTACTGGCCGACACACGGTCGGTGAGGGTGTGCTGGTGCACCAGTGGCGGTACTGGCCGACACACGGTCGGTGAGGGTGTGCTGGTGCACCAGTGGCGGTACTGGCCGACACACGGTCGGTGAGGGTGTGCTGGTGCACCAGTGGCGGTACTGGCCGACACACGGTCGGTGAGGGTGTGCTGGTGAGCACCAGTGGCGGTACTGGCCGACACACGGTCGGTGAGGGTGTGCTGGTGCACCAGTGGCGGTACTGGCCGACACACGGTCGGTGAGGGTGTGCTGGTGCACCAGTGGCGGTACTGGCCGACACACGGTCGGTGAGGGTGTGCTGGTGCACCAGTGGCGGTACTGGCCGACACACGGTCGGCGAGGGTGTGCTGGTGGTAAGGGTGTGCTGGTGCACCAGTGGCGGTACTGGCCGACACACGGTCGCTTGGAGACGGTAACAAACAGCCAGCCGCATCAAGCATGCATCAGACTTCCCCGAAGTGATTAGAGGGGAGGGGAGTGCGGTCAAGCAGCTTGGATATCAATTTTCACGAGTATACGGATATTTGACCAGATGGCAAGGGTACGAGGAATCATTAGACGAGAGTTCAGACCATGCAACACAGCTGGTTCCACTCCGTGTCAACATATGCGCGATTAACCTACGTCGCCAACGATCCTGCAGACAAATGAGCACGCGCGAGAACCGCGCATGCGCAGCACGTGCACCTGACGCTGACGATAAATTCTGCACCGACTAATGGCGGCTACCTTCCAGGCGCATCGTCACGTGATTAACACATGAGCCGGCTTAACGACACGGCGCTGCACCGTCCTTGGCATTTCACAGAAGGGGTCATGCAGTCGTGCAGCCAGCCTCAGATGGGGACTGACTGACACAGAGGGTACGGCTGGGGGCTAGCACAGCCAGCATCAGCTAGGGACCAGCACAGCGGGTACGGCGGGGCCAGCACAGCGGACACGGCTGGGGGCCAGCACAGCGGGTACGGCGGGGGCCAGCACAGCGGACACGGCTGGGGGCCAGCACAGCGGGTACGGCGGGGGGCCAGCACAGCCAGCATCAGCTAGGGACCAGCACAGAGTGTACGGCTGGGGGCCAGCACAGCCAGCACCAGCTGGAGACTGGCACAGCGGGTACGGCGGGGGCCAGCACAGCGGGTACGGCGGGGGCCAGCACGGCGGACACGGCTGGGGACTGACACAGCGATCACGGCTAGGGACTAGCACAGATGGTACGGCTCTGGACCAGCACAACAGGTACAGCTGGAGGCGCCCGTTCGCCGCAGTGCTGCAGTAAATCTTCACTGGCACGTAACAGCTGGGCGAACACTTCAACAAATGCAATCACCGGCGATGTCCACACACGCCGTTTCACTTCAGTTGGCTATCTATTATGTAGCTTGGGCAGTCATATTGCGGCGCGCGCGTCCCAGTCCTACCATAGCCAGCGCGCAGGAAAGCCAGCTCCTGCGCCGACAGGGTCGATCGTGCCAATCGCACAGCGAGACTTCGAGTGGTTAAGGTATTGGGCTCTGGGTACCAAAGGTCCCGGGTTCGACACTCGCATCGCTTCGGATATTTCCCAATCCCACGGCCCACCGGCGAAACAGTGTGGGCGGTGCCATTAGCCGTGAATGTGCACAAAGTGCGTCGTGAATCACCCAATAAACAAAGAAACAAACGGCAATTCGTGACATCCGCTTTGCGAACAATTTTTTCTGTCCATTTTTTGTATACAAATGTGGGCCGAATTCCTACCGGGGTGGCTTGATGGATCTGGGCCCTATCGATAAGCACACCTTTTTGCGTGAATCCTGGCCTCACCATCCGATGATGATGATTATTGGGGTTTTTGGGTGCGTCAACCCATGTAGATCATATTGCTCACCATCCGATCCGTGAATTCCATTTCAACGGCAGAACTTTAACCGAAAGCCTGCGTGCCGTCAATGCACCGACACGGCCGCCCCGGTAACTCCGCCCCGGCCTTATCGGACCAGTTGTCAACTGACCCTCTCAGTCGGGGCCAACGTCCACTCCTTTCACACAGATGTCTGCTTTAGAGGTATGTTTCGAGATCCTGCTGTCTTAGGCCAGTGACCTGTTTATATTTGACCGACTCATAATTGGGACAAGCCGTCGAGTCGCCCAGCTTCACCGCAAAGGAACGACAAGGTGGTGATTAGTGGTTTTACGACACCTCAGTCGTTGAGCCATGCAGCGTCGCCAATCTCTCACGCCGATTGGTCGCGGACGAAGAGTAGCGGCAGGTGAGACTTGAACCCACAATATTTAGATTACGAGACGGGCGCCTTATCCCTAGACTACTGCGATTGCCGTTCCCCTAAAAGGAACCGCAATCGTAATGCAAAAACGCACGGCAGGCTGGGGTGTCTTACATAGAACCACACGACAAATTTATGCCAACACCACTGCCTAGTATTTGGGCTGAAATAAGTATCCATCGGCCATGCATCCAGGACAATATTTCAGTGCCTGGCGTTCGGTTCGGTGAGATCAAGAGGTGGGCATAGGCTCCCCCTGGACGAAGGAGGCTGTTGATCCCCAGCATCTACAGAGTGGACATCACGCCTATGGGCGTCGGACGACAACACGGGTGAATATATCCAATACCCCTCAATATTGTCGGTGGATCTCAGGGACGCTCGACTGCCCAGCTGCCAGAGGCGCAGCTGCCAGAGGCGCAGCTGCCAGAGGCGCAGCTGCCAGAGGCGCGGCGGCCAGCAGCCGGCGGCAGAGCCTCACCGTTTCGGCTGGGCGGCGGCCTTGTTGTTGTTGATGGTGACGCGCGCGTGCTGCAGTGCGGCCGGCGAGCCGCGCCGCGCCAGCGACTTGCCGACGCCCGGCGACCGCTCGCCGACGTACATGTCGCCGCCGAACCGGCCCAGCTCGCCGCCATACCAGCCCGGGCCGCGGTAGCGCGACCCTTGACCTCTGCCGAAACAAACACACCACGTTACATGTATGCCGACGGACGGGCGGACCGATAGGTGGGCGGGCGAGCGGACCGACAGGTGGGCGGGCGAGCGGACCGACAGGTGGGCGGGCGAGCGGACCGATAGGTGGGCGGGCGAGCGGACCGATAGGTGGGCGGGCGAGCGGACCGATAGGTGGGCGGGCGAGCGGACCGATAGGTGGGCGGGCGAGCGGACCGATAGGTGGGCGGGCGAGCGGACCGACAGGTGGGCGGGCGAGCGGACCGATAGGTGGGCGGGCGGGCGGACAGATAGGTGGGCGGGCGAGCGGACCGATAGGTGGGCGGAGGGGGGCGAGCGGACCGATAGGTGGGCGGGCGAGCGGACCGACAGGTGGGCGGCGAGCGGACCGACAGGTGGGCGGGCGAGCGGACGATAGGTGCGGCGAATAGGTGGGCGGGCGAGCGGACCGACAGGTGGGCGGGCGAGCGGACCGATAGGTGGGCGGACAAACGGACGCACAGGTGGGTTGGTGAACGGACGGATGCGTACAGTTATTGCCACATGTAATTCTTCGCATAAAATTCAGCATGAACATGACAACCAAACCAGGTACGTGGTGGATCTGTCAGCATGACATCGGAATATGCGAACGAAGCTGTACAACCCAGACCGAAACAGTACCAACTTCACAAATATTGTCACGGCGGCGTATCACCCGGCTGCACGTCCAGTCCACGACAGGTGGTGCCGCTGCCTTGCCCCACCCCAGGCCAACGGTCAGACGACTACCCGTCCGCCACACCGTACCGGCACGACCTAGTCCACGACAGGTGGTGCCACCCCCGCCCCGCTCCAAGTCAGCCGTCAGACGACTTCTGTGGTGGTTATTGGTTTTACGACACGTCGACCGTTGAATCGTGTAGCGTCGCTAAACTCTTACGCCGATTGGTTGCGGGCGAAGAGTAGCGGCAGGTGAAACTCGAGCCCACAATCTTTCGATCGTGAGACGGGTAACTTACCCCTAGACTAGTCGCCCCAGTCAGACGACTATCCGTCCGCCACCGGGAAACCAGGGTGTGAAGGTAACTTAGCTGTATCTAGTAAATGGTGGATCTCTCGGGTGGAACTGATACGAACCAGTGAAAGATATAAACAAAAATATAAACATAAATAAAACTTAGGGTGACAATGTTTCAAGTTGCGCCATTTTCACAAGAGTTTTATGTCAACATGTTCACTCTATAGGCCGGGACGATCCCGGTGGGTAGTCAGAGCCAACTCAATCCGGCCGCCAGCCAAATCTACAGCTGCCTGTATTCGACCTTCGAAGGGCAGGGAGGGGACGAGTGCTGTAAATCAATTCGCTCCATTCAAAGCCACATGCGCATTACTGAACACGCGCCCAGTGACGGACACCGGCCATGACGGGCCGCAGCCCCAGTGACGGACACCGGCCATGACGGGCCGCAGCCCAGTGACGGACACCGGCCATGACGGGCCGCAGCCCGAGTGACGGACACCGGCCATGACGGGCCGCGGCACCAGTGGCGGACACCGGCCATGACGGGCCGCAGCCCAGTGACGGACACCGGCCATGACGGGCCGCAGCCCCAGTGACGGACACCGGCCATGACGGGCCGCAGCCCCAGTGACGGACACCGGCCATGACGGACCGCGGCACCAGTGGCGGACCATGATAACCATGACGGGCCGCAGCCCCAGTGACGGGCCATGATAACCATGACGGGCCGCGGCCCCAGTGACGGGCCATGATAACCATGACGGGCCGCAGCCCCAGTGACGGGCCATGATAACCATGACGGGCCGCAGCACCAGTGACGGGCCATGATAACCATGACGGGCCGCGGCACCAGTGGCGGACCACGATAACCATGACGGGCCGCAGCACCAGTGACGGGCCATGATAACCATGACGGGCCGCAGCACCAGTGACGGGCCATGATAACCATGACGGGCCGCGGCACCAGTGGCGGACCATGATAACCATGACGGGCCGCGGCACCAGTGGGGGACCACGGTGACCGTGACGGGCCGCAGCAGCTGTGACGCAGTGGCACCAGCGCGGCGGCGGCGGGCACCGTCACGTGCCGCGTCTCAGGGTCGCCGGCTCCGGCCGGCTGTGACGCAGCCGCGCTCAGCCGACCGTGACATGACGTCTGGACAGCTGTGTGACGGCCGAGACGCTGGCGGTGCTTCTAATCCGGCCGGCCGTACAGCCGGATACCGGCCAGACGGGGGCGCCGGCGCCGGCGGCGCGCCGGCCCGCTCCACGCCACCACCGCGATCCGAACCATAATGGAGCGGGTGCACGAAGGCTCCCAGTCAGTCGGAGGCATGTGCCGGTCTCGTTCTGTCCGGTGCCGTGGCAATCGGGTGCATCTGTCAATGTGCATTTTTGATGATACCTGTGGCGCCGTCACGACTCAGGACCGCTATATTCCCGCTACTGGTGGTAACAACAGGACCGCTACATTCCCGCTGCTGGTGGTAACAACCAAAAACGATGGAATCTGTGATTCATCTGAGATTCATCTGATATTCATCAGAGATTCGTGTGATTCATGTGATTCATCTGAGAATCTGGGATTCATCAGCAAGCCGTTGCTACTATATGTTATCACAAGTTTCGAGTTCGTTGGTTAGTTATTTGGACTTTAGGGCGCCTCGACAAATACGGCTATATTGCGCCCAATCCATTTCTTCAGAAGCTCAAGGACAGATAACTGCAGGTCGGCGGTCCTTTACCATTTTGGCGGCCATTCATCCCTTGTCGGGGAACACCAGACACAGCACGCGACACAGCGCACCTTCCCATGCTATTTCCAACCCGATGGCTCGAAATTTGCCGGCTGGAATTGTCTCTGGTCGACCACGCCAGCTTTAGATAGTCACCAAGTCCACGAATGTCTACTCGGGCTCCTTTCGCAGCCGGGGCTGCCGTTTGAACTCAAAATATTCTCACCACTCAGCATATTGGATTCAGTTGGTTATTTGGAAGCTTCGACCAGACTTGCTCATTTGCGCCCAAACATTGGCATCAGACCTCCGATATTCAGACGGCGACAGAGGAATGTGGCCAGCGCCCACCGCACCACTCCTAGGTTATAACTGATGATTGAGGCTTTAGGGCACACCAACTGCGGGCAGTTATTACGGATTTCATTTGAAAACGGATCACATTCATCGAGAGACGTGGTGGCGGCGGACATGGCGTCGCATTCCCACCTGGAGGTGGCTCACTTCATGCCGGCTCAACCAGTGAACAAACAATTTCAACACTCAACAACCGTGCATTTTTTTGGAAATTGGCACATGTAGTTTTCTGTACCTCTAAGCACGATTCTTAGAGTATTAGAGCAGTGGAAAGGATGGTTTTTTAGTTATTGACACTTTCTGATTTTGCAACAGGTCTCAAAAACGTGATTTTTGAACAGCCATGCCTTGCAAAGTTCCTATGGTATCGAAATATGTTTGGCATATATGTCATACTTACTTTTCTAAAGTTTGCCTTTGCATAAAGCGTACGCATATTTGCCCACGTATGCAAACATGGCTACAAGATGAGGCGGGGAACACGGGTGAGCACGACAGGCGTGAAGCCCAGCTTCGATCCAGACAGAAGCAGCAGTGTCCTGAAACTGATCATTTGTGTGGTGGAGGGGACGCGAGGGTGATAGTCAAAAAAGCCAACTGATGTTTTTAAAAAATGTTAAAATGTCGTGGAGTTGTTAGGGCGCGTCGACTGCGTTGGTCATTTTGCGCCCACGCGCAAATGCACATAAGATAATGGCGATGTCTGTCTCCGCTGCCTTTACGAATCAGGGAAGCGCTGCAGCCAGAAACCGTAAGTGCTGTTATATGTCTAAATTTCACTGATAATGAGGAATATAAAGGCAAAAGTAGTACTCAATGATGTCAAAAAGCGTAATGTCAATATAATTTGTATTAAGTGTGGGTCTCCACTCGACTTTCAGAATGTTAGGACACTGTAGACTAGGATCTCGACTACTTTTCTGGAAGTAGGAAGCTAATTTTAGCTCAGAACATAGTTCGCCCATTGTGTTACATTGGGGACCGGATTCTTCATCTATGGGGCTTAAAAACTATTTAAAATGAATGAGCTCATTTGTTATAATTTAGAAAAGCTGCAAGCGAGACAACATAAAATTGTATTAGATTGGATAGCGATAAATATTTTCCACAGCAGCGCATTAATACACCATTGGCACAACAAAGGTAAGGGAACAAGAACCATGCTGTTTTCGGTTATGAAAGAACAATGGGTTTCAGTCGGTATATTTTCTGGCATTGCTACTCAACCTCCCAGCGTGAGTAAGGAGAGGACAACATTCGGAACGATATGCTGTTCCGGACGACACAGCAACGACGGTGTTTTCCAGTTATGGGCCGAGACCGATGTCGGTACGAGGCGGACTGCCGACGTCCTCACAAGTGTAACAATTTTCACAACTCATCTCGAACAGTAGGTATGAGCTCTGGCTCTGACTGTGCTACAGTGGCTGACAGCCACACAGAACCTCAGCTGACTCCAACTCGACAGCCACGCCGAACTACAACGGACTCCACTTCGGCAGCCAAACTAAACCACACCGGATTCGACCCCTGACCGGACTCGATCTAGAGTCACACTGAACCAAACGGACTCCATCTCTGCAGCCAAACCGAACCACATCGGACTACACCTCAAATTTGACGCGATATGGAGAGCTACACCGAACAACACGGACTCCACCTCGGCAGCCAAACTGACCGCACCGGACTCCACCTCTGACCGGACTCCGCCTCGGGAGCCAAACTGACCGCACCGGACTCCACCTCTGGCCGGACTCCGCCTCGGGAGCCAAACTGACCGCACCGGACTCCACCCCCGGACTCCGCCTCGGGAGCCAAACTGACCGCACCGGACTCCACCTCTGGCCGGACTCCACCTCGGCAGCCAAACTGACCGCACCGGACTCCACCTCTGGCCGGACTCCGCCTCGGGAGCCAAACTGACCGCACCGGACTCCACCTCTGGCCGGACTCCGCCTCGGGAGCCAAACTGACCGCACCGGACTCCACCTCTGGCCGGACTCCGCCTCGGGAGCCAAACTGACCGCACCGGACTCCACCTCTGGCCGGACTCCGCCTCGGGAGCCAAACTGACCGCACCGGACTCCACCTCTGGCCGGACTCCGCCTCGGGAGCCACACCGAGCCACAGCCGCCTCCGCCTCAGTCCAGAGCAAATAAAACACGAATTCATCTGCACACTAAACAGTGCCTGTGTTGGTACACTAAATGGCCAGGTTTAGCCGGCATGGAGAACAGAACGTGGTGGGCTCGTGCACATCAGTACCTATGCTGTGCTGTGCCTTCGGGACGCATCAGCTGTACTGCTGCGCAGCGCGGCACCACCCGGCCCCGCTGGTGGTGGCCAGTGCCCAGGTGCAGTCACGATGCGCTGCCGCGCGTCTTGCGCCCACCGTCTGCACGGCGGCGCCGTCACCGAAGGGTAACAATTTCGGCCGCAGTCTGGGGAAACTCGGACGTCGGCTCGTGACGTCAGTCGGTCGTGCGGTGTTTGAGTCACGCTGCGGGTACTTCCACTTCCGGACCGTCTCATGGCCGCAGCGTCCGGACCGCAGTGAGAATAGCAACATTTTCAATTTGCTTCAAGTGAAAAAGGTTGCTTTCTTCTCGGCAGTACTAAAATAATGGTCGTTCATTCGGCGTGACACGTCGAAACGAGTACCGTGGGATGTCCCGATTTTCCATCGAAACATTCAGTTGAAAATACCGCTTCGGTCCTTCAAACTCGATTTTGAGCCAGGAGAGAGACCAAATCTTTGCTGCCTACGACAAATACCAAGAGAAACAAACTAATTTTGTGTCACCGCTATGCGCACAACTTGCTAGATCACAATTCTGAGACGTGCACTTTTTAGGCAAAAATGCGCGTCATTCCCTTTCAATACGCAAACTCAACTGGCCAAATAGTCGGGGTCCTGTTCATAGAGTACCCAAAGGCACCGTTACCACTCAGTTTGCGGATGCCGAAGGTCAGGCATTTTTCAGTTCCATTGTCTGGCAAATACCTTCCACAAGTTCTTCACACAACACAGGACGCAGTGAGAAAGGCCGTCACCCGGGGACGACATGATACGGCACCAGCCGGTGCTGAGCTGGTACAGCATCAGCCGGTGCTGATCCGATGCGGCACCAGTCGGCGCTGATCTGATACGGCACCAGCCGGTCCTGAGCTGGTTCAGCATCAGCCGGTGCTAATCTGATATGGTACGAATCAGTGCTGATCTGATATGGCATCAGTCAGCGATACGGACGCTACCGAGCCTCGCCAGGACAAGTGCCAGCTGCTGATCGAGCTCGACCTCGGGCGGTCGGCCAACGCCGGCGGCCAAATTCGACATCGGCTGGGCGTCAGGACATCTAAATCTTTAGCCATACAGAATTAAACGTTTGGCTCGGCCCCATTATTCCCATCATGCTATTCACAGCATCAATATGTGTAAATACAAATAAATATGCAGCCTCTGCAGATATGAAAGTTTGTTTGTTGTTTGTTATTTGGGCTTTAGGGCGCCTTGACCAGAATTGACCATTCGAGCCCAGCAGATATGCATGTGAGATAATATATATATATATATGCATCATGAAATAATATTGCCAAGTGAATGAGGAAAAAGTATCTCATACGGTACAACACCTGTGCTGTGCTGCTTCCAGAATATTTCCTAGTTTGGACACGACTTGTGCTCGGCTCAAGTTGGGTCGAGAATCGACCTATGCATCACTCGTTTTTGGATGAGTCGCGAGTTGAATCGATTATTTTCCCCAAAGTATATCGAGTCGTAAGTTGGGTCACATCTTTATAAGAGTTCAATCATGAGTCAATCATTCAAATATCATGTGTGGGCAGTGCACACTGAACCATATGGCCCATGAGACTGATACCACTGATACCACAAAAATCTGAGTCCAGCACAAGTCTGGTTTGGACACGCCCGTAGCGAGCGGTGACCATAAGGCTGTGGAGATATTGGGTGGAGTTTTAATGTTAAAAGATGTGCAGGATATGCACGTTGCGTCGATTACACCGCTGATCATATGGAAACAAGCTTCAGTTACATGCAAGTACGAACATACGTGTTCAACTACACACGAGTCCCCGTGTGAACATGCAAGAAGAACAGCCAGGTTTGAGATGGTGCCAGGAGCTCGAGAACCACGTCAGAATAGTTCGCCGAGTCACGGTTATCTCTGAATTTATATTGAACAAAATTGCGAAATTATATAAAACTTCGCTTTCTGGAATATGCCTTTTCAAATAGTGCCAAAATGACTTGCCTGTTCTTTTGATCTTTTACTCATAAAAAAATCGTCCTACGTTGCGAGGTAGGACTTTCAAACTTGGCTCACATAAATCAGCCGTTGTCCATATCTCACGAATTAGCAGTGGCAGTGGCTTTGGTAGTGTGCACTCCCGGCTGACGCTGAAATGTTCTGATAACTACGTGTCCCCGGCGGCCACTTCAGACGGTCGGGACCCGGCGGGGTCCGGGCACTCCGCTGTGCACTGGCACCAGCGAGACGACGACAGCATAGCCCTGCTGCCACAGCAACGGCCACCCAAGGCGCGCCGCAGATGTCGCCGTCAAGTGACAAGATAAGGGTAGGCGCGCAATCTGGCGCCAATTGGGCCCATCTAGTGCACGTGCCCGGACGATGCTCGCGACTTGTCGCCAGCATTGTGGCGCTAGCTTCTAGTGCAACAGAGTGTTGCTGCGTCGCAAAATAACCACTCTGTGCATAACGTAGAGCAGCATATTTCATGGAGCTTACCATGCTTACTCATCGTCAAAGCTATACGCCAAAATATAAGTGGGATAGGGGTGGGTAGTGCACGAAGCAAAACACTCTGAACCGCTCGAGCCGAGAAGCATTCCAAACAAAGGTGCCCCGAGAGGCGCGGCGACAGGCGTGGAGACGGTGCTTCCTGGGCGGCTGCGGCACCATCAGCAATGCACCTGTCCGCCGGCCGGCCTTGCCGCCACCGGACCCGGCTCGGCCCGCACGGCACCGCCCCAAACAAGGGGAGCAGCGGGCCGGCGTCGGCCGCGCCAGCCTTGGGGCGCGCGCTCCCCTCCCGTTACGGCGGGGGAGGGGGAGTGACGGCCCGGCGCGTCCCCTGTCTCGGCCGGCACAACAACAGGGGACCGGCCGGCCGGCGGCCTTGGTGGAATGACAGCCACAGCCCGCCGCTGGCCGGCGCACAAACACAGTGTTTGCGCCGGCACCGGCGCCGCCACTCGCGCCGCCAGCCAAACACGGCCTGCCGGGACGCCGCCGGTCGATAGGCTGAGCGGACCCCACCCGACCCGACCCGACGGTGCACGCAGCACGGTGCACAGCCGGCTCGGCCAGCACGTGACGCTCACCAGGCACTGAGAGCGCTCCCTCGCCGCCGGCGCCGCCTCCTCCTCCTCCACACATTCTGACGGGACGACCATAGGCGTCGCGAGCCACGCAGCAGTGGAAAAGACAACACCGCGACTGTCGTCCACGTCATGATATTGATACGACCCCTTCGCCGCCGGCCCAGCATTCGCCAGACTGCCCAATATACGGTTCGTGGTCCGGCGTTGAGCCGTTCAGCATGCAGCCGGACTGCCAAGCCAGATACACCGAACTAGGCGGCCTGCGAAGCCAGATATATCGAACCAGGCGGCCTGCCGAGCCAGATACACACCCAGGCGACCTGCCGAGCCATATACACCGAACCAGGCGACCTGCCGACACAAACCAGGCCTCCAGATACACCGAACCAGGCGGCCTGCCGAGCCAGATACACCGAACCAGGCGGCCTGCCGAGCCATACACGCACCCAGGCGACCTACCGAGCCAGATACACCGAACCAGGCGGCCTGCCGAGCCAGATACACCGAACCAGATACACCGAACCAGGCGGCCTGCCGAGCCAGATACACCGAACCAGGCGGCCTGCCGAGCCAGATACACCGAACCAGGCGGCCTGCCGAGCCAGATACACCGAACCAGGCGGCCTGCCGAGCCATCCACGCACCCAGGCGACCTACCGAGCCAGATACACCTAAATCACTCACCACATACTGCACTCGCCGAGCAATACTACGACCCGGCCATACTCGGCATCACCATCGTCACATGGGTATGACGTAGGGGACGAGGAATGTCTCGGGAAACACCCCAGCAATCGTCCAGGCGCGTTCAAGGTGACCTCCAAAAGCCACACAAAATACATCGGAGCGATGGAGACTTACGCAGTGCAAACCGAGCCTTAGGCTCGGTTCACACCGCGACAGACTGAAACGGATAAGAAACTGTCTTGTCTGCGGAACAGGAACGGTAAAAGTTGGGCATGTGGCAACATGGGGAATATTCAAGACGCCAATTGGTAACAGCTACCTAACTAACCCGGAGAGTTAGTTAGGTAACTGAGAGGAAGCCAACTCGATGTCACCGATGGGCAGCCCGTGCAGGTCTGGCACAGCTGCCGTATGTGCCGGCATCGGGCACAGAGCCCTGCTCTCCCGGCTCCGCAGCGGTGAAAACTACACAAGACCAAGTGTCGAATAAAGAAATGCTAGGACGCAAAAAGCACGCAAAGCATTGACAAACTGGGGGCGAATTCCAATCGAGGCCCAGACACGGTAGCAACCGAAATAGAGCAATGGAAACCGTGTCGAGGCACGGACGCTGGTGGCCCATTCCACAGCCACGTTTACCCGGCACACTTCTCATCAAAACCAGTCTGTTCTGTTTCAGCATGTCACATCCCCTTCCCGCCCGGGACTCGGGTCATTCCGCCTGTCGCCGCTCTACAAATCTCCCCTCCCCGCCAGAATCTGCACTATCTGAATGTAGCAAGTGTTGATCTTAGACAGGTATGACTGCAAAATAAAGTTGTAGAATACCCAAAACACCTCGCCAAACGGAAAGCGTCTTGGTAAGTGGTGGGTGATGCAACATCCGCCGGTTAATAATGGAAAAACCGCCTGGCTTAGCGCACAGCTGCCATCTCTGATGATGACGTCACCATCCAAAATATGCGGCTGTACGAGCTATGTATTTATCGCTGCATGAGCAACACCAGAAACATGGTTATCAAACGTTGCATTCTACGTACGCACACCCAGACACTTTTACAATTTGCAGAACATGGATCAATCGTCACCCGGAGAGAAGCCTGTTTCGAGGAACAGAACAGGGCTCCACAGGCGTGTATTGGTCGGGACCAATGCTCCTGGCAACTGGTGGTTCGTTTCCTCGGGGTTTGTCGCCCCAGGACGCGCCGACTGCCGGTTCAAAGCACCAATTCTGGCAACTGGCCACCGCTTCGCGCGTCAATGGGTCCCAGTTGGCCGCAAGGCGCAGTGAAAAGCCATCATGCTAGTGGCCATCAGAGGCCAAGTGTGCTACGTCGACTGCAATAACCGACCGGAAAGGCCCGGCGAGCGCACACGACACGTGCGCTTCGGGGAAATTTCAGAACCGATACCGGCTCAGCTGACGCTCGCGAGCAGGCCCGTGACACAGGGCGGGGTACGGGCGAAGTGCAGGCCATCTGGAGCCGGCCACCACGGCCGGCACGTGGCCGACGTAAATGGTCTACCACCGGCGAGAACCTGACCCCAGCACGACCCCGACCTGCCTCGTCTGCACCACCGGAACGACCCCAGAGCCGACCTCTCGTCTAACCGGTGCGAACCTGACCCCAGCACGACCCCGACCTGCCTCGTCTGCAACGCCGGTGCGAACCTGACCCCAGCACGACCACGACCTGCCTCGTCTGTACTGCCGGTGCGAACCTGACCCCAGCACGGCCCCGACCTGCCTCGTCTGCAACGCCGGTGCGAACCTGACCCCAGCACGGCCCCGACCTGCCTCGTCTGTACCGCCGGTGCGAACCTGACCCCAGCACGACCCCGACCTGTCCCGTCTGCACCACCGGCGAGAACCTGACCCCAGCACGACCCCGACCTGCCTCGTCTGCACCACCGGCGAGAACCTGACCCCAGCACGACCGACCTGCCTCGTCTGCACCACCGGCGAGAACCTGACCCCAGCACGACCCCGACCTGCCTCGTCTGCACGTCCCGCCCTTCCCGTCTCACGCCGGTGCGAACCTGACCCCAGCACGACCCCGACCTGTCCCGTCTGTACCGCCGGTGCGAACCTGACCCCAGCACGGCCCCGACCTGCCTCGTCTGCAACGCCGGTGCGAACCTGACCCCAGCACGACCCCGACCTGCCTCGTCTGCAACGCCGGTGCGAACCTGACCCCAGCACGGCCCCGACCTGCCTCGTCTGCAACGCCGGTGCGAACCTGACCCCAGCACGACCCCGACCTGCCTCGTCTGCAACGCCGGTGCGAACCTGACCCCAGCACGACCCCGACCTGCCTCGTCTGTACTGCCGGTGCGAACCTGACCCCAGCACGGCCCCGACCTGTCCCGTCTGTACCGCCGGTGCGAACCTGACCCCAGCACGGCCCCGACCTGTCCCGTCTGTACCGCCGGTGCGAACCTGACCCCAGCACGACCCCGACCTGTCCCGTCTGTACCGCCGGTGCGAACCTGACCCCAGCACGGCCCCGACCTGTCCCGTCTGTACCCCGGTGCGAACCGACCCCAGCACGGCCCCGACCTTCCGTCTTACCGCCGGTGCGACCCCAGCACGACCCCGACCTGTCCCGTCTGTACCGCCGGTGCGAACCTGACCCCAGCACGACCCCGACCTGCCTCGTCTGCACTGCCGGTGCGAACCTGACCCCAGCACGGCCCCGACCTGTCCCGTCTGTACCGCCGGTGCGAACCTGACCCCAGCACGGCCCCGACCTGTCCCGTCTGTACCGCCGGTGCGAACCTGACCCCAGCACGGCCCCGACCTGCCCGGTCTGCCCACGTAGAGCGGGCCGGGTGACTGAGCTCTGGGCGGGCGGGAGTATTCGAGGTGCACACGCCCTGCACGTGAGTCACCCACGCGACAGGATACATGCCATTTCGCCCACCCATCGGACACGTGGACCATCCATATCACGAGACACGATGGCCAGCGAGACACGTAGTATAGACATCCATACAAGCGACATGGTCATCCACATCATGGGACGTGTGTAACCCATACCCATTGACATGGCCATCCGCATCATAGGACGTGGGTAATCCGTACCTAGTGACATGGTCATCCACACCAAGGGCGTGGGTAATCCGTACCCAGCGACATGGTCGTCCACACCAAGAGACGTGGTAACCAATATCTAGCGACATGGTCGTCCACATCATAGAAGGTGGGCTCACCACCCCAAACTAAATTACCAAGTGCGAAGGTCACTTCTGTCACGGGATACGAGCTATCCACTCCACGGGCTACCCACTCCACACGACATAGCTGGAATGGTTATCAACTCCAATTGGCCCATATGCAACGCAATTGGCACATATGACACCCATAACAACCTTACTTGCAGACACGTCACATCACCACGTACGCAAAGCAGAGATTTGGAGAAGACAGTAATCAGCTAGCCGGGTGCGTAATCATTTGAAGTCCAACCCCTGTAAGGAAGCAAAAAAAAAACTCAATTTCGGAGAAATCTGGAATCATAGTGAACCACGTTTGCCAGTCTCAGAGTCTGTGCCGAAGAGCCTGAGCCTGAGTCTGCATCCTGAGACTCAGAGTCCTGTCCGAAGTGACGCCTGCGTTCTCCCGTATATTCGGGACACGCAATACTAGCACGTGGCGCATGGCCGTAGCGCGTCGCCGCTGCTCCGGAAAGGCTGTGCACTCCGCGAACTGAGGAACCCAAACCACGCGGAATACCACCCATAACGTACCTACACGGGATCAAACATACGAGGTGCGACCAAAAAGGAACGGGACATTGGCTGCTGATGACACGACTCAGCAGCCACACACCGATGAACTATATCATAGTGATGCACAACATTTCAACACTATACGAGCAGTGTCGCTTCAGCTGACCCATTGTCCTTCTCTCCACAGGTGTGTTTCTAACTCCTATGCAGTGCCCCGTGTCACAACATGAGCCTTGAACAAAGGATTAACATCAAGTTCTTGGTTAAACTGCGGAAAACTGCTTCAGAAACACTTTCTATGCTGAAGGATGTGCATGTAGACCAAACAATGTCCCGTGCACGTGTGTACGAGTGGCACAAAAGGTTTACGAGTGGACGTGATGACGTGGAGGATGAATCAAAGCCTGGGCGTCCCACATCAAGAAATGACGAAAACATCCAGAAGGTGAAGGAACTGGTGCGGAGTGATAGTAGATTGACGGTAAGAATGCTGGCTGAGGAACTGGGATTGGGGAGAGGGTCAGTGAGGACCATCCTGAGGGAGGATTTGGGCACGAGGAAGATTTGCGCGAGGATGGTGCCCAAATTGCTCTCCAATGATCAGAAGGCCCACCGTGTGGACTTGTCCCGGGACGTCTTGGAGCAGCTGGAGGGCAACACAGAGTTCCTGGACGATGTTGTCACTGGAGACGAGAGCTGGGTCTTCCAGTATGACTCAGAGACCAAGCGGCAGAGCCACCAGTGGAAGACTGGGGGTCATCCAGACCAAAGAAGTCAAGGTCCAGTCAAGGTCCAGGATCAAGGTGATGCTCATTGCCTTCTTTGACCACCAAGGCTTGGTTCACCACGAGTTCGTGCCACAAGGGCAAACCGTGAACCAACACTTCTACAAAGAGGTGCTCAGCCGCCTGATTGCACGGATCCGACGCCCGAGGCGTGACTCGTGGGAGAACAAGAGATGGATCCTGCACCACGACAATGCTCCCGCTCACGGCACCCTCAGCATCCGACAGTTTCTAGCCGAAAGACAGGTTGCAACCCTGGAACATCCCCCGTACTCGCCAGATCTAGCACCGTGTGACTGCTGGCTATTCCCAAAGCTCAAAGGTGTCCTCAAGGGATCACATTTCGAAGGGGTTGAAGACATCAAAGAGCACGTAACGAGCACCCTGAGAACCATCAAGAAGGAGGAATTTGAGGGGTGCTTCGAGGCGTGGAAGAGCAGATTCCAGAAGTGCATCGATTTCGAGGGGGAATACTTCGAGGGGGAGAATGGGAAGTTTCCTGTCATCTCGTGCAATAAAGACTGCATTGACCGATTGACTGTCACACCTCGTGCACGGCCGACGCCTCACCTCAGCACCACAACTCCGCCACGTCGGAACTATTGA
Organism: Imbricaverruca yamaguchii; assembly: GCA_034440575.1. NCBI lineage: Eukaryota > Metazoa > Arthropoda > Thecostraca > Neoverrucidae > Imbricaverruca > Imbricaverruca yamaguchii. The sequence goes on along the minus strand of JAOTOL010001647.1, from coordinate 1,947,883 downwards.
CCATTGGATATTTACTATCGACTATTGACGTCGGCACTATTGACTATTGACTATTGATGTCCGCACTATTGACTACTGAACCCGGGACTATTGACTATTGCCTTTTCACGTCGGCACTATTGAATATTGACTATTGATGTCCGCACTATTGACTATTGACGTCGGCACTATTGACTATTGCCTTTTCACGTCGGCACTATTGAATATTGCCTATTGACGCCGGCACTACTGACTACTGCCATCGGCACCGCTGACTACTGACTATTGCCGTCGGCACTGCCACCGCCGCCACGGATCTCGGTGGTAAGCCCATCGCGGTCCGCCGCGGGGTGAACAGCCTATGGCACTACATGATTTTACCGGTTAAGAACACCGACACGGCGGACACTAGTTTTGCCAGTGCTTTGCCGACGCTACCGGATAGTCTCATCAATGCATGCACTTAAATATATCTATACGCACACGGAAAAGTTTGCATATGCTCTGCTCCATGCAATGTCCGTTACTGAATGCGCCATACACTTCTCTCAAAACGAGGCTGACACTATGGTCAACAGAAGATAACACAACCAAAAAAAAATGGTGCAATATCACCATCATTCAACGACCAGGCGTTCGACGATAACTCAGCGATGTCTGCAGACTTGGGACATTGCTTGGTTCAATTACAGGTGCAGGGTCGCCCAAATAATACCAGCTGACCACGTTGCCCCGTGTTGTCGACCCCCTCCCCCCGCCGCGGCCGCCGCGTCGTGACATGAAGCGGGATGGAATGGTTACTGGGGAGACCGTGCCTGCTAAAAAAAAACACGCTGTCGATTTCCTGTTTTGGTTCATTCTCGGTGCTCCCATGCGCTTGAAAACCTGGTTAACAAACCGTCACGTTGCATAAGAACACACCTTCCGACAGATACTGATGATTTCAAAATAGTTTTGGTCCCGAACCCCAACTGGTGAAATACGAGCCAACCGCCCTGCCTGCAAATGTACCTCCTCGGTGTCAGTGGATGGATGGACTGTGACGTGCCCCGGGTCACCAGCTGCAGTCGGCGGGCACTGAGACGAGACTCGCCGCTCTGTCACCCCCCCCCCCCCAGTACACGCAGCCGCCGCTCGGTCGGCCCGGGTCGAGCACCAATTACCAGCCGAGGGACGGCTCTCGAGAGCCGACAGTGCGGCGCGCACGCAACTGGGAGGAAGACGGACGGCTGACGGCTGACGGCTGACGGCCGGGCACGAGATCCGTACAGAGCCCCGGCAGGCCCGGCCGGACGGCGACGATGGCCGCCGGTCCGACCCCAGTCCACTGTAGTCGGCGCCGAGGGCCCGGAAGGAGAACCTTGCGTTCTTTTACGACGCATCCAACCGCTAGTTTTATATAGGGTCTCCAACCTCTCGTGCCGGTTGGTCGCGGGTGGACTCGGTAAATGCCGTCCACTGTGAGACTCGAACCCACAATCTTGCGATAGAGTCCGACGCTCTACCAACTGAGGGCCCGCCGCGACCCACGCTGAGGGCCCGGCTGTCGACGGCCGGCAGCACTGCACACCACGCACCCCGCTACAACCGGACACCAGTGGGACCATGTTGGACAATCTGGCTGGGGTACAGCACAACAGGAGACATTTTGATATTGTACGGTGGACATTTCGCTTGGTATTTACATCTTTCACTTAATCACATCTATCGCATTACGAAGATTCATGACGCATAAAGTGAGCCAGCCAATAACGATTTCCTTCAATTCTAGTGTAGTGCTGTAGTGCAGTGCTGCTAGGCAATGCACGCAAGTAAAGCTTTATACAGTTTCATGCCAATCATACATCATGATTTCTCATTTGCAGTTTCTTCAACAACAATGAAAGGCTTATATTTATATCCGATGGCCAAATTAAGACGTATTTTGTAAGTCCACATATAGGATAATCCTGACCAGCGTCCGGGCTTCGAAGACAGTTAGTCAGGAGATCTGAGACCACCACCGGGAGATCATTGGTCGGTTGGCTCATGAGCAAGCCAATCATAAAGAGCACTTTTTACACACGCTGGAGATTGTCGACCGACAGCCGGTAGCTCGAAATATAGGGGCACGGGGTACCTATATCCAGGGGCTCGAGGAGACCGATAACCGGTGGATCAGGGAGATCGATATCCATGGGATAGGACAGACCGATAACCAGGGGAATGGAGAGTCAGACAGCTGGGGTGATTTCAGCGTCAGATAGCCGGGAGATTGGAGAGATCGACGGTCCCCGAGGGATTGGAGAGTCGGCCCGCCGGGGGATCGGAGACAGACAGCCAGCCAGCCGGTGGCCGGCTCCGGCACAAAAACGCCGCCGTGCAAGACGGCACCGACACGAAGCCGAACAAGTGGCGTGGCGCCAACAAAAAGCGCGCCTCCCCGTCTGTCGGTAAAAACGTCCACCACTGGCGGCGGGCGGCGGGCGGCGGGCGGCGGGCGGCGGGCGGCGGGCGGCGGGCGGCGGGCGGCGGGCGGCGGGCGGCGGGCGGCGGGCGGCGGGCGGCCGCGGCGGCGGCGGCGGCGGCGAGGTGCGTCGGACTCGTCAGGAACACTCTCGACGCTCGCCAGCCTGCGGCGGGCCTGGCTCGCGCGGCTCCCGGGGTCGGGCTGGCCCGTCGCCAGCTCGGGGGCGGGGGCTGGGGAGGTGGCACTGGTGGGCGCCAATAATTCCGACCAGAAGCGGCGGCGCCAGCTCGTCCGTCAGCCGGCAGGACGGCACATGATGGATGGCGCGTCTCGAGGGATGGAGCGCCCGAAGGCGGAGCGGCGGAGCGGCGGCGCGGCGGCCCGCTCCCGCCGGCCCCGTGGTCACGTCCCCACCGGGCGCGCCAGCGCGCTCTCCTCGTGGTCATCAGCCGCAGTGTCGCGTCACGTTACGTCGGTTACTCTTCGCCCGCGACCAACCGGCGTGAGAGATTGACTATATGACTCAACGGCCGATGTGTCGTAAAACCAATAACCAGCCAACCAACCAACCACGTCACGTCGGCGTCACCATCCAGCTCGCAGCAGCGCCCCAACTCCACCGCCACCTCCCCTCAACCGTTTCATCGCACCACCTCACCGGTGGAGGCGTCTCTTCACACTCGGGTGACTCACAATGTATTTCGGCTGAGAAAACGCAACGTGTGTCGCAGACCTGACGCGACAGTTTTCGTCGAGGCCAGCCGCTCACCCTCGCCGGCAGAACGACGGAATCTGCGCTCGTGCGTATCACACAACGTATGCACCAGCGATATCCGACGCTCTGGTTGCGCCGACAGAAAGCCGCGCCGGCCTCAGCGCACCAGGCGGGTGGCCTACACGCAGCGGCGCGGCACCGGGCGGCCGCCGGCCGGTGCCGCGCCGCTGCGAGCTCGGCCGGCGCCGATCACGCACCACCTGTGGCGCCAGCTGCACCGGTTGGCGGCCGCGGACGACACGCTCCGCCACGTCGGCCGTCCAACCGTCCCGGCATACGACACACGTCATCAGATCGGACGCCCGAGAGCCACACACTTGCCGAGCCGTCCTGGCAGCGTGGCGACACGCTGAAGCTTGGTGCGCCACGGTGATGGAACGGTGGTGTCTGACTAGGAACGCGCAATTCACATACTTTCACGTCCCCTGTGGACGTGGAAGGACCGGCACATTTTTGAGACCCCGGCTCTAGAACTTTGTTCACGGATGCATTTTCTAAGGTGCCGGTGTGTCTTCAAATATCGCGATGTATTTATGCCCTGGCGACATTTTGAGGGCCCCGCGACTTTTTGGGTCCTCGGCGTATTTTCAGATCCCCAAAGGGAATTGTGGTGCCCCGAGCGAGATTTTTATGGGATACGGCGCAATTTTTTTCCGAACCCCGGCGCCTTTCCAAGGGGGCCCCACAACCTCTCAGCGGGGGCACTGCGCTTGCTCGGGGAAAGTAGGTAGTATCGCCTGAGGAAGGAAAACCTATTAATATTTCGCCGCGTAGCATACCTTGCATTTTTTAAAAAGGTTTTTACACTTCATCTGTCTCTTCATTGTAGCAACATCGAAGAACAGACCGCAAATCAATATCTAGCTCTCGTCACTCGCATCATGCGGACTGGATCGTGTCGCCCCGCTCCTCTGTGTTGCGTGTAAGACTAGTGGGTCATGTTTTTGTGATACCACCATTAATGGACCAAATTGCGGGCCTTACAGCATTAAATTTTCACCGAAGCATTTCACATTAATGCCTTCCTCGCCACTTCGACCTCAGCATAAGTGCTGCCAACTTGCTACCCTTTTGTTTTATTCGTGATAAAAATGCACCATTCCAAGGAAAGATCACTTCCGCTATCGAAACTAATAAGATTTATTTTTAGTTGCTTTCTCCATTAAAACTCCCTTCCACTAGGTGGGATTTTTAACTCCACCGGGTGGGATTTCACGACACTGGGTGGGACGCTTCCCACCTAGTTAACATGTTAGGGGAGGTCCTGACCCAATCTGGTACGGGCTCCTCCTTACAATGTAGGAAGTACAACTCCTGAAGGAGCTAGGGCGAAGTCTTCGCGCGAAGTGGAAGTCTTAATAATACAGCCACCACTCCTTCCGCATTCACGTCCCACGGATGAATCAGATACACATTCGGCACGGCACCGACATGTCGGCCGTTATCCACCACGCCAGTGCAGAGGCGGATACAGAGGGAGCTAAGGGGGCCACATGAAAAGGTGGCACCATTCAGAACAGGGTAAGGCGGTCTCCCTAGAGAGACTAGAGTACGCTCCACACGCAGTTCAATGAGTTTCTTTTAGCCGATGGCGTCCCCATGAGGAAGTTGTGCATCTCCATACAAACGAGGAGGCGGAGACGCCCCCTCCCCCTGACGATCCTAGATCCGCGCATGCGTCAGTCTGTGTAGGCGGGCGACTGCGGTCAGCGGAGGTCGGAGCCTGCCCCGCCGGGCGTCACGTCACCACACCGCCACGGTGTGACGTGACGAGGCCAGGTGTTCGGTGTTTGCGTCCGGCCGGCGGCGGTGGCGCGTGACCTGGCCACACAGCGCTGGCGCGCCATCACGCACAGCGCGGGACGATGTCGGCCGCGCCGCCGGCAGGTGGCGCCGCCACACGGCACGCCGCCGCAACTGCCGCCAACGGCGCAGTATGGCGGGCGATGGCCGCAGCACGGCGCGACGCGGGTCAGGACGCGACGCCGCTGCTGCCGCGCGTGGCCCCGCGAGTGGGGCCGTCGACTGCCGACTTGCGGTGGGGACGAGGTGGCCTTCATTCGGGTGCTCCTTCCAAGCAACGCCATATACCGGATGTTGGACTTCAAACCGCTCGTGGACGCGTCATTCCGTGTCGGCCGTCGTGCCATCACCGGCAGCCGGTTTCCGGTGATGGCACGACGACCGTTGGGCGTCAGACGCAGTGTTAATCCGGAAATCAGGGGGATGTCCAGTAAATAAAGAAAGCACGTAGGTTCCTGATGCCATTCAATAACTCTCATATATGCAACCGCGACAAGCGAGCTCGGATGCTCACTGGTGTGCGCGAAGAATACTTTCTGAAACTCCACAAAATGCAATGCGAAGGGCATTTTAAAAACTGCTTGCCTTCGGACGCCAACTGTGTTGCCACTTAGCGATATCTTGCGCATATTGTAACTTTGCGTATTGTCTTCAGGAAATATTGTCTGATCTCGATCCGCCATAGACGTCATATCCGCATCCTGAGCCGCCGGCGGCGTCGTCCGCAACTAGCGACTCGCGCCGACCACCCGCCACCCACGATACGGCAGCGCGCGAAACCATTACGCTAATGTGTCCCAACGCCAAATCTACATGCATATTTTCATATTTGAAATCGTAGGCGATACGTGTCTGACATTTCCGCCACCACTGGAGGTGGAGCCGACATGTTCCCTCGAAACTGCTTGAGAGCATCACGCTTATGGGCGTTGAATGGAGATAACGCATCTACAACCGTGAACTTCTACACGACTTTTGTGTGGCAGATCCGATGTTGCTTGGTTCTGATCACGGCAGCAACTTCATCTTTGCCGTGCCGCCGCTCGGCATCCATACCGATCCTCTCGGCTGTAAACGTCGGCCGGCGCTTGACGCGTATCGTACAGCCAAGTGTAACCAGTATACAGTACAGCCACGTGTTACCACTCAATAAACAGTACAGCCACGTGTGACCAGTACATATCACGGCCACGTGTGGCCAGTACACGGTGCAGCCACGTTCGAACAGTACGCAGCACAGCCACGCGTTACCAATCAGTAAAAAGTAAAGCCACGTGTGGCCAACACACAGTGCAGCCACGTGCGACCAGTATATAGTACAGCCACGTGTGGCCAGTACACAATGCAGTCACGTGGATCAGTACACAGCACAGCACGTGCTATCAATCAGTAAACAGTGCGCCACGTGTGGCCAGTACACAGTACAGCCACGTGTGACCAGTACACAGTGCCGCCACGTGTGGCCAGTGCGCAATAGAGCCACCTGACAGAAGACTATCCTCTCATTCTTCCTTTGGAAGATGAATGGTGCTGTTTAGACAATTGTGGGGAAATTCACGGCAGATCGCCCAGGGCCGGCCACCATCATGTCTCAGATTTTGAGCAAAATTGGTGTACAGGGTTATCAAATGCCTTGAATCCACCTGTGTAAATTCTACTTCGATCAGGTCAATAGTTCAGGAGTTATACCCTCAGCAATTTTGGAAGGTCACCCTGCAAGGTTATGTTCGATGGCCGATAACTACGTAAATTATCTGTCAAAATATGAATATCCAGACATTTGTACTCTCCTATAGATTCAAGGATTCTAATTATGACGATGTTTGTAATACGTGATGAATAATACAAGAGTTACCATATGACCTCAGGTCATGTGACCTCCCATGACCTCGATGCCCGTGATTTTTTTTCTTTGACAGAATGGAAGGACCATGTTTTGCCTTGGTATACATAGCAAATAAACAACGGACGTTTTTTTCTATAGACCCACATCTGGAGAGCGCAAACTTTACCATATTTGAAGTATTTCGAAGGTTGAGCCACTAACTCGGCCGTCTCTGCGTCCAAAATCGAGATGAGGTTTGATAACACGTAAAAACGTGTTCTCTGGCATTGTGTGGATTTACGTCTTCTAATGCACTTATTTATCTCCAATATCCAGTTATCTATATAAGATAAAAGGCGCCTACTGACGTCAGAAGTGGCCGCTGGCCTCAGCTGAACTGTGGTCGCAACCAGTAGCCTGTGTTTTGTTATATCCAGTTATTTCGCTGGGTAAATGTGTTTCAATGTAGTTCGCCGATAACACTTCCTGACATCTGTTAATGCTTGTATTCTGACAGAAAACACGACCTGCAGGGATTCATGCGGGCAATGTATACACCATGGTTACACAACCATTGCATGCTTACAACAAACATGCACCCAACTCAGAAATATGGAGGTACACCACGTCGAAACTATGCCCCATTAGTCTGTTATTTGGGCTTTAGGGTGCGTCGACTGATATGGTAATATTGCGCCCACATGCCCCATTAGAGTGCATCGAAGCACCATCTATATATTTGGCGACATGAAAACGATGCATAGATTTTGTACATGCCCAAAGACAGATCAACACACAAATCTGCAAGTAAATCTGCAGGTCAAATTTACTGTGGCAACAAACCACTTTCGTATGTGCACCAATTGTTTCTGTCTCGTATCCAGCTTGTCTTTGTCCACTTATCGTGACACCTTCACGGCACGTACCTCGCCGTTCGACAATACATGTACCAAAACAGTTGTGACATCAGCAGGCAAGAAATAGTGAAATGTTTGCGTTTCTTGACGGCGAGAGCTTTCGTAAAGCGATCTCGAGCCTCGCAGTAACCTTCTCCACCTCTTCCTTCGTGAAAAAGGAGCTCTGAAACAGGCCTCAACATTTTTCGAAATATCGTCGGCTCTCGGAACTCCCATTAGCTCTTAGGTGGTTATTTTTATCCACCAATGTTCCTCCAAAACCTCAAAAGCATCACAGTCCGGTCCACTCTGGCTCTCACGGGACCTCCCTACTCCTCAAGTTTTTCGGGCGGGCATTGCCATTCTAGCTCTGGAATTTCCTCTCAGTATTCCTCACAACGATCACTAGCCCTTAGGTAATCTTTAGATCTCAGGGGACCTTGTTTGGCTCACAGGGACCACCCCTTCCGAGATATCTTGGGCATCGCAGTCCAGTCCCTTCTAGCGCTCAGTGACCATCTTCAATCGTCAGTCCATCTGCAGCTGTTAGGGCCCCTTCCAGTCCTAGCTTCAAGGGCCTTTTATCTCTGGCATTGACCCTCAGTATTCCTCACAACCTAAGGACTCTTCTTAGCTCTCAGGGAAATCTACTCGCCCTCAAGTGCCTTTTCATGTTTCCAGGGATCCCTCCTAGGCATCGACAGCTCTCATGGTTTCAAGAGCATTCTGGCCCTGAGGATGGCCCTCGGTATGCTTTACTTCAATTGCAAGCCAACATGGAGTTTTTCATCTCGGGTGGCCCCGTTCATCCATTAGGGACCGCTCTCAACATCAGAAGGATCCTAATCCAGCCCTCTCTGACTCTCAGGAGATCCTCTGAAAGTCCCTCTCCTGCTTGTAGGGGCCCATCACAGTTCCCGATAGTCCTGGCTAGCTCTCATCTCCGGGAATTTCGGATCTGAGATGGGCCCTCTATTCAGCTCGTATAGGTCCTGTTGATCCCTCAGCTGGCATAGGCACTCCAGCTCTCGGCCGGGTACCCCTTCACCCCTTGGAAACGCCACTACTGCGTATCAGCCCTTTACGTAGCAGCGGGAACCCTCCGCTTCAGCTCGGATCGTCTCCGAAGTTCGGGGTCTCTTTATCGACCTGAGGCCCGCTGTCAGCTCTGAGACCCTCTCCATCAGCGTTAGCCAAAGCCGAACCATGTCAATTCAGTCAATTTTTTAAAAAAATCACTGGCATCGAGGTCACCGGAGATCACGTGACCTGAGGTCATGGTGTAACTTTTTTAAATTATTCATCACATATTACAAATATTGCCAGAATCGGATTCCTTGAATCTCTACGAGTTAAACAAATGTCTGGATACTTATACTTTAACTTATAATTAACTTAGGTATCGGCCATCGAACATAACCTTACAGTGACCTTGAAATGTCCGAAGATATAACTCCTGAACCGCTAACCTGATCGAAGTAAAATTTGCACAGATGGATTCAGGGCATAAGGTAACTCTATACAACAATTTTGCTCAAAATCTGAGACATGAGGGTGGACAATCACCCCTTTGGCTGGTCGATTTGTCCTGGAATCCCCGTGGTAAAACGCTCAGGATTCAATGGAAAGCGCACGTTGGTATGCCACAGGTTCGAATACATCCTCGGTGTTCGATTGCTCCAGCAGCTCCCTCTCCACATCCAGGACTATCAAGCACAAATCCTACCCTGACCGCAACTCAAACCAAACTGGTGTCGGAAACTAGGCGAACCCACTTCGTGTCTGGGACGAGCGGACTTGACTGACCTCACGCCTCCGCTCCAGACGACCGAACTGTCCCGCCACTTCACGTTCGCGACGCACCAGGAAACACTTCCCAGTTGCGACGGCTCGACGTTGACGAGGACACGTGCCGCCGGGGCTCCTGTGACCTGTGTCACCGGGCGTGGCCCGTGCTGCCCACTTCCGGCCGTGCCGTGTCCAGATCAATTTGGAAAGGGTGCCGCCTGCGGTACGCTGACTACGCCCCACCCTCTCCCTGTGTTCGTCGAGTCCACGATGAATATTGGGTTTGGGATGCACTACTGTGTGGTGTACACTACACCAGGCATACACCACTGGCGCGCACCACTGTATGGTGTACACCGCATCTGACATACACCATCGGCGCGCACCAAACATTGGCGGCTGTGCACGAAGCTTCAGCGGGATAAAACTGAAAACCACGTCACATGATTTTATCAATTAGCGACTGAAATGGATAATTCGCGCTTTTCACTCAGAGTTCCTCACCAAATGGGACGAGGTGGAAACGACAAGTGCTGAGCTCCTTCAGCACACGGAGTGAACTTTCGCGTCAACAATCGAAGTTGCGACAGATGGTACGGCGTCCATTAAAGCTGGCCATCCATTTGCTCAGTCATGTGCTGACCGGTACCCATTGATTCAACGTGACGTCAGGTATCGTGCGCCAGCATCGACAGCGTGCACGTCACTGATTGGCTCAAATGCCACCGAAAGGGTTAACTGGAATCATAACGGGCGATAAATACCAAGATAAAACTATGCCATGAAGCTATGCCAAAGGCGCATCAGAGGGATCGAGTTCCTACCCCATAGTGTCTGTGTGTGTGAGGGGAGGGGGTACTCAGAAGCATCGTTCATTTGAACCATGTCATTGAGGAAACGTCTGTCTTATAGAACATATTCTGAATTTATCGACTTAAGTTTGGACCATGATTTCACATTTCACAAATCCGAAGTGAGCCCACTGCGAGTTTCTCGTGTTCAATGGAATGTCTATGCTGTCATTGCAAGCGTACGCCAACACGACGCAACACCTGTGTCAACACTGTCACCGCTCACTTCATCATCGCCACCACGTGGCCGTCCGGCCCCTCACAGCGGGGAGAGGGCCGCGTCGCCGAGCCGCCACGTGGCACCGGAGCGGGGCCGTGGCGGTGACCGACGTCGGCCGCCGACACCACCAACACCACGCCGACACTACCAGCGGTGCCGGGACGCCGCAGCACGCGCCCCTACCGCAGTGGCCCGGCGCGTGAGCACGTCGCCGCACTTTCACCGACCGCGCCGGCCTCGACGCGCACGCACAGCGGCCTTGGCCGGCGGCCGGCCGCCATGGGCACGTGGCTCGGCCGCACGAGTGAGTGGCCGGCGCGCCGCGCGGCCGGCTGCAGCACTGGGGCCGTGCACGTGTGGCCGGTCGGCCTCTGGTGATGCACGATGATGAAGGGCTGTGCCAGCATACCGAGCAGGCCGTCCGTGCACTGGCACACCGACTGGTGAGCTAGCACAGTCGCCCCGAACATGTCGGTATAGCCCGACTGCTAGCTCGACCACGCGTCCACTAAGTTGTCCAAAACCACTGGAGCGGCCGGCAGACGGTGAATGTGTCCCCGGGTATGCTTCTCACCAGGCATTGCATATTTCTAGTGGAAGCACGCGAGACTGAAGGGGCAACGACTGCAGCATCCTGTCAGCGCAGTCCATTTCCACACCTCACGGCAATTCCTCCTGTGACGGAACAAGGCTACCGACACCACACGCGTTTCCCACGTTCCCATCTGGACAAAACAAACCCGACAGCCGAGACCGACTGGTTGGCGGTAGGCCAGCCTCACGTGACGACACGTCCGTCGTCACGTCACGCTGTCGTGGTGGTGGTCACCGCGTGCCAGTGGGCAGGCCCGGCTGCCGGGGAACCGGTCCGCCACGCCGCCACCGCCGCCGAAGGTACATTCCGGCAACGGCTGCCACGACCGGCCGGCGTTCATAACGCGGCGGCGACCAGTCGCTGCCGCCGAGTGGCCGTGGCCTCCCGAAACCGTGTCTTCGGACACGGGCAGCGTGCCGGCAGTGTCCTCGGACACGGGCCACGTGCCGGCGGTGTCCTCGGACACGGGCAGCGTGCCGGCAGTGTCCTCGGACACGGGCAGCGTGCCGGCAGTGTCCTCGGACACGGACCGCGTGCCGGCAGTGTCCTCGGACACGGGCAGCGTGCCGGCAGTGTCCTCGGACACGGGCAGCGTGCCGGCAGTGTCCTCGGACACGGGCGGCGTGCCGGCAGTGTCCTCGGACACGGGCCACGTGCCGGCGGTGTCCTCGGACACGGGCAGCGTGCCGGCAGTGTCCTCGGACACGGGCAGCGTGCCGGCAGTGTCCTCGGACACGGACCACGTGCCGACACGGCAGCGACTCCATGCCCGCTAGCAGTGCACGCTCACTGTTGTGGATAGTGATGCACCCACATCTTGTAATACAATTTAATATGATGGGACTAGCTATAATGTGGCCTGTTATATCATAACAGTTATTGCTATTACAGGCATTGTTGTTGCCCGTTCTATGTAACCATTCCTACAGATTGAGTTGCTGGGAACTAAATTTCATTTGACGTGGCAACGTTGCCATGATGAATTTCAACATCCCTTGATACCTTTTTATACATAGCAAGCCTAACTTAGAAACCATAATTTTAACCTCGGGGATACCTACCTAGAAGCCATCGTTGTGGACGCATCAACTGCGCCTGTTGGCTGGTTATTGGCTTAACGACACATCGACCGTTGAGTCATGTATCGTCACAAATATCTCACGCCGATTGGTCGCGAGCGAAGAGTAGCGACAGTTCAGACTCGAACCCACAATCTTTCGATTGTGAGACAGGCAACTTTCCCCTAGACCACTCGTCCCCCATCTGCGCCTGCCATACGTCTCAATCTAACATTGGTCGGCGGCACAGGCAGGCGTCCTGCCGACGCGACCACTCCCCGTTCTGCAGGCGGCCGCAGCCGCCCGGGTCGCGCGACCAGCGCTCTCCCGCGCAGAGGAGCCCCATCTACACGCCGGTCACGTGCCGGTGCCGATTACGACCGCCGGCTGCAGGTGTACTATGGCCGGCCAGCGTACGACGCCCGACACTCGGGCGCCGGCTCAAGGGCCACGTGGCGCAATGCGGACCGGGCCGCCGTCCGCGCCGAACTCAGAACGGGGCGGACAAGCCGGTCATCGGTCGAGACGAGCCCAGGTGATACCGGCGGCACGACGCAATGCCATTGTTCTACCTCACAACGTTTATACGATGTCTATTTCCTACACAAATACGTTTGGGTGTTTACTTTCTCAAAGCCTACCACGACGCAAGCTCAGTCGCACACCTTGCATGTCCTGATATTTTCCAATCCCCATCTTTCGTTTTCTTGGAAGGTTTAATGATGTCCCCAGCCGTTGGACCAGCGCATGGGAGGTCATTGGTCTCATCTCTAGATCCAACGCCCATAATTTATACAAGACGATTAAGCTCTTTGTTGCACTACATCATCAAGGTGTATCAAAACACCATCACACCACAGCGGAGGCGCAGACGCCAGTCGACGCCACACAACGTCTGACACTGCAAACTGAGGCGTCGCACGCGCAGGCCGGCTGTGCGTGCTGGTGCCGGCGTCGCCCGCGGGCGGTCTCCGGGCGGCCAGTATGGCTGACGGCGGATGTTTGTTGGGCAAACAGCCGCAGCCGCCGCTGTCGCCGCGCCAGCAGCGGCTGCGCAGCGGGCCACTGCGAGCTGCGTCAGTCGCCATTGCCGCCGATCATGACGGCCAGACTGACGTCACAGCCCACGTGGACAATCAGAAAGCAAATGCTCAGCTGGCCGGCATCAATCGAAGCGCTCAGGCCGGTTCGCTCGGGGTGTTTACATGCGATTGTCGGTTTGGGAATGCATTATCCGCTTTGTGAAATGCAGAAGAAATTAGAACGTATGGACGTATTTTGCCAAATCTGGCGCATTTCACAGGCTGAAATTGCTGACGAGTTTTGTTTATGAAGGCAGTAACAGTCGTGACGGTGACACGCGATGGAGTTGTGACGTTAGTTTCGAGACAGGTTAGGTACAGTTGGGTTACATTGTTCCGAATAATTATTTTTATTCTCCAATATATAGTACGCCACCGAAAACAAATTTTCCGCGTCATTGCATTTTCCATAAACAACATGGCCCAACAATGATTGGAGCTGTTTTCCAACTGTAATGTAAGCATTTCACCTCAGGATACTAAAAACGATCAAAAAGATATAAGCAAAATTATATACCTTTAGCTTTCAACGGAGGAATTTTGAACACACCACAGCTTGGATTAGCTACTTCTTCGGTTATTTCTGGCTGATAGGATGAATTCAAAGGCTAAATAGAGTTTACCAGTGCGGTATTTCAGACTATGGAGATGGGTGCCATTAAAATTGCAATTCTCCAATGCACGTACACCAACCAACGCACGTGTACATTGCGCTGCCTGTTGCTGACGGGAGCACTAAATAGTTGATCTCGCACCAGCCCAAACAACCTGCACTTCACCTTCCATCCGACGATTCTCCTTGTTCATAAGGAAGTTGGTAATAAGAGAAGAAAAACATACAAAAACACGCGACACGGAGGTGGGTCGCGTTTTTGCTTTCGGCGTATATCCGAATCAAATCCGTTCACGTTACTTAAACCTGGGGGAAAGGATTTCAGGCGGCGCTGAATTCAAATTGCCCGACCGTCTGATGAGCGTTTTCCTGACACGGCAAGGCGACGCTGCGCAGTTTGAGGTTGAACTTCGAACCATAGCGGCCCGTGTAAACCGAGCAACTACCGCAGTATGTCCAGTGTCAACATGGCCGCCCCCGGCGACAATACCGCTGCTCGCCCGGGTCGGTGTATACACTCCCGGCGGCCAGTGTCACCCGTCGGGGTGCCGATGCCGCCTATTTCGGTGGATGTCAATACCGCCACTGGGTCGGGCCAGATTCTGATCCGATGCGTGTCGACACCACCACTCCAGGGGAAGCAATAATGCCGCCAGCTTCGGTGGGTGGCAATATCACCCGCCGTCAGGAAGAGTTGATACCACTCACCGCTGGCGGCAGCAATACCACTCAACCCCAGTGGATTGTCGATGCCACCCATCCCCACAGATTGACTGTCAGCAAACACCACCAATTCCCGTAAGGAAATGTCCACACCCGGGAAGGACGCAAGTCAATACGGTCCCCACTCCCAGGGCGAGCAACGCACACGTTCTCAATCTGGGAGAGTGCCAATGCCATCCACTCCTGGGCAGGAACAGCGTCAACACCGCCCACTGATGATGGCAAACAGTGAATAAGATCAAACGTAAAGACCAGGCTGAGAGAGTTGGTGCCATCCGACCGTGCGTAGCCTGCAACGATTAGTGATGCAAATCGCCACAACTGTACTCCGCCCGCGCGGTTAATGGCGTCCACTTCTGCGCCGAGTCGCGATATGCCAACCTGCGGGGCCGCGTTCTACCGGCGGGTACGGTTAGCCACGACCACTTCCGCGACTGCACCAGGGCGGCGCCGATTCGTGACGCAGTCGGGGGGGGGGCACGCGGCCGGCCGGCGGCACATAGTTCTGTCAGCCCGCGGAAGTGCACCCAGCCTCCACCAATTAGTGATGCCCACCCGCAGAATTACACCAGGCCGGTACCAATTAGTGATGCCAATCTGCAGAACTACACCCGGCCAGTGTCAAGCGATGCAAACCTCCAGAACTGCACCGCGACTGTACTGATCGGCGATGTCAACTTCCGGCGATGTCGCCAGCACCGACGTCCGCCGCCGCCACTGGCTTCCTTCCTCCTATTGACCGAGCTGTAGTTTAGGGGCGCATCGACTGCGCCGGCCATGTAGCGCCTATTGATTTAGCATTTGGGCTTGGAGGCGCACCGACTACAAGGTCATTTTGCGTCCAACTATTAATTGTCTGAGACGTGACTACACGTCAGCTGTACTATGCGCACCCTTGGCACATAAGACCGATGCTAAAATTCCGAGTAGATGGCGAACAAATTCAAATCAGGAAGGTAACTGAAGAGCTTAACGGATTCAACAGCCTGCGATTTATCACCTAAGCACTGCTGAAAGGGAGTGAGTCCGGTCGTTCCCGAAATGACGCTGATGCTCCAAGAATAACCTTGGACATGAAATCGGGATGCGACCAATTGTTTTCACTGTACCACATCTGAGACACGATGGTTTATTCCCACCACTGAGTATGTAACCATGGGTAGCGTAGGCATCGCCCATGCAAGACAGCTCATTTCCCCTACCGTGGCATCGAAGGGACATCTGTACATCGTGGGAAGGATTTGACTGAATGTTCAAGATGCATAGTACATCATGCATACACAGTGATAAATTATTCGTCAAATAGGTGGAAAATACCACTTTCTGGACACTCAATAGACATCCTTCTCCAAGAATTATCGACATCTTGCTCTATGACGCGTGCTCATGAAGTCTTCGTGTCTCCTTTCTAGCAGTATCTCGCTTATGTATCATGTCAATGCTCCTAATAAGGAATAGTGACACGGACATATCGCAACGTAATTTTGGGTAAAGGGATTAACTATGTGATATGGCGTACGGTATCAAATTATAGCATAGGTAATTTTTCCCTGTCCTGAATACAGCCCTTCCTAAAGTATGAATCTCAAAGCAAATTAAAAATGTACAGTCATACGTACACCATTGGCTCAAACTTATCGAAAAACAAAAAACACTTTAATTGGCACTAATTCCATGGCAAATTTCGACATCCTTCGGCGCCCGTTTCGACATCTCACACCTAACGAAAAACCAATATTTTAACCCTGTGCATACACCATGTTCCATCGTGCATATGATGCATAGGCACACCGTGTGTCGGTTGGTTGGTTATTGGAGTTATTTGGGCTTTAAGGCGAATCGACCAGAGTTGATCATTTGCGTAGTTGGTTATTGGAGTTTAGGGTCGCATCGACTGCATCAGTCATACAGCGCTCAGCACACCATATGTCAGAACACAGTTTCTTCTGACGGTCCACCGCGGCTCTCTCACAGCGACGGCAGGGCTCTGCTGTTCCGCCGAGTTGCTACTCGCCAGGCGTCGGCAGCGGCAGCAGCTCGCTTCGGACGTGCAGAGTGCGCCACACAGCGTGGTCCGGGCCGCGCCGGGGCTCCGTGCCGTTTTTAGAGATGCCGTCTTTGGAGGTTCCGGGACTGTCTCCAGGCGGCACCCGAAAGCCGCTCTCGGCGACGCCATTCGGAGGCGACGCTGCGACTGGGGCCGGCTGAAAGACGCGCCGCGATTCGATTCCGGGCCGCCAGTCGCCGTCTCCGCGTGCACAAAAGGAGGTGATGCAGGCCAACTTTCACCGCACGGCACTGGATCGAACGTCGCGCTCGACGAGAAAAACACCGCGTACACCGCGAGGATGGCCGCCACAGGCAGTTACTGGCAACGTGGTGCAACGGCGGCGTCTCAGGAGCACGCACGTGTTTATTGCTGGGAAAACGCCAAATAAGAGTTTCTAACGCATAACCTGCTTCGAGAGGAAAATTGAGCGTCTCCATTTAGCAAGCCTATATTCGTGCCTAAGAAGATATCGGGCAAGTTTGCAGATCCCCCCGCTGTTGTTTGCTTCTCACATCACCAAACATACCTGTAAGACTAAGTATACACCACATTAATCATCGCCGGGTTTTCCCTTCAAGGTCGTCGTCCATCGCAATGCACACGGGACGTGACTTCTGTCTCAGCGTAGCCGAAGGATTGCGGGTTCGAGGCTCACTGACTGCGCGAATTTCCGGCTCACCATGAACATTCGGCGTGAAGATTGCGATGCTATACAGCAAACCAGTCGAGTTTTCCGCAAACGAACCCAAGACTCCCTTATCGGCCTAGCTATACATCCGGGTGCATCGATGGCAACATCTGTTTATCTCGCAGTAAACTGAGATTGGCTTATGTCTCTGTGATCCCGAGAACCTCCGTGGATCCATAATCGCACACTTGGCATGACCTCCTTTGGACAAGGTTCACGTATCTTGACAGTAAGTGTCCTTGCCCGACATAAACTGGTATCATCCAGTTCATGTCAGCATCCTGCCAGCCGTGCTCTAAGCAATAACCAGAGTTCGTGGTCACGTTTCAGTGGCTCCGCCGCCGCACGTGTCGCCGCCACCCTCTGGTAAAATTATCACGTCGGACACCTACAGACTTCTCGTCGGCCGTGTTACTGGGAGCCGATACACCACGACGGGCCTCGCACACAGGCGCACCAGTAAGCTAACCCGGAAGTGGTGTAAGGGAGCAGATTGTGTGCCAGTGGCATTTTCGGCCATTCAGGTAATATCGGCTCTAAAGGGAGAGTAAATGGGGCCGGTGGCCATTGTCAGGTAGTCATCGAGATGACATTAGGTAAGTGTCCAGTGTCCGAAATATGGCCCGCTTTTGAACTTCGGCCATCCGGAGAATTACACACTCCCAAAAATATCCACTCCCCATATTGCGTGATGTCAAGATGCTAAACAACAATCCCAACTGTCATAATCCAATAGTATTATTGGATTGTGATGAAGCAGAGGGAGCAGCATTCAACAAAGGGACTATACCATATCGCAATCTATGGCTGATTATGAAATCCACTCCTAGTTCTGGTGATCTTCATCTCGTCTAGCCATATTGTGTCAACGGCACAGCAACTTGGCATCATCACTGATGGTAATGTACACGTGTTACTTCAGGTGATCATGAGAGCTGTAGTAGCATTCCGAGAGGATGCAGGAGTGAAATATAAAATTAGAGGCCAGCAAGACTGGCAGAATGCCAGCTTGCTAGCATGCACACAGACAACAGAGGCTGGAGTCTAGATCACTCTACAGTCAGCATCCAACATTAATTCCAATGTATATGCTTCATGCAATGGTGCAGGTGGTGTGTACCTCTTTGGTACATGTTAATTAATAAGCAGCCATGCCTTGTCTACATTCTCCATTTGTTGGTTGGTTATTGGTTTCACGACACATCGACCGCTGAGTCACGTAGCGTCGCCAATCTCTCACGCCGATTGGTCGCGGGCGAAGAGTAGCGACAGATGAGACTCGAACCCACAACCTTTCGATTGTGAGACAAGCAACTTACCCCTAGGCTACTCGTCCTCGTTCGCCAATTGTTTTAAAAAAAATGCTTGTACCAGAAGTGATCAGAAGAATGTAAGGCCAAAAACAGAACTGGGGAACTAGAGTAAAGTACACAACTAGTACATGTGCAACCATTTTCGATGATTCAGCATCAGGAGGCATGCCTAGGCTTTGTGGGATGAAACAACTGTAACGCATGCTTCTCGAATGGAAGAAATACACAACTTTTCATTCCCTTGTCTCAGTAAGTTGCATGCACCCTATGCCCATCATACATTATACACTTCGTAATTCCATGGACTCAAGGATTATACACTCCAAATTCAAGAATGAGAAGTGGAAATCCAACACTGTACGAGCCGCTGTGGCCCTGACAGATTAAAGTTATTAATGATTGGAAGATGGCACCCCTAAAGAGTACTTTGATTGCACGCGCTCCCTCTAGACCGGGAGAGTGCGTAGCAGTAGAAGCGGGCGAGGTCCGCCTGTAGGCGCGCATCTGGGTCTCGTGTGTAGCTCCGTTGGCCCCTCGCCTGGAGGTGCCGCGCGCATGCCCGGCTGTCCTGTCTGTCCGAACCGCCAGCATGAGGCCGGCCCGGCCCAGAGGTGACACCAGGCAGTCGGCGCGCTCCACCCGGTGGGCGTCAGCGCGGCGGCTGGCGGACCAGCTGCCACCAACAACAGTTCGTGGGGACGCCCGCCGGCCGCGCCCAAGGCGCCGCGCCGCCGCTCCCGCCGCCCGCCAAGGTCACGCGCCGAGCGCGCCGCCGCCGCAGCGAGGCCGGCCGCGGCCGACGCCACCGCCCGCCCACCAGCCGCTGGGGGGGGGGGACCGCCCGGATTGGCCATAACGGCGGCGATTACGCCGCGTGATGAGCCGCTGTCGGCGCCGACGACGCTGACGGGCGGCCGTCGGCAATTCAGCGCCGCACGCAGCCACCGGCGACGTGGCGCCGCCGCATGACGTCATGCCGGCGCTCAGACGCAGCCGGGGCCGCGGCCGCCCTGCAGCCGAGCGCCGTGGCGTGCAGGTGCAGACTTGCCGCAGCAGTCGGCAGCCGCCCTCAGCCGAACACGAAATTCGGCCATCGCACGGTACGCTCACGGAAATTTGGATGTGACCAAATTAAAAGGTGCTACGCTTGTGCGAGCGATAGTTAAATGACACAATGCAAGCTTTTTAATGGCACACAGGCAAGACGGGAAAATACGGTTGCCTACGTTTAGCCCGGCTCTTGAGCTATAACTATAGCTATTCAAAGACCACGCGAGGTCATTCTTATTAGGTGCCAACAAATCTGGCACCTCCCATTGAGATAAGCGAAAACGGCCATGGTATCACTACTTATTAAACTTCACTCATCAGTACCATCTTAGCACACTCTTGAGTTATCATTAATGCCTGCCTGCCTGCAATGACGATGAGATCAAACGTTAGTCAGGTCTCCGGATGTTTCGTGCACCAATACTGCACAAACATATCAATGCAAGTGGCCAGCGATGACCTCGAGCAGTCGCATATATATTCAGTCCATTTCTATCACTTTCAATTGCGATTACAGTGCAGCAATGCTTTCAAATGAGATGTCTTGAATATAGAACACACATATTGACCTCACAACGTCATTTCCACCGGTTGGCCAGTCAATATTGGCGTTAGGCCTCCCATATATGTGCAGGGCAACATGGAGGTCATTTCAGAGTTTCACTTAAGCGCCAGACTTTCATTTGAGGCTTCTTAGCTGTGTTGGCGCCAAACATTCGTCAGCAGCACCACTGGGTGGCTCTGGGTGGCTCTGCTGACTCGTTGTGGGCCCAGCACGTTCTCCTGCAGGTGCAGGCAGCCGACGTCCGGTCTGGCCGCTCCGGTCCGAACGTCGTCAGACGGCGCCGCCAACGGCAGGGTGCGCCACACAGTGAAGAGGCGGGCTGACGTGGAGCGGGCTGACGTGGAGCAGGCTGACGTGGCGCTAGCTGACGTGGCGCGAGCTGACGTGGCGCGAGCTTACGTGGCGCGGGACGACCGCCGATCTGGGGACGGCCGTGACGCTGCTGGCAGCGCGCCAATATCGCCGATAGCCAGCGTGCTGTCGGTTGGGCTGGAAATCTGGCCGGCCGGCGCTGCGACGGTGCAGATTTCCCAAGATACACATAGGCCGAGCCGCGTCACTCGGACCGGTGCCGCGGCGAAACACTGGCCGCCGACGCTGACGGTCGTCTGCAGCGGCACCGCAGCAGGCTGACGGTCGTCTGCAGCGGCACCACAGCGGGCTGACGGTCGTCTGCAGCGGCACCACAGCGGGCTGACGGTCGTCTGCAGCGGCACCGCAGCAGGCTGACGGTCGTCTGCAGCGGCACCACAGCAGGCTGACCGTCGTCTGCAGCGGCACCACAGCGAGGCTGACGGTCGTCTGCAGCGGCACCGCAGCAGGCTGACGGTCGTCTGCAGCGGCACCACAGCAGGCTGACGGTCGTCTGCAGCGGCACCACAGCAGGCTGACGGTCGTCTGCAGCGGCACCACAGCAGGCTGACGGTCGTCTGCAGCGGCACCACAGCGGGCTGACGGTCGTCTGCAGCGGCACCACAGCAGGCTGACGGTCGTCTGCAGCGGCACCGCAGCAGGCTGACGGTCGTCTGCAGCGGCACCACAGCAGGCTGACGGTCGTCTGCAGCGGCACCACAGCAGGCTGACGGTCGTCTGCAGCGGCACCACAGCAGGCTGACCGCCGTCTACAGCGGCACCACAGGAGGCTGACGGTAGTCTCCAGCGGCACCACAGCAGGCTGACCGTCGTCTGCAGCGGCACCACAGCAGGCTGACGGTCGTCTGCAGCGGCACCACAGCAGGCTGACGGTCGTCTGCAGCGGCACCACAGCAGGCTGACGGTCGTCTGCAGCGGCACCACAGCAGGCTGACGGTCGTCTGCAGCGGCACCACAGCAGGCTGACGGTCGTCTGCAGTGGCACCTCAGCAGGCTGACGGTCGTCTGCAGCGGCACCACAGCGGGCTGACGGTCGTCTGCAGCGGCACCACAGCAGGCTGACGGTCGTCTGCAGCGGCACCACAGCAGGCTGACGGTCGTCTGCAGCGGCACCACAGCAGGCTGACGGTCGTCTGCAGCGGCACCACAGCAGGCTGACGGTCGTCTACAGTGGCACCTCAGTGGGCTGACGGTCGTCTGCTGATCAGCACGTGTGCATGTTGTCTGGGGAGCGAGCGGACGGGAGACCGGAGCAGGGTACACCGCACTTGCAGAGCTCGCAATGCATTTTGTGCAAAAATGATACCGTTGATGTTGAATTGATGTTTAGGGGCACGTCGACAAGTGTACCTCATAGTCATGATGTGAACTTGTTCTTGAGAAGAGCCGGTCCCCAAACTTGAGTCGAATCCTCGCCAATGCAACGGTGGATTCGAAGGATTGTAGCAATGCTGCCAAGAAACAAACCACTGTGATGATAATTAATTGGAGTTTATGGACGTGCCGACTGCCAAGGTCATTTTTGCGCCCAAACAAACCACTGTAAAACAAAATTTCCCCACTTCTGAAGTAGTTCTAAGCCACGCGGTGAACACGTCATTACCATGGTCGCTCTTCCGACACACATGCTGCCCCATGGCAGTCCGTGCAACGGTCACACCGACAAACATCCTGTGCAGCAACCTTATTGTAACGGTCACCCCGACAGACAGGTCCGGTGCAGTAACCACACTGTAACGGTCACCCCGACAGTCAGGTCCGGTGCAGTAACCATACTGTAACGGTCACCCCGACAGACGGGTCCGGTGCAGTAACCATACTGTAACGGTCACCCCGACAGACAGGCCCGGTGCAGTAACCACACTGTAACGGCCACCCCGACAGACAGGCCCGGTGCAGTAACCACACTGTAACGGTCACCTCGACAGACAGGTTCGGCGCAGTAACCACACTGTAACGGTCACCCCGACAGTCAGGTCCGGTGCAGTAACCATACTGTAACGGTCACCCCGGCACAGGCCCGGTGCAGTAACCATACTGTAACGGTCACCCCGACAGACGGGTCCGGTGCAATAACCACACTGTACCGGACACCCAGACAGACAGGCCCGGTGCAGTAACCGTACTGTAGTGGTCACCCCGACAGACGGGTCTGGTGCAGTAACCATACTGTAACGGTCCCTATTCGCCGGCCTTATCTGGATATAGCAGCGACGCCGCAACGGCCGGCCACCAGCTTCAGAACGTACTCCCGGCGGGCGCCAGCTCTGACGGCTCCCGCACCAGCGGCGGTACGGCGGCGGCCTGGTGCGTCCGGCCCTACATCAGAACAATCAACGCCACACCATCCGGTCCACGTGGCGTGACTAGCTGCCATCCTAACCTGCCTGCAACACATCCTTGAACACAACACCACATCATCCACCATCATCTGCATCTGCAGGGGACGAGTAGTCTAGGCGCAAGACCCGTCTCAGAAACGAGAGTGTGGGTTCGAGTCTCGCCTGTCGCTACTCTTCGCCCATGACCAGTCGGCGTGAGAGATTGGCGACGCTGCATGACTCAACAGTCAGTTAGTTAGTTACTAGGGCTTTTGGGCGCATCGACTACATAGGTCAGGTAGCGCCGAGACTCAACGGTCGACGTGTCGTAAAACCACTAACAATAACAACAACGCCATCGGCACTGACCCAGGCTCATTCATTGACGCCCTCGCAGCTATACGCAGCACCAACCATCCCATACTCCACGCTATTCGCCATCTCTACCACGCCAACCACGTTTACTTCCAACTGACTCCCCCCCCCCCCCACGAGTCCCCGGCCACATGGGCCACATTGGAGATCCCGGCCACATGGGCCTCTCTGGCAACGGATAGGCTCGCCTGTAGAGCAAGAAACCTCCCACCCGCCAACCGTCTCCCTTTGCTTCCTAGTGATCCGTTGTCCCTAACAAATGATTTAGCAAACAAACAAAAAACATATATCCAGGCACGCTGGAGTCATAACACCTCACAAGTATACCATATTGAACACATCCTTTCCGAATGACCTTGGTCCCACCAACGCACACGTACACAGGAGGTGGTCCTTGCCGGTCTGCTGCATGGCAGTAAGTACCAGCCTGACACACGATTACCTCCTCCAGGAAATCGTCGCAAACCTTGCCGGGTGTGGGATGCGCGCAACTCTATCGCAAATGCTTCGCTTATCTGTCCGGTCTATCATTCACAATATCGCTCCATTTTGAAGCTAAACGTTATCCTCTCCGCTGTCGGACATTCACAAACACAAACACACACACAACATACAAGACAACATACACAAACACACACATATAGGTTATCTCGCGACAGGTAGACAGTAACTGATCGAATTTCGCAAAAACCAACGGTGTCCCCATCAATTACGTTTGGTTTTTACCTTGGGGAAGAGCCAAGCAGCTTGGCTCTTCTCCCCTCGGGTTGCTTGGAAACCTACGGCTCGCCCTGGTCGCTGAGCCTCCCTGTACCGGGCCCTGGTCGCTGGGCCACCCTCCAAATGTACTGTCAATCGTCATGCATGTATGCATGCATGTATGTACTCATGCATGCTTGTGCATCTGTATGTTATTATTTGTGCACCCGCCCTCTACCTTGTTTTCCTTGTCTCTCACCATTTCTCTTTTCCTTGTTCGATATCACCGGATGCCATAGGCCAGTTTAACGTATATTTGTCTTAACGCAACTCATCTCTATCGCAACGCACACTGTCATTGCTATGAAAAATAATATGGCAATGCATCAACTTGGATTGATGCTTAACCCACAGCTCGACCTCACAGCGTATACCAGCCAACAGTACCGTCAGCTTGCAAGACGTCACATCATATCAAAGAGAGCGAGGGTGAGATAGTGAGTGAGTGAGAAACAGGGACAGAGACAGAGACAGAGACAGAGACAGAGACAGAGACAGAGACAGAGACAGACAAAGATACAGACAAACAGAGACAGAGACAAACAGAGATAGAGTGAGTCAGTGAGAGAGGGAGAAAATAGAGAACAGAGAACAGAAAGCCCATTAACGGTCGACATGCCTTTTCTCAATCGGCCCTTTTGTCACTCGTTCCCTGGCACTGTCGTGGGAGTTGAGTGCAATGGCACGCGTTCGCTAAAGTGATACCAGCATGAATGATGCCTACTCGAGATGCCTCCATTTCAGACTTGACAATAGCTATTCGCAAACTATATAGCGCTTCTGGAGGGAGAGCAACTACATTGGAGGCGCAGCGTAAGGAAACCGGAACAGCACTTTGCATTCTGAAATTGTCATGAAAGACATGGCAACTGATTTACTGACATTCGTAAAAATACATCTGTGTACATCAAATCCTTGCAACCAATGTGGCGAAAAGAAAGATAAAAGAAAACGCATAAACATAGAAACATAAGAGATAAGGTCCAGTGACCATAAAATAGAGAAATAGAGCGTCGCTTCGTGAGATGCAATGACACAAATATGTATTGTCTGCACCTGCAGTCTGTGTTGGCTAAACAATTTATCTCAGTAATTCACGTAATCTGTCACCCTCTCTGTCAGGCCATCTGTAGCATGACAGGCAGTTCCCCCGTAGAATCCCAGTCAGCAGGTGAAGATTAATTTGCAGTTGTCTTAGCCGACAACCAGTTGCCATTAATTTCGCCCCACACACAAATAAAACATGCAGACGACCGCTGTATGTCAGACGTTCAGCCTCCCGGGCACGGTCCAAACTAGCCATCAATGACACACTTCACGTGAGGGAAGTGTCGCCCGGTCAGCAGTGCCGAAAGTGTCTCGGCAAAACGGGCCCGGGTCGAAACGACGCAAATGTGGTGTGCAGGACCCAAATCTGGCATATTTCCGAGGACAGCTGGAAATCAAAATCGACATCTTTGAGACGCTTCGGAGCTCACATGGGGATGGTGGTGGTGGTGGATTTGTGCTTTAGGGCGCGCAGACTGCATTGGTCATTTTGCGCCAATTCCGCGGGGATGGGAAGGGGAACCGTGCATGGTAAACCACAGTTCGGAATTTCAGCATTCATCCCAGGGCGTTACAGGGCGAAACATGGAGGCCAGAGGTTCGAGTTTTTGTCATTATTTTACACCTCGTTCCCAATCATCTTCCCACATAGCATGCATGAGGAACACTTATTAAGTCCACATGACCCGATATCAGAATTCCCTTCCCTGAAACCACGAATTCCCTCTCTCACGCGCAATTCTCCACAATCAGAGCCGCTGATGAGGAAATACCGCATTTGGAAAACCACTCCGATTCTGTTACGTTTAGCGGCTACATCCGCCCAACTCAAGCCCCACCGTAGATCTTCATGTCGGCAATAATGCCTGCAGCAAATCGCACCTAACTATCTCCTCACGCCAGCTCGATGATGCCCTGAATAGTCATGCTGCCGAAATAGAACCTAGTTGGACGGGTGTAGCGCACCATCCATGCATCGTACCGCATCAGCACACGACAGAATCTGCCGGAAACCACCGACGACAAGACACACCGGCACGTCGCCACGCCTAGTATGCCGACAGCCCCCCCCCCCTCACCGACTGCAGCTCATCACGCTGCAAGTCACGGCCGCCAAGAGGACTCTTCACATGCAGGGCGCACGACCGGCGGCGGCGGGCGGCGGGCGGCGGGCGGCGGGCGGCGGGCGGCGGGCGGCGGGCGGCGGCGGCGGGCGGCGGGCGGCGGGCGGCGGGCGGCGGGCGGCGGGCGGCGGCGGCGGGATGTTGCCGGAGACGCGACAGTGGTTCATCAGCGCCGGCCGAAGCCCTACACACGGCGGCTCCGGCCGGCCCGGTACCGTCCGGCCTGCGACACCGCCGTCCGCCGCTGCCGCCGCCGCTGCTGCTCAACCCACTCCCGGCCGACCTGCGGCACCGCCGTCCGCCGCCGCTGCCGCCGCCGCTGCCGCCGCCGCTGCCGCCGCTGCTGCTCAACCCACTCCCGGCCGGCCGGCGGCAGCTCGCAACACAGTGCATTGGCACTTTCACTGTATGAGAGACGGCAGTTCCGACGAGTTGATGCCGTGTCGTCACGGAACAAACAACAGAGTGCTAAGTATCGATCACACAACCCAGTCACCGGGAAAACAAAATTGGAGAAACTGGGAAAAAGAAAAGGAGTATTGTGTTCTTTCATGAACACCCACCCTACCGACTGAGGTACCGCGATCTCCTGGGAGAAATTGATGTCCAGGAAGCCAAAATTTCGTGAACACCAAACATGTGCAGCATACAGGCCGAGGGGTGTGGGCGGCCGAGACACAGCTCGCTGTGGGACCACCACCAGCCACCAGCACACAGGCCGAGGGGTGTGGGTGGCCGAGACACAGCTCGCTGTGGGACCATCACCAGCCACCAGCACACAGCCCAAGGGGTGTGGGTGGCCGAGACACAGCCCGCTGTGGGACCATCACCAGCCACCAGCACACAGGCCGAGGGGTGTGGGTGGCCGAGACACAGCTCGCTGTGGGACCATCACCAGCCACCAGCACACAGGCCGAGGGGTGTGGGTGGCCGAGACACAGCTCGCTGTGGGACCACCACCAGCCACCAGCACACAGGCCGAGGGGTGTGGGTGGCTGAGACACAGCCCGCTGTTGGACCATCACCAGCCACCAGCACACAGGCCGAGGGGTGTGGGTGGCTGAGACACAGCCCGCTGTTGGACCATCACCAGCCACCAGCACACAGGCCGAGGGGTGTGGGTGGCCGAGACACAGCTCGCTGTGGGACCATCACCAGCCACCAGCACACAGGTCGAGGGGTGTGGGTGGCCGAGACACAGCCCGGTGTGGGTTCGTCACCAGCCACCAGCACACAGCTCGAGGGGTGTGGGTGGCCGAGACACAGCCCGGTGTGGGACCGTCACCAGCCACCAGCACACAGGCCGAGACGGTCGCGCCGGTACGCAGGTGCGGGCGAGCTGTAACGGCAGGCTGACGTGGCCCTAACTGCGTCACCCCTGCGAAGCACGTCGACCTTGCAACTGCAGCGGGCGCACTGTTTGCAGGACACGAGGCCCCTTGCTACTCGCCACCTCCCCTCCCCCTCACTCGGCAGGTACGACCGAGCCCCATCCGCCGGCCCGCTGACACGAACGCTCGTCAGCTACTGGTTTCGTTGATTGATTGATGATCCGGACTTCTGTGCAGCGATTGCATAGCGCCGCGCGGCGCCAAAATCGGACCTTCCCTGTGGCAGGGACACAGTCGGAGTGGAGCGGGCGGCCAACGTGAGCAGGAGTGGAGCGGGCGGCCGATATGAACATGAGTGGAGCGGGCGGCCGACGTGAGCAGGAGTGGAGCGGGCGGCCGACGTGAGCAGGAGTGGAGCGGGCGGCCGATATGAACATGAGTGGAGCGGGCGGCCGACGTGAGCAGGAGTGGAGCGGGCGGCCGACGTGAGCAGGAGTGGAGCGGGCGGCCGATATGAACATGAGTGGCTGACCGGCGCTGCAGAGATGTCACTCCCAAATCACCCGAAAGGTCGATGCCGACGCGAAACTGAAGACACAGCTAACTACTGAAAGCTTAATCTTCTCAAAGTCAATCGACCACCCGTTTGCAACTGCGGTAGACGTAAGGACGCGGGGGATGTGCGGATGACATTAGCAACAGGACGGCCGATCTAGTTCCAAATCTAGCAACCTCAGTCTGACATTCGGAACTGTTTTATTTCAGAACGATTACGATTCATATTGGGAACACGACAATCCTCATACTCTGTTAACCATCTCGTGCACCATAAATCACTCAGTAAATTAGCATCTGTGTTTCCAAACATTGCGATCCAAAGTGGTCCAAAAGTCCACATATCGTGTGCATATTGTCACATATTGTCCGCATAGTTGCACTTTTGCCACACCAGCACAGCCTGACACCAAGAACATAACTTGCACAAGAGTCCAATCCGAAAGTCCACCGCTGGAGCGGATGCTGTATCGATCGATGTTACGCCGATATCATCACCAATACGTTCACGCATTTCACCAAGACCAATCAAGCAAGTCTGCAACCTCAAGGTGGCCGGAATTCTAACATCATACTAACTTCTAATTTCAACAAACTTCATAACATGTAAATATAGGTGACCTGAGGTCAAATGGCGGGTCCATCATCTGCATTGCTTCATTAGTCATGTCCTAAACATCTTGATGCCCATTATAGAACATATAAACACAATGGCAGCGATCCATAACAACAATGCCAAGCCAAACCAAACAAAACAAGGAAAATGTGGCATGTGACCTCATTTGACCGTGAAGGTATTGATCCAAGGTTTGAAATTTGCACAAATTACGAGTTCACTACCGACCCATCTACCCTGAAAATTGCGTTACTCAGCTTCAATAGGGGCCGAGATCAAGCGGGGCGGAATTCGCCCCCTCCAGTGCGCGTCTTAACCGGCCGGATGCCACAGTCCGCCCACAATCGTTACGACTGCACTCCTCACGGCACAGGCGGGCGAGGAATCGACTGCGGTGTTAGACGAACAGAAATGGCTTAGTTTGTTATTTGGGTTTGGGGCGCCTCGATCATAAACTGTGATCATTTAGAACAGAAATGGCTTCACACACTAGGCGAATAGATCTCACGTCAGTGCGATATGGCTCCACCACCGTTGCAGATCAACCGCAAAGGCTCGTCTAAAATACACGTGGGAAGTATCGAAGGAGGGTAGGTCGACACGTCAGCATCACTGTGTATCGGCGGCGGTGACACCGAGCGGCACCACAGGTGGTGACGATCGTGGCGCACCCCCGCCACAGCCGACACCCCGACCAGGCAGCGGTGTCACAGAGCGGCACACCCCCTGTCACAACCGACACCCGACCAGGCAGCGGTGTCACAGAGCGGCACACCCCCTGTCACAACCGACACCCTGACCGACTCGGGGTTATTCTGCCAGAAAATCCAGCAGATAGCTGAACCGGTCTGAATCGGGCAATGCAGCATACATTGAAGTACAAGGCATTGATATTATCGCAATCAGAGAAAATGGCGCTAAAATCCTATATTGCGTTAATTGCACGTTCCTTGATCTGTGCAGCGATCAGTTTCACCATATTGCAGATCGACCCCAGAGCGACAAACACGGCTCCTGCTGGAAGCAACGAGCATTGTTGCGATTGCTGGTGTACCAGAAACGATAAAGCCGATACTCGATACTTCGATGACGATACTCCGGCACGAGACGATCAATGGCGGGCAGAAGCGTGACGTGGACTGCGCCCGGTGGACGGGGATGCGCCGGCGTGGCCGTCGTGCCAGTATTCCGTCAGCACGCTGAGTCGTCTGGGAAAATATCTGTGTCTGCGGTTCCGAACGCTGGCGCCGTTAGTTCGCCAGGTTATATAAATTTCCACAAATTATATATTTGGCAAACAAGCTCAGAGACCGATCGGAACAAGCAGCCGGGCGCCTTGACGTGCGCCTTGATGGGCGCCTTGACGAGCGCCTTGACGAGCGCCTCGACGAGCGCCTCGACGAGCGCCTCGACGAGCGCCTCGACGAGCGCCTCGACGAGCGCCTCGACGAGCGCCTCGACGAGCGCCTCGACGTCAGATCACGGAGGCGTGCGAGTGCGGCGCTCCGGCCCGGCCTCTTGCCCGTCACTCTCGAGAACACCTACTGTCCGACAGCCAGAATACTCACAGCCCATCACCTCCACGACGACGGCCCCATCGCGACAGCTGTGCACCGGAACAGCGGTTGGTTATTTGGGCTGCAGCTGTGCACCGGAACAGCGGTTGGATATTTGGACTAAAACAGCGGTTGGTTATTTGGGCTGCAGCTGTGCACCGGAACAGCGGTTGGTTATTTGGACTACAGCTGTGCACCGGAACAGCGGTTGGTTATTCGGACTACAGCTGTGCACCGGAACAGCGGTTGGTTATTTAGGTTACAGCTGTGCACCGGAACAGCGGTTGGTTATTTGGGCTACAGCTGTGCACCGGAACAGCGGTTGGTTATTTAGGTTACAGCTGTGCACCGGAAACAGCGGTTGGTTATTTGGGCTGCAGCTGTGCACCGGAACAGCGGTTGGTTATTTGGACTAGCTGTGCACCGGAACAGCGGTTGGTTATTTGGGCTACAGCTGTGCACCGGAACAGCGGTTGGTTATTCGGACTACAGCTGTGCACCGGAAGAGCGGCTGGATATTTGGACTAAAGCGTACCCCGACGTGTCCCGGGCCAGTGGAGACACTAAATCATTCGTGTTTTCCGCTGCGGCTCGTATGCTTCAGCAGCGCAACACAGCACTCAACAGCCATGGAAAATGCTCAAATCGCCGCATTATCTGGAGTGTGAGAGCTTTGCGGCATGCAACTCGAGGCGCAACAGCGCGCTCATGTTCACGATCACGGACATTTCGGTCGGTGCCCGTGGTAGTTTCTTCAGCACTGATAACTTGAAGACCGCTTACCATTAAACCCGGCAGCATAAAACATGTGAAAGCGGCCTTTACCGGCTCAAAGCAGGCTAGAGCGGTCGTAACCTATCTTTGAACGGCCCATCATCGAAGCACGTGTTCATTTACGACGCGCGGGTCAGCGCCACGTCTCTGCGCGTCGGCCACCCATCACGTCGATTGGCACGGGTGAACTGCAACACGTGATCAGTCGCGACGCGACCATTCGGTCACTTCCACCGCTCAAAACCATCCCAACGCCACGGCAACCGTGTCAAGGGCTGGCCCACCTACTGGAAGTTCCATCAGGTGTGTGTGTTGTACTCTAGCCATGCTTACTCGTCTCATGGCTCGCAGGTTTGAAAACTTTAAGAGCAGTCCGCGACGCCTGGGGAGCGTCTCCAGGTCTGCGCTGGTTCGACGTCCGCGCGGCACCGGGTGTGCTCCCGGCTGGGCGGCGCCTCACACCACCGATAGCGACGCACCGCTGTCGCTGTGTCGCTATCGTTGTCGCTGCAGCGGCGCTCGGACGATAAGCGCCGGCGACGGCGGCGCAGAGACGCACTGCCGCCCATAAACACGCCGGCCGAATCCGGGTCACACGCCGGGCGAATAAACACGGCCGGCTCCTCCGCCCCGGGGATCAGGTGTGCTGGAGGTCAACTGGCTGGGAGGGTGTGTTTCAGCGGCCGGCGCGGTCCGGCTCCAGCGCGCAATACCAGCCAAATACGGCACAACGCACGGTAGTATTACCGGGCGCTCACGTGCGGCAAAATACTGACGATCAGCTGCACCCAGCTGTCACGTCCGCCGGTGGACATGACGCGCCGGCGAGGCCGTGCAGAGACGGCGGCCGACCGGTGCGCGGGGAGAGTAACGGAGGCGACGACAGAGTGGAGCGGGACGGGGACCGGAGCGGCAGCGCCGGAAGACGCGGCGGCGGCGGCGGCTGCCGCTATTGATTCCTGTGATCTATAGAACTGGACGGCAGCGGGCAGCGGCCAGCCGCCTTCAGCCTCGGCTAATTCTGAATCGAACCCAGTGCGCAGTGCGCGGAGCCGGCGGCCGCCGGCAGAACTGTTCTGCCGGAACTGCGGGCACGGCCCGACCCGCGCGGCCGGCCGGCAGGCGGCTCAGAAAGTTGGCGGCGCCGCACGCCGGCCGCCCGCCTCGTGCATACCCGATGAGGCGGCACGCCATGATGAGCGGCTCGCCGTGCACACGCCCACGTGCGCCGCGTCACGCCGCGCGAGCCATCGATCACGGCGGCACGGCGGCGTGACGCAGCCGCAGGCCCGCGGCACGCACCGCAGGGGAGGGGAGGGGCGAGACGCGGCGATGGGCGATCCGTCATGCACCACCGAGGAGCGGCCGAAAGGGTGAGGTGAGGTGGGTGGTGTTTATTGGCTGGACGACGCGCCGACTGCTGGGTCATAAATCGTCGCCAATCTCTCACGTCGATTGGGAGCGCGTGAAGAGTACAGACTGGTGATACTAGAGTCCACAGCCTTCCGGTTGGGAGTCGTGCACCTTACCCGCAGATTACTCCTCCCCAGTGTCATTTAATTCATTTATCGTAGAGTGGAGGGTATAAGCCGAGACGTTGAAACCAATTAGTACGTCGAAAGAGGTAAACAATATTAAGCACAAAAATGTCAAAATGACAAGAATAACATTTGCTAGCATAATCTGTCCATGATGAATGTGTCCAACACACGCTCTCTTGGTGCTAGACAACCTGAATTCAGTGCCAACCCTCGACACCAACTGACCAGAGCCGGAGAACCACCAGCGCCGACCCTCGACAGAAACTGACCCAGTGTAAAATAATTGACAATGCGACCTGGAAATTCACAGTTAATGGAATTGTGCTATTTCATCCTTGCCTTAGGTTTTTACCATTTTGCCACATGTGTGGACAGTCATTATACACATGACAGCTAAATAATGTAAAATGCATGTGACTGAAGTGAAATGTGTATTACAACAGCATTCTGCTTTTTTAATCCTTAAGTGGAGATCCTTTATTTTCTTCCAATCTTTCACTATTGCCAAGCAACTTCTTTCCTCATCCACACAGTTAATGGTGAAGTAATTTTTGGACACTGAACTGACCAAAGCCGGAGAACCACCAGCGCCGACCCTCGACACAAACTGACCAGAGCCGGAGAACCACCAGCGCCGACCCTCGACACAAACTGACCAGAGCCGGAGAACCACCAGCGCCGACCCTCGACACAAACTGACCAGAGCCGGAGAACCACCGGCATAGATCCGGAGCAACTGAAAATCAACCAGCACGGGTTCCATCCAGACCGGGAGGTGTCCAGTCCAGAAGCCGAGCCGCAGACACGGCGCCTATCCAGCCCACAGTTCGAGAGTGCCCTTGGAACCCGACAAGCCTGGACACACACACACCGAGAACAGTTCGCTTCCGAAACACCACGCCGATAGACCTCGGCTGAGGCGCACTGACGACAAGCACCCGTGTGGTGGCCGATCGGCGGAGTGATGTTTTAGGGTGCGCCGACTACTCGGGTCGTGTCGCGCCCACGAGGACCAGTGCTGCGGCACTACGCCGGATACCACACGGCCGGAGACGCGGCACATCTCGCCACCTGGAGGACACGACACGGTGCGCGTCCACAGCGCACGAGCGCTGCACAATTCAGCCTGGGAACGCCACGCTCCACGAACTCATCGCCCGCACGTCCGACCGCCCGCAGGCGGCGACAATGATCCCACCATCGGCTGAGGTGCAGGCACCATCGGCTGCAGTGTAGACACCACCGGCTACAGTGTAGACTCCACCAGTAGCAGTGTAGACACCACAGACTGCAGTGTAGGCACCACCGGCTACAGTGTAGACTCCACCAGCAGCAGTGTAGACACCACATACTGCAGTGTAGGTACCACCGGCTGCGGTACGGATAGCACTGCAGAGCACCGGGTACAGTACGGAGACCCCGGCCGCAGTTCAGGGGCCACCGGCTGTATTTGGCACTGGCTCATAGGCACTGGCACACTGGCCCACAACACAAGTTCGTGTTGAAACAAATACCTCAAACTGAAGAGAGAAAACGTTTCGAATGCCAGCGCTCCTCTGCGCGCTACGATTCTGTCTGTTCCTCATTTCCTCTCAGCAGCTTGGTGTTGCGAAAGGTACACAACATCATGCATACCAGAAACTGGCGGTTTTTGAGCTGGAACTACGCCGCATCAGAGATCGGAATAGTTAACTTTTCAAGATGACCAAGGCAATGATCGTGACCAGGTCCCGGGTATCATTAGTGCAGATCGCAGACTACAACACTGGCGGAGAGAAGTTCGACACCGATGCGCCTGCTGTTGCTTGTTTACCCTCGCCCGTGCACGTTATTCGGCCACTTTCCGCGGGCACAAAAGCGGTTGTTGCAACCCACAGCGTTTCCGAACTGAGAATGCCAGCGACATGAAGCAAAGGTCAGCGTGTGCTGCGTGTGACCAGATCTAGCAATTGGTACCCGATTTTAATGCATGGGGTCATGGACTATCCCCTCATCTATATTAGCTGAAAGGTTAGTTTTTCTCGCACTTTAACTTTAACGTTTAACTCCTCACTGTGCAAAACAAAAAGCAGGTATAAGCTTGACATATTCAGCATAACATCCTCAGTATCTTGGGATATTGGCGATGTACGATGCCGCATTCTAACCCACGGGTCACGGGTCTGTTAGTTATTAGGGCTTTAGGGCGCATCGACTTCATTGGTCATGCAGCGCCCGTTCGGGTCACGTGTCAGATGAGGTCGCTGCATAAAGCATATTTCGTAAACTGATGAAATAGTGCTCGAATCAACTAGTTTCTTGTAGCTAGGCGACATACATGGACATGAGATTCAATTTCAGCGTCAGAACTAACATAAGAGTGACCTCAACGTTTTCAACAGGTCATCGCAGAGCAAGCTAAGCAATGGCCTCGAATGATCATAGAAATGTCATTGGCCTTTGGAAACAAGTGAGGTGAGTTATTCGTCACTCTAGAACATCCGACATTAGCGATTTGGGGTCAATAAGTGAAATTAGTTTCTGATAATTCGCGACCTCAATAGAAAAGATCGTGTTCCCTCTTGTGAAAACAGAAGTCGTGACCTATGATGACGTTTTCAACTTCTGTCATGTCACCCTAGGTCGGCAAATGATGTTCCACCCACTGTATCTACTGAGGGTGAGCCGATGCCTGCTGTTTATAGTCGTAGTCTTGGAAAAGTCTCCAAGAAAGGGATTGCATCAGGCCCTTCTGCACGGGCGAAAACTACGTCAGATACAATCAACTACACGGATCTGCAATGCATGTGCGTCGCATATAAGCGAAACGTTTCGGCTGTATCATCCCATCCGACAAGTGCAGCATTAAAGTAATATTGAATGTAAAAAAACAGTTTCGATTGCCCAATACACAGGGCTATATCTACCGCATCTGAACTGTTGACGAGAACTGCACTCGAAGGAAGCGCTGTTTCGAAATCACCCGGCGCGTGGAGACCAAACCCGTCCTCGGAGAGGCTCCACACACGGCCTCATCGAGAACAGACCCGAGCGAGAGAACAGAAAGTTGGTGTACGTACCTGTCTAAAAAAGGTCCGTTCCTGTAGTTTCTGCGTCCCGGCTTATAATCGTCATACCGCCGCACACTGAACGCGTCACCGTACACCTGACTAGACCTCACACTCATCTCATCCGCACACCTGCAACACAAGGGAACAGCTCGGTCAACAACGCACAACACACAACACAGCCCTGCAACATGTACACCAAACAAAACCCTGCAGCACAGGTCACATTCAGCTCGACAGCATAGCACGCAAAACGCAACCCTGTAACACAGGCCAGTCAGCTGAGCAGCGTTGCGCGCAAAACACGACCCTGTAACACAGACCAGTCAGCTAAGCAGCGAAGCACGGAAAACACAGTCCTGTAACACAGACCAGTCAGCGAAGCACGGAGAACACAATCCTGTAACACAGACCAGTCAGCTAAGCAGCGAAGCACGGAAAACACAGTCCTGTAACACAGATCAGTCAGCGAAGCACGGAAAACACAATTCTGTAATGTACGGATCAGTCAGCTAAGCAGCGTAGCACACAACTCTGCAACACAGACCACAGTTAGCAAAGCAGCGTAGCACACAAAACACAACCCCGTGACACAGACCACAGTCAGCTAAACAGCGTAGCACGCGAAACAACCTTGCTGCGCACACCACATAAAGGTCATAACTTTGTCAAAGTGACTGGGGCGGGGGCTCCAGCAGCTTCACATTCGTAGTTGATACAGTGTGCCATAGGTCTAGTGGTGAGTGAAAAATCACTAGTAGAGATGGGATCGAAACCCAAAAAATAGCTGCGTTCCACTTGTGGGCCAGTTCCATCAACAATGCACGACGTTAAATATACGCTCGCAAAACAATATATTGGGCTGGGTTCGAACAAGATGGAAACGTCAGTTGGAAACAATACCTTGCCAGACGTGTTGAAGGGTCATCACCAATCCCGCAAAGGTTTCGCACTATCTGCAAGATGATCCACCGACTATTTCACTGGCTTTCTAACGGCGACTTTGCTCAAACCGCGCCGTAGCGGACGGATTACCCGCCCACTTTCCATAAAATATTATCTTCTTCTCGGCAATAGCCGGCGAACGAAACGGAGCAGAAGGCTGAACTGCAATGCGCCATTACCTGACCAATTTGACATCACTTCATGAAAGCGTTGCCTCCGGGTCAGCTCAAGTTCGACTAAGACGTTTGAGCACTTCATTGCATTTCGAATGCATGCTTTCGTCACTCCCAGTGTGAACATCAAGTCATGAAGTGAAGTCACTAACCTGAAGCCAGGTGACCTTTGGAACATAAACACGGTTGTCTTAGTACTTTTGAAAATATAATGCATTCACTGGCACATGGAAATTACAGGAAGTAGACAACTTTTCAGTGTCCATCAACCCCATTAATAAGTCTATGATAATAAATCATAGCCTTCCTTGTTCTGCTAATTTCTTGCTCATCTTGTGTTCAAAGAGCCTTCTGTCTCGCCACGAAGATTTTGAAATGAGCTACATAGGAATATTATCCAGCTATATTTTAGATTGTGTCGATTTGGAAAACATTTTGCCCATTTTCCTATATGAGAACAAACAAAACAGTATCTTGTTGACATTTGACAGAACAAGCCATATTATCACAACCTCAGAACTTCCTGTTAATATACGAAATACACGACAACTGGGTCGCAAGAAAAGGAAACGCACGTGGGCATGCAACACATAAGTAAACATTTTGTACGATGAAAAATCGTCTAAACCGCATTTCACAACGGCTCCGCAGTGAGTAGGAATGAACACAAACCAAGTGTCTCTTCAGGTTTTAAGCATTTATCTAGCCATCTCAAAGCCTGGCAACAACGGGTTATCCAGACACAATAGCAACTCTTTCGAAGCGCTACGGAGCAAGTCGGATGGAAATGTCAGGGCAGAACGTGGGTGAGAGCAGCCCTGGGCAACAGCAATCAGCTGCTGGGGTGTCGTTTAGCTGCATGCATTACGCATGTGGCGATTGTGATCTTATATCAGCTTTAATCCCTGCGCTCGCCAAGTTCACTAATTACAGTGCAGAATTGTTGTGACAATACATAGTGACAATAGAAAGAATAGCTTTCATGAAATGCAACTCTATCCACACAGCGGTATTTATATTCACATATCAAATCCCTCCCACGGGAGCTTGGTTATCGTGGAATGGAGATGATATATGGCGCACGTGCATGGCAGTACGTGAGCCAGATATAATTTTTAACATGTGAATTTGCCAGAAGCAAACTCACCGATTGGTCGGTGGATTTCGAAGACGCTTTGGCGAAAACTATTTAGCTATTGTCACACAAATACTGCACCGTAATTGGTTTAATTGGTGTGCGCACAGATACAAAACTGATATAGATTAGTCATATACGTATATAAACGACACCCCAGTGGCTGACGCTATTGTTCAACCTGATTCAGTAGGCCTTGGGTGAGGCGACCATAAGGGGAAGTTGATTAAATATTAAACTGAGCCAGTTTTTGCTTGAGAGGACCTTGAGCGCATGTGGCAGGACGGATTGCTTATTTGTGCACATATTCTGAAAGAGTGATCTTTTTGGTACAAATGAGCCGCGTAAATATTTTTTCTCAATCATAAATCAGTTATATCCTGAGTTATTTTGACGTATCAACTTACCGCGGGAGTATGAAAAATTGATCCTAGTGGTGGGGTAAGTCGATCAGAAACATTATTTATGTAAACAAATGTTGTGACTACTGCTGGGGAGCGCTGTAAAGCCTATGAACTTTATGTGCCCATAAACCTTAGTGACTGCTGGGGAATGCTACTTTTAGTGTTGCAGGCTTTTTTTTGATAATTATTTTTTGTCATCTTACAGGTTCTGGCACGAAAACATGAAAGCTATCAGAAAATACCACGTAATATACTTCGACATAGATTTTCACCTTTTATCTGGAATTGTCACACCATAACTCACCATAGAACAATCTGCCTAACGGCCACAGGCTGAACGACAATTGTATGCCAATTTATGTCATGTTTCATCAGAAAAAAAGCCAGTAGCGCGCAACACATAGGCTACTGCTCATCTTTCCCCGGTCGCGATTGCTCAACAAGTCCCCTACCCACCTCACGTTAATTATGAAACATAAAAAAAACATTTCCAAGTCAAGGAAAAGCTCCTTCAGACCTTGAAAAACACACTCTTCTTCAAGGTTCACTAGATATCCACCGGTCCAGTCCCGCCGTCCAACCAAAAATGAAGACTTTCCGAAGTGTCGGCAGCTGACTTATAAAGCTCTCATCTCACCATAGGTGAGATAATGGGGGGTGGCTCAACTTAACTGCATGCTCAACTAACCTAACATTCCATACTACGACGCCAGGCTGGGGACGATTTTTAGCTGATGGCTGACGACATTCATTGGTGGCACTAATGGATTTCTCGGGAGTGCATTTGGCATGCACAGGCCACATTTTGCAGGGGTGGGGACAGTCTCCAATCCCTGCCAACAACCCACGAATGGAGAGAGGCACAGACATCAAAGGTCGTGCGGATTGAGGAAAACGCCCAAACTGATGAATACAACAGCATCTCCAGCAACAGTGATGTCTGATGTCCCACGAGCAATATATTGCTGTGTGTATGTAAGAGTTCAACTTGCCCGAGATCACAGGCGACAAATACCAACCGGAAAGGTAACTTGAGCAAGTATAGGTAGTACCTACCTGGGAATCAGGTCGATTGATCGTAAGCATCCATGAAACAAGAAGCCTATTTCCTTCTTTTTTTAAACTATAATTATGCAGCCTGAATTCCAAACAAAAATGGCAATCGCTAACAGACAACGGCCGCAGTTGTGATTCTTTGAAGTCATCGCGCTTGAAATTCTTGGCGCACATGCAGCAAAGCCTGCGGATTCCGGCAAATAATGTCAAGTTCAGGCTGCTGTGGCAATATGGGCGGGGAGTCCTTTGCACCACGCTGGCTGACGCGGTCACTGACCCCTGCCACCGGCGCGGCGCCGCACCGGTTCCAGCCGAGCTGCGGAAGCAGTTCGGAGCCGACGTACATGGACAGTCAAGGCCCATTTTGCGACCCACTCAACTGATATGTAGCCAACCTTCCACCCCGGTTGATCGCGGGCTGGCTCGGTAACCCCACCACCGGTTGTGAGATTCGAGCCCACGATCTTACGATCAAGAGTTCGACACCCTACCCACAGAGCAGCCGCGACCATGGCGGCGCCGGTATGAACCACACAATCAGCTCCTGGTTTCCGTCATACAGCGCCAACCAATATACGTTAATGCGTGACAGAGTTCACGTCCCATTAACGCACATCACCAGTAGTGCATAGACCAATTTTGTAACGGACTGGATCCATTAACTGGTATGCTTATGAACTGCCTATACTATTATAAATGTAGCCGTCCATATTTAGTGATAATTTCCGTAAATACAGCAACCACTTATCTTGAACCTGATACATAGTAAATTCCGTGCTTTCATTCGCTGTTAACGCATGAAACATATGTATTATTGCTACTAGGAATATTATGAAGTTGAATACGTATATTCGCATACCATTTTCATGAGAAAATGTAAAGAACCGCATACATACACACATTCTTTACGATATTCCTTGCCATTGAGGTGACAAAAAAAACTTCAGTTCATAACAGAAACAATCTATTCCACGTCATCTGGACGACAAACTTTCCAAAAGTGGGTGGCGGATCGAGAATATGGTACTGCACTAACCGAGCAGATGGAAAAATATCACACTTTGTATACCAATACTCAGTTGGCAGGCCAGAGCGAGTGCTGATAAGAAAGCAAAAACAAAAGTTGGTCGGGCAGCCAGTTTGTGAAACGTTATCAAACAGAAACGCTGGTAAACATAAACAAGTTGACCAACTTGCTCAGATCAGCGCCATAGTTGTAGAACAGCGCCATAGTCGGTGGGCAGCGCCATAGTCGGTAAAGCAGCGCCATATTTTATTACCTCAAAATATTCCTCACAAATCTGGGATTACAAAGCGCAAATTCAATCCTGGTGTGTGGTTTGGATTTTTGGGCCTGCCTTACCTATATTGCGCCCATGCCTAAACTGATGCATAACTGATGTAGCACCATTTGACGAACAACGCGCTTAACGTTCAGACATTACAATTTGGCAGAACAACTGATAGGAACAGCCAGGGATAGCAAAAGTGAATGCTAATATTTCCTTTGAAGTTCTTAAAGCTGATTCAAACCGACTCGCAGGTGATGACTACCAAACAACTCAGCTTCAAATTGCACTATAGCAATATAGATGGCCGTGTTATAAATGACAACTAAATTATCGTTTGTGTGTAAAATACAAACAACCCCCACAAACTACACGGCTTTATGCTTTAAGGCAATTGACATTATCTCGTTTCGAATTCATCGACATAGGGGGGATACAGCTGGATTTGTACATTCGTTCGCTTTAAGTATTAATTGGATTTGCGTATGGTCACAGCAAATTCCAATGCATTGAGGTGTAATTTGTTGTTTTTTTCCAAATCAAGGCACCCAAGCTTCACCGCATATGCACTGAAGCTTGTGCTCGCATTCGCAACGGTCAGTGAAGCTATGGCACTCGAAATGGCCTTAGCGCAGTCGCCAAGAACGATGTCCTGCATTAACCAGGACCAAATTCCGCGGCCATACTGTCCCTTCTGCGTGAATTTCGCTGGGTCCAAACGAGCCATGCCACGGAATCCATGCGGAGAAGTACGGCTGAGTCAACACCGCGAGCGACTTGGTCAAGTACTTCGCCGGGCGGCAACGCCCTCTGGCGTGAGTGGCGCTTGGCGACTGACACTGTGTCGGTTGGTTATTGGGGTTTATGGGCGCATCGACTGGACTGACACTGTGTCAAGCTCCGCGAAGTACAGTACGCCATTATAATTATAAGGCCGAAACCGCGGCCGATGTAACGCTGGAAATTTGTCCTGTTAAGCTTTCTTGTTATTGGTTTTACGACACGTCGACCGTTGAGTCATGTAGCGTCGCCAATCTCTCACGCCGATTGGTCGCGGGCGAAGAGTAGGGACAGGTGAGACTCCAACCCACAATCTTTCGATTGTGAGACTGGTAGCCTACCCCCAGACTACTCGTCCCCCCCTGTTCAGCCTTGACACCGGATAATCGAACACGGATAGGTACGTGGAAACACCGGCGACAGGTGAAGGGACCCATACACGGTCGGACGGACGTTCCGGCGTCCATGATCCAACACGAACAGTAGACGGATCGTGCACGCACACGGCCGTCTGAGCGCCTATCATCGCGCGCACACGCCGGGCCAGGACGGCAGCACCCACCCCAAATACGAGCTGCCTCACAAGGGTCAGGCCGGCAGCGCCCACCCCAGACACGAGCTGCCTCACAATCACAAGGGCCAGGCCGGCAGCACCCACCCCAAATACGAGCTGCCTCACAAGGGCCAGGCCGGCGGCACCCACCCCAGACACGAGCTGCCTCACAAGGGCCAGGCCGGCGGCACCCACCCCAGACACGAGCTGCCTCACAAGGGCAGGCCCCCCCACACTCCTCACAGCCAGGGCGCACCCCCCCAGACACGAGCTGCCTCCAAGGGCAGGCCGGCGGCACCACCCGACACGAGCTCCTCACAGGGCCAGGCCGGCGGCACCACCCCAGACACGAGCTGCCTCACAACAGGCCGGCACCCACCCCAGACCGAGCTGCCTCACAAGGGCCGGCGGCACCCACCCCAGACACGAGCTGCCTCACAAGGGCCAGGCCGGCGGCACCCACCCCAGACACGAGCTGCCTCACAACACAAGGGTCAGGCCGGCGCACCCACCCCAGACACGAGCTGCCTCACAAT
The DNA here is from genome assembly GCA_034440575.1 of Imbricaverruca yamaguchii. Classification (NCBI taxonomy): domain Eukaryota; kingdom Metazoa; phylum Arthropoda; class Thecostraca; family Neoverrucidae; genus Imbricaverruca; species Imbricaverruca yamaguchii. The sequence goes on along the minus strand of JAOTOL010001647.1, from coordinate 1,905,271 downwards.
CACAAGGGCCAGCCGGCGGCACCCACCCCAGACACGAGCTCCTCACAAGGGTCAGGCCGGCGGCACCCACCCCAGACACGAGCTGCCTCACAATCACAAGGGCAGGCCGGCGGCACCCACCCCAGACACGAGCTGCCTCACAACCAGGGGCACCCCAAACCACAAGGGCCAGCCGGCACCCACCCCAACACAGCTGCCTCACAAGGGCCAGGCCGGCGGCACCCACCCCAGACACGAGCTCCTCACAAACAAGGGCCAGCCGGCGGCACCCACCCCAGACACGAGCTGCCTCACAACACAAGGGCCAGGCCGGCGGCACCCACCCCAGACACGAGCTGCCTCACAAGGGTCAGGCCGGCGGCACCCACCCCAGACACGAGCTGCCTCACAAGGGCCAGGCCGGCGGCACCTACCCCAGACACGAGCTGCCTCACAAGGGTCAGGCCGGCGGCACCCAACCCAGACACGAGCTGCCTCACAAGGGCCAGGCCGGCGGCACCCACCCCAGACACGAGCTGCCTCACAAGGGTCAGGCCGGCGGCACCTACCCCAGACACGAGCTGCCTCACAAGGGCCAGGCCGGCAGCACCTACCCCAGACACGAGCTGCCTCACAAGGGCCAGGCCGGCGGCACCCACCCCAGACACGAGCTGCTTCACAAGGGCCAGGAGGCCGGCGGCACCCAACCCAGACACGAGCTGCCCCGCAGTCAACAGTCCATCTCCTGTCCATTGGCGACTGGGCACGCAGACCTGGGGCTGCTACTTCCGATCGTGGTGTGTGGTGTGTGGTGTATGATGTGTGGTGTGTGTTGCGTGGTGTGTGTGTGTGGTGTGATGTGGTGTTGTGTTGTGTTGTGTTGTGTTGTGTGGTGCGCTGTTGTGTGGTGTGTTGTATGTTCTGTTGTGTTGTGTTGTGGTGTGTTGTGTGTTGGTAGGGTGTGGTAGTGTTGTGGTGTGTTGTGGTGTGTTGTTGTGTGTTGTGTGGTGTGGTGTGGTGTGGCAGGGTGGGCGGCAGATGGCCGATGTCCCCGCGCTGAGCCGGCCCTGTCTGCCGGCTCCGGCTGTCTGGCTGGCGGCCAGAGCCGGCCCGTTATCGCAGCGCCAGGTCAGCGTCGCCACTGCGTCGTCAGCGCGGCGCACCTGCCTGCCCGAGCTGCCAGCCGGCCGCCGGCCGACACGCTGCAGCCGGCGCCGTGTTTGCCCTCGAGGTGTCAGCGCGCATCGCTGCAGCTATCTCTGGTCGTCGCCGCCGAGAGCGGCGCCTCGTCGTCGCCGAGGCAGTGGCGCCGGCCGTCCCCCGGGACGGGCCCCCACGCCGAGCGCTCTCTCCCCTCTCCCCACCCCTACCCACGTCACGGCACGATTAGTAGTGCGTGGCCGGCTGTGCCGCCGCCCCCAACCCCACGCATCAGCCAAGCACAGCAGACCCGGTGAACGCGTCTGTTCACTTCACGCGGTCAGCTGCGCCGGCTGACCTCCGCCACAGGAAGCCGCAGAGTGGCGCGCACCGCGCCGTCCCCACAGACAGCCACCAGCGGCAGCGTCCAGCCGCACAGCTGTGTCAGTGTGGACTGTGGAGGGGAGAGCGGCCGACCCCACCGGCCGCCATGGCGTCACCCTGGTGCCCGGCCCGACCGTCGAGCCGCCGCGGCCGGCGCACTGGCCTAGACTGCCACAGCACGCCATGGGTACGCGTCAAATACCGTCCACCGACAGCCAGCTCACCGAGCAGGGCTGTCAAAAAGCGTCATGCAGCACCCATGACGTCGCCAGTGAAACAGTGAAATGCAAGCAACATCATCAGTTAAACAGAGCTGCTGGTAATTTTGCCACCCCAAACCGGCGTTACGATTTTAAAGACAATCTAAGACAGCCCTGTCCCTTGAGTGGAGCGGTCAGTTGTCCCACCTTCACCGACAGCCACCGATGGAGGTGGACGATGCTCGTGCCATATCGGCACCGATACGTGTCGATACGTGGCCGGGCACGTACGTTGTGCGAAGCCGCTCAAAATGTGCCCACTCCTCATAAGCGTTGGGTACGCCACACTATTATTTCGGACTAATGACTAGACCATATATCCTCGGTGGTGAAAGTCAGTCGCCAATCATCACAACCAGATCACCATTACGTCTGTGTCGCGGCATGGCAGGATGGCCCTGACCAGCCTCGTCCCCCGATTTCCCTTCCACAGCGTGGCGAGATGCCGGGCCGACCGGCCGCCGCCTGCCCTATCACCGAGGACGGACGGGTTAGGCCGTCCTCGGGGCAGGGGGAGACGGACAGGCAGCACGCCCGCAGAGCGGCCGCGGGAGACGGCCAGGCAGAAGGCTCGCAGAGCGGCCCCGCAGGAGACGGTCAGGCAGCAGTCTGGCAGAGCGCCGGCGTGAGGCCGCCTGCAAGTCAGAAACGTCACAGGGGTCGTCTCAGAAGAGTCTCGCTTCCACGTTTGGCCAGCGCCGCACACATCGATCAGAGCCGGAAGCGTCGCCGACGTTCCTGCCGCACTCGGGCCACGTCGACAATGGCGCCGCTCCTTTCGTAGCGCGCCGCGCTGCCCGAGCTCTGCCCGAGCCGCTCCACAATAGCACCGGATCCGGCGCCACGTGCCGCTCCGAAAAGGCGCCACGTCGCCCCGCCGCAAAGCCATGTGTCAGCCGGTGCCGACAGCTCCGCGCACTCCCCGGTCACCCAACGGCGTCGCGCCCAGACCTTGACCGGACCGCCAGCGACGATGCGCCGATGGCGGTCCGACGGGCGACGGCGGCCTGCCGCAGTTGCCGGTGGTCGCGCCGTCCGTCGGACAAGCCAGACTACAGATGACGAAAATGTTCCATCATCTCATCAGAAAAACGCCGGCGGAAGACGCTCACGATAGGTGAAAGCCAAAAGTTTCCCAATCATGTCCAGCGCCGGACGACAAAAACGCCCGCGTCGGATCGCAGCCGGGGCGCCATATCCGTCCAGACGTTTTTCGTGCGCGGAACATCCGCGCCGACGCCGTCCGTGAGCGGACACAAAACCGTCGCGTCACGCGCGCGCCAGCGTCACGAACGCGCGCGCTGGCGGCTGCTGGACGGCGGGCGACGGGCAACCGCTCCCGCCGACCACTGCGAGTTGTGACGCGCGCGCGTGACGCTGCACGCCGGCCGGAAGCTGGCGCGGTGTGGCCGAGCAGGAAGCTCGGTCGGCAGATGGTGGCGGCCGGCTGGCGGTAGTGGGAGACAGCGGCGGCAGCGGCGGCGCTGACGTTCCCCGGGCAGCGGGCCGACTCCACGCTCGCCGCCCGTGGCACACGCCGTCCGAGGGGCCCACACGGACGTGGTGTCACCTCCTGCTGCAAAATCCGACACTGGCGACATACTCCCACCACAGGGGATGAGGGTGGACACTCACTGACAGCATCATCTCCCGCAACATGGAGGTGACCTCCGGCGGTACCTTTCGCCACGCGGGAAGACGGGCCCAGGCTAGTCTTCGGCAGTCTCGATGATATTGCATTTCAGGGGCTCGGTCACGACAGTTTAGCAGTGCCTCCTCCAGCCCACCCGAATTAAAGCCAGCCCGTGTCACGCTTCAGCTTACCACGAGCTCCCGGACGGTGCCGTCAGTGTTTACGACCCTGACTCGCCGCGACCTCTTTGTCCCGCGCCACATCTCAACGTGACTGTATGAGGGCACCTCCGCGTGACTGCGTCTGGGGCCTTGCCTAGCATAGCCCGTACAGCCATTTAGCTTTATTTACGTGCTTAGTAAGTGTGGGGGCAAGCGGTGGACAGTAGATGGGGTGAACAAATCCCATCCAGTGAGGGACGAAATACTCTGGTGAAATTATTCGCAGGAACACCACTCATAGCATACCATATATGTGGACAGTTGAGCTGAAACGGCAAGCAAAATGCAGTGCTCTAAGCATCATTTGCTGTTTTAATGTAGAATGATGAGCTAAACACGCTCAGATCACATCGCGTCAAGAAATCCCACACAGCCGGGTCCAGACAGTTTGCCTGCAGGCAACGGCAGACCAACAGTCCCAGACGACCTCGTACGCACCCAGTGTTCGCCAGCGGTGGGCCACATGACCTCGTCCACCCCCCACTCCCACTCGGGGCGGTACGGCCGGCTGGCGGCGCGTTGTGCCCACACAACAGCAGCGCGCCGAGAAAGCGCCGGCCGCCTGGCGGCTGCAGACGCCGGGCCGTTGACGCTGCACCGCCGCTGCACGTGTTGCACAACGGGCGGCGGCGGCGGGCGGCCCTGCTGCACACACCGGTCGGTGCTGGCGGTGCCACGCGCCGCCGCTCCGGCCCGTGCACCGGCCGGTACACGGCTGGCCGCCGCCGCCGGGCCCACCAGACCGACCGGTGCGGCGCCACAGCCGAGGCGGGCCGCCGGCAGACGGAGCTGGCCGACTCTCGGATACGTGCAGCGAACAGCGCTCGACGAGGACGGCAACGAAGAAAAACCGAAACAACAGATACGCGCAGCGGTCTCCCTGGCGGTCCATCTGACGACCAGATGGTTTACGTCACCGGCGCCGCACGTCCACTGGTCGAGGATCAAGAAAGCAGGCCGGCAACTGGCAAGGCGCCGACTCGAGTCTGTTGATTGTAGTTTTACGACACACTAAGCAGCTGGAACCATATGGCATCGGCTGCCTCTCACCCTGACATCATGGGGAATCGAACCCCGCGCCCCCGTTCGCCCAGACCCCAGCTTAACCACCAAACCACGGACACCGCACACGAACCAGGGGCATGGCGATCCGAAGTAAGACGTCATAGCCAGACTTTTGTACACTCCAAAAATCGACGAGAGGAGCCCCAACTACCCACACATCACTCAGTGAACACAACCATCCACGGTTATCGTGTCTGAACGTCTGATAAGCATGACGCACCACCTTACAACACAAAAGCACGACGCTGTATTTTTCTTACCACTACACAATGGCGGCGGTGGCCACCGTATGCTGGCGGCCATTGTCCGGCTGTGTTCCGCGCTCTCTGAAGCCCCCCAGGAATGTCACGAGCAGCTGCGACACTTCCTGCACTTCCATCCGGGCCGGTAGTGCGCCGCGCAACATGCGCCGTTGCGGTGAACGCGGCACGTCCGTGCCTGGGACCGCAGAGGGAGAGGAGTGGCGATATCTACACCTACTATGGACGCGACACGCCCGTGCCTGGGACCGCAGAGGGAGAGGAGTGGCGATATCTACACCTACTATGGACGCGACACGCCCGTGCCTGGGACCGCACAGGGAGAGGAGTGGCGATATCTACACCTACTATGGACGCGACACGCCCGTGCCTGGGACCGCACAGGGGAGAGTGGCGATATCTACACCTACTATGGACGCGACACGCCCGTGCCTGGGACCGCACAGGGAGAGAGTGGCGATATCTACACCTACTATGGACGCGACACGTCCGTGCCTAGGACCGCACAGGGAGAGGAGTGGCGATATCTAATATTTGGACGCGATACGCCCGTGCCTGGGACCGCAAGGGAGATGAGTGGCGATATCTACACCTACTATGGACGCGACACGCCCGTGCCTGGGACCGCACAGGGAGATGAGTGGCGATATCTACACCTACTATGGACGCGATACGTCCGTGCCTAGGACCGCACAGGGAGATGAGTGGCGATATCTACACCTACTATGGACGCGACACGCCCGTGCCTGGGACCGCACAGGGAGAGGAGTGGCGATATCTACACCTACTATGGACGCGATACGCCCGTGCCTGGGACCGCACAGGGAGAGGAGTGGCGATATCTACACTTACTATGGACGCGACACGCCCGTGCCTGGGACCGCACAGGGAGAGGAGTGGCGATATCTACACCGACTATGGACGCGACACGTCCGTGCCTGGGACCACACAGGGAGAGGAGTGGCAATATCTACACCGACTATGGACGCGACACGCCCGTGCCTGGGACCGCACAGGGAGAGGAGTGGCAATATCTATACCGACTATGGACGCGACACTATAAACGTACTTTGCTGAAGTTCCGAGCGCTACGTTTCACGTGCCGAACTTGATAAATTCAATTACGGACGTTCTCTGAAAATCCAATTCTCGATCCGCGTCGTCTGAAAAGAATGGCCACCAGAGCCACGATGACAAATGGCGGCTCGCGGTACACGCGGCGGCCACTCCCGGCGGGCGCGCCACTCGGCGCCGCTGCCGCGCCATTTGCACAGGCATTGCGCCATTTTCCGGCGTCGCGCCGCGTTGGCACCGCGCCGCGTGCGTGCTGCTGCTGCGGAACGGGTGGGGTGACAAGGGAGTCCCGGACAGTGGAGGGAAGCGGCATGCACCTGGCAGCCGTCCAGAGGCCCGCCGCGGTCGGCTGTGGACGGGGAGGGGGCCGGGTGGCACGTGCCGAGCCTCGCAGGGGGGGGGACGGATCAGCCGCCGGAGGTCCGTCCCGGGAACGCCATCGCCGCTGCCGCCAGCCAAATCGGGGGTGAGGGGCTTGCATGGCCGGCACGACTGGGAAGGGCGGGTTGGGCGCGACCGGGAGCGGGAGACGTTGCGCGGCTCTGGCCAGACGTCAGCCAGGACAGAGCCGACTGTCGCTGACAGCCGACTCGTGTCACCGGCTGGACAAGTGGCAGTGACCTGTTAGTTGCTAGAGGGAACCGGTCGCTGGATAAACGTGACTGTAAGTGGCTGGAGGCGACCGTCACTTGTTAGGTGCAACTGTCACTGGCTAGAGGCGACCGTCACTGGCTAGAGGCGACCGTCACTGGCTAGAGGCGACCGTCACTGGCTAGAGGCGACTGTCACCGGCCAGAGGAGACTGTCACGGAAGAGCGGCTGCCAGTGGCTAAAGGTGACTGTCACCGGCTAAAGGTGCCTAGAGCTAGATCACCACCAGCTACAGGTGACTGTCATTGGCTAAGAGCGGCAGCCAGTGGCCAGAGGTGACCGCCACCAGCCGCAAGCGACAGCCACCGTCTCCAGAGATCATCGTCAGCGGGGACGATCACCACTGACCGGTCTTAGCTAACCGGCTGTTAGCGAGAGACCACCTACAAGCACGCAGTCTCTACAGGGAGTGGCAGTTTTCGGAGGCGATCACTACCGACTCGGGTAGCTAGCCCTGCAACGGTCGTGCAAACTTTCGCTTTTGGCGCCGATGTTGGGATTCCTTCGAACCATTCTGAAGCTCGCTTACAATGGGTATACATATGGGCAAGTAGATGCACACTGGTAAATATGGCAAAGCACATGAATATTATTTCCAAACCACTCATAAATTTCCGATATTTCTAGACACCATATCGATGAGATATGAAAATGAGAATGAGACGCAAATGAAATGGTTGTTTGGTTGCATGGGCTTGCGGGTGCATCGACTGCGTTAGTCACATAGCGCCAAAGGCAATGGAATTAAAGTATGTCTGAAGATCTTGTGTGCTTTCGTTTCTTTATGGGCTCGATTCAATCCCCAGAATCATCACTCCGAAAGACGTATGATGAAACCGATACTCCATCAGCAGATCGAGGCAATTTCAGAAGCGAATTTTGCGCATAACTGGACACGTCTCCGATGCTCATCCCCAAATCCCCTAGACGCCAATCGTTCTATTTTAAGTTACCAATCATCCAGCTGGCTAATCCATCCATCTCTTCCACTGACGTCGTCCATTTGCCGGACACTCGGTGACGTCACCGCCTGTCCAGACAATGGGCACATAAATCCGTCGCCCAGCGCCAGGCCGACGGTACAGCCGGCCGGCCAGCCACGCTCGCCCGTCGTCAGAAGGTCGCACCGTTGGACAAACGTCCACCCTTGGCAACAGCGCGCGGTCCGCGTGCGGCGCAACCTCCCGGCCGGCTCCGACGCGGTCCGGGAGGTCGAGCGTGGCCACACAGTCGCGACCCGGGCCGTCCCGTCTGCGCCGACCCGTCCCCTCCACACCGACCCGGGGCGTCCCGTCCTCGCCGACCCGACCCGACCCGACCCGAGCCGACCAGCCCACCCGACCCGACCCACCAGCGACCGAGCCGTCCCCTCCACACCGACCCGAGCCGTCCCGTCCTCGCCGACCCGCCCGACCACGACCGAGCCGACCCGAGCCGAACCAGCCCCTCCACTCCGACCCTCCACACGACCCGGCCGTCCCAGCCCGAGCCCGTCCCCTCCACACCGACCCGAGCTGTCCCCTCCACACCGACCCGAGCCGACCCGTCCCTCCGACCCGCCCCTCCACACCGACCCGGGCCGTCCCGTCCCCTCACACCGACCCGAGTCCGTCCCCGTCCCCTCCACACCGACCCGGGCCGTCCCGTCTGCGCCGACCCGTCCCCTCCACACCGACCCGGGCCGTCCCCTCCACACCGACCCGCGTCCCGTCCGCGCCGACCCGTCCCCTCCACACCGACCCGGGCCGTCCCGTCCTCGCCGACCCGACCCGACCCGACCCGAGCCGACAGCCCAGCCCCTCCACTCCGACCCTCCCTCCGACCCTCCACACCAGCCCGAGCCGTCCCCTCCACAGCGACCCGAGCTGTCCCCTCCACAGCGACCCGAGCTGTCCCCTCCGCACCGACCTGAGCCGACCCGTCCGCACGGACTCGAGCCGTCCCCTCCGCGCCGACCTGAGCCGCCTCGTCCGCACCGACCGACCACAGCCAGACCGGACCACAAGAGACTTTACAACGCATCCGAGTGGCGGGTCGGTCCGGCGTTCGGCGTGGCCATCTCTCGCGCCGATCTCGTCACTTCTCCGGTAGTGCGCGAGTCACGAGCGGTGTGTGCGCGCACGCCGAACCCCAGCTGCGGGCGCGCTGGGCCGGCAGTCGAGGTGAGGCTGGCTCTCCGGCTGAACAGCACAGCCTCCGGCTTCCTCTGCGCTCCCGGAGGCGTCTGAGCCAGTGGCCGCCCTGATGCACACGCTGACGAGCGGGGTCCAGCGCATGGCCAGTAGCGACAGAGGCGGACTGTGGCTCCGGCTACAACTACAGCACCTCGCGCCGGGCCGCATCGCTGCCTCTCAGACCCAGCGCAGGGACATGGCCGTTCGGGCTTCGGCCTCTGTAATCTGCCAGCAGTGCGGAGTGCGCAACGAAGAGGAGACAGGCGGTGGCGACTGATTGGGAAGCAGACGGCTCAGGTGGTCAGCCCATTGACACAGCAGTCCTTGGGGCTTCAGACCGCCACCAGATCTGTGGTCGGACAGCAATAACAGCATACTGGTCTGGCCCCACTCAAGCCTCAGTGCAGTGCAGTACTGGGAGGGTGGCGGGGTCCAGAAGTTAAGTGGAACCCAACACCCTATAGCGTCCTATGACCTCTGGAAGCAAGATTTGCTACTTCCTTCAAGGGAAAGAATTGCAACAGTTCCTTCGTTCAACAAGCAACTGTAATAAAACAGGATAGCCTCCAACTTCTCTTTTCTATCATTACCATAGTTCCACTTATTTCAACGTTATCATGGGCTTTGACGTTTTCACCTGATGATCACTTTTTGACAACTGAAGTTCAAAGCACTGTATCAATGCCACACACATACACACACAGGCAGAGGCAGAGACAGAGACAGGGACAGGGACAGAGACAGGAACAGAGACAGAGGCAGAGACACAGGCAGATACAGAGACCTAGACACAGACAGAGACAGAGGCAGAAACACACAGAGACAGAGACAGAGACACAGAAAGAGACAGAGACAGACAGAGACAGAGACAGACATAGACAGAGACACAAAGACAGAGACAGACACATACAGAGACGGAGACAGAGACACAGAGAGAGAGAGAGACAAAGAGAGACCCACAAGCGCTGATCGCCAAATGGTATGGAGCTAGTCGGTCAGGGGTTGACCGTGGTGACGTATGTTCAGCCAGCTAAATTTACTCTTTAGTCATGTGGTCATTAAAGTCCAAAATGGGCCGAGTGATTCGTGTCCAAATAAGTGGAGGAATGTCCGATTATTCTTAGTCATTAAAGTTTGGGGGCGCATCAACTGTACTGGTCATACAGCGTCCACGACGTCCATTATTATCGGACTGGGAGCATTGGATCCAGACATTATAAGCTTCCATGTAACTTCTGAAGCAGTTAGCAGCAGATTTGGACTCGCTCCCAAGGGCACAGATGACGGGATACCCCACTCTCCCGCAGGCGGGTGGCGAGTGGTACCGAGGGCCGGCCCAGCTGGTAATGCGTCGCAACGGCTGACGCGGGCAGGTGAACAAACACGCGCCCGCGGCCCTGCTGACTCAACGCGGCCGCTGACGTAACTGCGCCACCCAGCCGCCAGTGTCTCGGCGGTGCGACCTTTGCCACCGCGGCCCGGCCGCGCTCGCCCTGAGACTGGGCCGGCCCACGGCCGCGCCGCCAACAAAGGCCGGTCCGATCCGATCCGGTCCGGTCCGGCGCACGCGGTGGTCGTCCGCGAACCACGCCGCCGAGACGGTGTGGCCGCGAGCCTTCCTGGAAGCGGCCGCACCGCCGAGAATCGCAGGCGATGGACGTCCCGGTCGGCCTGTTCCCATGCCGCGGAGCCGCCACTGCCAGCGGCACGGCCGCCACGCCGGCACGGACGGACCGGGCAGCAGCAGTCCACACGGCGACCCCGCGGCCCGCCTGTCACAGAGCAACCATCCGGCCCGCCTGTCACAGAGCAACCATCTGGCCCGCCTGTCACAGAGCAACCATCCGGCCCACCTGTCACAGAGCAACCATCCACCACTCTCAAAGAACAACCATCCGGCCCACCTGTCACAGAGCACAACCATCCGGCCCGCCTGTCACAGAGCAACCATCCGGCCCGCCTGCCACAGAGCACAACCATCCGGCCCGCCTGTCACAGAGCAACCATCCGGCCCGCCTGTCACAGAGCACAACCATCCGGCCCACCTGTCACAGAGCAACCATCCGGCCCACCTGTCACAGAGCAACCATCCGGCCCGCCTGTCACAGAGCAACCATCCGGCCCACCTGTCACAGAGCACAACCATCCGGCCCGCCTGTCACAGAGCAACCATCCGGCCCACCTGCCACAGAGCACAACCATCCGGCCCGCCTGCCACAGAGCACAACCATCCGGCCCACCTGCCACAGAGTACAACCATCCGGCCCACCTGCCACAGAGTACAACCATCCGGCCCACCTGCCACAGAGTACAACCATCCGGCCCACCTGCCACAGAGCACAACCATCCGGCCCGCCTGCCACAGAGCACAACCATCCGGCCCACCTGTCACAGAGCAACCATCCGGCCCACCTGCCACAGAGCACAACCATCCGGCCCGCCTGCCACAGAGCAACCATCCGGCCCGCCTGCCGCAGAGCACAACCATCCGGCCCACCTGCCACAGAGTACAACCATCCGGCCCACCTGTCACAGAGCAACCATCCGGCCCACCTGCCACAGAGTACAACCATCCGGCCCGCCTGCCACAGAGTACAACCATCCGGCCCACCTGCCACAGAGTACAACCATCCGGCCCACCTGCCACAGAGTACAACCATCCGGCCCACCTGCCACAGAGCACAACCATCCGGCCCGCCTGTCACAGAGCACAACCATCCGGCCCACCTGCCACAGAGTACAACCATCCGGCCCGCCTGTCACAGAGCACAACCATCCGGCCCACCTGTCACAGAGCACAACCATCCGGCCCACCTGTCACAGAACAACCATCCGGCCCACTCCAGACGGCCGCCTGTCACAGAGTACAACCATCCGGCCCACCTGCCACAGAGTACAACCATCCGGCCCACCTGCCACAGAGCACAACCATCCGGCCCACCTGCCGCAGAGTACAACCATCCGGCCCGCCTCTACCTCCCAGAGTACAACCATCCGGCCCACCTGCCACAGAGTACAACCATCCGGCCCACCTGCCACAGAGTACAACCATCCGGCCCGCCTGTCACAGAGTACAACCATCCGGCCCACCTGTCACAGAGTACAACCATCCGGCCCACCTGCCACAGAGTACAACCATCCGGCCCGCCTGTCACAGAGCACAACCATCCGGCCCACCTGTCCACAGAGACAACCATCCGGCCCACCTGCAGATACCCCGCAGAGTACAACCATCCGGCCCACCTGCCACAGAGTACAACCATCCGGCCCACCTGTCACAGAGTACAACCATCCGGCCCACCTGCCACAGAGTACAACCATCCGGCCCACCTGCCACAGAGTACAACCATCCGGCCCACCTGCCACAGAGTACAACCATCCGGCCCACCTGCCACAGAGCACAACCATCCGGCCCACCTGCCACAGAGTACAACCATCCGGCCCGCCTGCCACAGAGTACAACCATCCGGCCCACCTGCCACAGAGTACAACCAACCGGCCCATATCGGCGCCAGCAGGCGGATAAATCAGCCCTGAAACAGGCCGGCTGAGGGCCAATGTACCAGCGCAGCATTCATGGCGTACGGCGAAGCGGACAGCGTTCGTTATACATAGACAGCGGACCTCATACCGGCGGCCACAGCACGCAGCTGCGCGGTCACCCGGCGGTCACGAGGCACACACAGACGGCCACACAACGGCCGCAATGCACCCACGGAGAGTCAGACAGCCGTGACAGAGCGGACGGGTCGGCGGAATGGGTCGGCAAAGTCGCCTTGGCAACACTGACAACCACCGGAAAGGTGCCCATTATGTCCAAGTGGAAAACGAGCATGCGGATCTTTGGAGCACAGCATGAAGTAAGTTGTTTCTCGTTATATTTAGTGCATGATAGAAAAGCCTAGGTATCACATAACAGAACTGTGACTTGAGTTGCCAGTAATCCGTAATGTTCCCCGTAATCTTTGGCTTCTTCGAATTAAGGACGCATCCCATTGGCGGGAGTCGTCCCATGCATTGGATATATCACCCCCATCATCGACGACCCCTCTCAGCCGTAAGCATAGTGTGGGAGTGTACCACAGCAGATACAAGGAAAATGAATGTCGTCTACAGCGGTCATCCTGCATCGTATTGCATCTAGTTCTGGGCACATGTCTCGCACACGCTTCCCCGGGAGGTGACCCCGTTCGCTGAACCGGCCCCGACGGCGGCCTCAATGAGCACGCGCCGAACAAAGGGACGTTGACGGTGCGTCCACGCCGGCAGGGGGGAGCGCCACGCCGCGAACAAAGGCGCATTGGCAGCGCAGAGCGGAAGGCCGACGGGAAGCACCTGGCCGCCCCATCTGTGCGTCCGCCAGCGGAGCCGCACCATCAGGTACCGGCCGGGCGGCGGGCCGGCGCACGCCAGCACCCCCCCCTCCTGTGACGCCAACACTGCGCTGACACACGGCAGCAGACAGCCTTGGCTGGATGCTGCTGGTGGTGGTGGTGGTGGTGGTGGTGGTGGTGGTGGTGGTGTTGTTGGGGGTAGTGGTGGATTGGCACTTTACGGCGCACAGACTACTTCAGCTTGCACCCATTTGTTGGACGGCGCCGTGGTACGCACAGCACGAGGTGATCCGGGTAGCCAGCTGTGCGAGTCGTTTCGGCGGATTACCTGTTTCACGCAGCGTGACGTCCTGCAATGCACGTGCAAGTATGGCAATGCACGTGCAAGTATGGCAAATGCAAGCATGGCACTCGGGTGAATTGTCTGCAGCAGAAAAGAAACCACCGCGGCTCGTTGGCCGACGACATCTTATCAAGACGATGTAATCTCCTCAAGTTGGACATTTTTGCTTCATAGCGTACGACGGGCTTTATGTCACGAGGTACAGACGGTATAATGCTTGGCAAGACGAAACTACGCAAAAATAGCCTGTAAGTCACCACAACAATACGACTTCACCCAGGCGTCTGGCAGGAAGAGAGCTGGAAACACCAGCGGGCTGCAAACTGAGGTAGCCATCATCAGGATGTGGTCGTGGTGAAGAAAGCTGGATAGGATATGTGCCTCTGAAGTGTCTGTTCCGTGTAGAAAAAAAAACTCAAGGGACGCCTGGATCCTGAACCCAATTCACTTTTACGGGGATTTGCTTATCGCATTCCTGATTCGTCGTTAAATTTATCGGGAGAAGTGTTAGGTAGACGCCAACTGAACACTGACAGCGACTTTATTCATTTATGGGCAGATATGACAAGGTGGAGGTATTAATAAAATGGGAATGTGTACCGAACAAGGGTGTTGTTTTGCCTACCTCGATGGAAAATATTACTAGCCCCGTCCATTTTGCTCCCTTCCAATGTTCTCAAGTGTCTGATTTCAAAGCACACTCACCACGCCTTTCCAAAGAGAAAACAGTTCACGCAAAAACCTCCAAGTTGTTGTCACCCTATCCACACCGAGAAAAACCGATACGACACCATCGGCTGCACGTGACGGTGACGTCATGGCAATACGCTGGAGTTAGAAATATTTAGTGCAAGATTATATCAACTTATAGAATCTTGGATCGACTTTCTGGAGCCAAGCTTTGACTTCCTGAATTTGCCTGTGTGAAAAACCATTCCATTGCTAATACCTATTTCACTACTCCCTCCATTTTGACCTCAACTTCCTTAAAAATAAGCATCTTAACATATGCTATTTTCACATTTCAACGTCGTCTCCTTGCATCAACCAATTTGCGATTAAACACATCACACACAGGTGATTTTTTAGCGGACGTCACGACTACTTCAACCTTTTATAGCCCGAAGATCTCCACTCTTCAATGAATGCATTTCTGGTCGCTGCACCCGAGTTAAACTACACCTACATTATAGTCAATCGGGTCATCCGGTCACTTACGGTTCCATTTTCCGTCGCGCTCTTCATGAAATGGCAACTCACCATAAAGCATAACGCAGTTAGACACATGCGAAAACCATCTGAACTATTTCCATTTTTGATTGCGTTCAGTGCACAGAAGATCGACGACACGGATTGGCCCTTCCTGAGTCGCGAGAGCTGCGAGTGCGAGGGGCGCGAGGCAACGGTCCTCGTCGCCGCTCCTTCCGACAGCCTCAAGAGCAGGCTGTGACCGAGGGCCCTCCAGGGCATCACTGGATGCGGCCAGCTGACGCGGCCGATCACGGCCGGCCGACACAGCCGCCTCTCGACGGCCACTCGAGGGGCTGAGCCGTCCGGGTACCGGCCGAGTACCCGGCGCCGAGACGGAGGCCTCAGCTAGCCAGCGCAGCTCGAGCTGAACAGATTACACGTCGAGCGGAGAAGGTCGGCTCGCGTTCGGACGAGACGAAACAAGCCGAGGTCGGATTTGATGTGACGAAAGCGATGACTCCGGTTGAGTCAGGTCGAGTTCGGACAAGACGAAGCGAGGCGAGGCAGGACTTGTTGCGATGAAAGCGATATGTGATGAGATATGGCGGCGCGGTGGGATCTGACGGGGAAGGGAGGGGATAGGTCGGGCCGAAGAGACACCATCGCGCAACACGTTCTGCAATCGTAACGATCGCGCTCGAAAGCGCACACGGCACATTCGGAAATGGTGGACCGTGTCAGGCCGGCTCCGGCCCCAACCGTGCCAGACCGGCACCCGTCCGAACCGGTCCGACTCGCCGGATCGACGGCCACAGCCATCCAAATCAATAGTCCCGACGTGCGGGGGGACAGCGACGGCTGCATCCATAAGCCGTGACAGTCGCATCGCCGGCCGGCGGCTCCATCGACCCGGCCGCATTCAGCTCGGCCTTGTCGGCCGGCCGGCCGAGCCGAGACCCGGCACCGGGCGCCGGCGACGCGGCGCAAACAGCGCGCCAGTCCCGTCAACAGAGCGCCGACGGCTCGTCAACAGCGCCGCCGGCGGCGCGGCGCTCAATACGGAACTGGCGGCGGCCGTGGCCGGCGCGCCGCACGTCAGCACGTCCGCCGGCGCCGCCGCCGCCGCCGCCCGTAAAGAGGCGGGTCCGGCCGCCGCTCGGCAGCCGTAAAAGAGCGGCACGCAGCCGGCCGGCCGCCGACCACGCACCGCTTCATTGAATTTCCAGGGAGCCTGCGCCGGCCGGCGCTGAGCCGAGTTGAGCCGGAGTTGGCGTTATTCAGCGGACCGGCCGCGAGCTGAGCCGAGATAAGACAGGCCGAGCTGAACGGCGCCGCGCCGAACCGAGCCAAGACGACCGGGCCGGGCCGGAGAGGGTCGGACCGAGACGGACCAGCCGCCAGGAAGAACCAAACCGAACCGAACCGAGTCGGAGCCGGGCCGGAGCCGGAGCCGAGCCGAGCCGAGCCGAGCCGAGCCGAGCCGAGCCGAGCCGAGGAGCCGGAGCCGAGACGAGCCGAGCCGAGCCGAGCAGCCGAGCCGAGCCGGGCCGAGCCGGAGCCGAGTCGGAGCCGGGCCGGAGACGAGCCGCGTCGACTGCCCGGGGAGACACGGCCGGAGCCGGAGCCTGAGCCTGAAACTGAGCCGGAGCATAGCCGAAGCCATAGCCGAAGCCAGAGCCAGAGCCAGAGCCAGAGCCAGAGCGGGAGCCAGAGCCAGAGCGGGAGCCAGAGCCAGAGCGGGAGCCAGATCCAGAGCGGGAGCCAGAGCCAGAGCGGGAGCCAGAGCGGGAGCCAGAGCGGGAGCCAGAGCGGGAGCCAGAGCGGGAGCCGAGCGGGAGCCAGAGCGGGAGCCGAGCGGGAGCCGAGCGGGAGCCGAGCGGGAGCCAAGCGGGAGCCGAGCGGGAGCCGAGCCGAGCCGCGTCGGCTGCCCGCGGGGACGTGGCCGCTAGTCGGTGACGTGGCAGAGGCCCAGTTTATTGATCCGATCAATACGCGGCGCCCCGCCCTCCCCACTGCCACGTCAGCAGCGCAGACGTCGGCGGCGCCTCACGCACGTGCCGACGTGTAGGCGCCAGGCGATGCCTGCGTGCGTCACCGGTGCGGCCCCGTTGGTGGCGGCTGCCATGACGCAGTGGCCTGCAACTCCGACATTCGAGTGGAGACGCACACCGGCGCTTATTGGTTTTTCACCACACGTCGACCGTTCAGTCGTGTAGCGTCGCCAACCTCTCACGCCGATTGGTCGCGGGCGAAGAGTAGCGACAGGTGGAACCCGAACCCACAATATTTCGATCGCGAGACGGGCAACTTACCCCTAGACTACTCGTCCCCTGGAGATGCACACTCAATTTTGTTTAGCAATGCTGTGATTCGACACCAGCTGAGTGCAGGGTTGGCAAAATGCTGGCATAAAGTGGATAGTACCAGAGCCCTGTCAAAAACATGTGCTGTCAAACACATCAACCTTGTTCAGGAGACTACTGCAAATGTGATTCTGGATCCCGAGTTTCTCCGCATCTCAGACATATAAGCCAATCCTGATCTGCCGCGGGATTTTTGCCACTAAATGGTGTTTAAGACTAATACAGCCAGCATGACAAAACCAGCTTTGCCAGGATGTTGCCAACCCAGCGTAAGTGCCACACGTTATGAGTGAGACCTTGGGTTCTTGAAACTCAGGACTGCTTCCGGCAGCAGAACTGTCCTCACTGGTAAAGGCGACAGAGGCACCAGTACAGAGGCATCATCACCACCATCTGGAATGGTACTTTGCGCATGATAAACATGTAGTAGTTCTTAAATAAATATACCCACATTCTGCACAAGGCATCCAAACCCGCCTGCCAACTACTAACTTACCAGGAACACTTAGAATGTGACCAGCTTTGTTGCCTTGTGATCAGCTTTGTTAGAATGTGTGATCAACTTTGTTGCCTGTCACATCTATCTTCGTATGTGTTTCACACAAGACTGACAGGTACAAAATGTAAGAATACCCCTACCTCTACCTCTCCCCGGCCCACTTAATGCTACTAGGAACATTTTAAGGATGTTTTTTATCACCTTTATTGCCTGTCATATCTTCTTCATACGTGTTGCACACAACTGGCGCCAGAAAATACGGAAGGATGGAAATATAATGCAGCCTTATACGTAGCCAGCCATGGCTAACTGAAAATTGTTACTTGTCGGGGTGACTGATGAGCTGAAGCAGGTTGCAAGCTGATTCTTTCACATTTCACGGCAGTGCCAACAGGAGTTGCAGAATTGGTGGGGGATCTCCTTTAAATTGTCTAATCCTGCATGTTTTAACATTTACATATGGTACGTACACAGTGTTAAAATAATGTTTTTTGTTAGGTGTGAGATGTCGAAACGGGTACAGTAGGATGTCTGAATTTGTCATGGAATTAGTGTCATTTCAATCTCTTTTCATGTCTTCCAGACCTAAATTTGAGCCAATTGTACCTTCATCAGTTGTTGTGATTTTCATATGTTAGGAAGAGCTATATTTGGGATAGCGACAAAAAGCATCTTCTATACACTGGTGCTGTATGCCATATCTCGTTATTGATAATCCCTTTACCTGAAATTCCGTTGTGAAATGTTCGATATATCACCATCCCTTATAGAGAACATGGTCATGATACTTAACAAGGTACTGCTAGAAAGGAGACAAGACATGCATCAAGAAGGTTGTCGACATTTCTTGGAGAAGGATGTCGATTGAGTGTTCAGAAAGTTGTAAATTCTACCCTATTTTACGAATAATTTAACACTGTACGTTCATAATATATGGATGTGCCCCCCCCCCCATGAACCAGGCTTGTGCTGCCCCCGGCATCGATTGAATATAAAATTATTGGGGTGACAGAAGCGATGGACCGAAAATAACTCGCCGCTAGCAACCTTTCACATAATCAGTTGGCTTCCTGACATCACCCCTGCACTTCTGCAGACAAAAATCAATTTCGGGACACTGTGGGGCTCCACCCACCTCTCTGGTAGGTGGGTGACGGGGGAAACGAATCTAGTGCTGGTATGGAGCAGGGTCGTCAGTAAGCTGTACTGCTGACGGCGGTGGAACGGGACAGTCAGTACTGCTGACTAAGCGTACTGCTGGCGGCCGTGTAACGGGACAGCCAGTAAGCTGTTTCTGCTGGCGGCCGTGTAGAGGGACAGTGTATGAATCAAATGCTGGATAGCTCGGGCAGGATTGACAAGACGTTAGCATAAGCTGGTTAGTACCAGATACCTGACCATTTACTGCCAAGACACATCAACCTTGTGCAACAATGTAAACATAGTGGTTTTTCGTTAAGTGTGGAATGTCGAAACAAGCACAGTAGGATGTCGAGATTCGTCATAGAAACTATGTCCCTTAACATAACCTAGCTCGTCAAACACAATGTTTAATCCACGGCGTACTTATATGTGTATCTCTTTCAATTTAAACAATTTTCAATTTTTAAACAATGTATCTCTTTCTTTGTTTTGAGATATCTATATGAGTGGTAACTATTTTAGCGATAACGATACAACATACATGTCCTTACGAACTGATATTATATAACATACCACATCATAGGTAATCTTCTTGCCCGGAATTGTGCTAAGAGATATCCGTGCATCACAGACCGCAATTGTGAGTATCAGCATGATGCTTATCATCAAAATGTTGTGGCAGATTATATATGAAGACCTCATGACTCATCCGAAGCACGATGTCGGATACACCGTTGGGATGGATGTCAAGTGCTTAGTAAGTGGTACATTCCACACCACTAATTCACGAATGATTAATCACTGTTGTGCGGGAGACCATGACAGGTTTGTGATTCTGGACACGAAGGTTCTCTGGATCCAAGAGGTCTGCAAGAAGTTTGCAAGAGCCCATCCTGGTCTGCTAGGGGAGGGGTAAACAGTGCTTTTTCTTCAGTAGATGGTTTTTATCCGTTAATACCACTGACATGGCAAACGCTAGTTTTTGTCCGCATTTTTCCATCCATGAGTTCGGTGTCGCTCTGAGCATCGTCGTCCAACGACACCATGGCGCCCAACACTGCAGCGGGTATGGCGCCTAACACTGCAGCGGGTATGGCGCCTAACACTGCAGCGGGTATGGCGCCCAACACTGCAGCGGGTATGGCGCCCAACACTGCAGCGGGTATGGCGCCCAACACTGCAGCGCGTGGAGACGTATGGGACGGTCAGCACCCAGCAAACACCAGCTTACCACTCCCCACTCTGTCTCCCAGAGCGCAACAAGGGCTTTCGGGCGATGCCAAATGCATTAGTTAGTTATTTGGGCTTTATGGCGCATCGACCGCATTGTTCATTTTGCGCCCATATGCCAAATTCGTGAATCTGCCCGAGGAAGGCGGAGGGCTGGGGATGAGGAGTGGTGGCTGTGACTTCGTGACGCACTCAGCAGCTGAAGCTCTGTCGTGTGTCGTGTGCCGCTCACCCTGGCGGGAAGAGCGGCCACCGCGGGGACTCTGGACATGACGGGACGAGCAGCGGAACAGGACGGGCTCGTACTGGCTGACTGCACCTGGGCCGCAAGGCTTCAGGGTTCAAACATGTAACACGGAAACCTAGTGGCGTGACCTTCGAAACAGACGTGAACGTGAGCAAGGTTTATGGTCAAATATCGAACGAATTCAATTAAGTCGTGTTCAAATCGTACTAGGTCTTTGAACAATATCGTAAGTTTATGCATTTCATGGATTGATACTGTCATGCACAGTTGGTTGGTTATTTGGCTTGGGATATTACGTTGGTCAACCAAGTCAAGCACAGGTGGAAAATTATTTCCAAAAGAAGGGACGAAACAGAAAACAGGTAAGGCTGGGACTAAAATAACTTCACAACGAACGAACATAAAATTGAGCAGTCCATACAGAAAAACGCAACATTTCCCGAATACAATTGTTCGTCGCAATGCGCACGATATTACAGTAATATTCATGTGTAACCTTTTTACAGCGGGATGACGCGCGCCTGGCTGGAACCGGTGTTGTGAGAGAACAAAATCCTGACGAAGACAGCACGATCCACGTGTTCTCTCGCTGGTGGAGACCATTGTCCCACTCGGGGTGTGATTTAACAGTACATTTTAGGTCTATATGTCTTGTGTACACCATCGGCCTAACGTTCATTTTGCATCTCGACTGAGGGAGGGAGAGCGCACGAGCCCGAAACCCCGACCGAGTCCTCCCTCACCTACAGCTCCCCACGCTACATCATGGATAATAATGCTGGGATATTCCAGAAACCTGGCAGATCGACAGGCAGATCGACAAAAAGACGCATAGCTAATTAGTTATTAGGGCTTTAGGGCACACGTAGTGAGAACACATGGAACACAAAACGCGGACACGTATCAACAAACTAAAAACGAACTGATCTGCACGCGGCTAGCATCAGCACCGGGCGACCACAGAGCAAACCCAATCATAACCAGTACCAGACGGACAATGACGCTCACAGCTAGAGACCCAGAGCATCACAACACCACCACATACCAGACAAACAATGACGCTCACAGCTGGAGACCCACAGCACCACAACACCACCACATACCAGACGAACAATGACGCTCACAGCTGGAGATCCACAGCACCACAACACCACCACATACCAGACAAACAATGACGCTCATAGCTGGAGATCCACAGCACCACAACATACCAGACAAACAATGACGCTCACAGCTAGAGATCCACAGCACCACAACACCACCACATACCAGACAAACAATGACGCTCACAGCTAGAGATCCACAGATCCACAGCACCACAACACCACCACATACCAGACGGACAATGACGCTCACAGCTAGAGACCCAGAGCATCACAACACCACCACATACCAGACGAACAATGACGCTCACAGCTGGAGATCCACAGCACCACAACACCACCACATACCAGACGAACAATGACGCTCACAGCTAGAGATCCACAGCACCACAGCACCACCACATACCAGACGAACAATGACGCTCACAGCTGGAGATCCACAGCACCACAACATACCAGACAAACAATGACGCTCACAGCTGGAGACCCCACAGCACCACAACACCACCACATACCAGACGAACCAAAGACAATGACGCTCACAGCTAGAGACCCAGAGCACCACAACACCACCACATACCAGACGGACAATGACGCTCACAGCTAGAGATCCACAGCACTACAACACCACACTATAACATACGCGACTCCACACAGCACGCTAATCAGGCGTCAGGCTATTCCGACATTCCGACAGCAGGCTGGGGAACGACGTGTCCTCACGGCGGGAGGACGGGATGGTGGAGGAACGGATCAAATGAGGATTCCAACCCGCGCCGGAAACGTTGCCGCTCGCCGCCAGCACGTGGGCCGAGACGTCGATTGCACTGTGCACCACGCTGCTGTCATCTTCCACTGGGCGGTCGACACCTGACCCGGCCGCCGCCGCGCCCCGCCGCACTGGTCACGCCGTGTCACGTCACGTCACGCATCACGACAGGCACGCGGGCCTGCTGTGATGTCGTGTCACCGGCTCGCACCGCGGCGCCGCGCGGCTCACCACCGCCGCACACCGAGACCTCTCGCCGCCGCGCCACTCGCACTGCCGCCGCGTCGCACCCGCCTGTTCGTCGCCCGAACGGCGATCTCTGGTCGGCATCGGGTCGGCGGGGAGAGGGAGTGTCGGGTCAGGGCAGGTCACGGTGGGCTGAAGTGTCGGAGGGCTGGTGCGGTAGGGCGACACCGTGTGCGAGGGACATTGCACGCGTTGACCGGTACTCACCCGCGACTGAAGCCGGCGCCGCGGCCGCGACCGACCGGGTACGGGCCGACGGCGGCCGGCGGCCGGCCCTGCTCGTCCCCGGGCGGCCGCCCGTTCGGATCGTAGTACTCAGTGATGAGCGGCCGATCCTCCACTCGGTTGTCGGCATTGTGCGCCTTGGCCGCCGACTTGATGTCGATGAACGCTACGGTGGCGGCTGGCCCTGCCGCCCCATCGCCCGACAGGAGCTTCACACTCTGGACACGACCGTATCTGTAACACGGGGAGGTGCGCCGTCACACTCCGGGCCTGCCGTCCCATCGCCCGACAGGAGCTTCACACTCTGGACACGACCGTATCTGTAACACGGGGAGGTGCGCCGTCACACTCCGGGCCTGCCGTCCCATCGCCCGACAGGAGCTTCACACTCTGGACACGACCGTATCTGTAACACGGGGAGGTGCGCCGTCACACTCCGGGCGAGACGACGCCAAGAAAATCGACAACTTGGTGTGCGGACGCCTGTTAAACTGGTCATGATGCAACACCTTCAGCATGGAGTTCGCAGAATATGCAGCTGAAGAAGTAGACAATCCACGAGGGGTGAATGTCGTGCACTTGGACTTTAGCAAAGCTTGTGAGCAGCATAGGATTGATGGAAAGGTTCTAGGTTGGATTCAAGGATGGTTAATGGGATGGAAACAAAGGGTAGTGGTGAATGTATTTAAATTTGAATCGAATGATGTTCTGAGTACAGTGCCACAGGGCTCTGTTCTACTTTTTATGATCTTTGTGAATAGCATTGAGGTAGGGCTGAGGAAAAGGGTGTTCAAACTTGATGACATCAAATTGGTAGGAGTGGCTAACAGTAGTGGTCAATCTAGTAATATTTACATAGATTAATAGACCCCTTGAAAGTCGGCTGGATCAATGGCAGACGTCTTTCGACAATAAAAATTCACGCTGTGGTCTGAGGTGCAATATACAATGGATATACCATGTGCAATATATACATGATTACAACTGGATAGTACTTCCATTTACATGCTGAACCTAGATGGGCCCTCGTGGCTCTTATTAAGTCTGATCACGAACTTTATGACCAGAGTTGTTCGTCGCGCCCAAAACACTTTTTCGTGTGCTTATTCGACACTTCTACCCGACGTACATCGGCTCTCCTAATGCTAGGCGCTGCATGACCTCTGCAATCGATGAGCCTTTACACCCAATAACCAACCAACCGGCTCTCCTTATGCCGTTGCAATGAAGTGAAGCTGGGCTACCAAACACCACATGCAAAACATCCCCAAGGATTTGCGTGCCATTATTGCGGCCATCACCCCTCAGGTTTGCGGCTTTGAAGCCGAGTCCGGCGAGTAACCAAGGACATGATAATGGATCATCGCGTTATGAATCAGTGTCATCATGAACTAGATCAGTTGCATCGGGCACTCGTCTCCTCTGATGGTCGTGGAGAATCAGTATGCTAATTCAATTCGGTCCCCGGCTGTGCTCTAGATACCCGCGACGTCCGCCGCCAGACCGCTTCTGGAGCACGGCGGTTGGCAGACGGTCTCGCTTCTGTCACGATTCACCTCGCCAGGACGGCTTCGACGGCCGAAAACTGCGCGCCAAGGCTCGCCCGACCCAACTGCCAAACTCTCGAAATACGCGCGGCGCGCGCGACGCCTCCCCTCCCCTCCGCCGGGGGTGCTCGGATGACGTGCAGGCCGGCCAGCTGGAGAGGGGGGAGCACGGTTCTGCCCGGTGGCCACGGCCGCTGCCGATGACGCCGCCCGGGCCGGGACGACACCGGGCGAAGGCCCGGCGAGACCCGCCGTCGGCGTCACCCCTACGCTCGGTGTCCCGACAGTTAGCCTGAACTGCAAACGACACGACACGGCTGCCGGGGCGGATTTTAACGGTGATGGTGACGGAGGCGCAGATAGCTCGCCCCGCAACCGCGCCACGTCGCAAATGTCATCACGGCTCCATAACGTGCAGCGTGCCGCGGTCGCGCTCGCTTCGCACAGCGGGCAGCTCGGCTTATCGCGCCTGGTGCCGATTATTTACGCCAAATCCCTCCCGGCTTTCATTAGCTATTCCCGTCATTTGGACATGGGCTGCGGGCGGCGTTTCTCCCTTCTTTCTCCTTGGCGCTGACAGGCGGCCACGTCGGCTCTGCACATGCGCAGACCGCGCCGGACCCGCCGGGGAGCGCAGTCACGCGATGGGTGCCGCGCAGGTCGTACGCGCCGTTGAGTCGCTGCTGACGGCGACGCGGTCGGGGCGCTGACAACGCGTACGGCTCGCGCGATCGCTGCGCCGATCTGTCTCCTGACTGGAACGGCGGCGGCGGTTTCCGTCCTAGCTCCCGCCGGGTCACCTTGGCGGCGGGTCCGCCAGCTCGCGGCGACATCAAGACGGCGCCCCAGGCTACTGCCGAACAGCGGCCGGCCACCCTCGAGTAAAAGTCGGAAACGTTTTCAGCCACGGCGCAGGCCGAAAGTCATGGCTGAGGAATCGCTTAGCTCCGGAAAACCAAATTATCAATTAGGGAGTAAGTTATTTAGGTTTTATAGCGGCTTGACCATCGAGGCCATTTTGCGCCCGCGCGAATGAACTGTGACGTTCCGTGGCATTATGCTGAGATGTGATACGTCCCGCATGCTCAGAATCACAAAGTATCGTCATTTGTAGACTGAGTGGACCGCGTATGGAATATACTTAAGCTAACACTCGCCGGCCAGTGCAGCGAATGCTTCAAATGGGGGGGGGGCGGGGTCACTGATTAAGTCGAAACGTGGCCACGACCTTGCGATGGAAAGGAATGATTGGCCCAAATTGATTAGCTATTACGCTGGCGTCAACATTGGTATGGAACCTCTAGGCTTCTTGCTGGGAGGTTAACTCGCTGGCTGTTCAATTTTTGCTGCGACAAACTACGTTTGGGGTCATGTGCACCGCTCAGTTACGCAATTTGGAGGTCAATGACAAGGCTGTTTGGCATCAGCGACATGGGCTACCAGCGCCCCGCGCCAGCAGTTACTAGGCGGATGGTCGATACCTATGCTTCGACATCGGGATCCTCATTTGCGTTCCATGCGTCAGGCCTTTGCAAACGTTGCGTCGACTCAGCAAACTGGCCCCCTGCCAAATATATCGTCGCACGTGAGAAGCGAAGGGAGGGCGAGGGTTCGTCGGCTCGCTTGCCACTCCCCGACGCTTGCTCAACGGTGCTCGCGGCACGCCTCGCGGCCTGAACACACGATCAGGCCGTGGTCGGGATGGGGAGCAGCGTCACCGTGCGCAGCCGGCGGACACGAGTAACAAGGCGAGAACACGAGGGTGAAAATAAAACCGGACGTCGATCCAGCACAGCACGATACGTTAGCAAAATCATAATTCTGGATATATTTATTGGACTTCGGACGGCATTCGCCATCAACGGATTGTTCAGCAACACTTCAACTCTCCGCGCATAATCCCTTGCAGGAAAATTGTGTACAGGGGATACAGTTTCCGTTAGCTTAACCACCACCACTTCCTCCCACTGGAACATGTCCTATCGGTGCGACCCTCCGCAGAGCTGGCAGCGCAACCGTGACCGCGGGTGGCCGCGTGCCGGTCGTACCAGCACGGGAACGAGCCCATATCTGGCACCATCGATTCGTCCACGAGTTACGGGCCCGGCAGTGCCCACCGAACACACGGGCACGACGTGGCTCGGGGTATGACAGCACGGACGCAGCCCGCCCCACACCCCAGCCCGGTGACCGGCGGCCGCCCGATGCTATCGCAGCTAACCACACAACCGGCTCCAGACTTGGCCGACCGCCAATTCACCAGCGCCTCGGAATTAGCAGCCGTTTGGTGAGGACAATACATGAGCAGAACCACGCTGGGAAAGCTACGCAGTAAGTGGAGTTTGATAACCACGTGCGCATTGGAGGAAATTTCTCAACAAACTATAGAAAAGGCATGGAGATTGCATTCAGACATCTGCATTTCATCTATCTGTCTCTAAACCGCTCCTCATTGGCCACGATGTACCGCACACTACCGGGCAGTTAGTTAGCTGTAGGCTGGCCTTGACGCCCAGTAACCCGGCAACAGTCGCACAACAGAGAGCGGAAATTGTTGCCAATGGTCACATTTCCCGTCGACAGTCCACCGATCGGTCGTATCGTTGCGGCGCCATGGCGTCTCCATTATGGCGTCGCGATGACTCACGACCGGCTGCGATCGGCATCGTCGCGCGAGCGGCGCATCGACCGGCACTCTCCGCGGCGACGGTGAATCTCAAAAGCACCAGGCGCACCAAGCCGAGCGGCCCACAGACGCCGTCGCCCGGGTTATTACGAGAGTTCGGATGTATGCTGCGCGCGCTGGAGTCATGTATGTGCCGTACCCAAATGCTTACGTCCAACCAGGGAAACTGAATTATTTGGGCTCAGAAGCGGAGCATGATTTTATTGTTACTAAGACGGTATCATACTCTCTGTGTGCGTGGCCTCGTGGACCTTGCCGCCCAGCGTGGCATTGCGGGCAGGCTTCGTTACAAATCCGGGTGGTTGCAGAGCAGAGCCGAAACAGCGTTGAGACTCGCATTATCAGTTAAGAATGCGGTGCACGTGCACTATATTGCCTGCTTTTTGGACGGCGGCTTCGTGGGAGCTGCCGCTGCGAACAGTGATACTGTTCCGGCAGGTCCACTCCAGCTGCCGCAGAAAACGGTATTATGCCAAACGGCTGCACCTTGCCGGGGCGGCGTTTTGAATCTGAATTGCAATTAGTAATGCGGTGCAGAGGCGACATATGTCTAACGGATGCTTATGGCGCTAGCGTTCCCCGCCATGGCGCACAAGCGGAATTTAAATCGTCAGGCAGGCACTGGCACGCGCTGACGTTATGAACGCAAGCGGTGGAACTACAAAGCTGAGTGATGGCTCGTCCGGGGACATGAGGATATTCCGAAAGTATCACCATGGCGACAGCGATGGGTGCATTGCCGGCCATGCACGAGGTGTCAGGAACAAAACTAGATTCCCCAGCAAGGTGAAACAATTTATGTGCTACAAACTTGGTGCAACGTACCTTAATAACGCACATGGCGACACGTCGGTAGCTGCCGCTTCCGAAGCATAACCATAATATGCTTCGGAAGCGGCATATAACATTCGTGTCATCCTTATACATCACGACTTAATGTCAGTAAAACTGTCATATTACGAATACGTAAAATGTCCAATGAGATTGCTTAATAGTGGCAATTTCCGTAACTTCCAGTAAACGCAACAACAAAATGTTACCAACGACCCTAAAAAAAGTCTGGTGCATTATTATTAAGAGTACATAATTATACTTCTTGAGATAAGACAGCGCAAATCCCTGCTTTTCCAGGCCTAGATGGCTGTATAGCATGGCAGTTTGGATGATAGCGGTCTACAAAAAAAACATCACGGGAGGAAAAACATTATCTGACGAAATATAAAACGTGGCGCATTGCCCTGAGCGCAGAAATGTTGTGCCGTGAAAGCTAACAACAGTAATTTGTCTTTAAAAAGTCAAATTAACAAGCTTAACGAAACCTAACCTAATCAGTTTTTGAAGACAGTGAAAATTACTTTTTGAAAAACTTCCATAACAAAAATAAATTGAAAGCCAAATGTGTCTGTGTGTATGTGTGCATGTACGCATGTACGTATGTATATACGTACGTAAGTATGCAAAGCGTGTCTCGTGAATAGGTAAAAGTGCAATAATATCTCAAATGTTGGACAATGGAACAACTGAAGTATTTGTGAGTACATGTATGTTCATCACACGTGGTGTGCCACAGGATAGTCGAGATTAAAACACCCAGCTATGCCCAGATATATTATTTTGTAAATCCAGTTATGCTTTCAATTTCATTCCGTCAAGTTTCAAGTGCCAGGAAGGACACCAGATTAAGGCGTATTGTTCCGGTTCTTGTTTCTCATTAATTGAAAAAAAATGTCTGAAATGTCACCAAACTAAAAAAACTTACTTAATAACTAAGGAATGCATATAGTATTTCTTCGTACAAAACCTATTTTCCACACCAGAAATCAAGCATCTTAGGCCCAATAATAACATTACAATGCCTTAGCTGCGCCACAAATGAAATCTTAGCAAGGTCTCGCATACCATATCTAGCACTTAAGTGACGTTGCCGTACATGCTACAATCCTCCATCAGGACATACCAAATTCATTACCAAAAACATTCATCCGGGCTGGAACTAGAAAACCTACTACATTCCGTTGTATCCTTGTACCCACGGGAGACCCACGCAGCCAGGAGCTCGGATACACAGACCCTGGCTACCTGTGCATACACAGTGCAGCCGCCAGTGCGAATTGCCAGCCCGCCCTATCTATGACCAAAATCCTGTTGGTGATGTACCCTGTGAAGTGCATGTGGAAAAACCGGTTTGGTTTGCAACGTGCCGCAGCAGCAATTGGATGTGTGCAGCGACGGCGAGAAATACGGAGGAAGCGTCATCCGTGTTCGGGATGTTCGATCCATTTCAGCCCGTCCAACGGAATAACTCAGATGTGAAGCATTAAACTAAAACGATCCACTGCATCACAGCGAAGATAATTAGCCATATCATGACCTGAATAAGCCACACTGAATGCAAGTGCCTTTTGTCATATATATATATATATATATATATATATATATATATATATATATATATATAATATATATATATATATATATATATATATATATATATATAAAGTTTTCCATTCTGGAGTGCCCATCCTGTATTTTCTTACAATATGTCATTACTCCCGAGAAGCTTGTTTTCATCCGCAGTCATAGACGAGCATTTTAGGCCACTGCCACACCGGCATTTGTTGGCTGACCTGTCGCTGCTGACGGCGACAGCATTGCTAGCAACGCAATGAACTCCAAATGCAAAAACGGTGACGAATCTCTAGCCAGAGCCACCGTGGGCGGGTGCAGTTCTGGTCACCTGCCGCATCACCATCGACATCGACCGTCTATCTGTCGGTCTGCGACGCCCACCGATAACGGTGGTGCGAATCGCCTACAACACCTGACATGTCACTGCAGCAGGCGCCACACACGTGAGTGTGTCTGGGGACACCTGCACGCTCACTCAGAGAGGTCGGCCAGCTGCCAACGACAACACCACCGCCCGCAAAACACCCAGCGCAATGGCCAGCTGGACCTTCAACAGCCCAGCACCAACCCACGGATAGAAGAATACGCTGTTCCTGGATTTGGGCATCCAAAGAACATTACCCTCAACGGAAAATTGTATTTTCTCATTTGGAGGTAGCATGATGTTGTTCTAGAATGAGCTGTTGCGCTATAATTTGCTCAAGACCCACGGGAAAGCGCAAACTGAGATTCCGGTGTTACAGGTTTGAAGACAAATATTCTCTCCGTAGTAGCGCAGCCCGGATTCTTCTAAGAGGTGTGGGAGCAACAAACAAAAAAACGCGATGTAATGAAGAAAGTTTCCGGCGGACCGAAAATGTAAGGTTTTCGTGGAATCTCCAAATTTCTCGCTTCATCTAGTGTATTTCTATGCTACGGGGGGGGGGGGGGCTTCCCATTGGTTGCGCCTCTGAATCTTCGTATTCGATTACCACCAAAACGTCCTCTCCATATTCAGGATGACGAAGTATAAATCCAGCCCTGGTGGCAGTGCTCTGGTCGGCCAGAGCTGCAGTTAGAACCCGGCGTGAATATTGATACACGTCGGTTCCGAAACGTCTCATAGATACATGAGATACCTCTCATATATACACCCATGAGTGTTGATTTATGAAAATTATGGGGGCAAAATTCATGAAGGCAATGGGCAGGCTGAAATGGATCGGGGAACACATTTCACCAGTTCAAATGTTCAAAGTTGATTTGTGTTCGGGGGGGGTTGAAGCCAACATTGAAGGGGCATTTGTCCCCTCAAAAGCATATAAAGCATCACTGGATACACTGCTTTTAAAACGTTCCGGGTAATTTTCGGTCGCTCACCGACATGCCATGTCATGGAGGCGTGCCGCTTAGCTTGCGGTGAAACAGGGGGGGTGTCATCAAGCTGATGGAGCATGCGCACGAACTAAAGGGCTTATGAAGAACTGAAGCAATGGCAGCACCATGCACAGCAAAGGAATATATACCAAAGCAAGGAAGCATGAGAAATGCGAGCTACATGATTCCTGGGGATCTTCAGAAGTTAATTTTGCAACGGCAACTACTTACTCCGGGGCTACCCTCACAACACATTACGTTAACAGTCTTAGTGTCAACCATACACGCGAATTATGCTATTGTTATGCCAAGTACGTGCTCAACATCTTCGAGCCTTATTAAAGACTGGATGCTTCACACGCTGCGCTGCCAACGGTATGATTGTGCTCCCTGATAACTCTGATGAGTTAATTTAGCGCAAAATTGGCCGTCCTAGTAACAGCCGTATCCAGGCTGACCCCGATCACAACCTTGATTGGCAGCCAGCTAAGCTAGATCGAAGCCAGGCGGCGCATTCAAGCACCGTTCTGAAGAATTCATATTAATGTATTTGCTTACAAGGAGCAATCAATTAGCAATACTTGCGATCTGTAGGTTTCGTTCAACCCGCACAAATAGTCGGTATGCCATGATTTTTCAGGTCTATTTATTAATGCTTACTTCCGAAGTACAATTTAATTGCACTTCACGAAATTTTCCTAAGCCCTACGAAATGACTCACTCAGGACTTATCGTTCCCTGGGCAGTTGGACCTCGCGTGTGAAGACGCGAGGCTTCAAAACATACATATGTCCCCATCCGCATTTGCAGAACATATTCCCTTTAGGCAAACATCCCCTCCACACGTATGCATTTATCTTCTTCAACTTCCAAAACAGGAATACACTTACGCTCCAGAAGGCAGTGAACTTTACATCAACGAAGAGGAACATCAGTCCAGAATTCACTTAGTCTTAACGCCCTGTCTCCCCACATCCCTTTGATTAATGGCATGGGTTGGGTGTATGCGAGAGCGCAATGCAGGGCACGAGTAGAGCTTAGTGTCCTAAAAATAATATTCCAAGAGCAGATGGTATGAGGTCGCGACGTGAAAACTGTTGACGTCGAAAGAAGTAGACAATAAAATATGTTGAAATGTGGATTTACCAGCAGTTATAAAGCTTTCTGACATCAAAACAAGGCGTAGTAAAGGTGATATTAAATTTCGTATATCATGTTACATCTCATTGAAACCAACTCAAGAAAATCAAAACCATTAATAACGTAAAAACTAGTTTCCATTAGGTACTGATCTTAAGGCGTTACTAGCTACAAGTAGGACTAGGGGCAGTGCCATGACCATAGCCTCCCATTAACTTCCGGTAGCTATACACTTTTCCACCCAAGTTTCCAAGAGCTCTCGCATCAGCTTCATAGCACTGCTTATGAAAGACCAAAAATTGTTGCTTCATAACTCCTTTTTTTAAAAAAAACCTGATAAAAGCCATCCACATGGGCAGATATGATCCATGGGTAAATCATGGTTTGGTAAGGGAAGGTTAGGTAATGCTAGGTTAGGATACGCCAGGCTAGAATCTACCCTGACCTAGCATAACAACTAAGCATAGTTTAGCTGCTAGAATATGCATAATATTTGGTATGTGGCAATCTTCACAGTATTCAAGAGCCAAAACTGGATTAAATTGGTGTCCTACTGCTGCCATTAAGTCCATACTGATCTCATAATGTACATAATAATTCCTGTCACTTAACCATGATTGTGCGACTGCTTTTAACCACACCATAGGTATTTTGTTATTCCAAAATCATAAAACAGTTAAGGTTTGGTCTTGCAGGATAAATATTTGCTTCAAAAGAATGCATGAGAGCGGAAAATCCAAGCAGGAGTAATACAGGAGTTTGGAGTACTTCTGAAACGGACAGGCCCCGAAAATTACATTGGGGACCAAAAAGGTACCGCATGTGCCCCTGAAAATGACGCTGGGCCCCCAAAATCGCACCAAGCCACCCGAAAATCACATCGAGGGCCAAATTCCTCTGGGGTCCTTCAAATGACGCTGGTGGCTCTAAAAAATAGCGCCGGGGACCCAGAAATCATGCTGGAGACCTAAGAAGTCTCGACTGGCACCTGAAACTGACGCTGGGGGCCCAGACAAGACGGGCCGCTCAAAATCACGCTGGGAGAAAAAACGTGGAGGCCTGAAAATCGCGATGAGACCATCAAAAAGTCGGACCGGTGCCCATGAAAATCACATTGAGGGCCTCAAAAAGTCGGAACCGGTCCAGAAAGAAAGTTCACCGAAGGGCCTACTCTCAAGGGTGCCATCACCAGAAAGCAAAAATATTTAAGCAGCTGCAGAGGCGTACCAGTGAGGAAGATTGCCCCCCCCCCCCCTTCCTGAACGGGTGGGCTTCCATGGATCGCGCAGAGGTCCCCAAAGCATACGGTCCCCCAAATATAGCATACGGCTCACACAATTTCCGTTAGTTTGTTATTAATTCCAACAAATCCCGTCGGAGTTCCCAAACATTATGGTCGGGCATCCAAGATTCCCCTCGGGGCTCCAAAAAAAACTTGCGCCGATGGCCCCAAATGAGTACAGCTTGGCCCAAAAAATCGCATTGGGACCCAACAAGTCAGGCCAAAAAAATCGTGTCCGGACCCGACAAAAATCTGGTCCCAAAAAACTCACATCGGGACCCGGCAAAAATTAAGCTGGAGCCATCGAAAATGAGATTCAGAAATATATATTCCGAGCCAGGAAAATCGCTCTGGAGACCGAAGCGGACCAGCAGATGCCGTCGAAAATCGCACAAGGCCCCGAGCAACGTACCAGAGCTCGGGAAAAGACGGCGGGGAACAAAATATGGCACCTGTGGTCCGAAAAAAATCAGGCCGATACTAAGAACTCAAAAATTCGTAAGTGAATAAAAATTGCGAGCCCAGAAAACTGGCGTTGGGCCCCCAGAATCACGCACCTTGGCTCTAAAAGTCGCGACGGGACTGCGGGAAATTATATCGGAGCCACGAAATTCTAAAGAATAGTGGTCGAAATTCGGGGACATTACAAATTAGGGCATGGGGCCTCTACAAATCCGTTAATCCCCATGGCGCAAATCCTAGGTACGTAAACTAACCCCAACCCACCAAAACCAAACCTAAACAAGTTGTTTGCTTTATCGGAGAAAAATGTATGGAAGAATTGTCCAGTGAGTAAGCTAGTTATTAGGGCTTTAGGGCGCGCCGACTGCTGTGGTCATATTGCACCCATAAAATTGTCTAGTGAACACCATAAGGCACCATAACACCAGAAAAAAGGTATAATACAACTACAAACCATATATACATATATATCCATAGATGCAACAATTCCAGCCTTCTACAATCTTTCTACACTTCGCTTCCACTCAATTGCTGATTTGAGTTTTGTACCTACCTACTTCATCTAATAGTCATGGTTCAGCATTTTACCTTCTAGATGCATAGTGTATATTACTGAAAGCTTCTACGTGTCATGTCGAACACAACCAGATGCAAACTTTAAAAATGATTATTGTGTGCATTCATATGGATTCATGACTACAAAGTAGAAAGATAGGTAGGTAGGTACCTATCTGCCTACATACCTCCTAGGCATCCATACTGATACAAATTGTACAACTTTCAGTCATATGGACAGCTTCAACATAGTCAAGATTAGCAGACCATGGTAACAGAGCCCTGGATTAAAGCACAAAGTTTAACCTGGGCATCATAGTTTGCAGCTGTCGCTGATTTTTCAGCAGTTTCAATTTTTATTTTGGTCGGAAGGCAGATATCTACCTGGACAGGTAGGTTGCTACCAACCAAGGTACCTAAGTAACCTAACCTAGGTAACCAAAGTATCAGTAATTGTCCTAGGTAAGTAGGTACCTACTTACCTACCTACCTCCCTACCTACTTCATGCATGTTGTAGGTTTTCCTACATGAAGCTACCTAGGAAATGTGAAAATTATCAAATGCACAAGAACAATGTCATCTACACTAGTCAGCAACAAATTAAAATATGTGCATGATACACCATAGGCATAGACAATAAGTGCAGGTGTGACCAGTGGTAGCAATGCACCCAAGATCCAAATCAGCACAGCAGGCAACTACCTTTGTTGGTCCCACCTTACCTTGGTCATGTAGATAGGTACATACCCACGTGCCACCATAAGTAGGTGGGTAGGAGGGTAGGTACCTACCTACCTTGGTATTTGCCTTCGGGGGTGGAGTCTTATATACTTTTCATTTTGGTGGGGCCCACACCTACCATCTTTGTATTGGCCCCACCAACATTTTGCTCCCTTCATCCTCACATAAACATAGGACCCTATTAGTTGCCCCACCCCCAGCCAAATTCATAGACCCCATTGCCTTCATGTATCGAGCTTCGCCAGTGACTTTTGAATGTCTCCATCCAAGCCACTATTTATTATTCCAGAACACAAGAACTCACCTTTTGAAGTGCTCCTTTACCCGCTCCTCGGTGACACTGTCAGGCAAATTTCCAACCCAGAGATGTCTAGTCTCTCTGACCATTTTGTCCTAACGCCCTCATGAGTATACCATCGCTTTTCGTCACAGGCAGAAAAATTCACAAACACCACATAGCGGCACGTTCCACCACACGCAGCACATTCGCCCACATCGCACTGTTGCGTTCTAGTGACGTCACGAGGCAGAACCCCGATAAAATGGTTTAGGTCCACTTGCTGGTTAACGTCCATTGACGAACTCCCACTGAATTGCAGAACGAGTCTATAGCTATCTAAAGCTTGTGATTGTCCTGACATCTACAGGACGTTATGGTAACCTATAGTTCCATAAAATCTGCTAGATGTCATTTGATAGCCATATTCAAGTACAGCAGCCAGAGCCAGTGGCGGATTCAGGAGTAGAAACCGGGAGCATGTGTCCCCCCCCGCTGACAACAATGCGGCGGTTCCTTGCCTGGAAAGTCCACCACAATCGAGCGCGATCCCCGTTCAGGAAGTTGTTAAACTGTTGGCGCCCCTCAGAATAGAGAGGTGCTCAGTCCCCTCAGTAAATGGCGCTCCTCCAGTGCGCCATTTACTGATCAAAATTAAGATTAAGAAATTTGCCGATCAAAATTAAGAAATCCGCCACTGGTCAGAACCTTGTAATGGACGCTGTTTATTTCATCGTTGACGGAGTCGTGGTTTAGTCACTGACCGATCTTGGATTTCTGTAAGGCAGTGGTAGGGATAGGGTGGCCAATTCCGATGCACCTTTTCCACGTGTTCCTCATCTCCATCGAGATGAACATCTCGTATCCTGAGGTGTGGCACTGAGGGTATGTGTCCCCCGTAGAAGGTGATGTCCCTCACGCCGGGAAAAGGAGCCTCTGTAAAGGTTCCACTGTACCCGCTCGAATTTTTGCAGCCAGATATGCCACTATGAAAGAAAAGGCCACCCATTGGAAGGAAAGGCGCCCCTTCGGGTAGGGCCAAGTGCATCCCGCCCATGGAATTTTGCAGCCAGAGGCCCTCCAGGTGCTTTCTCAGTGGCGTCGTTCCAAAGAAATTGCGCCCCTTCAGTTGTGATAAAATAAGTTTTTTTGTTACAGTGGGGTGTTGAAATTATCCGTGGGGACTATGTCTCAGAATATAACACGTGCTTCAAGCATACTTATAATTGAACTGCCTACCAACATATGCACCATTTTCCTTTGTTTTGAGATACTTAGTTTGAGGATAACTATTTTAGAGAAACAGTACAAAACGCCCGTTCGCAACAACTCATTGAACAACACACCACATCAGGGGCAATCCCCTTACCTATAATTGTGCTAACAGATGTATATGCATCACAGTCCACAATGGTGAGTAAAAGGTTAACACCTGTCAACAAGATGCTGTTGGAAATTAGATATGAAGACTTCATGAAGACTAATAGCGAAGCACAATGTCGATACTTCGTTGGTAGGGATGCTGATTCACCTTTCAGAAAGTGTATATTCCACCCTATTTCACGAATAATCTATGATTGCCCTCCAGACCTGTGCCCCATGACAGTTCCTGGGTCCACCCCTGATTACAGCATTGCTCTCCGTGGCTATGATCTCCGGCTGGTTATAAAATTGCGAGCATTGACCTGTGACTTCTCCTCCAAATTTTACAACTTCCGTTGAACCATCAAGAGAAAAGCGAACAATTTGAAAACGACCTACATTTTACATGTCCAGAACAGCAATGTGGCAGTGCAAATTAAAAACCAGGGATGAGAGCGCCATCCGAATAGGTTATGGTGGGATTTCTTGGGGAAGCTCCTAGTCATATTGGCTATGAGTGCCTGCTATCACAATGGCTGCAAACAAAAACAGATTTGATCTCCATATTCCTAGAACACTCAATCATTGTACACACAGCGAACCCTCGACACCTTTTAAATTATTTCGATATATCAACATTCTGACACCGTATGGCAAGCCACGTCGAATGACACCCCATAATCCAAATTGAAGCCACAACGACGAAACACGAGGACTTTGGGAAAAATATAACTGACCTTTGACCTTGAGGCTTGACCTGACATGACCCGGGTTGAAATGTTACTCGAGGGCTGCCCACGGGCCCGCGATAGGTCGATATCGCTTTAATATCGCCATCTAATAAAGCAAGTTACCCTTCACCTTGAAGTTTAACCTTGACATGCACCGGTTTCATATGCTACATCATGGTTCATCACAGGTATAGGCGCACCGGAGGGGGCCCAGGGCCCCCCTCCATGAGACCAAAGTGCCCTTTTGACAGAAAAGTGCCCCCTTGGCCGGAATGTCCCAAATTCAGCCCAAAAATCACCTGCCTGATGTTCCCCGCCTGTGCCAAAGGTGCCTTTGTGCCTAAAACTGCCTTTTGGCCATTTTTTTCTTCACGTACCCCGGTCACCAAAGTGCCCTCTTGGCCGGAATGTCCCAAATTTAGCTTAAAAATCACCTGCCTTATGTGCCCCGCCTGTGCCAAAACTGCCCTTTTGGCCAATTTTTTTTCACGCCCCCCCCAACCCCCTGTCAACAAACCTTCTAGTGTGCCCCGGACCGCAAAGTCCCCTTTTGCAGCCGGTCAGGTGCCCTTTTGGAGCCGGCCAAGTGCCATTTTCGGTCCCCCCATGGAAAAATCCTGGGTGCGCGCCTGATCACAGGTTATCGCCTGTGGCCAGATTTGGGCAGGTTTTGGTGAAAACGAAAAAAAAATGGCGGGCGACCGAAAAAACCGGTTTGTGTTTAACCTTGACTATTCAAGTGGTAATGTGAGACTTATGCAGTTGTTCCTAGCGTATTCAGTGCAAGCATAAATATTGGTGGTGATTGATTCGAACAATCATAAACCCGGCGCTGAATGCCAATGTCAATACAAATACGCCTCTGGCAAACTCGGCGCTGAATACGAATGCGTATACCACGTTAACTTGACGTACGTGCTTATGGCTGTCCATGACTCCCCCCCCCCATGGTCTCGAAGATACCCAACGACACCCATTCACGTGTCAAACACATATATCAATATATGTGCAGGGGAATGCAGCCTGAAACGTATAAAGCATTTCGATAATGCACATTTGTTGCTTCGCAAAGCACAATTTTCCACCGAAGCGAGAGTAGATGGTCAAGGTTCATGTTACTCCAGAATGTCCCGGAAGCAGACATTTCTAACGTTTGCGGATTTGTATATATATATTCACTCCATAAATGATTACGTATAATTTTGTACCTATCATACTCAGGTACCTGAGGCTTGGGGGCACGAAATAAATTGGAGGGGACAAATCGCCACTTTTCAGAAATGGGGGGGGGCATGTCCCCAGCCCCCCAATGGGGGCTGAGGACCCTGCTAAGGTCTTCACTCGCGCCAACCAGCATACGTGAAGACCTTAGCGGTGTCGAAACGGCCATCCAATTGAAGAGGAGCAAAATTGGAAGATGACGTTCCTGAATACCCTGATCTGGCGAGCAGCGCATGAGCTTAAATTTTCGATGTACCGTAAACCTACGAACAAGGATGACTTGCTACACCACAATTCTGCCCACAGTCAGATGACCAAGTCGGGCATTGTTCTCGTTTTTTTTCCTGAGGGCGCCAAGGACTTGCTCCCCGAGTTTATACAGGACGAGCTTGACCAAATGGTTCAAGTATTCAGAAATCTAGAATTTCCGCTGGCTGATCTACTGATACTACGCAAGAAAGCGGATCGCATCATCGATAGGGGCAGAAATGAGGAAGAGCGAACACCCAAG
Organism: Imbricaverruca yamaguchii; assembly: GCA_034440575.1. Lineage (NCBI taxonomy): Eukaryota > Metazoa > Arthropoda > Thecostraca > Neoverrucidae > Imbricaverruca > Imbricaverruca yamaguchii. Next base: position 1,866,456 of record JAOTOL010001647.1, on the reverse strand, counting down.
TGACCTCTGATCACCCCAGTAACCGAACCCATCGAGTATATAACGGAATGCATATATCCTGCAGCTTTTGTCGCTACGGTATCTGTACAAAAATATGTCAACTTGTGAGGTCCAGACATTGTCGGGACGGGGGTAGTAAATAATAAAATGTAGACAGTGTGGTTTACAGTGTAGTTTAGCTTAGACAGTGTAGGTTACCATGTGGTGCAGGTGAAAGAACATACTATGGTGAAACTGGCCGAGACCTAAAAACGAAAATAAGAGAGCATAAGACAGACCTATTCAGTCACAGGATTTCCAATGCCCTAATGATTCACGGGGACAGTGTAGGACGCCTGCCAGACTGGATAGGGACACTTACCACTCAAAGTAATCTTACCAGAGCTGAATGGCGAGCGGTGGAGGCGGTATATATTGCCACTGAATCTACGATCAACACCAGTAGCGCAACCAGGGGGAGGGGGCAAGGGGCCATGGTCCCACCCCAAATTTTTTTGGGGCTCGGAGTGGGCCACCCTACTCAGAGCCCGCTAGGGGCCCGCGAAGCGGATCTGTGGCTCGAATCAGTGGCCCTTTGAACCAACTGAAAATCTGTGGGCCAGTTTTAACCAGGGCCCGCCTCGAACCGGGGCCCGCTTAGAACCTAGGGCCTTTGAGTCCTTGGCTCTTGTCCTTGAGTTAAAACCAAGGGTGTCTTGAACCAGGTGCTCTCTTGAACCAGGGGCCTGCTTCGAACCGGGCCCACTTTGATCCAGGGGAGCAATTTCTCTAGAAGGAAGGGGTACGCAAAGGAAAAATGCTTTTATTTCTGCGAAGTTTTACAAACATAGGGGCCCGCTCAAAAGTAAGTGCATGTTTTCCGCAGACTTTTAAAAACATGAGGGGGCGCGCTCTCCATCCCTGGCCCCCGAACTGAAATCCTGGTTGCGCCATTGATCAACACCTCATTTTTTTAAGACTTCGAGGATCATACCTGAGCTCGTCAGAAAATGATCGTTCCTTTGCGATGTATTGATCCTGGATAAATAATTTGTAATTTTCGCTTTACATGCATTTGCTATATCCTGATCCAAGTGTCGCGCATCGAACCATGAATGGTACCGCGCACAGAAACAGAATATGCACTGTGTTGAGGGCTATGTGCTGTTTCGAAAAGGTGCTTATGTCCGAGGCATGAATTGAATTTAACCTTTTGAAAAATGTTTTCAGTCATGTTTTCAGTCCCGACCCATATAATTTCGATGTGAGTTTCAGACGTCATTTTTGCTGAAATATCTGGTATGACGTCATGTTCAAGTCTGAAGTAATATGCAAAAAGTGCGCCGTAAACGCAGCGCACGCCGCCAAACACGTGGGATTGGTGCCAATATACTTGTCACGGGCGAGGAAGCTCTTAGGTGCTGTGCGAATTGTATTTGTTTGTTCTGAATAGTATTGCGGGTAAGTGTCTGCATTTAGTCTAAAATTAGCGTGTGAAGTATGCATTTTTATCTGCTTGGCTATATCTTTCTATCCATATAGATGGAGAGGTAGGTGTTCGTGGGATTTGATTAATGGCAGTGCTGGAATCTTATTCTGCGCATGCACAGAGTATTCGTTGCAAAAACTAGCATCTTCCTTTCATGTTCTCATGGTGACACAGGCTAGTACGTTCAGTGACTTGCAATAAAGTCTTCCAATCAAAATGTAAAAGCTTAAAGGCTACAAGGGCATTTCTTCGTTCCTGTGGCCCTTATGCATTTTACAAGCTGAAACACTGAATTTTATAAGCCAATGAGGGAAAGCTGTAGAACAACAGTTGCAGAATATAAAACTTAATGAAGCTTCTGGGCCAGATGAGATTACATTTATGCAATCTCATCTGCATTGATGGTACAAAAGTGTAGTTTATTTGGTAATCATAAGTGGAATAGCATGTTTGGTGAATGTTTTATTCAATCTTGTATTAGCTTTTTTTTAGTGATATTTCTATTCCTTCTGCATGTTTTTGTCAGAGTACATGTGGAGCCCATTCTATCTAGTATGAATCTGAGTGCAAAAATGTCTTAAGATATAAAATCTCATAAGAAGTGCTTTAATTCCCACCCTGCATCTAGGGTCAACGAGCTAGTCAAGGTCAAGTGAGTTCACCTCCAAAAAAGTTCAACCAGTCATCACACTAACAGATACAGAAATTTTAATGAAACTCAGCATTTGCTTAACTTTAGGGATGCAACAAAACATAGGAGTGGAATTTTTCTTTTTTTTGCATTTTTGACCAAATTGCAGCTCAAGTAGAGGATTCTGTCTAAAGTAAGCATTTTTTTTATTAGGGCAAGTTGTCTTCCAACAACATTTCTCAGTCTGCTCTACCTATTGGAAAAGGAAAATTAAGGAAAACAAGACCCAAAATTTTGAAATTTTGAAGAAGAAATTTTATTTGGGGGGCAAAAAATGAAATCCCTGGTTGATTTCACTGTCCTTTACTCATTCCAAATAAATTTCGTTTTTTCATATATCCCCAAAATTAACTCCCCAGAGCCAAAAACATAATGTAAGTCATGAAAAGTAGTGAAAATCTAGCCACCTGGTGATGTCACTTTTGTGGAAATTGTTTTGGGGGTGGACCTGGACCCTACCCATTGAGTGCTTTTCGATGACACCTATTTCGTTTTTGTGTGATGCTTAGTTTGGATATTAGAGGGAGGTTATTAACAGCCCCAAGGTGGGGTGTGAGGATCTGACCAGAAAGACTGTGCAGGTTAAATAAAACTTTGTTTACAGTTCACAGAACCTGTGGTCGCTGCAGCTCTGTGGTCAAAATAGGCTCCACCTACCACCAAAACATTGTCAGCCAGTAGCAGGACATGCTTGAACACTGCCACAGCCTATCAGTCAAAGCATGCACTAGATCATGCACTCATAGCAGTATTTCATGTATATATTTTTCATAAGTGAACATGGTGAGTCTCATGGAGCTCTTTCCAAATTTATCATTAGTTCTACTCTACCACATGGTTTTTCCCCATAGTCCTCAATGCATTCCTCCAGGTTAGTTCACTGTGTTGTCACTTGGTGTCGCCACTGCTCGTGCCCCCCTTGTAGTTGTATTGTGGTCATTGACAGGTCAGCACATAGGGACTGCTGAAACTGCTAGTTGTTTTCAGGTACAGACTGAGTGGTAGTACTCGACCAAACAATGCTTTTCCTTTTCCCTTCAGGAGTGCAATATAACTCATTCAGTCTTTCTCAAACACCAGTTTTTCCAACACTGCTAACATATAATTTCCCCTCATTGGGTCATGTGTCATTTGGAAGAATATATTTTCCTCAAAACAAGGTATGAAGCTTCTTCCTGACTTGCTTAGACCTCCAGTTTTGTGTCCCATCCCTGTTATGTTGAAGTCACCTGAAAATGCAGTTCTCCCATTCACTCACATACTTATCTCTTCCTGCATCAACCTGTCATTGTTTCATTGTGGTCTGGTGGCCTATAGAATGCCCCACAATCCTAAATTTGGTTCCATTCTTCAGAATATCTAACCACAAATATAATATGCCTTCACTATGTGCCCTATATCCCCTACCTGACATGAAGTGGTATCAAGCTGGCATTTGTGGGCATGAATGATCAACTCTGGTTGAAGTGCCCTAAAGCCCAAATAACTTCCTAAGCTGGCATTTGAGGCTGAAGCAGGCTATGATGTTGGTTCCTGCCAAAGAAGAAGTTCCACAATGTAGTTCAGAATTATGCCAATTTTTAGCACTATGTCAACATAAGACATAAACATTTACATCATTACTTTTGCAGATGAAGGAAATGTGTGTGGGAGGTGAAGTGGTATGGTCATAGGGATTGCAATGGGTGAAGTGTCTTCTTGCTCCTTCTCTGGGCTCTGGCCCTCTTAAATGACCAGGACTTCTAAGAAGCATGAAGTGCTCTGTAACATAATTCACCAGATTGGAAGGCCACTGGGTGGCACTAACACTATGGTCACTGAAATTATTTAAATAACCAGTGTAACTATGCCAATTATATTCATATGTGAAGTAACAAAGATTGTAGTCCATTCTGTTACTGAAGCAATGTTTATTTGTTTTGGAAGTGTATGTGTTTTAGAAGTGTACCCAGAAATAATGGTGGAGCATATGAATTCCAGCTGGTCATTTTTCAAAATGGCATAGATGCTCTGCAAAGTCAGAGTTCCTATCCTCAGTAGTTTCGGCCACAGTAAGCCTTCTCAGTATCGTCAGATAATCGTCAGATAGCCAGGTGCCCGGTCCAGCATCACGAGGCTGGAGCAACTCATTGCACTCTTGGCCTTATGTGCACTGTGATAGATCAAATGTATTGTTGATTGATGTACGTGATTTCATCCCCTTTGTCTCCCAGGAAGCATGCTAAAAATGGCCAAGCATAGCAACTAATAGTTTTTAAAATTAGCGTAGAAACGAGTGGAATTATATTGTGCTCCAGAAGTTGCACATATTCTTCAAGATGACTGGAGCAGGGAAAATGAAGAAAAAGGTAAGTAATATACCATGCTTTTTGTTCACTGATGTTGCTGTTTACATTACTTTGCTTTAGAAACCAAAACGAAGCTATCCCTAATGATATGCTTGCTTTCCTCTCAATTAATTGATGACTGGTTATTTTAATGGCAAAAAAATATGGATAGAAGTATGTTTCACTAAGACAGCTGTTAGTAGGCAGCATGGGGATTACAAGTTGTGTCCTGTTACCTATCTGTGCTGGTTGTGTTGAATTTGGTCTTCCCAAAGTATGAACCATTTTATTCTGGCCATATTCATCAGCTTTGTGTTACCCATTCTCCTGGGTTGCATGTTGTGTTGCATTTTTCCTTTACCGTGCTAATGTCATTGCCTATCTCACGTCAGCAGTCAGTTGCCCGCATGCCACTGCAATATCTGCGGTGCACCATGTGCTCCATGTGCTCCATGTGCTCGTCCGGCACTCACATTCGTCTGGTTCGTGCCAGTTCGCGGCCGGCGAGGCGTCCTGGTACATGACCCGGAAGCAGGCGCTGGACAAGCTGCAGATAAACCTGCGCGACTTCCGGCGGCTCTGCATCGTCAAGGGCATCTACCCGCGCGAGCCTATCAAGCGCACGCGCGCGCAGAAGGGCTCCACCGAGAAGAAGACACTCTATTACAAGAAGGACGTCCAGTTCTTACTGCATGAGCCGATGATCTGGAAGATGTGGGACATGAAGGTATGCTATTTTTCAGGGGCATTTTACTGTATCATCTTATATTTCTCTACTTTTGATTTTTGTACCTACTGTTAGTTTTGCGTCTTGCATTTGGCTCTTTTTGTAGGAACAATGGGGGCACGACTGGAGGTGTATGACATTTATTTGAGTGATCGATTGAAGTATTGATTAAAAAGCTCCTCAATTTAAAGAGATGTATTTATCAGGAACTTGTCTGGATGGTGAGAGTTGGGTGTCGCCGCCAGGGTATGAAAACACGTACGATAACGCGGCCACTAGCATGGTTAACATGCAAACATAGCTTGCGTGTTAATCGTGCTGGAGTCAAATATTTGTTGAATGAGTCTTAGGCCATTCGAAGATCGAAGATAAATTAAGCTATTAGGAGGAGGCTATTAGGAACTCCAGGATTGTGACAGAAATGAGCGGCTGAAGAAACTGCCGCAGTACAATGCCCAGTCCAGTGCAGTGCCCAGACTGGTCGCATAAACGAAGCTTCACACGTGTATGGATCTTTGAGGTCGTTTTCCTTTCAGGCTAGGCACAAAAAGATTCAGAAGTCAAAGGGGAAGCGGGACTTCGCTGGAGTACGGCGACTTCACGCGGGACGGCCCAAGTATGAGCTGGACCACCTTATCAAGGAGAGGTCAGTCCACCACCACCATAAGTATGAGCTGGACCACCTCATCAAGGAGAGGTCAGTCCACCACCACCATAAGTATGAGCTGGACCACCTTATCAAGGAGAGGTCAGTCCACCACCGCCATAAGGAGTGGGCAGCAGTCGGATGACCGGAAATTCATGTCTGCTGGAATGCAGTCATGAAGCAAGATGCTCAAAATCAGCAACGGGGGCTCGCGACGGAAGCGTTCAAGGCAATTTCCTGGACAGGTGAACGAGAAGAACGGGAGTATGAACGAACTTCCAGACTATCCAGACTATACCGTTTGCCGCTGTGTGTGACCGTATGTTGTACACGACGTGACGTCTGCCGCTGTGTGTGACCGTATGTTGTACACGACGTGACGTCTGCCGCTGTGTGTGACCGTATGTTGTACACGACGTGACGTCTGCCGCTGTGCGTGACGGCGGCCGTCTGAGTTACGGGCGCACCACGGCCACAGCAGCGCCCCAAGGCTCCAGTAATCACCTGGCCAGCCTGGCGGACCGGCAGGTACCCGTCGTTCTCGGACGCGCTCCGCGATATGGACGACCCGCTGTCTCTCTGCTCGCTGTTCGCCATCATGCCGGCCATCACCAAAATATCGGATGGTGGGTGCCATAGATCATAGTTGTGCCATTGAGTGTCATAGCGACATAGTTGTGCCATGGAGTAGTATAGGTGTGTCACATAGAGCGCCGTAGGTGTGTGAAGTGCCATGGTCGTCACCGAATGTGTGGCACTAAGCGGGCGCGGTGGTCGGCACCGGAAATGCGTGGTGAGTGCGATAATAAGCCGCAATCTTGGTTCGTGGCGCCTTAGTTTGGTTAAGTTGAAGTAGGGTGTTGTGGGGCTGTAATAACCCACTTGTGGAATTGTAATGTGTATAAATACGTCATTTTGAAGTCCATAGGCATACGTGCTCGTTATGCTTGTGACTTCCGAGAGGTATTTTTCTTTGAACGCAATTTGTTACGTAGTGCACCGAAAGTAATCAACTTGGAAAGAAGTGTCGAAACGCCCTTAAACTCAAATAACAAACTAACTTGGAAAGTATGGGCGCTGTATAACCACTGCAGTTGGTGTGCCCTAAAACCCCAATAACTAACTAACTTGGAAAGAAGCCTTTCTTTCAGGCTCGCTGACGGCGTTGGGAAGTTGAAAAGTACCAGTTTGGTTGCAACAGCTGGTTTCAATTGCTACGCAATGGCGATGCTTCGTCTTGATCAACACTGGACACTACTATAAAAATGACACTATACTTAAAAAAATTGTCACTGCAAACTGCAATTCACACTGTTCTTGCGTCACGATTATATAATTGTTGGGAATTGGAGGCAGACGATGACGTGTTTCAATTTTGGTATTTCTGTTCTTTCCTCGCCAGAAACCGCCTGCGTTTTGTCCTCGTACTATGTTTCGATGGCATGTGTGACGGGGATTAAAAAGCCATTCGTGTTTTCGCAGCGGGCACAGCTTCCGTGGAAGTTCACATGTCTGCACTAATGCAGGTGCAATGCAGCCATAGTGGCTCATGGTGACGTGACTGATAGGCTCTAGTCGATACGCCCCTAAGCCCAAATAGCCAACCGACAGACAGGTTCTGGAGGTTCGGAAGCTTGTGATGATTGGGCTGTGCCTGCCACGTACGATCGTGACCTCTTGGCATTCCACACAAATTTATAATCGTGGCCCTTTGAACTGCCACACACAGCCGTGACCCATTGACCTGCCGCAGCCGTGGCGACTCAACCGAGACCCCTTGACCTGCCACAGCCGTGGTGACACAGTCGTGTCCCCTGGACCTGCCACAGTCGTGACCCCTGGACTTGTCACAGTCGTGACCCCTTGACCTGCCACAGTTGTAGCGACACAGTCGTGACCCCTTGACTTGCCACAGTCGTGACCCCGTGACCTCTTGACCTGACACAGTCGTGACCCCTTGACCTGCCACAGCCGTGGTCGCCGACTGCCGTCGTCTGACGGTGGAGTTCATGCACTACGTCATCGAGACACGCGCCCTCCGCAAGGTGTTCATCTCGATCAAAGGCTACTACTTCCAGGCGGTGGTGCAGGGCACCACAGTCACATGGGTGGTCCCGCACCACTTCGTCTATATGGTGAGCCGGCCGCCGGTTATGGTGCTCCTCAACCTGGAGTCATCATGGAGGAGGACGTTTTGGGTCGATTCTTTCTGGGCAGTATCATCGGCGTAATGCTGCATTTCAACGAGCTGTGGGCACCAGGGACCTCCTCCCCGCCCTACGCCCGTGCGCGTCACCCGTGCATATATGGTGTGGTGTTGGTCTGCTAACTGAGAGCAGTGCTTTCTCTGTTTTGTGATTGCGTCGGGGTTGATTTGGCGTTGGTGGTCTATTTTGACCGTGAGCTCCTAGGTCTGAAGTTGGTACGCCCCTTGAGATTGAGTTGTTTGCCGACAGACAAATATATGTGACTTCAATGAAACTGCGAAGTTGCGATAATTTCGCGTGATGACTCAAATGGTATTCATCAATGTCCAGGTTTTGCTTTGTGTATTTGGCACAGTTGGCGGGACTGGTGATGTCATTTGTCGACCGCCTACGGTCCGCGTCCTCGAACATGTTCAATTCAGCTATCATCGACGCCCGCACGACGATCGATCCGCCGCTACGCCACCGCTACGACATGTCCACTGTTACGTCCGCCGCACAGAGACCGGAGAACGTCGACATGAAGGTGATGGCGATCTTCTCAGAGTTCTACACCACGCTGTTGGGCTTCATCAACTTCCGCCTGTACCACACCTTGAACCTGATATACCCGCCGAAGCTGACGCTGACGGGAGGTGGGTGTCCTGATATACCCGCCGAAGCTGACGCTGACGGGAGGTGGGTGTCCTGATATACCCGCCGAAGCTGACGCTGACGGGAGGTGGGTGTCGGCACCACCAGTGGTGGTGAGCTGCTGATGCTGAGTGGCGCTCGGCACTGGATGGCGGCCGGTGGCGCTGGGATGGCAGCGGTAGAGGCGACAATAACGTGGCTGACAGTGGCTTCCTTTATATGAATCCAGAATGGACATTTAAGAGCTGATGTCGTTTCATGGGTGGTTGTGATGCGAAGGACCGCAACATAAAGTGGAAATGATGGATCAACAAATATGTCATCTCCACACGATTTGTGTACCCGGTGTGCTTGGCCAGATCTGTCACTGCATGTAGTTTGTTTTGCTGGACATGCAGCTGCTTAATAGCCTTTAAATGTGAATCAATGATGTTCCATACCTGTCATTCCGCAGCATCTATGCCATGTTACATTTATCACAGAAGCATCTAGAGTGGCTTGTTTTTAGTCTACAAAACCCATAAATTATCTGGGTTTTTGTGACACTAGCCAAATATCACGCTCAGGTCTGTGTGGTGTTTGTTTATCGGGTGGTTCACGACGCAGTTTATGGACGTACACGGCTAATGGCGCCGCCCACACTGTTTCGCCGGTGGGCCGCGGGATTTGGAAATGTCCTGAGTGGCGCTAGTGTCGAACCGGTACTTTGGCACCCAGAGCCCAACACCTTAATCACTCGGCCATCCCCGCCCCAGGTCTGTGTGGTGTAACTGGTGCGGGTCTGGTGTGATGTACCGGTGTCTAACGTCACCCCCCCCAAGTGTGGTGTAACTGGACCGGGTCTGGTGCGGTGTACTGGTGTCTAACGTCATCCTCTGAGTGTGATGTAAAGGGGACGAGTAGCCTAGGGGTAAGTTGCTCGTCTCACAATCGAAAGGTTGTGGGTTTGAGTCTCATCTGTCGCTACTCTTCGCCCGCTGCCAATCAGCGTGAGAGATTGGCGACGCTACAGGACTCAACGGTCGATGTGTCGTAAACCAATAACCAACCAACGAGTGTGATGTAACTCGTCCGAGTCTGACGTGGTATATCGGCGTGTGACGTGACCGGTGACCTCCCCAGCGGCGCCGTGCCACGAGTCAGTGTCGGTGGCCGACCTGCAGTCGGAGCGGGTGGCGGCTCTCAACACGCCGCTGGAGCGGCTCCGGCTGCCCGACAACGAGCTGGCCGCCGACGACGAGTCCGAGCTGGCTCTGCTGGCGGCCGCCACCGGCGACGACATGGAGGAGGTGCGCCGGCGGCAGCAGAGCGAGCGCCGACTGCAGAACCTCTTCGTCGGCTGCAGGTTCTTCATCGGTCGAGAGGTGGGTCGGTGGTGATTATTGGTGGTTATTGGTGGTTATTGGTTTTACGACACGTCGACCGTCGAGTCATGTCGTGTCGCCAATCTCTCATGCCGATTGGTTCCGGGCGGAGAGTAGTGACAGGCGAGGCTCGAACCCGCAATATTTCGATTGCGAGACGGGAAACTTACCACTAGACTACTCGTCCCCTCGGTGGCGCCGGCGGTCGACAGCAGGTCGAGACTGCTCGGCACTATACTGGAATCCATTCTCTTCGTAGAGTGGAGGGTAACAAGCGAAAACGTCGATCCCCGGATAGCGTCGAATGAACGTGGCAAGATGATAAGAAAAAGTGCGGGCGGCGGATGATATTGAAGACGAACACCGTGTCTGCCGGTGAAGTTGTGGCTACACATGTTAGAACTCGAGTATGGTGATAAAAGTGGTTAGTTAGTTAGTTATTTGGGTTTTCGGGCGCATCAACTGCAGTAGTTATACAGCGCCCATAAATGATAAAAGTGGTAGTTACTACAGTTGTATGTTGTGAAATGCCACGGAACTCAATGCGGGAAGTCAATTCTGTCTACTGGCGGTCAAAACAACTCAAATCACCTGTCTCTACTTTTCGCCCGCGACCAATCGGCGTGAGAGATTGGCGACGCTACACGACCCAACGGCCGATATGTCGTAAAACGAAAAACCAACCAAGAAAAAACTCAAACAAGTACTGCTGTCATTTTCCATGTACATTTCTGAGTTCCAGAGTATTGATTTGTATAGCTGGGTGCGAGTCACACGGGAGCGAAGCGTTAGCGCTGCGGGTTGACCATGAGCAGAGTCTGGGGCGGGGCGAGCCTATACCGGTGCAGGTCAGCTGCTTATGGAGTCGGCTGATAGTGGCCTGCAGTGAGGCGGCTGTCGCAGGCTTGTCTTCTTATTCAACATGTCTGCTCCCCTCACACGTGTGGATGACATTTTATTGTTCGGAGAATTGTTGCCCACGTTTGAAAACTGGCAGTAGAGTCTGGGACGGGGTGAGCCTATACCGATGGGGGTCAGTTGATTGTGAATTCATCCGATTGTGGCCTGCAGAGAAGCGGCTGTCATTGGCTTGTCTTATTCTGCATGTCTGCTCCCCTCACATGTGTAGATGACATTTCATTGTTAGGAGAATTGTTGCCCACGTTTGAAAATTTGATGTTGTTCCTGGTTGATAATGTGTCGGTGTTTTGCAGGTGCCCAGAGAGCCTTTTGTATTCACAATCCGAGCACTGGGCGGTACCTGCTCTTGGGAAGCTACGTGCGCACCTGGTGCCACCTATGGCGAGGGGGACGAAACTATAACTCACCAATTGATGGATAGGCCGTTGCCAACTGGATCCGTCAAGTACACGTCAAGGTAAGTACATTGGTTGGCCTGGTTTCACCAATAAGCGTGTGGTGTGCTGCAGTAATAGTTACTTCGACGAGACGCAACTGGGATGTGTGCATTTACTTCAAATGATATGTTTCGTGCTGAAGTATATCTCGAATAATAGCATGTCTCGTGCCTTTTTTCATTGTGTTAATTTTCATGTTTCTGACTGCCGAACGCCGACATTCCTGTTTGGTTGCCGTGGGTGCATCGGGATGGCGCGTTGCTGATGCAAAGCAAACTCAGTCCGAACGCCGGTGTTTTCCGGATAATATTTCGACTGGTATTCAGCAGCGACACGTCCTAAGGCCCAAATAACGGTATCGGGGTCGCTCCAGTGGGGTGTTGCGGCGGTCCTCACAAATGTCCGGCTGCCGTGGATCGTCAGCCGGCGCGCGGGTGTGGGTGCACCAGTCACAGACGCGACCGGCTTGTCGTTATGGTCCGCGCCCAGGCTGTCAGGCTTGCATTACCCAAATTGGGAAAGTATTGGTGTGAATCTTGGATTGTTCAGTGCTTGTTAGTTGTGATGCATGGTTATGCACAGTATGCACTTTTAATTTAACTCCTTACAATTACTCGGAAGTTTGATCACGTTTATTGTATTTCGGGTGCCAGCATAGGCGTGGAACGTCTAAGAAGTGGGCAGGCCAGGTTCAATAGCAGGGGCGCGCCCAGGAATTTCGCAGTGCCATGGTTGAGTACTTTTGGATAGAGAAGCTTATGATTTTAATAATGAACGCGAAACTTTCACCGCTAATGGTGTGGGGAAAAGCCCCCTGGGCACGCCTATGGGTAACAGCAATGTGTATGGGCGCTGTATGACCGAAGCAGTCGATGCGCCCCTAAGCCCAAATAACCAACCAACAGCAATGTGTGGTGTTGAAAAATAACTATCATCACAGTATAAGTCTTCAAATTCCAACTTCTCGCTGACGTTCTTCACGACTCTTCACGACTGGTAGATTCTTTTGTAATTATTAGTTTTTCTTCTTGGTGCCATGGGAACCATTAGTATCACTGTTCAAACAAAGTGTCTTCAAATTCCACAATGGGCATATGTGTTTGGGTGGGGTGGGGGATATCCATATATATGGATGCATATGTTATCAATAACTATTGCAATGCCATGTTATGAGCAAATTACATTGTTTAACACATCATATAATAAGCTATGTATCTGGAATCGTGTCACAAGATACTAGTATAATCAATCCATAATGGTGAGTATAAGCATGCTACTTACACGCAAAATGATCTGAGGCACGAGCCATAGAGACTTCATAAGCACACATCAACAAGCATGATGTCAACACGTCCTTGGAAAGGATGTCTATTCAGTGCTCAGAAGTTGGTGTATTCCACCCTATTTCCCCCGGGAAAGCAGATTGCAGCTATGTGTGAGCTCTAAAGGTGGATGCAACTACAAAGTACTTCCATACTGAGCTCATTTTCACTACACTTCTACCTTGGAGTGCAGCCACAGGAAATCGCATCCGTGAACGCTTCAATCAAACCCCTACGGCAATATTACCCACATGGGCTGACGCGCCCTAAAACACCAATAATCAATCAACCACAGCTCCTACGCACCGGGTCAAGTCGATTGGTGGCGATCACATCAAGCAGGACGTTTGCTGGTCGGCAAGTTGGACACGCACTCGTAGTTACGCTCGGGCCATGCGCCTTGAACATAGCTGTCAGCAACCGGTCGCGGGCGCCACGCCCGGCCTTTGGCTGGCAACAGTTGTTTGTTTGTTTATTGGGTGGTTCACGACACACTATGCATAATCACGGCTAATGGCGCCGCCCACACTGTTTCGCCGGTGGGCCGCGTGATTGGGAAATGTCCTGAGTGGCGCTAGTGGGGAACCCGGGACCTTTGGTACCCATAGCCCGACACCTTAACCACTCAGCCACCCCCGCCCCTGGCAACAGTTGAGGCCGCCGGTGATTACTAGGGTCGCGCGAGGGTGGTTGGCGAGCGTGCACTGCAGCTGGCTCTCGAGAGCGTCCTGACCGGCCGTCAGCTGAGCCGTAGTGGCACCAGACTGAGCCGCACTGGCACCAGGCTGAGCCGCACTGGCACCAGACTGAGCCGCAGTGTCTGAGCCGCACTGGCACCAGACTGAGCCGCAGTGTCTGAGCCGCACTGGCACCAGACTGAACCGCAGTGTCTGAGCCGCACTGGCACCAGACTGAGCCGCAGTGTCTGAGCCGCACTGGCACCAGACTGAGCCGCAGTTTCTCAGCCGCACTGGCACCAGACTGAGCCGCAGTGTCTCAGCCGCACTGGCACTAGACACTCAGCACACAGACGACACCAAAAGCGACTCGCGTTTATTGACGTGTGTCAACACCGATATGATGTCTAAATTAGCGCTACTGTCTCCAGCTCCAGTAAGTGGTGTTGTCAGTGTTTCATATATGCATATAGTGGTCACGCACGAGCAGAGAGCTACACCGCCACGCATCCTGGTGTGTGACCTGAGCTAACTCAGAGACTTGATCCAATTCAGTGATTCCCAGTCGCAGCAGCCAATACGGGGCGACCGAGGTGTCCTCCAACAGTTGGCGCGAACACCCGCAGCTGCCAGTGTGGAGCGACTTTGACTCGGCGTGTTCCGACAGGTACTACGTCCAGCCGCAGTGGGTGATGGACTCGGTGAACGTCGGCGACCGGCGGCCTGTACAGCTGTACTTCCCGGGAGTCGAGCTGCCGCCGCACCTGTCGCCCTTCAAGGAGGAGGAGGTCACGTGGGGAGAGTACGTGCCGCCGGACAAGCTGAAGCTACTCGGTACGTACTCGAGTCTCTTGACGCTTGTGATGGTGGTGTCGGTGACAATAATGGGCGGCCGGGTGCAGACAGTAGTGGTGCTTCCTCGGCTGTGGACAGGGATGTGGCGGGTTTGAGGCGCGCGTGTCCCGTTCGTGACATCGTGGTACCGTCTCAAGGTACCGTGGTCGGTACCGTGTGCCGTGTCCTGGTCTGTGCCGCGATATGTGCCGTGTTCTGTACCTTGGTCTGTGCCGTGATATTTACCGTGATATTTACCGTGTTCTGTACCTTGGTCTGTGCCGCGGTATGTGCCGTGATATTTACCGTGTTCTGCACCGTGGCCCCTACCTTGATTACCGAGTCCTGTAGCATGGCCTGTACCGTGGCCTGTGTCGTGACCTGTGCTGCGATGTACCATGACCTGTACCGTGATGTACCGCGACCCTTGCCGTGACCTTTGCCGTGTTGTGTCATGGCCTGTACCGTGATGTACTGTATTCTGTACCGTGCCATATGCCGTGATGTACTAATGTTGCAGTATGTTAGTCGAGTTAAGCCACTGAGAAAATGGAAGATGTAAAGTTGCAGAATCGGAAAACGTTTTGCGTTTCGTAGACGAACTAAAATAGCCTATGCTTTAATGTTTTGTAGTTCCTGAGTGATCACAAGAGAATGCATGGGTGTAACGTGTTCTATTGCTGCTCCTACCTCGCCAGGCCCTATTTTTTCTTGTTTGCGATGTTACGTTCGATGCTTCAGCCACGAGTCGTCTGTTTTAGCCTGCGTGTTGTGGGACCCACAATTTGCCATCGAATCTGGCATATGATGCTCCCTGTGGCCTGCAATTGTGGCATCCGCCTCGTTTTAAACTGTCGGTTATAGTACTTGTCTGATGTGACGCGATCTTGGGTTGTATACAGCTGGCAGCGAGCGCGACGGTTTATTGCTGCCTTTTGTCCGAGTCTGCGCAGTGCCGAATGGCGCCCATATCAGATTTAGTGAATGCCGGAAATTTGCACAGGGTGTGTGATGGGGGGGGGGGTATGAACGATTTGAGACTGGGAGGGTGGGCCTGAGCGTCGTTCTAAAGCAGATCCTAAGTCGAGCCCCAGGTCAAGTTCAAAGTCGTCATCAGCCAAGTCGTAAATTAGTCGAAAGCTGGTCTGATCGTGGTGTTTACCGGGATCTTCTCGAGCCGTGCTTAGACCCAGGCCGAACCCTTGCGGAGCGATGGCCAGCGATGAGAACAGTACGGAAATATAAAGGATGGTGCTGCCATTTCTAGTGATCCGAGTAAGTAAGCTGCGCAGCTCGGGTGTTCAGTCAAGATGGGAGGAGTTCGTGGACCTCAGCAGCTAGACCGGTACTCAAGTGTGTGCTGCCGGCTCGATTGCCGACAAATGACCGCTCTTTACTTGCTTTTGACTTTTCCCTGACAATGATACTGGTCGGGTACTGCTTCCTGGGCTGTCATTTGGCGGAAATTCCCGGCAGGGGTATCGTCGGCCTGTGATTTAGCGTCCAGATGGTAAGTCGACGAAAGCGGTTCCTCGTACCCTCCAGGAAGCTATCCATCGCGACGGACATTCTGCGTTGAGCTCGCAGCGAAATCGCTCCAGCAGTCTCGAGCTGCGGTGTTTGTCTCAATTTAGTGGCGTGCGAACGTGATGCCCAGGAAGAGTTCGCAGCAAAATGTGATTCATAATGAACTGCGTGATTTTTTTTTGCTGCTCCTTGCTGACCATCCTGTTGTTCTGATAAATTTATTAGTTTCACTTTTGCAGTATATAAAAAATTGCCCATTCCCCTTCTGCGTACTTGTTTTATGCTTAACTCCGATGTGTATTTCGTACCCCGAAAATCAAAGTGATCGCCAACTACCTGTAGCACTCTGTTCATGGGCCGTGCGACTTCTGCAAGAGTGGCTGGAGAGTGCTGTCTGCTGGCCGCCTACTGTCTGTTGGGCGTCTGCTGGGCGTCTGCTGGGCGTCTGCTGGGAGTCTGCTGGGAGTCTGCTGGGCGTCTGCTGGGCGTCTGCTGGGCGTCTGCTGGGCGTCTGCTGGGCGTCTGCTGGGCGTCTGCTGGGCGTCTGCTGGGAGCGGTGGTAGCCGAGTACCACCGCCCTCTGCACGTGAGCCGGTTTCTGGCCGACCAGTACCGGCTCCCAATGTACATGTAAAGCAGGAGACGCTGACGAACGCTGCGCCCGCGCCAGGTCAGCTCCAGGAGTCCGAGCAGAAGGCCGACACTGACGAGGATGACGGCGACGACTCTGGCTCCGACGGCGGCGAGGACGACGTGCCGGACGACGAGGAACCAGTCGAGGAGGAGGAGGAAGAGGAAGAGAGCGAGGACGACGAGACGGAACAGGAGCCCGCTGAACAGTCGGCAAAGGTAACAGGTTGGAGGGTGTATTGGGACACACTGCGGGCGCGGAAGCTGGTGACGTCGGATCACTGACCTTTGGTCAATCTGGTTTTGTACGTTTTTTTATCTGGAGCCGGTTTTTTCACCGGTTTGGGTCACTCGCTGATCCAGAAGGCTGGTTTTTGACTGGCTTGTGTGGACGGAGAAAATTTCGTTTTTTTTCCATTTCGAAAACACTCAGGATTTAGAGAACTAACATTCGGTGGGTCCACTTATGACAATATTTGTCTCATAAAATGTTCATAGATTTCCAGAAAATGCCATTTTAGTGCAAAGGTTCTAAAAATGAATGGTACTTTTGGGTAGGGGGAATTCCCACGCGCACATCCCCTAGATGCGCCAGTGGTTTGGGTGCCGCTCTGTCTCGGCCCTGGTTATCAATACAAAACGAGCATGCAATGGAGGTCTCGAAGAACTTCAAACCACCGTACCACCGCTCTATTATAGTTGATTTACCGAGTCGTAGGCGTGTCCGTGTTTGACCATTAAGGTGCTGGGCAAGGCATCAGATGAGACGCACGCTAGTTTCTTTTTATTGACGCAATGCTTGATATTAAATCCTAAAACTTCACCACAAAGTGACGACAAATCCGACGGAGCGGTCGGTTCGCGTGTTGATACGGATGTTTTGATAGTCCACACTTCCCACAATGGTTACGTGTCCACCGCATGGCCACTGGGGCACCCGAGGAGCAAACTTGCTAATAACTTACTCACGAATCGGTGGACATATCTGAAATGTCTGTGCAAAGAGTAATGCTTAATGCTAGTAATGCTCACTTAATCTCACAAAACCTTACTTTGCATGCCATATATTTGAAGTACAGAATCTGAATTGCAGCTTCGTTAACACGGAAGCAGGGAAAATGTTTGGTGTTGTGCGAATTTCTGATTGGACCCGCGGGCTGCGAGTACATTAACTAGAATGCCATGGCCAAAAGTACACCAACCGCCTTTAATGATGCCTCAAACGCCGGATATCCACCTCCAAATGGCACGGCATAGTCTGAGTTCTGGCTATGTCTACACGGCTTCCACGTGCTATTCGTGTTCGTGTACTTACATATGTGCAGACACGTGCCATTCCCGAGACAGTAGGTCGCAGTATGTTTGACATCCTTCAGTATTGAGGACTCACGCGTCGCGACGTCCGCCATGGTGGCGTTGGTGTGCGTGTACCGTTGGTGTGTATGTGTGTGTGTTCCGTTGGTGTGTGTGTGTGTGTGTACCGTGGGTGTGTGTGTGTATGTGTACCGTGGGTATGAGCACACGCGAGCCACCGCCGATCTCTCTGACATGGTGAACAGAGGGCTGCTGCGTGCTCGACACCGGACGCCGTTGACCCGAGGGACAAGTCGCGACAGTGAATATTGTCGCGGCCGCGGGTCTGCCAGCGTTGTTGCCGTGTCACGTGCCCGAGTTTTGAGCCGCCGTTGTCTGAAGGCGGCTTGTGGGGGAAATGTTTGTCCGTGGTGCGATTTGGACTGAGCCTGGCACACGCGAAGTGCTGACTAATCAGCCGAGTGCTGTGTGTGCTGGTGGTGTGTGGCGCGCCATACCCACCACACCTTGCTGTCATAAGAGTGAGAGGCGATCCCGTAAAATTTATAGTGTCGCATGCCAAAAGTGTACTATGGAAGTGCCCCCATGCAATGGTTGGAGCACCCGACGCGGAATTATTCACGGAAAACCTGGTCGGATAAGATCAGACGCTTGCTTTTATCCAATGCGAGGTTTAAGTCCAACAACCTTGTAATTAAATAATATGGTGAACAAAGTAACAGTAATGTTGAAAAATGTGAGCTATTTCCTAGGTGTTTCTGGTTTTATCGTCGCTGACAGGACGCTTCGTCTCGGTCTGTATTCATCGACTGGCGTGTGAACACTGGCGAGGCGGCCTGCGCAGGTCCCCCGACAGACGGGGATCATCTGTCGGGCCATCGCACACGTCTCCATGTGGTCTGACTGTGTGGAGACGTGTGCGATGGTCCGACAGGTGGGGAACATCTGTTGGGGGACCTGTGCTGACCGGCAGCCGCGCGGGGAGGAGTAGCCTGAGGGTAAGATGCTCGTCTCGCAATCGAAAGGTTGTGAGTTCGAGTCTCACCTGCCGCTACTCTTCGCCCGCGACCAATCGGCGTGAGAGGTTGGCGACGCTGCATGATTCAACGGTCGATGAGTCGTAAGACCAATAACCAACCAACCGACCGGCAGCCGCGCTGGCCGCCCCGGCAGTCTTCACACGCCCGTCAGTGAATACAGACCGAGACGGAGCGTCCTGTGTCAGTGACGGTATAACATGGCGCGGTCGGCAGGATACTCCGTCTCGGCACATGTCTCCACACAGACGCGCAACATTTCAAACCGATACTTGCGAACTCCGATGATGCGCTGCAGTCTCTGAGCTCGCCGTTGATGTGCAGCACTCGGCCAGTTCCCATGTCAGTTCGCCATTTGTAACCTCTGCTGGCATGGGTGCCACGCTGTGAAGTCTGGGGAAGCGACCTTTTTGATGGCCGAAACTGCGCCGAAAACCATTTCTGTCTAGTGTACGCACGTAGGCCCAATGGTCAAGCTTCAGTCTGGTTTCGAAGGGCGGGGAGGGGAAATCCTTGATTGCTAGGGCCAGCGGCCTGCAGTCGACCCTAGATGACCTTAAGGACGAAGGGGCCAGCGGCCCTCAAGCATATACAAAGTGGCAGCCTGGACAGGCGTGAACTGGTCTCTGGAACTGACCCCGGTGTGGGAGAGTGTGGAGCAGCTGTTGGGGTATTGCCTGCCGGCGTCAGGTCCCGGAGGGCCGTAATAAGTGTCACCAAGTGTGGATGCTCTGGATATAAACTCTCGATATCACCTTACTGGATAAGCTGGCGTTGATGCGGCATGCTCAGCGCTTGATGAGATGTGACATGGCCGTGTCCAGTCCGGCAGCTGGCACGTCCGCAGCTCGACTGCGGAATTGTCCGTCAGTTACCAACCGGCGCACCGATCCTGAACAGCCCCGGACTGAGCCGCGGTATCCTGGGCTCTGATCAGGTACTGCTGTGGGTGAACACTGGGACTTGGTCGTCGTGACTAAGCACGGGGACTGGCCGTCGTGACTAAGCACGGGGGACTGTCCTTCGTGACTAAGCACGGGGACTGGCCGTCGTGACTAAACACATGCCTTCGTGACTAAGCACGGGGACTTGGTCGTCGTGACTAAGCACGGGGACTGTCCTTCGTGACTAAGCACGGGGGACTGTCCTTCGTGACTAAGCACGGGGACTTGGTCGTCGTGACTAAGCACGGGGGACTGTCCTTCGTGACTAAGCACGGGGACTTGGTCGTCGTGACTAAGCACGGGGGACTGTCCTTCGTGACTAAGCATGGGGAACTGACCGTGGAGACTAAGCACGGGGACTGGCCGTCGTGACATCACTGTTGCTGTTGGGTGATGTGTGGCGACAGTCGGCCGGCTGACGTGGTGGTGACGTGGTAGTGATGCGCGTCAGCTGAGCGGGCGCGTGGGGACGGGCGTGGTCGATGAGCCGACAGCAGACCAGGGGTGTGGTGCGGTCTCCGCATGTTATCGCCGGACCGCCGCCGCACAGCGGCACACACGGCCGTTTAGTCTGAATTATTGGCTAGCTAGCCATACCATCGGACGGAGGCAAACTTTGCATGCCAATGGAGCGGTCAATTCGACACATTTTGACACCAGGAAAAGCTTCAGCTCAGATCAGGTCACCGAGTTGTGACGTCGCAGCGAAAGGTCTGGACGTGATTTTGTACGCTTGTGGGTGCCTTTGTGTTGCAGTCCGCCACATTGGCGTCAGTTTTGGCTCAAGATTGGCAATGATGGTTAGATTATGGCTGCCAAGAGCCAGGCACGTCATCGGGCCGCTGGTCATCTCAGGTTACTGGAAAAAAAACTCACCTCACGTGACCTCACAAGACCCGATGTTGTTGGGGTCGATTTACAGGCATGCGGTGCTTTGGAATCAGCAATCTGGCGTCTGGAAACATGTAAAAACAACGCGATTCATACCAGCTCACGCTCTCGCGACATTTTCTAACGACCCGGGTACCTGGAGTGGCATTGACCAATGTGTGCCGTGTTGCCGATCATCAGCTGTGAAAAATTGAGACGAATCCTTTGAGGCCTGTTTCAAAGAAAGCAACATGAACGAAGTTGTAGGGTTTTCAGCGATCCAAGGCAAGCTCTACTAGCCGGCATTTTACTTTTAAACCCCCTTTGTTGTCAGATCACAAAATCGAGATCATCGGGGGTGTTTTGAGGGGTGACGATGGGATACCACCTCGGCTATACAAGTACTGGAATAGCGCGGCTCTCCGGTAGCACGTGCTCAGAGCAAGGATCAAAGCCGCCCTCAGCTACCCCGGCACCTGGTAACCGTGTAGTCTTCTGTTGCAACAAATTGCATATCTAACTATTATCAGGTGTAATTGAATATTGGTTATGCTTGATACCTGTCGGTGAGGGACGAGTAGTTTAGGGGTAGGTTTGCTCGTCCCGCAACAAAACAGAATGTGGGTTCGAGTCTCACCTGTCGCTACTCTTCGCCCGCTACCAATCGGCGTGAGAGATTGGAGACGCTACACGACTCAACGGTCGACTTGTCGGAAAACCAATAACCACCATGATACCTGTCGGTAGGTATACGTATTCCTGTGTTGCTTGCGCCTGTATCTGTACCTGTACCTGCGGTGCTAGACTCCGGTACACGCCGTCCTGCTTCAGCTGGCCACACTGCATGTTAAAGGCCGAGACGTGTAGAGTGGAACAATTCGTTGGATCACAGTGGTTGCAACGAAATAAGGTTGTGTCATGCACAGGAGCATGTGCATGTGGAAATTCGAATGGCGTATGTTTCGTTACGTCCACTCGTATTGAACATCGATAATTTATTTCTCCATCTTTTCAGAAAACTATTTCAAAGTACTTAAGTCGGGATGCCATACTGAAACTGAAGGCATAGGGCAATGGGTTTATATGAAAATATGATATTGCTATTGCGTGCACATCGATATGTATATATTTATTAGACCATAACTCTTTGATTTGGACATCACGCAATGGCTGCCTTTAAACGAATATCCTAACTCCATGTCTTACAGATAAGCTAAAATGAACCTCACGTCGGAAAACTGCCAACATTCTTACAGAATTTGCAGCCCCAAAAATGTGGAGAAATAAAAAATAACGTTTCTTGAATGTATTCCGACTAAATCGCAATTTCGCCCACTGTGCGCCGGTGCGCCGCTGTCCGGCCCAACACAGCGCCAGGTGTTTCGGCGAAACACTTTGGTCGAGTGCTGTGACACGCCCCGCCATCCTGAGCTGGCCCGCTCAGGCACTGTCTCGCCGTCCGTGGCGCAGCTCGATAGGAGCGAATCGCAGCGTGAAAATACATCTGTGCCTATCATGTCACGGCGCTTCACGTGACTGCCTCCGGTAAGCATGGACATGTAAACACGGACGTGGACCTTTGTATGTATCTCTGAATTTGCATGTGTAATCTTTCACAGGCAATTTACTTTTCATTCATATGTTATGAGCATTGTCAGTGCGGACAGAGGTAGCGGCCGACAGCCAACCAACAGACGGACATCTCAGTTCAGTCTATTTTTGAGGGTGTATTTTTGGAGAGACAGTAATTGGCACACATCGAACGACGGCCAGCCGGGCTGTCTGCACGACATGTCTCCAGATATAGCCCGGACCCCCCCCTAAGTCAGTTTTTGGCGGCGCACCGGTCACGGCCGGTCACACGCTCGCTCCGGTCACGGACACCTCTGCTTCTGAGCCGACCTTCAGGTCCGTCAGACGCTGCCTGGCTCGTCACGGCAGGTCACACGCTGCGGTCACGGCCGGTCACACCCTCCGGTCACGGCCGGTCCCACCCCTCCGGTCACGGCCGGTCACGGCTCCGTCACGGTCACGGCCGGTCCCACCCTCCGGTCACGGCCAGTCCCACCCTCGCCGGTCACGGCCGGTCCCACCCTCCGGTCACGGCCGGTCCCACCCTCCGGTCACGGCCGGTCACACCATCCGGTCACGGCCGGTCCCACCCTCCGGTCACGGCCGGTCCCACCCTCCGGTCACGGCCGGTCCCACCCTCTGGTCACGGCCGGTCACACCATCCGGTCACGGCCGGTCACGGCCGGTCCCACCCTCCGGTCACGGCCGGTCCCACCCTCCGGTCACGGCCGGTCACACCATCCGGTCACGGCCGGTCCCACCCGGTCACGGCGTCACACCACATTCGGCAGTCCCACCTCTCCGGTCACGGCCGGTCCCACCCTCCGGTCACGGCCGGTCCGACCCCGGTCACGGGACGAGTCCGTCACACAATCCAGGTTACGGGCGGTCACACACGTCACATTCGGCAGCATGCTACGCTCTGCCGTCTGGTGATAGGTCGTGCCCCAACCACACCCGGCTACGTGCCGTCTGGAGGTGACCGACGTACGCCTTCACGTTGTTCCGTCCCACTTGCTGTGCACTATGTCATAGAAGTGTGTTCACCGCTGCGCCGCCAGTATTCTGCAGCGAACATCGACTCGTTGCGCATGCTACTAGTGGACGGCTCGGTGGTCGTGGTGTCTGGTGGCATTACATTCCCTGAACAAGACAACCTTGATGTGGTGTATCACCGTCCCTGAAAAACAAGATTTAACTTCAACCAATGTAACTAGAGGGACGTTACTTTAGATTGCCTGTAGCTGTAGTTAGGCACCACGTGCCCGGAAGCATCAATTCATTGTCATTATCGTCACAACCGGCGGACAGTATGTTGCAGGTGTAACAGCTGCCTCCACTTCATCAGACGGGCGTTGTCTGACCAACCCTTGGGAGAGGGTTGCCGCTTCAGGGTCGGACGGATGACGTAGCCAGGGACGCTGACAGTGAACGGACAGTAGGATGGGGAGGGGTAGGATGCACAGCTAGGGTCGGCGTGCTCGCCAAGCGCGTCACCAGCCGAAGTTGGTGGCCTTGCGAGGCCCATGTGGATGGGTTATCGGACGCGGTGTAGCGCCTATGTGGATGGGTTATCGGACGCGGTGTAGCGCACATGTGGATGGGTTATCGGACGCGGTGTAGCGCACATGTGGATGGGCTATCGGACGCGGTGTAGCGCCTATGTGGATGGGTTATCGGACGCGACGTAGCGCCTACGTGGATGGGTTATCGGACGCGGTGCAGGGTGTGACGACTGTCCCTTTAATCTGCAGGCAAAGATGCGGGTGACGCCCGGCAAGATTGAAAAGGTGGATGACCGGAAGGAGAAGGTGAAAGAGAGCAAGGAAGAGTTCTGGATGCGCGCTCGCATGATCAAGAAGAAGGACAAGTGAGTGTTCGTTTTTTATTACCCCGCTTCTTTGCTAACATTTTCGCATACGTTGCATGAAATTTCGATAACATCTCGCACTCCCATACACTTCCATTCCCACTCCCATCCCATTTAATGTGACCACTACCATATTCTACAGAGGAGCGCGCTTTTGGCAAATGTACGGCCGATTTTGGCCGAAACGGAATAGTTTTATACTCGTTTATGCCGAAGTGCACGCGATTTCCGAAATTGAAGGCCTCTGTGGTGGCAAAATTGAACGCACCCCACCATATTGCTGAATTTGACTACGTTTCTGGAGTTCCTCTATCCTTGCTAACATTTCACCCAAGTAGAGACATGCCTCCACGAACCGCCATAAGATCGCACTTGCGGTCGACCCACAAGTCACGTCGACACGACAATGCTGCAGCGGCGATGTGATGACTGACCATCCTGCTGCAACATATCACGTCTTTCACCCGCCCAGCGCTTCTGACGCCGTTAATCCTTGTGCAAAGCGCAGTAGCTCGATAATGGCTGGTTGGGGTGAGGAACGGCATTCCCATCACTTATTGGTAGGGTGTCAGAGTGGGTAGTGGTTGGTGGTCTTGTCGAAGTGCATACTTAAGATGGACCAGGAAGGAATAAATGCGGCCAACTATTGTCTTCAGGCACCGATTCTATAAGCTGTTGAAGCGGAAGAAGATGATGCAGGAGGAGGCCAAGCTCCTGACGAAGAAGAGGAAGGTGGTCGAGAAGGAGATGGCGGAGAAGAAAAAGCTGCAAAGGAAGCAGCAGAGGAAGGCGCTGGCGGTTGTGTGAGCTGAGGTGGAGGGATTTGTTGTGCACTGTGACGGCCCCGGAACAGGTGTCTGGGTCGTGAGGAGGCTCGCCACAGCCTCCTCATGTTGAGGGCACCCGTCCAGGAGCACGGTACACAACACATCCCTCCACCTGACCTCGCACCACCGTCAGAGCCTCCTCACGATGCGGCCACCTGTCCCGGAGCCGGCTTCGTGAGGAGACACTGGCGGCGGTGTGAGATGAGGTGGAGGGATGTGTTGTGTACCGTGCTGGCTCCTGGACTCCTGTGTCTGTGTCATGAGAACTGTTTTGGTGAATTTGATGAACTGCATCTTGAACCGCGTGGAATTGAAATATAGTACCAGCCGTGCGTCGTCGTTTTCGGAGCTAGTTCCGCGGTTGCTGACAAAGCAACTGAAGATGGTTCGCAGACTTAGCGCATTGTCGCGTTACGTCTCTGGCCCTCTGGACCGCGATGGGAACTCTACCGAACATGGCGACGCCCCCGCAAAAATCGCCCCCATCCAGGCGTTCTGGTGGTTCAAAAGCCAACCTGCTGAGTCTCGCTATCCATGGTGTAGTCTGGAGCGGCAGCGAAGACAGGCTTTTTTATAGGCGGAGGAGACGCAGGTCAGGGAAGGTGTGGATGTTCCGCACGTCGCCTTGTGCCAGTTGGCAGCCGGCAAGCTACGGTGGAAAAATATGGTATCTCCATCCTGAGGCTGGGGGCTAATTGAACTGCTTCGCTAGCCCTGGCCACGCTCCGGAGGATGGTGTGGCCTCGCGGCCTCGTGACGGTGGCATCGAACCTGTCTCCCGCCCTGCTGCTGCTGCTGTTGGTCCTGGGTCGCGAGTTCTGCTACTGGTCTGGTCCGTGTCATGTGGGGACAGTGCAAGTAAGAACGCTCCCTGCTACGGGCCCCAAAGGGCCAACAACAGGAGTGATGATACAGTGCGCATTGCGTATGAATGGAGACAAACGTAATCGGCAGGTTCAGGGAAATACAAATATGGGTACTAAAATGCATCCAACTGGTGTGGTTCCAGGCTCGCGAGTAAGGGATAAATTTATTACGATGTAGATCTTGCACTATGGCTGTTTTAAACACGTCACACTATATGATGTCGATGTATGTTCAGCAGTGTATTGTAGACAATATCAATATCAATTGACATTATTTTTCGTCTCGGGGGGGGGGGGATGATGATATCCTCATAAGGTTTTCCGCGGATAGCGAAAAATCCGCGACTAAATTTGGCATACCTTTTTCCACGTCAATTTGGCAAGTTGTGACAATTTTGGGGTCAAGTTATCTAGGGTCGATGAATTTGTCAAGTTCAAGTGAAGTCACCTCCAGAAAAGTTCAGCCAGCCGTCACGCTTTAAAGGATAAAGATATTTTTTATGAAATTTTCAGCGTTCGTTTATCTTTAGGGAGGAATCAAAACGCACCGGATGGTTTAGTTTTTGTTTTTGATGACATTAGTTTTGTATATTTGACCATTATGGTCAAAATCGAAGACTGGCTAAAGTAGGAGCAAGTTTTTTACGAGAGCAAGCTGACTTCAAACAGCGTTTTGCCGTCCTTTCTACCTATAGAAAAACTCAAAATATGAACTATAAGCTAACTAATAGAAATAACTTATAGAATATTGAACTTTTCAAAATTTCAAACAAGATTTTCGGGTCCACAAAATGTTAGGGCCATGGAAGATTTCGCCTTCCTTTTCTGATTCCAAATTTTTATATTTCAAGACCCCCAAAATGAACTACTCCCCAGAGCCAAAGAACATGAAGTCAGTTGTGAAAGCATTTGCCCCCTGGTGACGTTTTTTGGGGGACAACATTTTCGGAGTGGTTTCTGGCTCCACTCGTCGAGCGCTTTCTGATGACACCCCTTTCGTTTTCGTGCGACGCTTAGTTTTGAGATTAGAGGGAGTGAGGGACGCTTCAACCCTCTTCCGAGACTGGGTGTGAAGATCTGACCGGAAAGACGGGGAGGGTTAAGGCTACATCTGAAAGAACTCGCGATGGCGCATCGTTTTGGTCTAGGATATTTTGTTGTATCTGTAAAAGTTGTTTTTAATCAGTTAATTTTGAAGTTGTCTGCACTCAAACAATGGACAATTGATTGCTTGGCCAGAACAGCAACCGATCCGTGATAATCTGTCTCATGCATTTATGACAAATGTTTCTTCTTGTGGAAGCATGGATTGCTTCGAGATCCAAATTGAAAAACCGGCTCACACGGTCACGCAGAGCATGTCATGAGGAGAGTACAAAAGTGCAATAATGTAGAATATCTCAATTCTACTACCCCTGACGAACTCCCAACTTCGTATCGGATGGAAAACCAGGGTGCATCAGTGACATGGACATCGTGTGCAGTCCAAGATATCTGGACTGTCTGCGCAACGGTGCAACCGTTTTAGTAGATAGAGTTTTCAAAGAGTTGGACAGCGAGGTAGCAAGACGCGGCTGTTCGTTAGTCCGGCCACCAAGCGTTCGAAAGGATGAAACTTTGAGCACTGCTGCCGTTATGAAGATGTGAACGATCGCCGGGTTGGGGATGCACATCGAGCTCGTTATCACACGTTTGCGCGTGTTTAGGACGTTGGTCATGCATTCGTGTACTACAACATGCATTTAAGCATGAACACTGCATGCTGTAATACACAACATATGACATATTACAACATGCAGTGTGCAGCTTGCAGTGAATCATTACCATGGAATGTCAGTTATCCCACTGTGGAGTAAAAATACAAAAGAAATTTAAATGTATAAACAGCTTCTCTTTCACTGGAGGGGAAGCTATGGTGTCCAGCCAGGGCACATATAATTTATGCCATGGACATTCCCATTATTTCACACATTTTGCTCAAAAGCATTGTACAAGCTTTTACTGTTTGTTCACACGACACTATAATACCCTGGATTTTAAAGAGAAATGTTAGCTGTTGCATTAGCACCATAATAGATTATCTACATTTTCGAGCTTCATATTCTCTTGAAAATCGTTTAGCGTAGTGCCACAAGTACTCACTTTGTTCTCCATGACGTAATTCGGTTAAAAAACTTGGCGTAGAAATACCCGATCCAGACTTCACTGCGCGTCTCTGGCTTGGCCGCTTCGGTGCATGACATATCTGACGTCATCACCACGAGTAAGTTTTTTTTTTAAATCGAGAACAACTCTTAACTGAAATCATTTAATTAGGTAGGAAATGCACCTCCTATGAGCAAAATACTTTAGTCTTGTGTACGAAATATTACATGCGTTTTTTTTTGCAACAAAATACCAATTACGTGAAACTTGTCCATTGTAGAACTTTGCATATGTCATATTTCAGAGACTCAAGAGGTGCAGATACCCAGCAGCCAACGGAACATGTTTTCTTGGGTGAAATGTTAATTTTGTCCTCAAAAACTTCCGTAAGATGAATTTTATATATTTGTCCATTTTGGCATGTGTTGATCTTCCAAACCTGCCGGAGGTCTGAATTTTGTTTGCATCAAATTTCTCTTCGACGTGTCTTTATATTTGTGATGCTGATTTTGAAAACAAAAATATAAAAAAACATTAGCAAAAATATGTCGCAAAATTTCAACTGGAAAATTTCAACACAAAAGCACACCTCTGGCAATGACGCTTATCGATGAGGTTTCAATGAGGCTTACCGATACTTCAACAACATTAATTTTTTCATTCGCTTTGTATGGCGACGACAAAGATGGACTATATGGAGGATGAACTATATATGAACTATGTTTGGACTATCACAATTGCTTGCAGCGTTTATGCACGAAAAAAAAACACCACGTCCTCTTTCCACCGGACGTTTTCCAAAACTACACACTGCCAGGGGCGGATCCAGCCGGCAAATGAAGAGGGGGGCCAAATCGATGACGAGTCCGGGGACCGGGAAAGGGGGTCGTGTTGCGAATGGGCGACAAGGAGGAACTTTTCACTAAAAACAAACGACCTAATTATCTGTAATGGCCTGGCAGACAACAGTGGCCGCATCAGACCGGGAGTGATCTGCAACGTCACAAAATAATTTACTCTGCTTAAATACCGACATGCTTCACAGAACTCAATTCAAAATAAATATTTTACCCTTTATTCATTCACTATACACTCTTTATACGTTACATCGAACATGAATCTCGTAATTCTGACGAAACTTACGCCCTACGACATCATATGCACGAGTTACGAGAAATAAACATACGGGACAAAACGAGACATCAACAGTTACGAGGGAAAAAAGCAAGATCGTTAAAGTCACGCTGTCTGCATCATACGCTTATCCGCTTACAACGCGAGGCCTCGTCAGGTCTCACATGCGAACTTTAAAGTCCAGGCGGGGCACTCCTGATGCGGCGAAACGGTCCATGCCCTCACTTGTAGGCGGGAGCTGCCCGCGGTGTGCCTGGATCAGGATCAGCGCCTCCAGTCGGTCCTCGGACATCGCAGCTCAGAGTGCTGTCAAGGTGCATATCACTTTGGAAAACATGCGCTCAGCCTCTGCCGTCGACACCGGGAGTACGGACAGCACTCGCAGCAGTGTGTGCATTGTTGGGAAGATTGTGGCGGGGCACGCGTTCAGGGTTGCGATGGCTGTCAGCGGAGCGTCCTCCCGTCGGTCCCTCCACATCGCTGACCAGACATTCAACTCGGCTTGCATCTGTGACTCGGTCGCGTCTCCCAGCAGCCCCTTGAACTGCTGCTAGGCTGGCTGGACCTGGGACCAGTCAGGGACGCCGGCGCGTTTGGGCATGATCGTGCTCCGGCTTGCCACCAGCTTCATGTGTGTCCCGAACCGCATTGTCACATCTTGTAGCGCATGATCCAGGGCGGGGTTGAAGACATTGACTCGGTAGTACCCTTCGATAGACGTATCCTTCTCCGCGTTCGCTCGACACGTTGACGTCTCCACCAAGCGCTGCTTCTTTATCTCCACGTCCAGGTCCTGCGCGGCTGACGTCACCCTCGTCATCAGTGATGCGAACTCCTTATTGCTACCGGCTCGGAGCTGCTGCAGCAGAGACTTCACTGCCTCGATGAGGTCCAGGGCCTTGATCAGATCGGCTCCTTTCTCTTGTAGAGCGAGAGCCAGAGGCCGCAGGATGCCCGCCAGGCATTCCGCGACCACCAGGCCCACCAGAAACTCTGTTTTGGAAATAGCGCTGAGCAGCATGGCCGCCTTGGAGCTGGAGCGCCGATCTTCCCATGTGGCGACCAACTGCAGCGCATGGTTGATGGCAGGGAGCTAGCTGCTCACAAAAGCGCTCCACCGCCACATGTCTCTCCACAAACCGAGTCTGGCACAGCTTGAGCAGCTTGGGCTGCTTGCCGTCCTCCATGGACTGCGCTTGGCGGAGCATCTCCCCCTCTTGGCTCCGTCCGTGAGGAAGAACACAACCGATTCCATCGTGTCGAGGGCGTTCCGGATGATGCCGACCTTGATGATCAGGGAGTTGAGAAGTTGAAGGCGTGAGCAGCGTGGCAGCTTCCCGACCTTGGCACTTGCCATGAAAGCAGCGCCATGGTAACCCTGGGCTACCAGTCTCGTCGTGTCCAGCTGAAGCTTCTGCATTCTTCCAAGCAGAACTTCAGCCAAGTTGGCACCTGAATTGTTTAGCTCTGGGCCAGTGATTGTCTTGCGCAGTGTCTCCAGCACGTCCAGCATGGCGACAGGGACTTCTCGGATAACCAGCTGGCCATCATGCTCCACGTAGCGAATTACCACGGCCATCTGCTCTCTATACGACAGATCTGTGGTTTCATCGGCCATGACCGTCCAGGCTGTGGACTTGTTTACCTTGTTTACGATAGCCTCTTGCACCAGGGTTTTCATGTCATCCAGGATTTAGTTTTCCACTGTTTTAGTGGTGTACTTTGCGTTGTCCGAACACTCCTTCAGGTGGACCCTGAGAACTCCATCGCCACTCTGCAACCTGAAACGAAGGAGACCTCGGAAGTTCCCATCATTGTCAGCAGGAGGAACGCTGCTGGGGTCGATCCTTCCTTAGTCACGATGCCCTCGTAGTGGGATGTTCTGCGTCGCTACGAAAGTCACTGTCTCCACGATCGCGCCCAGGACGGACCAGTGTCGCTAGATCTCGCGCTTGCTGGCCGACCACTGATTCGATCTGGAGTTGCGGTTGCTTCATCCTGATCAGGAACTCGGCTGCTCTCGCCGCGTTCTTCTGGTGTGAGCCTTAACTTGCATGTACGCTGAGGGCTCCATTCTTCCCCGACATGTCTGAGAAGTCACTCATTGTCGACTGACCAGCTTTCCCTTGGAGCTCCCGTGCCCGCCGCGTACGCCTTCGTCCACGCCCAACGTCATGCCGAACAGGACGCAAACACTGCACCAAACACCTGAAAGTTCACCTTTTCGCGAGAGGGCCAGACACTTGTGCTGGTCCATGTGATGTACTAACAGGTATCGTTGGCGACCGACTTCTCCTTTAGTGTGATAGGACACTGGGCAATCACTCCTGACCGAGGGACGCCATCTCCTCGTCAGCCCAGCCAGTTTATCAGTATCGCTCGGCTTCGTTCCGATTAAAAACCGAAGTCGTTGGGAGGCAGGCCGGCCGAGTCAGATGAGGGCTCCTCAGGATGGGGGAAGATGGAGCAGCTAGATGTTCCTGGCAGGCCAGGCGCTTCCACGGGCGACGAGGAGATGACAGGGCTGCGGCTATCCCCTGAGGAAACACGAGAGCACAATTTGTGAGGAAAATGCGAAGCGAAAGAAAAGGGACTTCTTGGGCTGTGGACAGCACAGAAAACCAGCGTCCTAGTGCGACCAAACTGAGGACACTCGGCACGTTATTTATTGTAAAATTAGTATTACAACAGACACTACAATAGATGCTGGCCATTACAACAGAAAAGTCATCGTGAGATGTAGTTTGTATTCGTGTAATTGGGAATATTATCGAACTATTCAGACCATTTATATGGCTTTATAGGAGAAAGAGAGAGAGAGGCAATGAGACAGTGCAAATGCCAAACAGGCATGGGGAGAAAGTGTGCAAGCACGTTATCAACATCGCACAACGAGCTGTTCAGATCACTGATTTGGCAGAGGCCACGCCACTGTGGCCCACACCGAATTTTATGTTCGGACCCCTAACTTAGTTCAGGGAGATACCTGAAAAAGAAAACGGTAATAAGCAACTTCCTAAAAAAAATACAGTAAACAAAACATGCCAAAAAAATGGTCAGGGACCCCGAATGTAACTTTTTCCATCATTCATTGAGGACATACTCTAACCTCTGCCTGTCGAGCGGCAACTGGTCTGTGGGGCCAATGAAAATCGAGTCAGACGCCTAGGCATCGTCACATCAGCGGTACGGAAAATGTAAACATGCCAGAAATGACCTTTACCAGAGGGATCAACACTCAATAACACAAACGGTACACTAATTGTGTTGCTTAAACTAATTTATTATATTTTTTAATCTACAATTAATAATGTGTTTGGATAATGTTTCACGGTACCTGCAGGGCCTTGCAGCATGTCTGGAGACGGATCGTCCGGGGATACCGGAATCAGAGATGGCTGAGGACCTCGGCTGGAAAATAGACATTCAATGTCAATATGCTATAAAGGAAATATGCTACATGCAGCCAAGTTTACGAAAATAAAATGCATACTTTTATTCAGAAAGGAATTGAGAAATTATGTTATATTTAATTGCATACATAGTGAGAAGGTGGACTTGAATATGTAAGCCAGAGCAAAAGGGCTGCTCGTGAAATGCAAATTATGATATTTGGATGCTCTTGGCAAATCACACAAGATTTTACAATTTTATCCATAACATGACACGAGATTACATCTTTGTCCAAACTTTAGGTGTACGTAGGCTAGGTCAAGCACATCAATATGTTATTTTGAATGAATTTTATGAAGACGTGTATCTGATTTGCAAAAATCCAAACCATGACGTACAGTGCATGTCTTATACGTTTATAAGCAGGTTAATAGAGCACATACTGATCTATATGTGACTGTTGCAGAGTCCGAAATGGTCTGGATTGCTTCTTTGTATACAAATCCGGACCAATCCATAGGATTGGATTGGCTTTGGATATGGTTTTTTTAAACATACATCCCCGATTATATTGACTTGCATTCCAAACTATAAATAGAATGGCAAGTATTCAATAGGTTTACACCGATTTAAAAACATATTTTTACCATAAGAATCATGGTTAAAATACAATGCTAGATTACATTATTATAATAACCTCAAGATGATACTTACCTCTCAGAGGGCTTCCTTTAAAAAAAAACGACTTTTTGATATCCACTTTTGAAATGTTCAGAACTTCTCTTCATGTTTTAAATTAGAGATCACCCTGCTGGACAGTGGCAGAAGGGATTGAGTTAAACGATCTACAAAGCAATACATTGCCAATGCAATATAATTGGTAAAAATTATTCATTATTGGGATCCGGACCCCCAACGAAAATAATGGGTGCGCCCCTGCAGACTGCCATCAATTTTAACTTTGGAATATTAAGGATGCAGTGCCAATATTTGCCGCCCCGGTAGCTCAGTTGGTTAGAGCGCTGGCCTGCACTGGTCTCCCCTGTACTGGCAACACAGGGTTCGAGTCGCTTCGCGCGCTCGCGTTTAGCCCCCGGCCGGGAGTGTCAGTTGGCAGCTGACCCGATAAGGCCGGGGACGAGCTACCGGGCGACCGTGTCGGTGCATTGGCGGCACGTTAAACTTTCGGTCTAAATTCTGCCGTTGAGCTGGAGTTCATGGATCGGGTGGTGGGGCCAGGGTTCACGCAACAAGCTCTGCTTAGCAATAGAACCCTGGTTCCTCAAGCCACCCCAACAACAACTCGGATTAAATTTATTATTAAAAAAAAAAAATATTGTGGATACAACTGTATTCCCAAGAACAATAGAAAGTTACACCTATGATGTCACGTGCGGTGATCACCCAACTTCTTTCTTTTAATAGCCTTGGATCACATCACCCCTTGCTCCCTCTATTGTTGTTCGAGCGAATAAATGCAACTACTTCCACAAGCTTTTTAGCAAAAAGTGCAAATTGTTTCCCATCTGAGATGGTCTGAGGTCCAATATTCCTAGAAATTGGCCTATTTATCAAATCAGACAAATACAAAAGGTGGGGCCAAAAGGTATGTTGGCCCCCCTTTCGCGACCAAAGGGGGGGCATGGCCACACACACACACACACACACACACACACACACACACACACACACACACACACACACATGTACAGCACGCCGTTTAATCCGTAGCCTGCCGTCTCTTGTAGCTTTTTTTCGCGTTAAGCAACGCTGACAGTACTATCACATGCTACATTTGCAACCAAACATCCTGGCTGCGCCACTGCCCTACTCCTTGCTTAAAGTAGTAAGTAATTTACTCATTTGTACTCTCCTGCACCCTTTTACTCGTTAGTTAGCACGCGCCGACTCGGGAAGGGGGGGGGGGCGATAGGCGCCCCCTAAGATTTTCCGCGGATAGTGAAAGAACAGCGCTCGGCAGCGCGCCAAAAGTTGGCATACCTTTCCCCACATCACTTTGACATGCTGTATAAAAATTTTGAGGTCAGGTCATCAGAGACAAAACAGACCGAGAAGCAAAAAGATGATGCAAGTCGTGAAAACCTAGCGCCCTTAGTGAAATCACTTTTGGGAGTGGTGTCTGGCCCTACCCGTCGAGCGCTTTCCAATGACACCTTTTTCGTTTCTGTGCAACACTTAGTTTGGAGATTAGAGGGGGTTGTATTAACCCCCCCCCCCGAAACGTGGTGTGCGGTCATGACCGGAAGGACGGGGAGGGTTAAAGTAGTTGGTGGTTCCCTTTACCGAAATGTATGGCCAGGATCTGTATTTAGCATACCAGAATCTGTAGTGCGAGCCATTGCTTTTTCATCTTCAATATTCTAAATAGATATTGATGGTTACATATATATATATATATCCAGTCTGGAGACGCGTGGGCAGTCCTTTGGGTGTAGGGTGCGGGCTTCAGCGGATGTAGCCGGACGGTGAACATATTCGACGGGATCTCGCCCAACTTGGAGACATGTGGGCAGGGGCTTCCCGCAGAGTAGTCTTCCGGGTGGGAATATTCCCTTCCCGGTGCAAAGTTACGGTCACAAGTGCTACTTTGTAAGCTCGTTTTGTGGAAGGCAAATTCCCTTTTCGATGGTCAAGGCCGCCTCGAAGGGTCACATTTACTTAGTGATACGCCCGTAGGCTCAATGGTTAATCCTCGGGTTGAGTGGGTGGAGGGGGCTAAGTCAATGACTGAATGACCCGACGCCCCCTAGCGTATGAAGTGACCCGCCTGTGCGCGATGCGAGGTTTAGAGTGCGAGGTGTGCAGTCCCTTCGGTGAGGAGGTAGTCCGGTGTGCATGCTCGGTATGGCGGAGCGTCGCATGCAGCCTCGGTGACGAGAAGCTGGTCCCGCTGGCGCGCACACGCCGTGTAAAAGCCAGTGCCTGTGGACCGTCCTGGGTGCGAAGATGGTCTTCTGACGGTGCACACCCATGCGTGGTGCAAGCGGTGATGTCCTTAACCCTATCCGTCTTTTGACTCTAAGTCTTTCCGTTCAGATCTTCACTCCCCGTCTCTGGGGGAGGCATTATTTGCCGCTCTCTAAACTCCAAACAAGCCGTCGCACAAACGCGAGAGATACAGCATCGGAAAGCATTTGACCAGTAGGGTCAGAAACCACTAAAAACATTTTTTTTGCCACCTGAAAATGACATCATTAGGGGGTTTATGAGGTCACGACTCGCTTCATGTTTTTTTGGCTTTGGGGAGTTCACTTTGGGGAAGATTTTTAAAATGACACGTATTTGGAATCAGAAAAGGAAGATGAAATTGACCATGACCATGGTCGATTCCGTCGACACTACTGCTGCTGATGATGCTGCCGCTGCTGTTCGTGACGCCTCGACATACATACGACTCCTCGCTGACACTGCTGTCCCGCTCCAGATCGGCGGGCGACTGGGATCATATAATTGCTTCTCACACACAAGGTAGCAGGTTGGAGCGGGGAAGTAGTCCTGCCCCAGTAAAGCCAATTCATTGGGGAACACAATGATGCTAAGATTATCGCGGTACCTGGCTGTGCTCAAAAGATCGTTTCTACCAAAGTTTTGATCAGCTACTTATATGCCCATTTGTGTGACTCCTTAAATAATTGCACTAAAATTATAACAAAAGGAGATAACCCTTTTTCTTTCAAATTTATCATCAAGCTAATGTCCCATTCGAACAGAAAACACACACAAAATGTAAGAAACCTATCTCAATATTTCCGTTTTGCCCGAATTAAATATAAATCCATTTCATGACGCGCTAGTTCCTTTCTCACTGCGTTGGACAAAGTTTCCTGCTTTGTGAATTTGTGTGCTTACATGGACGAATTCGCTGAAAAAAAATATTGTCAGATTATGTTCCATGATCATTTCCGAACCTTTTGATGTATGTTTCATATTGATACCAAAAAGTCACTGAAACCAATTATGTCGAGCTAGCCTGGGCTCCCGGGCCATTGTGCATGGTCCCAAAATGTTTATCCATATTTTCCCAAAAATGTCGTTTTATATTTTTGGAGTTGTATTTTTCCCGTGGGTCGATCGCACCCAGAAACGTTGCTTTAGGTATGTGTAGCTTCATAAAAGTGCTTACTTTAGTCAGAATCTTCTATTTTAGCCCCAGTGGGATAAAATGGAATCAATATGTTATGAAAACGCAAAAGTTCACAAATTCTTCCTGTACATTGTGTTGCGTCCCAAAAGATAAGTAAAAACTGATGGCTTCATTCAAATATCTTTACCTGCTACAGCGTGACAACTGGTTGAACTTTTGGAACGCAACTTTTGGGACGTGAGGGGGGGGGACCCCCACCTAGATGGTATGGCGAGTTAATTAGGCAGTGCTTTTTGGGGGAGAATGTATTAGCGTGTTGGCGCCCGAGGCGCATTGCAAGTGCCTCGGGTCGAGACGGTCGATCGAGCCGGGCCGACCGTCAGCCGGTCAGACCTGTGCATGAATGTTTCACTCGCGCCGATCAATGCTGGATGACCGCGCTGCCCGCCCCGCCCCTCCGTGGGGGAGGGGGGGGGGGGTGCTCGGCGAATCCACGCGCCATGGCAGACCGGTCGGAGCGACTCAGCAGTCAGCAGGAGCTAAGTACAGGTGGGTCAGTTCGGCCTGGACTAAGCACGGGACAAACCATCTCGCCAGGGACTGAACATAGGTTAGTGAACTCAGGGGATATATATATATATATATGTGTATATATCTGTGTATTTGTATGTATTCCTGTCGCGTGATTTGCGCAAACATGTACCGCACATGTCGATACATGTCGCCACCGGAATATACGTCCGTGAATTGACGTCGAATACGGCGACAACAATATGCCCTCGGTGGAAAACAGAACCTACCTCCTACATAAATTATAGTTTCCTTGGCCCCCATCTCGCGAGTGTGCGCACATTTCAGTGTATGTTAATGGTGCCATACTTATTGTGGAAATTGGAAAATTTGGTAACGTTTTTTCTTCTCCACGAAGATGTTCTTCACACGTGGACTGACATAGTGCAGAGATAAGCCGAGCACAGCAGGACTAACAGGAATAAGTGAACTCTGACCTGAGCACGAGCAGGACTCAGGACAGGTCGGTCGCGCACAGACAGCGACGGTTCTAGCAGTGCCCATGCTCCAGGGAACAACTGCCCAGGGCTACCGCAGGGCTCCCGAGAAGCGCGTCGGCTCCGGAACCTGCCGAGCCGCGGAAGCTGCCGCTGCATGTACAGTACAGCAGGTATTACAGTGTCGCTGCGGCCCGAATAACGTGCGAGTCAGGGACAGAGCGTAGCAGAGCTTCAGGTGCTGCGGAGAACCTCCAAGGACTGAACCGCCAAGGACTGCTGTCCACTCTGACAAGGACTGCT
Source organism: Imbricaverruca yamaguchii (assembly GCA_034440575.1). Classification (NCBI taxonomy): domain Eukaryota; kingdom Metazoa; phylum Arthropoda; class Thecostraca; family Neoverrucidae; genus Imbricaverruca; species Imbricaverruca yamaguchii. Next base: position 1,828,658 of record JAOTOL010001647.1, on the reverse strand, counting down.
GTCCACTCTATCAAGGGTTGCTGTCCACTCTATCAAGGGTTGCTGTCCACTCCGCCAAGGGCTGCTGTTCACTCCGCCAAGGACTGCTGTTCACTCCGCCAAGGGCTGCTGTCCACTCCGCCAAGGGTTGCTGTCCACTCCGCCAAGGACTGCCATTCACTCCGCCAAGGGCTGCTGTCCACTCTGCCAAGGACTGCCGTTCTCTGATGCTCAGAGTCAGCCGCTACTCTCCTCTCGTCGCTGATTGAGAATGCTTGCTCTGCTCTGACGAGGGAAGACTGGTGAGGAAAGAGGCTGGGCACAGGTGGGTAGTGGAGGGAGAGTTTGTTTTATTAGTGCTAGGATAGATTAGGGACGTTGTATTACTTAATTTTGGTACATCTGACCTATATTAGGCACTCTGGCTTCTATGATTATCGATGGTGGTAAGACACTTGGCTTAGGTTTCTGTCAAGGGTAGTTAGAGGGATTTCTGAGGTTTCTGTCAAGGATAGTTAGAGGGATAAGTTTGTGTTTTCTTTGTGTGTTAAATTAGGGTAGTTAGTTTAAATTGCTGTAGATAAATCTTCGTATCCTAGTTAAATCTGGGCTTTGACTTTGGGTTTGAACTAGAATAAGCTGGCTGTACGTTGCCGGCTGTAATAAGCTGCCAGTTAGATTCTTGTGTTGTAACTATTGTAATGCTAGAGGTTATGTTATCTAAGGCTTTGTTGGATTATGTTGACATTTATTTTTTTTAGTTAAATTTACCTGGAGAAAGGCTGTGCCATAGCAAAACAGTTTCTATAAGGGTACAGATTTTACTGTTCATGTCTATGTTAAAGAGTTGCTTATTTAGTTCGAGTTCGTTGCTGGTAAGAGTCTTGGCTCAACGCGATAACTGCAAGCTTGGTTTCGACTAGTTCAGTTTCTGTAAGCAGAGGGATGGTTTGTTGTCTCTTTTGTGTGAGTAAAGCTAGATTAAGCATTTAATAAATTCATCTAGACAAATTGTTGATGTTGAACAGTTTGTATTCCCGAAGAGCGCCGGCGACAGTGGATCGGCTCGATAAAAGGAATTTTATCAATGAGCTTATGTTTCCAAAGTCGGAGACTGTGGGTATTCATTGCTGTCGCCGTCGTCGCACGTGCACTGATTTTTTAGCTTAAATGTGTGGCATCAAGATCGCCACGAAACCCGTGTGCAAATTTTTGGGAGTGCATTTTGACAATTGGCTGACATGTCGAGGACACTAAATCTTAGGGATAGATGCTTTAAGTCATTAAACATCTTGAAATATGTGGCAAGAATGTCTTATGGGTTGAGTTTTGAAAATTACTTTTTTTTGCACACCCTCGTCCTTTTCCCGGGGCTGCAACATGGTGTATGACCCATCGCCCGATGCCCAATATTCATAGTGTGCAATAAGTACCTTCATATATATTTTTGGCTACACGCGTGTTTAAATACCTTCTTTTGTATTATCAGTGACTTGTACTATAACGACTACTTTGCATATTTGGGAGGCCGTACCTTCTTGGAAAGTTGTGGCGCATACGTATTTTACCATATACATCATATAGTACATATAAAACGAAGATACATCAGAAATGGATGCTTCCTAGATCAGAGCACTGAGAACTACAAAATAGTACAGAAGCAGCAAAATATTGTCTTGCAGTGTATCTACTACACGACAAATTAAAACCATCTTAATTCCGTGATATCAGCGAAGGAGACAGCCAGAGAGTGGTGCACATTTGATGTCTCGTGCTGCACCTATTTGTTAGTATTCCAGTCTTCTCGTTCGCGGAAACCACGCTTACTCACCAGTGGCCGGGTTTTGTTCCCTGCATTGGTTTTCCCATGCCCACGTGTACCGGTTTCTTTTCCCAGACAGTTGTGCAGTCTCAAACCCTCAGTACGATTTCAGATTGATAGTCCACGTAGCAAGTGTGCGTCTGCGATAATACAGGCCACCAAGTGTACATCTGCAAAGTTTTCGCTTGACGTTGGTGACGATGGGCCCAGTTCAATATCGACAACATTTGTTCTTGATATTCGAGTTTAGAAACGCTACGAGACATGAATCAAGATCCATTTTACATCGCTCACGACGGCTGCTTCATCATTCTACCCCATGCATGCTCTTACCAGTGCGGCACTGGCACTGGTAACGGGGTTAAGGTTACACGGGTGTAACACCATAAGCTACAGGGGTATGATGTAGTCACACACATGCATTTGCAGATCTTGGTGTTGTAGTCTGGCTGTTGGTGTGAGATCGGGGGCAGTTGGCAAATGACGGTGACGTTCCTAAATACTAAGTTGTTTGTTATGCACTCAGGATTAGCAAACACAGAAGCGTTGCAATATTTTCAATATTTATTAAATATTTATGCAATATTTCCACCTTCATATTCACATGATGAGCCACTAGAATCTGAAGGTCCGAAAGAGCCCGATTTGATTTATATTTCAAGATATAGCCATACTTAGCACGTATTCTTCCACAGACGTTTGTCAGGCAGCGTTCACCTTACGTGCTTACACAGGCTGCTTAAGAGTGAGCAGTGATAGAGCGAACCCAGTGATACAAATACTGAAACCCATTTAGTCTTCCTTGCTTGAAGTTTGAGGATATCTTTTCAGGTGATCGTGGTACTAGATAAGCTAACGTGAAAACGGCGCGTTGAGTAGATTTAACTGGTAACTGCACTTGATAAGGATTAAATATTGTGATTATTTTCACCATCAAGAAAGAACACAAATATGACGTCAAATCGATTAAAAAGTTGCAAATACTAACTCAGCATTATATAATGAATGTCGGAACGCAGTCCGCTTCACGGCCGCAGTCTGTGGTATGCTTGATGGTATGTATGGCGATTCCCAACCAAGATGTGTTCTGTATGTCTTGCCCACAAATATTAATATTAATAACATGTTAATAGTTCGCCATCGCGCTTGTGTGTAGGTGGGATCGTAGATTGTAAGGTAGCTTTGCTTGTTGGTATATGAGCAACGGAGGAAAGATGGGTGGCGCACGGATAAACCGGAACATTTCGAAAATTGCATTCGCTGTTCTTTCGTCGGACTTTCAGTTGAATCGAACAATTTCATTCCCCTTAAGTGATAACCTTGTACGCTTCTCGCGTGGTTGTATTTTAATCTTTATCTTGAGCATCACACCAATTGCAAATTCATCCTATGAACAGACTAAGTGGCCCAAATCTAGTATACAAACATAATTGACGACCGGGTCGAATAGCAAGCGTTCCGGAGGGCTTCTCACACACCGCGCATGGGAGGGGAGCGCGGCGAATTCGGCTTCTGACCCTAAGATTTCGAAAACTACTGAAGCCATAAACACAAAATTTGGAAGGGCACGAGTAGTCTAGGGGTAAATTACCTGTCTCACAATCGAAAGATTGCGGACTCGAGTCTCACCTGTCGCTATTCTTCGCCCGCGACCAATCGGCGTGAGAGATTGGCGACGCTACATGGCTCAACGGTCGACGTGTCGTAAAGCCAACAACCACCACCACAAAATTTGGAAGGTAGATTACGGATGTTGTGAATTCGCTTTAATCTAAATTCCATGGCCATAGATAAATGTCTCCAGGGATAAATGAGGTCGACATCGGCCGCCACACCGATCCGTCGTTATCGCGTCGAAGAAGCCTTGGTGAACGCTCGGCGGCTGCCTCCCGGTCGGTCCATTTGACACCCCAGTTCCTATATTTGTTAACGAATTTAAATTTCTCTTCCAAGGTGCACTTATTGATGCTTAGCAAAGTCACAAGATTGCATTACAATATCAGCGCCCGTTTGTGAGATAACGCCAAAAACAGGAGAAGAAGGTGGATTAAGCCCCACGTGAGCATGTTAAGCAGCCACATCAATCCTGCAGCACCATGCCCTTCTCCCTCAAACAAGTGCATAAGACACCACCTTTTGATAAAGCAGTTATGTGCTGGATTCTGAGCGATGTCGGTACATCAGAGAATGAGGCCGCTGACACGGCTGCAAAGCGAGCAGCACAGAAAACATGCATACGCCTGTTCCTGCTCGAGATATATGCTCAGTCATCAATGATTGCATTTTTAGTTACTGGCAGGAATTTTGGGACGCGGCTGGCGAAAACAAGACGACAATCAGACCCAACATCGGCCGGTGGTCCTCGTGGGCACGTGGAACTAGGTGGAAAGTGGCACTGTGTCGCCTGCGAATTGGCCACACATACGCCACGTACGGCTACATTCCTGTGGCGACGACACACCCACGTGCCCCAGCTACCACGGACACCTTTCAGAACGCCATGTTCTGACCTCATGCCCTCGGCTTCCTGGGGTGTATACGCGCATTACTTTGGACGATTGTAGCCGCTATCGCGCCGCGACTTCCGGGGATTGAATCGGTCGCGATCAATCCTGGTCGATTATTCCAATTTCTTTTGAGGGTAAATTTCCGTGCGGTCTACTCCCCTGTCTGACCCGTCTGAGGAGCGCACGCGTGGACACAAGAATAACATTGGTACAGTATAAATAGGCTCGGTGTGGACGCTCTATAACCAATGCAGCTGATGCACCCAAAAATTATGATAGCTTACTAACTAGCTCCCTTGAGTTTTCCCAATTGCAGAAGTGGTCATCGCGGTTTTCTTGGTCCTGGTCATGGCTTAGTTTCTTTAAGTAGGATGGCTACAGGAATTTTGGGACGTGGCTGGCGAAAACAAGACGACGATCAGACCCAACATCGGCCGGTGGTTCTCGTGCTCACGTGGAACTAGGCGGAAGGGACACTGTGGCGAAATGACATTGCGGAAAGTGACACTGTGGCGGAAAGTGACACTGTGGCGGAAAGTACAGGAAAGTGACACTGTGGCGGAAAGTGACACTGTTCAAATTGTGTGTGCAAAGAAAGTAAGCAGGGGTGTAGGATCCTATTCATTTGGGAGAGCTACAGCACCTCTACTTTGCAACTCAGCCCCCTCCCCCAACTCAGCAGCCAGCCTCCCGAACTTTTCAAGTGAAACCCATTAAATAATTAATTTTAATTAATTAATTCATTCAATTAATTCAAGCCATGCTGCACAAATGTCGAGCATGTCGCACTACTCATGTTCGACCTAGGTAGGTTAAGACTTCCCAACATTTAAAAGTAGGGACCATACTCTCGCGGTTCTTCTAAGTATTATTCAGTATTGGTGATGATTGTCCTCTCTGATAAATTGAAATAGTACAAGCAATCCTATTTTATGTCTTTCAAATTGGTAATCACACTTAGCACTGATCGCAATGCCGAATTTTCTATGATGGTTGTTTCTTTTCGTATTGTTTTTAATCCGTTTTGCCCGACGGAAATTAGAAGTAGCATATATAAACATAAAAATACAATAAGGAAATTGAGCACAATGCGAAGTGAAAGGGGAAGAAGTTGTTTCAGCACCAACTGGATTCTCCATATCCGGCATTAGTTCTTCGATTGACCATTTCCCGATTATCTTGTTCCCACATCGGCTAATTTCATGGAAAACTGTGAAAAGGAGAATGATGTGGATGAAATTAATGGTTTTATCAATATGGGAAAATAATGTCGGCAAAATTATGTGAGAAATTGGTATTTAGGGATACCCTAGGTTGATCGACCAAGGGCTGAGCCCCCTCCCTAAACTGATCTTGGGATCCTACTCCCATGCAAGTGAGTGTTAATTACATCAAGCTAGGAAGCTCCTACGACGCCCAGTTAAGTTGTTAAGTTAGTTGAGTAAGTTAAGTTAGTTAAGTTCGCTAAGTTAGCTAAGTTGCGAGTTAGCTGTATTTCTTGAAGAGACAAGAACTAGATTAGTCAGGAATACTAGAAAAAAGCACAAAAACTGAACTCAATTAAATATATGAAAATCAACTTCAGAAATGGAAGATGGTTGTGAAAAGTGTGTGTGTAATGGGGTCATCGGATTGGCTGGTTGGTTGGTTACTGGTTTTATGACACATCGACCGTTGGGTCATGTAGCGTCGTCAATCTCTCACGTCGATTGGTCACGGGTGGAGAGTAGCGACAGGTAAAACTCGAACCCACAACCTTTCGATTACGAAACTAATAACTTACCCCTTTACTACTCGTCCCAGAGAGTCATCGGGGATTTGAGTAGGAGGCTAGAGATGTTAGGAAGGGAGGTGGAGCATCTGAGGTGTTTACTGGTGGGATCTAGCATAGATACCGACAGTCGAGCTACGTGCAGGATTCAAGGAGTTTAGTAACTCCCAGGCAGTGGCATTTGAAAGCTGGAAACAATTTTTAAGGTGAATGGTGGCTTCGTGGAAATTATCATACCATGCTCCCCTGTCATGCTACTGGTGTCGTCAGAGTTGAGGTCTGCGTATACCAAACATTGTCTTATATATGGGATATATTTGATAAATTCAGGTCGTAATGCAGAGTTAAATCAATTACTCCTCCAGGGAGGCAAAGTTGGGTAGGAGACGAGGAGGACAGGCTTGATGCTGTTAATTTTATATAAATAGGCCCCGAGTAGTTTTGGCAAGTTTTCGCCTTATATCACCCTCCCTGACCAATTTTGTCCCTGGCTGTGTCACTGATATCAGCCGTATTTGCACAAATGTTCCCATCGGCAGCAATTGTTGGGATATTGCGCTTTCGTTATTTTCATGGGACACGAAATATGCACCGTTTGTGCCGGATTTTCTTAGTCCAGCATCGTTTTTTCGTTTGTTTTCGGACATTCACAAGAGTAGAAGTTTCTATGGACATTATAATAGTTCCTTTTCAGGGTAAGCTGCATATTCCGTATGCGACATAAATACGGCATGGAGACAAATATAAAATATAAAGATAAATATAACATATATTGATACTATGCCCCTTCGAGTGTCCTGATCTTCCCTCTTTACAAGTAGATACCAAATGCAGAATTGATGTCTTATGATTCGAGGAATGTTGGGGTTACATTCCTCAGGAATGTAATCACAGGTTTAAAGGTTATCACAGGAAGCAATCTTTTGACAAGTTTTCCAAACTTCAGAATGTGTGAAGAGGTTGATGGTTTTAAGCTGCGAAGTTAGATTTAAGACTTGTATATCTTTTCCTGTGACATCCAAGAGCACCCTATCGCAAAGATCTACCGAATGGAAGACATTCATCTTGAGCATGTTAAAGCCATTCGCGGTCTAAGCGTCATTTCAGAAGCATAACTAGCATTCCGGCCCGATCTAGATCAGTGTCAAAAAGCAGCAGCAAGGTTCATGATACAATTATTAGATTTTGTTAAAAAAAAGTGAGAATGATGCACACATGTGAATAAGCATAATTTGAATGTAAACCGTTCGTTCACAAGTCACATTCTACAGCCTAGGAACGTTAAGAATGGCACGCAAGAGCAACTTGGAACCTCTATAATGGTAGCAGTCTTAACACCAAGTCAACAATTGGGAGTCACTATAATTGTGACAGTTTTAACACGAAGTCAACACTTGGGTACTACTATAGTGGTGGCTACTTCGGCACCAAGCCAACAATTGGGAAACTCTATAATGGTAGCAATTTTAACACCAACCCAATATGTTTGTATGTTTGTATGCATCAATATGTTTCCATGCACGACGCCGCCTGACCATTTTGGATTCGTGAAGTTCGGCAAGTGACGGACATGGTAGCAGAAGCGCGCCGAGTGCGCTATGTAAGCGGGGAATAAATGATGACATGGTAAGCCTTACGATGGACTCAGAATTTTTACCCAGGAGAAACATTTCCCCAGAGTTGGCGCATTGGTCGGGATGATTGATTAGGTGGGGAAGAGTGCACTCGAGCATACTAAATATATGAATTACGTCTCAATGGGGAAGATTTTCCTTTGAAAATTCCGCTTTTAATTGAGAATGTTTGACGATTAGTGGTGTGATTCAGTGGAGCTTTCCTGAAAGGATGCATTTTCCGGCCGGATGGCGCTAACTTTCCTGGGGGAGGTGCTTATGGCTCAAATTTTCCCACCCACGTCCGTCTACGCCACATGGAAGAATTAATTATATAATTAGTTCCAGTTAATACATGCATCACCTGAGCTTGGCGTGCTGGTATTCGAAGGGGGTAGGGAAACTTAACTGTCACGAGTTTAAACCTTAAAAGGACAGGTGAAAATATGCTAAACATGTTGAATATGTTACGATTTTCTGGAAGATTGGATTATCGATGGCAGTCTGCTACTTACCGCAATACTGCAGACTAGCCTACCCTCAAACACCGCGCCTGTGGTGTAGACTGTCCCGCATAGCATGCGCCCGGAATCTGCTCTGTGCCGCAGTACACCAGTGGTCCAATGCTGGTTGAGCCGGGTGGATCGTGGCCATGGTAAAGAACGGACGATCTTGCGGGTAGTGAACGCAGAATAAAGCATGTACTTCAGTCAACTGCGAACTGAGCTTGTGTAGTTGTTTTGCGTTAGCTAGCCAACACGATACGTAGTTGTTTTGCGTTAGCTGACACGGTATGTAGTTGTCTGAGTTAGCTAGCTGACGCAATACGTAGTCAGAATTAATGGAGATCTGGGATCTCATGTAAACATGGATTTATTGGGAGGGTAAAAGGGGTTGGGCAGCATTGTTGGGCCAAGGACACCAAATCTTGCAAAATGACTCATAATCACGAACATAATCATAGTGCTGCTACCAACAATGGTGTAGCCACCGTTTCGATACTTTTTTTGTGTGTGTGTGTGGGGGGGGGGGCCAGGGATGCAAGAAGACTGAGCAGGGTAGAGAAATAGCCCCCTCCATCCCACCCACCAAAAGAAATTCATCGAAACTCTGCCACTTCAATTTGAATGTATGGTTTTCAGATTTACCATTATGATAACGTATGAAATTTTGAGAGCAAAACGTTCGGCCATAATTTGCAGGTTTCACTGCCTATCGTGTGATGTTACTTTTACTAGGTTTGTTTTGCAAATTTGACAGCTTCTGCTGAACCATTAGGAGGAACGCGAATGAATTAAAAAAGGTTCTGCGGTTTTAAAATGTGACTCGAGGGTTTACCACGGGCTATCGCTTAATAGTGGATCTGGCTAGGCTTATTTCGATGACAACTTTCTAATACAGCGAAACAAGCCACTCAGAATGACTCAGAGCTATGCAATTTGATAGGATAGCGACTAAGCACTAGGCCATCGAAGAAGTCAAACGAACCTTTGGCCTAAGGGTTTGACCTTGGCATGTGTCGGTTTGAAATGTTACTTGGAGGTATGCGATATTTGGATAAGTTTGGGGAAACGAAAAAAGTGAGGCAGCTGAGGAAATCAGTTTGGCATTAACCTTGAAACATAATTCGATTGCTCCACTTTCCAAATGCTTCCCACATTTCTGATATCACACAACACAACATCAAATGACGTCCATTTGACGGAAATTGAAAAGGCAGCGTCCGAGCCACGCGTTCGATCGCTGTCGCCTCAATATCACCATCTAATAAGTCGAGCTATCCATAAAGTTAGCTCGATTTATTGACCTTAAGGCTTGGCCTTGGCACGTTTCGGTTTTGAAATGTTGCAAGAGGAATCACCACGAGCTATCGCTTGATGCCAGATATGGGCACGTTTGGATGAACAAAAACGCAAGGTAACCGTAGCAACCGGTTTACGTTGGACCTTGACCACGAAAGTTGTCATGCGAGGCTTACATAGTTGCTTCCAGTATGTTCAGTACAGGTACAAGCATTTGTGGTAGTTGATTCGAATGAACATAAACCCGCCGCTTAAGGTGTCGGGCTATGGGTAGCAAAGGTCCCGGGTTCGACACTAGCGCCGCTCAGGGCATTTCCCAATCCCGCGGCCCACCGGCGAAACAGTGTGGGCGGCGCCATTAGCCGTGAATGTGCATAAAGTGTGTCGTGAACCACCCAATAAACAAACAAACCCGCCGCTTAATACGAATATGAATAAGACGTTAACTTGATGTACTTGCCTGCTTAAGGCTGCACCACAAGGCGCTCCTTCATGGTCGTGAAGATACAGAGATACACAAGGACACCTAGAGTCATGTTTGTTCAAGATATATCGCTATATGCTCAGGGGAAGGCAGTCCGAAACGTATGAGGCCTTGCGGCAGTGCAAATTGTGTGGGTCACAAAACATAATTATACACCCAAGCAAAAAATAAGACGGTCATGCTTCATGTTATTCAAAAATGCTCTGAAAGCATGCATTTCAACGCTTGCTGATTTAACACTCGAAGATTCCGTGACAACAGATAGCGTTTGAAGCCCGTTCATTGACTAGATCGGCATCTTGTGTTTGTCGTCTTGTATAGATATTTCCGCTTCGCAAATGCTAAAATTGCGGCGAGCATACGCAGGCATTTTACTAGCTGAGTCATGGGGAACACGAAAGCAATTGAGGGGGACGAATCGACACTTTTCAAATATTGAGTGAGGCGGAACATGTCCCCTTGAACATCCCAGCTCCCCAAATATTACACCAATGGTTGTCACAATATTGACGTTCTTCTGGTTTAAGCTGATAAAAATATCCAACTAGTAGATATTCCCAGCAGGAGTATGTTTCAACGTTTCCACAACACGCAATTCCCCTGATGAGAACTCATCTCGACACGGAAGCATATGGGGGGACACCAATGCATATGACTCAATTACTTCCGAATGATCAATCAGGTTTAAGCAATCATGCTCTTCATCAAGTGAACCACAATCTACAGAAACCCTCGCTTGGCCCTCTGCCGCGTTCCGAGAAGTTCTATTTCCGACTGGATCGCCCATCAATCGACACGGCAAATTGGCCATGGCTCATTTCCCGCTGCGGAGATGTCGTCCCCCGCCCGGCAGTGCTCCGGGAACTGGCCGCGTCGCCGCTGGGTCACGGCCGCGGCCGGGCCGTCTGTTGTGCCGGCCCGCCTGCCGGTGGCCGTCCGCTCCCGAGAATGGCCGTCACGTCGGTCGTTCGCCGGCCGTCGTTTGTCGACGGAGCGGCCGGCCGTCGTGAGAGACGACCCGTAAACCTCGCCGGCCGCCGTCCAAACGACCCGGCTCCACGATAAGCGCGCTCTCGGCCGCCGCGCTCGCTACCGCGAAGCGGCCGGGCCGCCGCGGCGGGGCGCAGCCCATCGCTTCTGCTCAGACTTCACGGCCCGGGGCGGGGCGGGGCGCCGGAACAAGACGCGTTCGGACCGGCTCCAGTCTCGATACGTAGTCGATATAACGTTGTCGGCTGGAGACAACGCAAATCTGAAGGTTTTGGAGTCCACGTGCATCCGAGAGACATCCCGCCAGGAATTTCCAGAATTGCTCATGGTGCATCAAATAAATGTACTATTTCGCACGAGGGTACTTGTTACAGCATGTACACTCATACCAAAGATATAGCAAAGTAGTCTAGAACAGTGAGGAATAGAGAGATGATCCATAGACAGCGAGATTTGGGGTGAACGAGGAGAAGGAGAAAGCGAGACCGAGCGAGCAGAGAGTAGAGCAAGAGAGCAAGAGAGCAAGAGAGCGAGAGAACAAGAGAGCGAGCGAGAGAGCAAGAGAGCAAGAGAGCGAGAGAGCGAGAGAGCAAGAGAGCAAGAGAGAGAGCAAGAGAGCAAGAGAGCAAGAGAGCGAGCAAGAGAGCAAGAGAGCAAGAGAGCAAGAGAGCAAGAGAGCGAGAGAGCAAGAGAGAAGAGCAGCAAGAGAGCAGAGAGAGCAAGAGAGCAAGCGAGAGAGCAAGAGAGCAAGAGAGAGAGCAAGAGAGAGAGCAAGAGAGCGAGCAAGAGAGCAGAGAAGAGAGGAGCAAAGAGAGAGCAAGAGCAGAGAGCGAGCAAGAGAGCAAAGAGAGCAAGAGCAAGAGAGCAGAGCAAGAGAGAGAGAGAGCAAAGAGAGCGAGCAGAGCAAGAGAGCAAGAGAGAGCGAGCACAAGAGAGCGAGCGAGAGAGCAAGAGAGCAAGAGAGCGAGCGAGAGAGCAAGAGAGCAAGAGAGCGAGCGAGAGAGCGAGAGAGCGAGAGAGCGAGCGAGAGAGCGAGAGAGCAAGAGAGCGAGCAAGAGAGCGAGCAAGAGAGAGAGCAAGAGAGCGAGCACAAGAGAGCGAGCACAAGAGAGCGAGCACAAGAGAGCGAGCACAAGAGAGCGAGCACAAGAGAGCGAGAGCGAGAGCGAGAGCGAGAGCAGAGAGAGCGAGCACAGAGAGAGCAAGAGAGAGCAAGAGAGAGAAGAGAGAGCGAGAGCGAGCGAGCGAGAGCAAGAGAGCGAGAGCAAGAGAGCGAGAGAGAGAGCAAGCGAGAGAGAGAGCGAGAGCGAGCGAAGAGAGAACAAGAGAGCGAGAGCGAGAGCGAGAGCGAGAGAGCGAGAACAAGCGAGCGAGAGAGCGAGAACAAGCGAGCGAGAGCGAGAGCGAGAGCGAGAGCGAGAGCGAGAGCGAGAGCGAGAACAAGCGAGCGAGAGCGAGAGCGAGAGCGAGAGAGATGGTCAATGCAGCACGAAATGAATAAGGGACGAGAGAGAGCGACAGTGGCCTCGATTGCAGATAATGTGCGAGGTGCTTTTGATGTATGATATTGGGAAATGTGCGTACCGTTCATGTTCGTAATGACCTTAGTGCATGCGAAATATGGAAGTGATTTCTTGTTGAGGCGGCACAATATACGAGGATGCTATTCGAGTTCAGAGCGTCATTTCAGGGTATGATTTTGTCATGAACTGATGTGCACGAAACATTGTTACTCTTAAAAATGATCCATGGTCGAAATGTTTGAGACCTTAAAATAGCTAATTCTTATGCAAAGCACAGCATTCCTTGCCAACGTAGAAATAAACTGGACCACAGAGACATACTATATAAAATTAAATGTGAAAATGGCGTTTGCTGCCTGTCTGAACGTAACCATCGGGACGAAGTTCATCAGTCTGCTGATGGAAGAGAAATGCACAGACCTCTACCTGAAGGAAAACTGCAGAGATATTAACCTGATGTGTAGGCTACATGACATGTTTATGCTAATTTTATTCCGCCATATTTCGTGAATTTTAGCGAGAAGTATGCGTTACCGAGATAGGTTTCCTACTAAGACAACTTCCCATCTTCAAGTATGTGCCTGGTAGGCCAGGGAACGAAATCAGACAGCAATTGGAAGAGCTGCGCAGAAGAAAAGTACCACATTTGAACTAATTACACCGCAATTGAATGAGGCCAATACCCAATATTCGACTGTATTCTCTGGCATCGCAAATTTAAACAGTCTTCCGAATTTATTCCTATTCGCCATGACTTTTCTCATTTCTGCATGCACATACACGCTTTCAGATACACATAAACCATAGCATAACTAAAATACGGGCTGTGGTTGACAGAATTTCATACCCAAGTGTAGGATAAGCCCAATGAGCCATATTATGAAGTTATTTTGGAGCAGCCTGAAACAACTTCTTAAAGTTATACTCTGACACATCGAACTACACTAAACCGATCTTTGCTGATTTTTAATCGTGTTTACAGAAAGTGACGCATTTTAACCTTTAATTTACCCATTCGCCATGTTATTTTACGTCTGCTTTTGTTCCTTTCCCGATGTAGATGTCCATGCAACCGAAAGATTAAACATTCTTGCTCGCGTGTGCACTTTCGATCAGCTGAACAATGCTTGTCAGCTCGATTAAGAAATGTTAACTATTTTACAATAATTATCAACCAGGCATGTGTGTTAATAAATAACACGGGCAGGCCCCATGATCGACTTCGGCCCTCCCGTTATCTCGATATATTTCGCCCCTCTCCCCATTTATTATCTCCGGAGTTTGACGTACCTGCTGTCATCTATGCAACCTCGGCAATGAGTAGACCAGAAGGGACGGCTTGATATGGTTTCATTGGTGGGTAGTGAGGGTAGATCTTGACCAGAAAATTTAGCGCACGGGGCAATATCCTAAACCTGACCTCGCACAGCAACCCCTGCGGCTTTTTCAGCCGCTGTTCAGTTAACAAATGGAACATAATCCGCCAGCCACCTCCCTACGGCGTACCATATCGTTCCTGTGTAACAACCTTCAGACCACGAACCGTCCGTGTGGTGCGTCAGTGTCTCGCCGGACTGGGTCGTCCGTCAGGTCATGTGACCCGATCCCTTCGCCACATCCTACTCTCGGCTTTGTCGGGCCACCTCGACTATATCGCCCCAGGAGCTCGTCCGGGTCACCATCGCCGCGTGACTCACGCAGCAGTCGGGTGGCTGACGCGGCGGCGGGGAATATTCCCAGCCGACCACGTGACACGAGCGGCGGGGAATATCCCCAGCCGACCACGTGACACGAGCGGCGGGGATATCCTCAGATCACCGTCCGACCACGTGACACAAGCGGCGGGGGAGGGGAAGGCGGCATAAGGGGATGCCTGGAGCGCAGGGACTTTACAAGTAGACGGAACGAGGTTACTTAACGTCGTGGGTGGTGGGACAGTCGCTGTGGATCGGGGACTGGTTGGTTATTGGTTTTGCGACACATCGACCGTTGAGTCATGTAGCGTTGAGTCTGTACTAACAGCTGAGCAACGCTGAGAATTCCACCACACGATGCAGGGTGGCAGGAGACAGGAGGAGACAGTTGGAAACAGGAGACTGCAACCGCCCGACATGATGCGAGTCGGAACAAGGTGCCGCTGGAGCCATGACACCCCACCACCGCCGCAGCTTCCATCGGAAAAGCGGCTGCAGATGATGTGGCACAAGCGGCCCCGACGGTACGGCGGGAATGGGGGGGGAGCACCCAAGGCCGAACACAGCCGGCCGTGTGCGTGACCAGAGGGGTGGCCCCCTCGATCTGATCGCCGCCGGGCGGTCTCCGGCGTCGACGTGACTCACCGTCGCGTCGTGTTCGCCGAACGCGGCCGACTCGGTCGATGGCACAGCCGGCAATTACGTGTGTCGATGACGTCACCGCTTGTGTCGGCCGTAGCGGCGGTGGTGACGGAGGCGGCGGCGGCGGCGGCGGCGGCGGCCGTAGCGTAGCGGCGGCGGTGGCGACGGCGGCGGCGGCGGCGGCGGCGGCCGTAGCGGCGGTGGTGACGGAGGCGGCGGCGGCGGCGGCGGTGGTGTCGGAGGCGGCGGCAAACAGAACGCCAGCGCCGCCCCCGGCTCGTGCCTGCCCGAGTATCACGCTCGCCGCCAACACGGAGAAGACTAGCGCACATAGGTACACTCACGCTCTTTGTTTAAAGAAGGGTGACGTGATTCTTTTCCCAATGTCCACTGGGAATGATGGTGATGATTGTTTTTTTTGGGCGCATCGACCAGTATAAGTAATTTAGCGCCCATAGCAGCATGCACTACCTACTCAGATATATGAACTTATGGTACAGTTTAGCACGACATCTTCACTGTCCCGGATATATTATTGAAAACCTGCTTTTACAACGAGGCGGAACACATCCCCTAAACATTATGAGTCATCTGCAAGGAGGCCGGAGAGCATTCTGTTGGTTCCACAGTATTGGGCCCTGTCCTGTGCGTAAAGGTGACATGTCAGAATATGATGTACTGTCAGGGACGAGTTGCATCGTGGGCACACTGGTCTAGTCTCATTTTTGAGCAGGTGACAGTGTGTTGCCTACGTGTGCTCTATTCGCAGTCGTGCTAATGCAACCTCCTCGGCTCGTACATTCCTGGAAGACGACGGCCAATGCCCTAAGTGCGGCTTCATTTATTTGAGTTTGTTTGTGCCCTGGGCGTCCCAACTGTGTTGCTACTTCATGGATGTATTTAGAGATAGTCTGGTAGAAATCCTGTGCCGGGAGTGGAAGGGCACGGGCATAGGGTCTTCGTGCCGCTCGCCTCGCTGCCTCACCAGCGAGCTCGTTCCCCCGGATGCCGACATGGCTTGGGATCCAGCAAAGTGATATACGTCTTTCCTCTCGTTTCAGTGAAGTAAGGCGGGATAAGATGTCCTGTAAAATTTATTCTTGGGGGTTAAAACCTTCCAGTGCCAAGAGTCTGCTCAATGAGTCAGATGAGATAACACAGGGATTGCATTTACTGACTTTGATGAAACAAAGCGCCTCGAGGATCGCCACGAGCTCTGAGGTGTATACAGATGCATCCGGTGGGAGCGAAAAGCCTCTGGTGACCGGTCCGGAAACGAAAGCACATCCGACACCCTGGTTTGTTTTTGAGCCGTCAGTGTATATCATGGTGTGTCCGTCGTATGTGGCGATGCGCTCCAATGAGTTCGCCCGGAATAGTACGATGGGGACGTCGCTTTTCTTGGAAATGTTGGAGATAGGTCGATTTCCGGCGACACTAGTTCCCAGGGCGGTGTTTCCACTTGGTCAGCTATGCGAATTCCGCGTATGCGGATACCACTTTTCTGAATGGATGTTCGAACTCTCATGCAGAACGCATCTGTGGTTATATTCAGTCCCCCACGGAATAGCGTAGTAAACGGCGAGAAAACACCGCGTCGTATGTTGGGTGCAAGGGATAGTGCCTCAGCTTAAGCGCATACCGGAGGCCTAGCTTCATTCGTCTCAGTAATGTCCGCTGGGAAGTGAGGGAGAAATGCTAAAAGTGGACAAAATACTGTAATATTTTCTTACTAATTGACGGAGTAAAGAGTTGTAGACAATTTCAATGCCAGCCTAGAAAGGGAAAAATATCGGCAAAAGTTGCAGCATACGCTTGACAATGAAATACGCAAGAAAAAAGAGCCTAACGACGAGTCCTGTGATGCCAGAGGCAAATTCAACCAGCTCGTTTTAGGTCTTTCTTGGGGGGGGCGAAGGATTAGCTCCCGATGGCGAATGATAACATGTGAATTGTATTACTTCTTACCTCAGGATTTCGCGTCTCTGGGAAGTAACCTCGAGAAAATATTTTAAACATACATAAAACCATGCCGATGAAATGATTACAAGACTACATAAATCACTTTTGTTACTTTTTTACTGGGGCGACATTTCATTATTTCCTCTCGGGCTGGATCCGCTCGTGTGCGGCGACGGCTATGACGTCAGCGGTGGCCGGTGATCGAGGGGGAGGGGTGTTGCCGTTCACCCGGGCAGGTCAACTTTCCGTGACCTTGGCCGGTTCCCAGAACTGAGCGTGCGGTGGAGAATCGACCCGGAAAGCAGCGGCCGACAATGCGGCTGGAAAGTACGGCCGGTATAGCTGGGTACTGTCGCAGCACTGCCTGGACAGAGTACAACACGGCTGGGTACTGTCGCAGCACTGCCTGGACAGAGTACAACACAGCTGTACTGTCGCAGCACTGGGTACAACACGGCTGGGTACTGTCGCAGCACTGCCTGGACAGAGTACAACACAGCTGGGTACTGTCGCAGCACTGCCTGGACAGAGTACAACACGGCTGGGTACTGTCGCAGCACTGCCTGGACAGAGTACAACACGGCTGGGTACTGTCGCAGCACTGCCTGGACAAACACTGGCTACTGTACAACACCTGGGACTGCTGACAGTGTACAACACGGCTGAGTACTGTCGCAGCACTGCCTGGGTACTGTCGCAGCACTGCCTGGACAGTGTACAACACGGCTGGGTACTGTCGCAGCACTGCCTGGACAGAGTACAACACGGCTGAGTACTGTCGCAGCACTGTACAACACAGCACTGTGCAGCACTGGGTGCTGAACAGTGTACAACACAGCTAGGTACTGTCGCAGCACTGACCAACACAGCACTGTGCAGAAGTGGGTGTACAACACAGCTGGGTACTGTCGCAGCACTGCCCGAACAGTGTAAACACGGCTGAGTACTGTCGCAGCACTGTGCAACACTGGGAACTGAACAGTGTACAACGCAGCTAGGTACTGTCGCAGCACTGCCTGAACAGTGTACAACACGGCTGGGTACTGTCGCAGCACTGACAGTGTACAACACAGCTGGGTACTGTCGCAACACTGTGTACAACACAAGCAGCACTGGTGCAGTACAGTGTACAACACGGCTGGGTACTGTCGCAGCACTGCCTGAACAGTGTACAACACGGCTGGGTACTGTCGCAGCACTGTACAACACAGCACTGTGCAGCACTGGGTGCTGAACAGTGTACAACACGGCTGGGTACTGTCGCAGCACTGAACAGTGTACAACACAGCTGGGTACTGTCGCAGCACTGCCTGAACAGTGTACAACACGGCTGGGTACTGTCGCAGCACTGCCTGAACAGTGTACAACACGGCTGGGTACTGTCGCAGCACTGCCTGGACAGTGTACAACACGGCTAGGTACTGTCTCAGCACTGTACAACACAGCACTGTGCAACACTGGGTACTGAACAGTGTACAACGCAGCTAAGTACCGTCGCAGCACTACCTGAACAGTGGAGGGAGGGAGGGTTGTAGCATCAGTTCCAGTGGCGTCATAGCGTGCTGTGGCCCTACGGCAGGCACAGTCACCATGGTAACAACATGCTCACCCTACGAGTAGGCTGCGAAGCCCTGAGCTAGTGGACTGGAACGACGCATTATTTTGACTGTTGCTTGGCGTTGGATGGTGGTGGTGGTGGATGCTTAGCGTTGGAGGAAGCACATTTTCAGACCATGTGGCCTACTTTCCTTCTCTTTGTGGGCTCGTGCAACAATTTTGGGTGCCCAAACAACAATTTGAGACGCTAACCTTTAGGAGTACATGTGTGCACTGTACCAAGTGAGCTTACAATGGCGCTGAGCTCCCTTAATCAGGTCGACATGACCTACCATACTTCGCTTCGATAATCCCCTCCAGGCACGCCATAGATCACAATTAAGCAGACGACGTCACGCACATGCTGGTGACGTCATATCGGGACAGAGTAACGACATTTTTACCTTCTGGTGCCGGCACATTTGATGGGTTTGACAAATTCGGCCACCCCTTTGCACCCCTGCCGTGCACAGGGGTGATATTTTGTGAGTACATTAATTCTTAAATTTGTGAAATTGGTGGGACGTTACATCCTCTCCTCCGCCTCCTCCCCCAAGATGGCTTGAAGCTCGACTGCTGTTTTTCAGGTCTTGGGATATCCAAAGTTTTTTTTTTCATTGATGCAACATCGCAAGGATCCGTTGTGTCCGTATAATAATATAATTTTGTTCCGTATGAGTGTTAGTGGTGCCTGCTTTTCAGGTTTCCTTGAAAATTGACAGAGCCCAACAGATGCATATTTACCAGGGTAAGTATGGCATCTCCAACACGTATGATCCAGGGTTCAATCATAGGTGCTGTATTGCTATTTTTGCGGGGGGATATAAAGCACTACAGGTAGCTGCTGGTGTAGATGCCAGGTGTGGCCACTTAATACGCGAACCGGAGGAGTTGTTGGGGGACGGAATACGCCCAATTCTGTTTCTTTTACATTATCTCATAAACGGGAGGCGATATTGTAAGCAATCTTGTGACTGTCATAAATTGATGAGCGCATCCTATGCACCACGAACTCGAAATCCGGTAGTAAGCATAGGAATATCAGAGGTGCCGAATCGGCCGGCCGAGCGATGGTCCGACCATTTGGTCACAAAG
The DNA here is from genome assembly GCA_034440575.1 of Imbricaverruca yamaguchii. NCBI lineage: Eukaryota > Metazoa > Arthropoda > Thecostraca > Neoverrucidae > Imbricaverruca > Imbricaverruca yamaguchii. The sequence goes on along the minus strand of JAOTOL010001647.1, from coordinate 1,809,178 downwards.
GCTCGGTCGATGCGGTGGAGCTGCGGTGTGCTGAGACAGCCTATCGCGATCTCCTTTGACCTTAAAGGCCTAGGGCCGTGCAATTTGTACTGAAGCGAGTTCACTACCTGCGTAATCTACCCTCCAAATTGTGTGCTTGTAGCTTCAGTAGCTTCCAAAATATTAGGCGCCGGGGCTGAATCCCCTTCCCCCTCCGTTGAGTGTCATGTGAGGAACCCTCCGGTGCACGTGTTAATGAATCCTATCCTCAATGACGGCTCTATGCTGGATTTGGCCACTTAATCTGCTGATAGGATAATTTTGCAGTTGATGCATTTGGCTGTATTGCATTTTTTATTCAGTTTCAGCATTTGCTCAAGATGAATATAATGATACAACCACACGTCTGCAACACCAGATTATCACTTAAGGCGTATGAGATTGCCAGACTCAATTCCAAGCCCGACAAAAGAACAGCGAATGGAATTTCCGAAACTTTCAGTTCTATCAGTGCGCAAGTGATTCCCTGCCATGTTTCCTCCGCTGCTTACATATCAACGAACAGTTTACGAGCTCACCCACTCACATGCGTGACGGCGAGCTATTCATATACATTATTCATATTAATATCTGTGGGCAAGACACAGAAACAAACCCAGGTTAAGAATCGCGGTTTCGGCCGTACCAACGTGTATTACAGAGACTAAGACCGTGGGTCCGACTGCGTTCGGACATTTCATATAAAATGCATAGTCTATATATGAAACATTTTCATCGATTTTAGATTATATGTATGTTTTCCTTCTTGGTGGTGAAAATAATGATCAAGTGCAGTTGCCAGTTAATTACATCTAACGTCTTCACGTCAGCTCGTCTCTTGCCAATATCATATGAAAAGAGGCCGAGTTGAAGATAACCTCAACATCCAAGCAAATAAGACCAATTTTAGCATTTGCATCCATACGTTCACTCGGAACGCTCGCTCACTGTCTGAACAACAAGTGTAAACTCGTAGGATGAACGCTGCCTAGGAAACGTCTGTGAACGAATACGTGCTACGTATGGCTATATCTGGCAATCTAAATTATATCAGGCGAATCCTAACCTTCACATTCAAGTGACGTGTCATGAAAATATAAAAGTGTGATGGCTGGTACAAAATTTCCCGATAAAGCAAATAATACAACGCATCTGCCTTTGATGACCTCAGAGCCCATAACATACAATTCAGAATAATTTAGGAAGGACGATTATTTCTTTAACAGCTGCCGCAGGCATTTTGGGCGGCATTATCGTTGCCGTCGTAGTAAACTCCTCTGGGCCATCTGGCCACCGCAGCTGACAGATTCTTGGAAGTCTTGGCTTCAGGCCTGGTGTCATCAGTGGCGGCAGGATACTCAGCAGCGCAGACGGCGCCGGTCGGCGCAGTGTCTCCGGGCACCAGTACGCCGGCCACACTACAGGGCATAGTCGCCACTTCAACGGTGGCAGTCAGTCGAATGGAAACCGTCCTGAGTGACAGGTTACCACCACTGTGAGTGGGCGGACGTCACTACTTCCAGGGCCATCGGCGGGGTCACAGAGTCCCGAGATGACCGCACCGATGGGTGGGGTCATCTCGGGACTATCGGCAGCACCACCGGCGTTCCCGCAGTTTTATGCCTTTGCTGCATGCCAATTTCCACTTCATATTGGGGTGGGGGATCCACTATTGGGTGGAGGGGATTGCACATGGGGGAGTGGGGGGGGGGACACACGTCCCTCCTAAAGAATGTCGAACAACACCCCTTCCCTCGATGTGTTCACCATCACGAACCTAAGCTGAGCGTTACAAAACAACTTAGCGATTGGAGTGAGATGTTCGCCGTACGTTCCCTGTGTGTGCAAAACGAATCGAACCGAACATCAACCTGCATGTCAAATTAGATTGACATAATAATGATAAACCAAAGAAGAGTTATACGCATTCATTTGCATTTACTGGGCAGCTAAGATACCCTTACGTACGCACGAATGCCTTATCATGGTGAGGGGGGAGCTCATTGGGAGGGGAGAGGGGAGCTCATTTTTTTTGTGTAGGGGGGGACAAAGCTAGCATTGGAGGGACAAGACCCATAAGAATGCAACTCAACGCGCGAGTCGCTCAAGTCCAAATGACTATGCAGAACTTACCGCATAGAAAGCTCCATTTTATGCTAACGACGGCTGACATTTTGTGGGAGACTCTAGTATCATTCTTTGAACTAGACTCGAGCTCTAGTTCAAAGAATGACAAACTCCTAAGCATCATGCACTCCGATAACAAGGTTTCGTATAATGCGATTTTGCCGGCGGGGGTGCTGCAGTTGACATCAAGGGTACCAAGTCCCAAGCTTTCCAGCTCCCAATCTCTCTAGTAATGCTTAAACAGTTAGAAACATACCTCACCTGGGGATCTGTCGGTCATGTGCGCGCGCGTGCGTGCGTGCGTGCGTGCGTGTGTGCGTGTGCGTGTGTGTGCGCGTGCGTCGGCGTGTGTGCGCGTGTGCGTGCATGCGTGCGTGCGTGCGTGCGTGCGTGTGTGTGTGTGTGTGGTGTGCGTTTGGGACAGAATGGGGGGGGGGGGGCGACCCCGCAGTTCACATGCTAGCCGAGACCATGCTCTATCGTATTCCATAGGCATCTCCTCAAGAGTTTACGCAGGGCACATCAGCGCCGTGATATAATCGTTATCATGCGTAAATTGCAGAAACATCTGACGTGCTGATACTCAATTGAGTTTAGCTTCCCCTCCTGATTGCGGTGTTGAAATCTGTTTAGTGCCGGAACTTGAGTTCTGGTTTATCGTTTCGCATCTTTGGTATGTTGCGTTGCACGACAGTTCCTGCCAAACCAAAGTACCGTGCAAACAGACACTAGTTGATAGGCACTGATTCAGAGGATGAAACCGTTATGGTGAAAAAAATGTTAATGAAAATATATGTTATTCCAATAGTTAAAACAAAACCTTGAGAAAAAGCATACCACTAAGAAGTATTGTCGTATTTGCACCAGGAGTCCACCGTGTATTCTTTTCCATGTAGCTGTTCCATGGCTGTTCTGAGGTACCGACAACAGAACATTGTTACCTTGGATTCAGTCACCAGTGTTGGGGTCGGGGACGGAAATCGCCATCCCCTGGGCCAGCCGGTGCCTACTGACTGGTGCCTACTGACTGGTGCCTACTGACTGGTGCCTACTGACTGGTGCCTACTGACTGGTGCCTACTGACTGGTGCCTACTGACTGGTGCCTACTGACTGGTGCCTACTGACTGGTGCCTACTGACTGGTGCCTACTGACTGGTGCCTACTGACTGGTGCCTACTGACTGGTGCCTACTGACTGGTGCCTACGGCCTACTGACTGGTGCCTACTGACTGGTGCCTACTGACTGGTGCCTACTGACTGGTGCCTACTGCCCTGACTGGTGCCTACTGACTGGTGTACTGACTGGTGCCTACTGACTGGTGCCTACTGACTGGTGCCTACTGACTGGTGCCTACTGACTGGTGCCTACTGACTGGTGCCTACTGACTGGTGCCTACTGACTGGTCTACTGGTGCATGGTCATGTCCGCTGAAATTTGCAGGCATGGAGACGCTACTGAGCGAGACAGCATGTGCTCTATATGCTATGTATCGGCAGTATGTATGTTGACTGGGTAAGTCAGTAGCATGTAAGTGCATTCATGAGCATCATGGGGTTCCGCCACCATTGGGTTGGGGAATAGATCAACCACAATAATTTTGGAAATTTAATATTACCCCTATTGGCGTTGTATGGTAAAAATTGCCGCCAGGTGTCACGGTGGGAGGACGTTCCTTGGAGCTCCAGGTTTACAGATAAGTCGTTGCAGAACAGGGCAGTACTCTAGTCTAAGCTGTGGATAGGTGTTTAGCAATTACTTCTCTTATTATATTTCATTAGGTTTTATCTTATAAGCATTTTCGTAGCACGCAAACTATACTATATTAACCTAGCGACGCCGCAGGACGCCATCTTGTGTGCGCCAAAAGGGAGGCCTCGTGGCTTCGGCGTGTTCTCGACTCTTCGATTTCTGTAGTAGGAGATATTACAAGTGTGTAGATTTGATAAGTACATTAGACAACATTCATACTATCCTAACATACTTTATTTATTTTTTGGTGTGCATAGTGTGTTTGGTGTTGAAGTTTAAGATAGTTTAATTAGTAGTAAGTTGGGGGTATTCATAAGTGCTGTGTGACTGTTCATTTTTCTGTCTAGCCATAAGTGATATCAAAGGGATATTTATATAGTTGTCTACTTGTGTGGAAGACAATTAGATTAGACATCTTGTTTAGTTATTTAATTTATTTAAAAAAACAAAACAAAACAAAAAAACAAACAATTGTTAGGTTTGCTAGGTAGTGAATAAGTTTGTGTCAAATTGGTGTGTAAGTTTAAGATAGATTTTAGGACTAAAATAGTGGGCATAAATTACAGTAGGTATCTTCATATCTAGTGTAATTATACGGGATTATAGTGTATTGTAGATACTTATAGGCTATATTACTGTATTACTGTAGATATATTACAGTAGATACTTGTAGGCTTACAAGCTTACAGTAACTAGACTTAGTACTAAGAGTAGAAAGAAAAAAACAACAACAAAAATGGAAGGAGACTGTGGGAATTGTAAGTGTGTGGGAATCATTGGGGACTTGAGTAAGAGGTTAGATATGTTAACGGGGGAGGTGGAGCGCTTGAAGTGTTTGGTGGCGGGACCCATCATGGGAGGTGCCAGCCAGGCAACTCGGGTGCCCGAGCGGAGGACTGATGGGAGTTCGGATGGCTTGGTCCGGGATGGTGGCAGTTGGAAGGTGGCAAGGCGCCATAGCACCCGACTGGCGCTAAGGAAGGTGGACATGGGCGTCCCAATTAAAAATAGGTTTGATGCACTGGAGGAGAGGGAAGGTAATGATGAGAGGGACGGAGGCGGGGATGACCAGATGGCTGGAGATAGAGATGGAGAGAGAGAGGTTTTAGTCATAGGGGATTCCAGGGTTCGGTACATGGATAGAACATTTTGTAGCAAGAACCCCAGCAGACGGATGCGTGTTTGCTACCCGGGAGCGCAGGTGAAAGATGTTAGGGATAGGCTGGAGGGAGTAATGAGGGGAAGTGGAGAGGGTGCAACGGTAATTGTGCAGGTTGGAGTTAACGATGTAGGAAAAAATAATACAGAGGAAACAATGAAAGCCTATAGGGCTTTGATAGGTAGTTTAGCAGGAAGTAGGAAAAGAGGAGTGGTGACATCCATCCTCCCTATGGTCCATGCAAGCATGGAGTGGTATTCGAGGGCCATTGGGCTCAATACCAGGGTGGCCAACATTTGTAAGGAGCTTGGGGTGCAGTTCTTGGATTTGTGGGGGAGTTTTGGGGGAGGACGGAGATGTTTGCTTTAGATGGACTACATCTGAGCAAGAGAGGAGTGGAATTGCTCAGCAATAGGTATGAGGAGGCTCTCAACAGGAAACAGGGAAACTAGGCAGGACATGGGGGATGTAGCTGTTAAAGAGAGAAGCATAGCAAGCAATGGAAGGAATAATTTATCATGTTTTTATGTCAATGCCAGAAGTGTTAGGAACAAAATTGGGGAACTGCATGCATATATGTTGTCTGAACAGCTAGATTTGGTGTGCATAACAGAAGCATGGGTTAACGAAAGCATGTTTGGAGACAACTTGCAAGAATTTGAATTGACAGGCTACAACATGCATGCCTATCAAAGAGAGGCAAGGATAGGAGGTGGCATTCTCTTGTATGTTAGGCAAGTAATGAAATGTCATTCCATAGAGGATGGAGTACATAGTGCAGGAGTAGAATCTTTGTGGTTAGATATAATTCTGAAGAATGGAACAAAATTTAGGATTGGGGCATTTTATAGACCTCCAGACCAGAATGAAAACACCGACAGGCTGATGCAGGAAGAGATAAGTAGGAGAGTACAGGAGAGAACTATTTTGTTGGGGGATTTCAACATAGCAGGATTGGGAAACAAAACAATAGGTGTAAGCAAATCTGAAAGATGTTTCATGGCTTGTTTTGAGGACAATTTCTTCTTTCAAATGATACACGAGCCTACAAGGGAAAATAAAATATTAGATCTAGTGCTTACTAATGAGGAAAATTTTGTGCAAAATGTTAATGTAGGAGAGACCTTTGGTAATAGTGATCACAACATTATACGCTTCTCATTATATGTTGGAAGGGTAGCAACCAACAGAACATTGATTCCGAATTTTACAAAAGGGAATTACAGTGAGTTCAGGAGCTTCCTAAGTGAAATTAATTGGGAAGTCATATTGAATGGCTTAGATGCTTATGAAATGTGGACAATGATAAAAGATAAGCTATTTCAGGGTCAGGATAGGTTCATTCCCAGTAGGCAAATTAGATCAAACAGGGTTAAGCACCCTTCGTGGCTGACTAGGGAAGTTAAGCAATTACTGGACTCAAAGAAACAAGCATTCAAGAAACTAAAAGATACAAACTCTGGGTTAAACCTAGAATCATATAGAATAGCTAGAAATAAAGTTAGGAGGTGTGTTAGAGCATCTAAAAGACTTGCTGAAATCAACTTTGCTCGAGAATGTTCAGCAGGTAATGCTAAGAGATTCTTTAGCTTCTATAAATTTAAGGCTAAAAAGTGTAGTGTAGGACCACTGGAGGTAGATGGGGAAATAGTGGTTGATGATTGCGATATTGTGGAATCCCTAAGCAAGCAATTCTCATCAGTCTTCACTAAAGATAATTCTGGTACAATAGGAACATCTGTAGGCCATGCCATGGCAGGTGATATGCTGGAGGATCTTACAATAACTACAGAAGCCGTAGAGAAGCAGTTGCAGAATATAAAACCTAATAAAGCTTCCGGACCAGATGAAATATATGCTAGGATCTTAGTAGAGTGTGCTAAAGCTTTAGCAACTCCCCTAGGTATCATTTTCAGGCGATCTATGGAGTATTCAGAAGTACCTGAAGATTGGAGAAATGCAAGTGTAGTACCAATTTTCAAAAAGGGAAATAGGAAGAGTGTAGGAAACTACAGGCCAGTCAGTTTGACCTCATTAGTTTGCAAAGTACTAGAAAAGCTGGTTAAACAGAATGTTCAGATTCATCTTGATAGGCACAACCTTTTAAGGGATACTCAACATGGATTTCGATCTCAAAGGTCTTGTTTAACTAACCTATTGGAGTTCATTGAGTATGTTACCAAAGAAGTAGACAATGAAAGCAGGATGGATGTTGTGTACTTGGACTTTAGCAAAGCTTTTGATAAAGTTCCACATGGAAGGTTAATTCATCAATTACAACAACATGGGATTGTAGGAAAAGTTCTACATTGGATTGAAGCATGGTTGCAGGGAAGGAAACAAAGGGTAGTATTGAATGGATGTAAATCTGGTTGGAAAGATGTTCTGAGTGGAGTGCCACAGGGCTCTGTTCTAGGGCCCCTCCTCTTTATCATCTTTGTGAACAACATTGAAGTAGGGCTGAGGAATAGAGTGTTCAAATTTGCTGATGACATCAAGCTGGTAGGAGTGGCTAACAGCAGAGATCAATCTAGTAATATTCAACTAGATTTGGACGACCTAAAAGAGTGGGCTGATCAATGGCAGATGACTTTCAACTATGATAAGTGTAAGGTTATGCATATAGGGTCTGCAGGCGAGACATTCAGTTATAAAATGGGAGGGAGGGAACTGGATGTTATTGAAGAGGAAAGGGACTTAGGTGTGTTGGTCTCAAAAGACCTTAAAGCAGAAAAAACAATGTATCTCAGCTAGAAATAGGGCACTCAGAATGCTGGGACTCATTAATAGAAGTGTGAAATATAAGAGCAGGGAAGTCATGAAAAAGCTGTACTTAGCATATGTGCGGCCCCACTTGGAGTACTCTGTACAAGCATGGAGCCCCTACCTAGAAAAGGATATAGATATGTTAGAAAGAGTCCAGCGCAAAGCCACTAGACTCGTCAGTGGATTAAGTAACTTAGAATATGGAGAAAGGCTTAATGCATTAGATATGTACTCACTCAAGTATAGGAGATTAAGGGGAGACATGATTGAAATGTACAAAATTGTTAGAGGGCTAGATCAGGTCAATTTGAATGATGCTCTGCAGTTTAGAGTATCCCATAGGGGTCATCAATTCAGGTTAGACAAAATGAGGTGCAGGACAGTTAAACGACAACAGGTCTTCAGTCAAAGGGTTGTTGACCAATGGAATAGGCTGCCTGCTGATGCAGTGGGGAGTCCCTCATTGAATGTCTTTAAAAGTAGGGTGGATAATTTTTTAGACAGGAAAATGTTGTTTTTGAATTCTAACTTGTGATGCATGGGATATTGAGTATTTTCACTAGCTATATAGGGTATAACATTATGCTAGTATTATGTTGTACTATATGGGGTGTACCTAGCAGTGGATTTGGCAACTTCCTTTGCGATGTCATGCTGATGAGATTGGCTGTGGTGGCACAGGTGGAGGGATTGCATGGGTTTGGAATTGATAGGTGTGAACATGTACTTTCTAATATCTTCTAGACAGGCTTGACCCAGATGGGCCCTTGTGGCCCTTATTAAGCCTTAACACTTTATGACTTTATGAAAAACAGTACCAATAAAGTTGAGTTTTTTTTTTGCGATCGCGTAAAAAGACTTTAAAGTTATGCACGGCGACATAAATTAAACATTTCATTCTTATTTTATAGAAAGGTGCGGGGGAAAACTCGGGGTCGCGGGTTTGGCCCCTTAAAGAGGCGTGGTAGTGGGCGAAGTGACGCTAAGATTGGGTTATTTGCTAGAGGGGGGGCCAAGACTTTCGCCTTTTGTGTGCCCAGCGCTGGTGGGGGCATCGTTCTTTTTTTCGCGGGCGCACGGTACCCTCCCTGTTGTGGACCGGCCCCTCGGTCAAACGGGTCGTGTCACCGGCACTCGGTACACTCGGCTGTCGTGTCACCGGCACTCAGTACACTCGGCTGTCGTGTCACCGGCACTCAGTACACTCGGCTGTCGTGTCACCGGCACTCAGTACACTCGGCTGTCGTGTCACCGGCACTCTGTACACTCGGCTGTCGTGTCACCGGCACTCAGTACACTCGGCTGTCGTGTCACCGGCACTCAGTACACTCGGCTGTCGTGTCACCGGCACTCAGTACACTCGGCTGTCGTGTCACCGGCACTCGGTACACTCGGCTGTCGTGTCACCGGCACTCCCAGTACACTCGGCTGTCGTGTCACCGGCACTCAGTACACTCGGCTGTCGTGTCACCGACACTCAGTACACTCGGCTGTCGTGTCACCGGCACCCAGTACACTCGGCTGTCGTGTCACCGGCACTCAGTACACTCGGCTGTCGTGTCACCGGCACTCAGTACACTCGGCTGTCGTGTCACCGACACTCAGTACACTCGGCTGTCGTGTCACCGACACTCAGTACACTCGGCTGTCGTGTCACCGGCACCCAGTACACTCGGCTGTCGTGTCACCGGCACTCGGTACACTCGGCTGTCGTGTCACCGGCACACCGGCACCCAGTACACTCGGCTGTCGTGTCACCGGCACTCTGTACACTCGGCTGTCGTGTCACCGGCACTCGGTACACTCGGCTGTCGTGTCACCGGCACTCAGTACACTCGGCTGTCGTGTCACCGGCACTCAGTACACTCGGCTGTCGTGTCACCGGCACTCAGTACACTCGGCTGTCGTGTCACCGGCACTCAGTACACTCGGCTGTCGTGTCACCGGCACTCGGTACACTCGGCTGTCGTGTCACCGGCACCCAGTACACTCGGCTGTCGTGTCACCGGCACCCAGTACACTCGGCTGTCGTGTCACCGGCACTCTGTACACTCGGCTGTCGTGTCACCGGCACTCAGTACACTCGGCTGTCGTGTCACCGACACCCAGTACACTCGGCTGTCGTGTCACCGGCACTCAGTACACTCGGCTGTCGTGTCACCGGCACCCAGTACACTCGGCTGTCGTGTCACCGACACTCAGTACACTCGGCTGTCGTGTCACCGACACTCAGTACACTCGGCTGTCGTGTCACCGGCACCCAGTACACTCGGCTGTCGTGTCACCGACACTCAGTACACTCGGCTGTCGTGTCACCGGCACTCAGTACACTCGGCTGTCGTGTCACCGGCACCCAGTACACTCGGCTGTCGTGTCACCGGCACTCAGTACACTCGGCTGTCGTGTCACCGGCACCCAGTACACTCGGCTGTCGTGTCACCGGCACTCTGTACACTCGGCTGTCGTGTCACCGACACTCAGTACACTCGGCTGTCGTGTCACCGGCACTCTGTACACTCGGCTGTCGTGTCACCGACACCCAGTACACTCGGCTGTCGTGTCACCGACACTCAGTACACTCGGCTGTCGTATCACCGGCACCCAGTACACTCGGCTGTCGTGTCACCGACACTCAGTACACTCGGCTGTCGTGTCACCGACACTCCTCCTGTCGTGTCACCGGCACTCGGTACACTCGGCTGTCGTGTCACCGGCACTCAGTACACTCGGCTGTCGTGTCACCCGGTACACTCCTGTCGTGTCACCGGCACTCCCAGTACACTCGGCTGTCGTGTCACCGACACTCAGTACACTCGGCTGTCGTGTCACCGGCACTCAGTACACTCGGCTGTCGTGTCACCGACACTCAGTACACTCGGCTGTCGTGTCACCGACACCCAGTACACTCGGCTGTCGTGTCACCGACACTCAGTACACTCGGCTGTCGTGTCACCGGCACTCTGTACACTCGGCTGTCGTGTCACCGGCACCCAGTACACTCGGCTGTCGTGTCACCGGCACTCAGTACACTCGGCTGTCGTGTCACCGGCACCCAGTACACTCGGCTGTCGTGTCACCGGCACCCAGTACACTCGGCTGTCGTGTCACCGGCACCCAGTACACTCGGCTGTCGTGTCACCGGCACTCAGTACACTCGGCTGTCGTGTCACCGGCACCCAGTACACTCGGCTGTCGTGTCACCGACACTCAGTACACTCGGCTGTCGTGTCACCGACACTCAGTACACTCGGCTGTCGTGTCACCGGCACTCGGTACACTCGGCTGTCGTGTCACCGGCACCCAGTACACTCGGCTGTCGTGTCACCGGCACCCAGTACACTCGGCTGTCGTGTCACCGACACTCAGTACACTCGGCTGTCGTGTCACCGGCACCCAGTACACTCGGCTGTCGTGTCACCGACACCCACTCGGCTGTGTGTCACCGACACCTCGGCTGTCGTGTCACCGACACCCAGTACACTCGGCTGTCGTGTCACCGGCACTCGGTACACTCGGCTGTCGTGTCACCGGCACTCGGTACACTCGGCTGTCGTGTCACCGACACCCAGTACACTCGGCTGTCGTGTCACCGGCACTCTGTACACTCGGCTGTCGTGTCACCGGCACTCAGTACACTCGGCTGTCGTGTCACGAACGGTGTCACCGACACCAGTACACTCGGCTGTCGTGTCACCGGACCACCCAGTACACTCGGCTGTCGTGTCACCGCAGTACACTCGGCTGTCGTGTCACCGGCACCAGTACACTCGGCTGTCGTGTCACCGGCACTCGGTACACTCGGCTGTCGTGTCACCGGCACTCTGTACACTCGGCTGTCGTGTCACCGGCACTCGGTACACTCGGCTGTCGTGTCACCGGCACTCGGTACACTCGGCTGTCGTGTCACCGGCACTCAGTACACTCGGCTGTCGTGTCACCGGCACTCTGTACACTCGGCTGTCGTGTCACCGGCACTCAGTACACTCGGCTGTCGTGTCACCGGCACTCAGTACACTCGGCTGTCGTGTCACCGGCACCCAGTACACTCGGCTGTCGTGTCACCGACACCCAGTACACTCGGCTGTCGTGTCACCGGCACTCTGTACACTCGGCTGTCGTGTCACCGGCACCCAGTACACTCGGCTGTCGTGTCACCGGCACCCAGTACACTCGGCTGTCGTGTCACCGGCACTCAGTACACTCGGCTGTCGTGTCACCGGCACCCAGTACACTCGGCTGTTGTGTCACCGGCACTCAGTGCTGTCGTGTCACCGACACCAAGTACACTCGGCTGTCGTGTCACCGGCACTCAGTACACTCGGCTGTCGTGTCACCGGCACTCAGTACACTCGGCTGTCGTGTCACCGGCACCCAGTACACTCGGCTGTCGTGTCACCGACACTCAGTACACTCGGCTGTCGTGTCACCGGCACTCAGTACACTCGGCTGTCGTGTCACCGGCACTCGGTACACTCGGCTGTCGTGTCACCGGCACTCGGTACACTCGGCTGTCGTGTCACCGGCACTCAGTACACTCGGCTGTCGTGTCACCGGCACCCAGTACACTCGGCTGTCGTGTCACCGACACTCAGTACACTCGGCTGTCGTGTCACCGGCACTCGGTACACTCGGCTGTCGTGTCACCGGCACCCAGTACACTCGGCTGTCGTGTCACCGGCACTCGGTACACTCGGCTGTCGTGTCACCGGCACTCAGCACACTCGGCTGCCGTGTCACCGGCAGTCGGTACACTCGGCTGTCGTGTCACCGGCACCCGGTACACTTGGCTTTCGTGTGTCACCGGCACTCGGTACACTCGGCTGTCGTGTCACCGGCATTCAGTACACTCGGCTGTCGGTCGATTCCGGCTCAGCGGTGCCCGCGGCGACGTCGGTATCGATGACGGGGCGGCGACACGAGAACGTGGCCGACGACCCAGGGTCTTTGCTGACGGGCAGGAGACTCCACCGACGGGCAGGAGACTCCGCCGACGGGCATAGGACGTGGCTGATGGGCAGATGACGCGGCTGACGGGCCGGGGACGCGGCTGACGGGCCGGAGATGTGGCTGACGGGCAGAGGACATGGCTGACGGGCAGAGGACGCGGCTGACGGGCAGAGGACGCGGCTGACGGGCCGGGGACGCGGCTGACGGGCAGAGGACGCGGCTGACGGGCCGGGGACGCGGCTGACGGGCCGGGGACGCGGCTGACGGGCAGAGGACGCGGCTGACGGGCAGGGGACGCGGCTGACGGGCAGAGGACGCGGCTGACGGGCCGGGGACGCGGCTGACGGGCAGATGACGCGGCTGACGGGCCGGGGACGCGGCTGACGGGCAGAGGACGCGGCTGACGGGCCGGGGACGCGGCTGACGGGCAGAGGACGCGGCTGACGGCAGAGGACGCGGCTGATGGGCAGAGGATGCGGATGACGAGCAGAGGACGCGGCTGACGGGCCGGGGACGCGGCTGACGGGCAGAGGATGTGGCTGACGGGCAGAGGATGTGGCTGACGGGCCTGAGAAGTGACGGGAAGCCGCTTGTCTCCGACTAGATTGTCTCCTCTTCACACAGCCCGGTGGACGCTGGTGTGAGCCACTCGGTGGTTTCTGGTATGAGAGGTGTGGAATTTCCTCGATTTATGAAGCTACGTTTTTCCCCGAGGTTTGAGTGTCTGCTATTGCGCCTGCGCCTTGTCCTCAGGGTGCGAGAGCTGTTCACGGGCACAGATATTGAGTCTGGCAGCGGTAACACGGAACAGATACTGCGCGTGGATCACGCTGCTACCCTGCTGGATGTAACACGGCTTCTACAAGCCCTCCAAAGCGAAGCCATATCCTTTGCATGCGTTCTCACATACCAGGCACTGATGAGTAGTGTTTGGGGAGTTGTGCAGCCGCCTTCCGGCCAAAGTTGAAAGAGTGCGGCCACAACTGGCGACGTCATTATCACGGAGAAGTCCGCGTGACAAGGCCCTGGTGGTGGATTGGAGTTTAGGGGCGCATCGACATCTAGGGCCATTTTGGGCCCATGTGTAACAAGGCCCTACATGTGCAGCGGCACACCATCCACACAACGCAGGGCCATACGTTGGCTGCTGGCTGGGGGTAAGCTACGCACCGCTATAGTCTCACCGGCACCGTTGCCATTACGGCCGGGTTTGAAGACTGATAATCGTCTTTTAGCCGCCAGAAAAGGAACGTAGCCAGCCGGGCCTTCACGCATTTCAGAGTCGTATTGCTTTGCGATGATTTACATTATAATTACAAATTGAGCACATGAATGCAGCGTGATTCTTTGGCTGCGGTGAATACTACTTTAGAGGTTCGGGCCTGCCTTCTCCCCTTCGTCATTTTATATCATGTTTTCTTGTTTTTTGTTTGGTCCAACCATGGTGCTTGGATTCAACATTAAAAACCAGGTACGATTGCTGAGCGATACAGTATCTGCAGCGAGAAATTGAGCGTTGTGTGTGGTGCTTTGCTTTCATGCCCTCTATGATAAAATATGATTGGATGGAATGATATTAATTAGTCAACATCTGTCACACACTATGCCAAACTATCCCACACTATGCCACACTTTGCCACACTATGCACCGATAATCAGAAATGAAACTGATCGCATCTTGTTCGTCATCGGCCCAACATGACATCTTGTTGGTCCACAATATTATTTCATTTCGCTGTCTGAATGGCCTGTAACAGCTTTACGGTTCGCTATCTGACCAAACACCTAGCGCGACAACAATACCCGACCAAACCCTTTGTAGAGGTACACAGCGCTACAACAATACCCGGCCAAACCCTCTGCAGAGGTACGCAGCGTGACAACAATGCCCAACCAAACCCTCTGCAGAGGTACGCAGCGCGACAACAATACCCGACCAAACCCTCTGCAGAGGTACGCAGCGCGACAACAATACCCGACCAAACCCTCTGCAGAGGTACGCAGCGCGACAACAATACCCGACCAAACCCTCTGCAGAGGTACGCAGCGCGACAACAATAACCGACCAAACCCTCTGTAGAGATACGCAGCGCGACAACAATACCCGACCAAACCCTCTGTAGAGGTACGCAGCGCGACAACAATACCCGACCAAACCCTCAGCCCAGGAACACAGTGCCGCAGCTATGTGTAGTAGCCTGGCGGATTGTGCTGTGCGGCAGCCATACCTGCGTACGCGTGTCATTCCATACACCCGATTAACGTAGAGCGCCATCGATATCATCGTTTGAAATTGGCCTGCAAACGTCTCGGGGCTCGTGCAGCGTGTGACGAGCCCCACGGATGTCTAACACAGTTCGTGTCTCCCACTTTACGTTGCGGCCAACACGCACACGGACTGTACATTTCACATCGACTTGGATACGGACAGCGGTGACTCACATCTGGACCGCTGCCACTTGCTCGGCCCTGACCCGCTTTGATCGCACGACATTCCCGTCGGCTATGTGTCAGGCAAGGGCACATACACTGCTGCACTTGCCAGTCGGGCTCCGAACATTGGTGGCAGTCGTGCACTAATGTACTTAGCATCGATCGTCAAACGGGGTAGCAACGCCTGACCCCCTCCCCCCCCGGCATACCGCCTACGGCGCTGCATATCCCGCTGAAAAACGTTCATTGGGCACACACGTTAATAGACGGGGCCTAGGCTCCATAGAAAGCTATTAACAGACAACGGCAAACATGCTCCATGGCGTCGACAATTACAACGGTACAGATGCTCGATGGCGTCGACAATAACAACGGCAAACATGCTCGATGGCGTCGACAATAACAACGGCAAACATGCTCGATGGCGTCGACAATAACAACGGCAAACACGCTCGATGGCGTCGACAATGACAACGGTGAAGATGCTCGATGGCGTCGACAATAACAACTGTAAACATGCTCGATGGCGTCGACAATAACAACGGTAAAGATGCTCGATGGCGTCGACAATAACAACGGTAAAGATGTTCGATGGCATCGACGTCCGGTATAAATTCGTCCCATTTGGCTCCTGAGCGTGCAGCATGGCCCCACCAGTGAATAGACTGGTTCTCAGAACCAAAGCTGACCAGCGCATTGAGATGATTGAATGTATGTTCGGACAATTACCTGCACAAACTTCAAGCCAGAGTGTGATTCGGGCGCCTCGTCATGCACTTTCATGGAGGAGGCGGATAATTCAACTTGAGCAAGATCTGAAAGTGATGCGAGTGCGGGCGATTTGTGCTCGCCATGCGGCGACAGTCGTGTCGTGTCGGGTCAGGTCAGGTCAGGTCAGGCTCGATAAGGTAGCGCACCAACAGCTTAGCTGGACGGACTGTCCGGGGGGGGGTTACCATCGGATCGATTCCGTTTGGAAGTGGTCCGGCAGCTAACGACCAATTACTTTCTACACCCGTGTTTCCGCCTCACACAAAATGTATTCACCCGACTAAAAGTAACCGCCAGTGCTGTTCAGCTGATCTGAAAGCATTGTCGAAACTGAGCTCATTCCGAACGTCAATTATCTCGTGACGTGACCAATTTGATTATTTGAAGCCTGCAGGTAAGAACATGCTACTAGTGGCCATATCAAAGTGCCGGACGGGGGCCTATGCCGCTGTATTGGTATTGCCGGTCGGGCACATATGCCGCTGTATTGGTATTGCCGGACGGGGGCCTATGCCGCTGTATTGGTATTGCCGGACGGAGGTCTATGCCGCTGTATTGGTATTGCCGGACGGAGGTCTATGCCGCTGCATTGGTATTGCCGGTCGAGCACATATGCCGCTGTATTGGTATTGCCGGACGGAGGTCTGTGCCGCTGCATTGGTATTGCCGGACGGAGGTCTATGCCGCTGCATTGGTATTGCCGGTCGAGCACATATGCCGCTGTATTGGTATTGCCGGACGGAGGTCTGTGCCGCTGCATTGGTATTGCCGGACGGAGGTCTATGCCGCTGTATTGGTATTGCCGGTCGGGCACATATGCCGCTGTATTGGTATTGCCGGACGGAGGTCTGTGCCGCTGTATTGGTATTGCCGGACGGAGGTCTATGCCGCTGTATTGGTATTGCCGGACGGGGGCCTATGCCGCTGTATTGGTATTGCCGGACGGGCACATATGCCGCTGTATTGGTATTGCCGGACGGAGGCCTATGCCGCTGTATTGGTATTGCCGGACGGAGGTCTATGCCGCTGCATTGGTATTCAGTTCAGCGAGGTGGAGTGCTGCCACCTGGCGGGACTTGTGGGAGTTGTGGGAGTTTCCGTGTTGCCAAAGTTTGGCATCTGTTTGTCGAGAAGTTCCGTTTGTCCGATTAGTTCACATCGTGTTGAGGTCACGCAGGTTGTGGCTCCCAGTGGGTTCAGGCGCCAGCCTTAGGAGCTAAGTAGCCTCAGACGAACAGCAATGCAGCATTACTGATAGCATGCCGCTTTGTTAATGAATAGAGCAGTACCATTGCTCCAGCATTTTCCTTGGTGTTGACGATTAATGGATGTAAATACTTTACTGCAGGAAATTGGCCTGGAAGAAGTGGACTCATTTCTCCCAAAAGAAAAAACTATCGCTTTAAAGAAATGCTACTCATCGTTCACATAGATGAGAAATATCTGGTTTAAGTTGGACAATTTAGGGACCACGGCAGACTTTCAGAGAGACGATACACATCTGGTTCAAGTCGGACAATCTGGAGACAGTGGCAGACTTGGCTCTCCTTTCGATGCACTGGTGGCTGTGATAGTAGTTACCAGCTGTTTCTCGCTTCAGCAAGATAAAGGGGGTGTCGTAAGGATGAAACGTTAAAGAAGCCATTTGAAGTGTCAAGCAATGATAGAACTGATTGATTCAAAATGCGTCGGATGGGCCAAACCATAGAGTTCATGTCATGAACAGATATCCGTGAATATGCTTCGAGTAAACACAAGCTCGGGATAGCAAGGTGGGCGCCGATTCGCGGTCTTGTCACTCATTTTTTTAAACCAATAGCAGCTACCCATAAGATAACTAAAAGTCGAGCGCTTCCCTAGGCGACTGCTGGCCACACTGTGGCCTCGGGGAGCGACACCCACCTGACAACAGGTGAGGCTACACGCCGCGGCGGCCCGCTCCACGCGAGTCCGCCACTCGACCCTGGCACCTCGGTGACCGCTGGCAATCCTCCGCAGGCAGGCAGTGTGGTCGGCGCTGTGACCTCCCGTGACCTCGCGGCACCACCCTGGAGGTGTGTGAGCAGTCCGCCATCAGCCATTGGCCTGATGCCGCTGCGGCGGAGACCATGGCCAGCGAGACCTTCCTGGACCGCAGTCTCACCGCCATCGACTGGCTACCACAGGTCAGCTGGGAGGCGCTGCTGTGGTGGCGCTGCTGTGGTGGTGCTGCTGTGGTGGTGCTGTGGTGGCGCTGCTGTGGTGGTGCTGTGGAGGCGCTGCTGTGGTGGCGCTGCTGTAATGGGGCTGCTGTGGTGGTGCTGCTGTGGTGGGGCTGCTGTGGTGGGGCTGCTGTGGTGGGGCTGCTGTGGTGGCGCTGCTGTGGTGGTGCTGCTGTGGTGGGGCTGCTGTGGTGGCGCTGCTGTGGTGGCGCTGCTGTGGTGGTGCTGCTGTGGTGGTGCTGTGGTGGCGCTGCTGTGGTGGCGCTGCTGTGGTGGCGCTGCTGTGGTGGCGCTGCTGTGGTGGGGCTGCTGTGGTGGCGCTGCTGTGGTGGTGCTGCTGTGGTGGTGCTGCCGTGGTGGTGCTGCTGTGGTGGTGCTGGTGTGGTAGTGCTGCTGTGATGGCGCTGCTGTAGTGGTGCTGGTGTGGTGGCGCTGCTGTGGTGGCGCTGCTGTGGTGGTGCTGCTGTGGTGGTGCTGGTGCTGCTGTAATGGGGCTGCTGTGGTGAGGGTGGTGTGGTGGTTCTGCTGTGGTGGTGCTGCTGTCGTGGTGCTGCTGTCGTGGTGCTGCTGTCGTGGTGCTGCTGTCGTGGTGCTGCTGTCGTGGTGCTGCTGTCGTGGTGCTGCTGTCGTGGTGCTGCTGTCGTGGTGCTGCTGTCGTGGTGCTGCTGTCGTGGTGCTGCTGTCGTGGTGCTGCTGTCGTGGTGCTGCTGTCGTGGTGCTGCTGTCGTGGTGCTGCTGTCGTGGTGCTGCTGTCGTGGTGCTGCTGTCGTGGTGCTGCTGTCGTGGTGCTGCTGTCGTGGTGCTGCTGTCGTGGTGCTGCTGTCGTGGTGCTGCTGTCGTGGTGCTGCTGTCGTGGTGCTGCTGTCGTGGTGCTGCTGTCGTGGTGCTGCTGTCGTGGTGCTGCTGTCGTGGTGCTGCTGTCGTGGTGCTGCTGTGGTGGTGCTGCTGTCGTGGTGCTGCTGTGGTGGTGCTGCTGTGGTGGTGCTGCTGTGGTGGTGCTGCTGTGGTGGTGCTGCTGTGGTGGTGCTGCTGTGGTGGTGCTGCTGTGGTGGTGCTGCTGTCGTGGTGCTGCTGTCGTGGTGCTGCTGTCGTGGTGCTGTTGTCGTGGTGCTGTTGTCGTGGTGCTGCTGTGGTAGTGCTGCTGTGGTGGTGCTGCTGTGGTGGTGCTGCTGTGGTGGTGCTGCTGTGGTGGTGCTGCTGTGGTGGTGCTGCTGTGGTGGTGCTGCTGTGGTGGTGCTGCTGTGGTGGTGCTGCTGTGGTGGTGCTGCTGTGGTGGTGCTGCTGTGGTGGTGGTGCTGTCGTGGTGCTGCTGTCGTGGTGCTGCTGTCGTGGTGCTGCTGTCGTGGTGCTTCTGTGGTAGGGTTTCTGTGTGGCTCTCTGCTGTGGTACTGCTGTGTTGGTGCTGTGGCATAGATGCTGTGTTGCGTATGCTATAGCTGCTATGGCGGTATGTGGGGAGGGGGAAGGGGACCGTTATCCGAGGTAGACAAGGGTGCCTCAAGCGAATTTCACGAGGATAAACATTTCGACTTACCTAACAAATTACTTAAAGGAAGATTCGTCCCAACGTACTTAACGCTCGTGCCAACAATTTCGTGGGAATGACATTACCAACCACTTCACTCTGCCACTTCGGCTGCAGTGTATGGCTATTGCTGACAGGTCCTGCTCTGTTATGCCCGTATCCCCCGAGACACCTTGCAGCAAGGTGAACACCACAAGGACATGCATGGAGCTGTCGGTCTCATCTTCCTAGCCAGATTGGTGTGCGTTCCCGGGGCCTGGATGGTGCGGGCGTTTGGCGGTGATTTCAGCAGCGATGTTGAACTTTGCAATCTATTTTGTGATTTAATTTAGCCTTTGCACCAGTAGGATAGCTTGCTGGGCTCCGCGGTGATTAATACTTGTTTTGTCCGTTCGTTTTCTCTCTGGTGATTTTCTTCAGTGTTCCAGAGATTCCAGGTGGTGCTTTTGCATGACGCTGCTGTGTTCTAGGTCATGTTTTCCATGCATCGCCATTAGCCTAATTTACTTTTTTATATTGAGGTGATGTTTGGCCAAAAATAAGTGGTATCAAAAACACCACGAGTCAGCATTACACCTTCACCAGCGCGTACACTTGTATCGTTTCTGTGGGGCTCTCGGTGCATCACTACAATCATTATATTGTTGAATGTATATTGGTGCAGAACACTACAGCCAGGCGATTAGTCATCCCTGTTAAGATGATTAATGGCACACCCCAGCCCTGGAGCGAGCCACGGCCTACACCCGAATAGATGGAGCGGTGTAATGTATGCTTTAGCTATGGGGTTCCCAAGACCCATAACGTTCTTATTTGGTCTAAAACATACAGGAAACACATCAGCAGTGTGCGTGTGGAAATGCCCCTTCAAACGAAGAAAAAGAATCACCTTTGGAAGGTGAAAGTCAACCAGCAAAATATTGCACGGAGAGTGTGTTTTGTTTTCTAAACCGTTATCCATGAACGTGTGACCAGGGATTGCCCCCCCCCAATCAATCCAAATGCATAGGTACACCCAATTGTGTATTTCACTGCATAATTATTTGAACGATACAGACCCGAAGACCGATTCCCAGCTTGCCTTGCACTTAATAGACGCATAGCACACGCCCAAACGCTGCATTGTGCCTCTGTTTCGCTGTCAATGCCGAATACCCGGGAGGCGTTGGACGAGTCGCAATGCACCGCCTCGAGTCGATACATTGCGCTGCGGCGCCAATCAGCAGCGGCCGCGGCGCCAATCAGCAGCGGCCGCGGCGCCAATCAGCAGAGGCCGCGGCGCCAATCAGCAGCGGCCGCGGCGCCAATCAGCAGCGGCCGCGGCGCCAATCAGCGGCGGCCGCGGCACCAATCAGCAGCGGCCGCGGCACCAATCAGCAGCGGCCGCGGCGCCAGTCAGCAGCGGCCGCGGCACCAATCAGCAGCGGCCGCGGCGCCAATCAGCAGCGGCCGCAGCGCCAATCAGCAGGGGCCGCGGCGCCAATCAGCAGAGGCCGCGGCGCCAATCAGCAGCGGCCGCGGCACCAATCAGCAGCGGCCGCGGCGCCAATCAGCAGCGGCCGCGGCGCCAATCAGCAGCGGCCGCGGCACCAATCAGCAGCGGCCGCGGCGCCAATCAGCAGCGGCCGCGGCGCCAATCAGCAGCGGCCGCGGCGCCAATCAGCAGCGGCCGCGGCGCCAATCAGCAGCGGCCGCGGCGCCAATCAGCAGCGGCCGCGGCGCGGTGTCGTGCCACGACAGCGTTACAGCCCGTCAGCGGCCCGAATGGCAGCCGTAGGACGTCATACGTGCCGCCGCCTGAGGCCATTCTCCGCGACCTTTCCAAACGGCTCATTCCGTACCGCAGCTATCGGGTTTCGATGACGTAGCCGGTGGGTACGTGCGTGATATCGATGGACGCATTAGCGCAGCCACGTTGCTGACGCCGGCGACAAACTGGTGGTAGGTCGCAATTCCTGGGCCGAAAATGAGGAAGGATTCAGCTCAGGGGTCTGGCATATCTTCAGATATGACAGTCCGGTTTATTTTCCGGCATATCCTTAGCTGTGACAGTTATATTTATCATGAGCGGAAGCGGCCTGGCATAGCTTCACCTCAGACTATTTGATATATTCGCAGCTCAGCCAGTCTGGCATAATCTAAACTGATACTTCGTAGTGTGTCCTTAATTATTGTGGCATGGCAACAGAGATCAGATTGTTTGGTATATTCTCCGCTTAGATATTGCGGCATATACTAAGCCGAAAATATACCAAACTATCTGATCTTGGATGCCATACCACGCTCATTAAGGACACTACGAAGTCTCAGTTTAGATTATGCCAGACTGCCTGAGCTGCGAATATAGCAAATAGTCTGAGGTGAAGCTATGCCAGGCAGAATCCGCTCAGAATAAACCGGACTGTCACAGCCAAGGATATGGCAGAAAATAAGCCGGACTGGCACAGCTGACGATATGTCAGAGAATAGACCAGACTGTCACATCTGAAGATGTGCCAGACACCTGGGCTGAATCCTTCGTTTTCGGCCCAGGAATTGCGACCTACGACCAGTTTGTCGCCGCCGTCAGCATCGCGGCTGCGCTAATGCGTCCATCGATATCACGGACGTACCCAACGGCTGCGTCATCAAAACCCGATAGCTGCGGTACGGAATGAGCCGTTTGGAAAGGTCGCCGAGGAATGACCTCAAGCGGACTGCCTGACTGGCCTGCAATATTGTTATTCTAGCTAGTCTGGTGTATTCTCAACCGAGACATAATATGGTGGACAGTCAGATCGGCGTCGCCAACACTGGCTGCGAGATTCCCAGCGGAATCGATCTAGTAGAATAGCGCAGCCAAGCTTTTGCTGAGGGGGCACAAAAATGCGATGAAGAAGATAAAGCTCATGTCGAAAATTTTCAGCTTTACGTGGTGATAATCTCTACATTTCTCGTTTCATCTAGTGTATCTTTGGGTGACAAGGGAGGGGGTTCTGCGTCTCTGATCTTATATATCTTCAATTCAGCCGATCTAGCATATCATCAGCTGAGAGGGTCTGCTATGTGCTTAGTTCAGACTGTCCGATAGATCCTAGCTCAGCCGGCCTGGTGCATACATCATCAGCCGGGACAGTCTGGTACATTGTTAGCTCAAACTGTCTGCCATATCGTCAGCTTAGACGGTCTAGTATATCCCCATCTGAGACGGTCTGGTACATCCCCAGCTCAGACAGTGTGGTATATCCCACATTCAGACGGTATTGTATATTCTCTAGCTCAGATGGTCTGGTATATTCTCCAGCTCAGACGGTCTGGTATATTCTCAGCTCAGACGGTCTGGTATATTCTCAGCTCAGACGGTCTGGTATATCCCCAGCTCAGACGATCTAGCATATTCTCAGCTCAGACGGTGTGGTATATTCTCAGCTCAGACGGTCTGGTATATCCCCAGCTGAGACGGTCTGGTATATTCTCAGTTGAGAAAGTGTGGTACATCCCCAGCTCAGGCTGTCTGGTGTATTCTCAGCTCAGACTGTCTGGTGTATTCTCAGCTCAGACTATCTGGTGTATTCTCAGCTCAGACTATCTGGTGTATTCTCAGCTCAGACTGTTTGGTATATTCTCAGCTCAGCGCCAAGAAGACGCTATGCCAGACGGTGGCGGCGGCCGCAGACATTTTGAACGACGGCCGCAGTCAAATCGCTCAGGCTGACTCAACCGGAGACAGTCAGCTGACCAATGGGAAGCCGCCGTACAGGTCAGTAGCCAACCGGAGACAGTCAGCTGACCAACGGGAAGCCGCCGTACGGGTCAGTAGCCAGCTGCGAGACAGTCAGCTGACCAATGGGAAGCCGCCGTACAGGTCAGTACCCAACCGGAGACAGTCAGCTGACCAATGGGAAGCCGCCGTACAGGTCAGTAGCCAACCGGAGACAGTCAGCTGACCAATGGGAAGCCGCCGTACAGGTCAGTAGCCAACCGGAGACAGTCAGCTGACCAATGGGAAGCCGCCGTACAGGTCAGTAGCCAACCGGAGACAGTCAGCTGACCAATGGGAAGCCGCCGTACAGGTCAGTACCCAACCGGAGACAGTCAGCTGACCAATGGGAAGCCGCCGTACAGGTCAGTACCCAACCGGAGACAGTCAGCTGACCAATGGGAAGCCGCCGTACAGGTCAGTACCCAACCGGAGACAGTCAGCTGACCAATGGGAAGCCGCCGTACAGGTCAGTAGCCAGCCGGAGACAGTCAGCTGACCAATGGGAAGCCGCCGTACAGGTCAGTGGCCAGCCGGAGACAGTCAGCTGACCAATGGGAAGCCGCCGTACAGGTCAGTAGCCAACCGGAGACAGTCAGCTGACCAATGGGAAGCCGCCGTACAGGTCAGTGGCCAGCCGGAGACAGTCAGCTGACCAATGGGAAGCCGCCGTACAGGTCAGTGGCCAGCCGGAGAGCTGACCAATGGGAAGCCGCCGTACAGAAAAAGTCAGCTGACCAATGGGAAGCCGCCGTACAGGTCAGTACCCAACCGGAGACAGTCAGCTGACCAATGGGAAGCCGCCGTACAGGGAAAGACGCGTACAGGTCAGGAGACAGTCAGCTGACCAATGGGAAGCCGCCGTACAGGTCAGTACCCAACCGGAGACAGTCAGCTGACCAATGGGAAGCCGCCGTACAGGTCAGTACTCAACCGGAGACAGTCAGCTGACCAATGGGAAGCCGCCGTACAGGTCAGTACTCAACCGGAGACAGTCAGCTGACCAATGGGAAGCCGCCGTACAGGTCAGTACCCAACCGGAGACAGTCAGCTGACCAACGGGAAGCCGCCGTACAGGTCAGTAGCCAACCGGAGACAGCCAGCTGACCAATGGGAAGCCGCCGTACAGGTCAGTACCCAACCGGAGACAGTCAGCTGACCAACGGAAGCCCGTACAGGTCAGTGCCAACCGGAAACAGACAGCTGACCAATGGGAAGCCGCCGTACAGGTCAGTAGCCAACCGGAGACAGTCAGCTGACCAATGGGAAGCCGCCGTACAGGTCAGTGGCCAACCGGAGACAGTCAGCTGACCAATGGGAAGCCGCCGTACAGGTCAGTACCCAACCGGAGACAGTCAGCTGACCAATGGGAAGCCGCCGTACAGGTCAGTGGCCAACCGGAGACAGTCAGCTGACCAATGGGAAGCCGCCGTACAGGTCAGTAGCCAGCCGGAGACAGTCAGCTGACCAATGGGAAGCCGCCGTACAGGTCAGTAGCCAACCGGAGACAGTCAGCTGACCAATGGGAAGCCGCCGTACAGGTCAGTACCCAACCGGAGACAGTCAGCTGACCAATGGGAAGCCTACAGTACCCAACCGGAGACAGTCAGCTGACCAATGGGAAGCCGCCGTACAGGTCAGTAGCCAGCCGGAGACAGTCAGCTGACCAATGGGAAGCCGCCGTACAGGTCAGTGGCCAACCGGAGACAGTCAGCTGACCAATGGGAAGCCGCCGTACAGGTCAGTGGCCAGCCGGAGACAGTCAGCTGACCAATGGGAAGCCGCCGTACAGGTCAGTAGCCAACCGGAGACAGTCAGCTGACCAATGGGAAGCCGCCGTACAGGTCAGTAGCCAACCGGAGACAGTCAGCTGACCAATGGGAAGCCGCCGTACAGGTCAGTACCCAACCGGAGACAGCCAGCTGACCAATGGGAAGCCGCCGTACAGGTCAGTACCCAACCGGAGACAGTCAGCTGACCAATGGGAAGCCGCCGTACAGGTCAGTGGCCAGCCGGAGACAGTCAGCTGACCAATGGGAAGCCGCCGTACAGGTCAGTAGCCCAGCCGGAAGGTCAGCTGGCCAACCGGAGACAGTCAGCTGACCAATGGGAAGCCGCCGTACAGGTCAGTGGCCAGCCGGAGACAGTCAGCTGACCAATGGGAAGCCGCCGTACAGGTCAGTAGCCAGCCGGAGACAGTCAGCTGACCAATGGGAAGCCGCCGTACAGGTCAGTAGCGAGCGGCCATACATGCCAGTGGTCAACAGTCGGACAGCACATTGACACAACGGCCACCGCTCCCACGCGGTCCATCCAAGCCAGTGTTTGACGGACATACTGGTCAGGAGCCAACAGCCATACCGAGGTCAGCGGCCAACGACCACACCGAGATCAGCGGCCAACGGCCATACCGAGATCAGCGGTCAACGGTCATACCGAGGTCAGCGTCCAACGACCACACCGAAGTCAGTGGCCAACGGCCATACCGAGATCAGCGGTCAACGGTCATACCGAGGTCAGCGGCCAACGACCATACCGAAGTCAGTGTCCAACGGCCATACCGAGATCAGCGGTCAACGGTCATACCGAGGTCAGCGGCCAAAGGTCAACCGTGGTCAGCGACAAACGGCCATACCGAAGTTAGCGGCCAACGGTCATACAGGTGGCCAGCCAGTCATATGACTGGCCGACCGGTCATACGACTGAACACTGTGGTCGGTGGCTATGTAGGCCATTATTCAAAGATGGGATGTTGATGGTAGCTCTGGCAGACATGCAGGCCATTGCATTACACGCAGTCATCGGCTATGATTGCCATGCAGGTCAGCAAGCTTTACAGCCCACTGGCGTTTCCAGGCGGGGGGGGGGGGGGGTGGAGCGAAGGGGGAAGCGAAGGGGGAGCCGGCCCCTGGCGGGTCTGAGGGGACCATTGAACCTCGAGGGGTCCAAGAGGGCACCTTAAGGGATATGCGGCGATATATAGCAGGACAAAAATGCATCTGATAGTGTGGAAAGGGCTCCTGAGACCTGAAGACGTCCACCTTGAAGACTGGCAAAGGCCATACAGACAAGATGGGTCCTTAAGAGTAGGGGAGGGCCATGGTGGATAAAGGCGGCCCTGTGAACCAGAAAGGTATGAACTTGGATGCTCCTGGTGTTGGGAGGAGCCGGTGAGGGAACAATACTGGACAGCTAAAGAGAGTTCCTGTGGGGTGGGCTTGCGATTGTCATGAGAAATTATCAAAGCCCGCTTCGGAGCTATATCGTCCTCTACATACATCATATATATTGTGTGCGTATGTGCAAGTGTGTATACATGGGGACCTTTTAAAAACAAAGTGCCAGGAATCCGAGGAGCATTGAAAAAGTGAGTGAGGTTTAGGCGGGAAGCCCTAAGTAGGGAGGGACCCTCTTCAGATGACTTCCCACCTGAACGAAACCCTAGCTACGCCACTGGCACTGCCAGGTAAGAGCCACCACTGGCTTCCGACAGGCTGGTGTACCGACTATATCGACATATGCACACTGCCAGGTAAGAGCCGCTGCTGGCTTCCGACAGGCTGATATACTGATTATCTCGACATATACACACTGCCAGGTAAGAGCCGCTGCTGGCTTTCTGCAGGCTGGCGTACTGACTATATCGACATATTTAAGTTGCAGGCTTGGAAATCCCTGATTGAAATTATCTTCCAAGGAGAATTAAATGCAGTCTTATTCTTGAGAAAAAAAATTGGATTGCTGATTGGAGTGTTCCCGCGCAATCATTTCCGTGTTTTCTTGTTGTTATGGCGAGTGTTCCGATCCCCTATCGGGTGCACTTCATGTCAGCAGTCGCCGGACTTGCTGGTCAAGTCTGGGTGTAGTCTGCACACGCAGGCGCAGTTGTAGCCACTCATGAATCAGTCAAGCCAGACTTGAAGATCACAGACAGCGCGAGAGCGGAGGACGACCCGGCTCAGGCCAGAGTACGACCCGGCTCAGGTCAGAGGACGCCCCGGCTCAGGTCAGAGGACGACCCGGCTCAGGGCAGATGATGACTCAACTCATGACAGCGCAGGAGGTGACTACTTGAATCAGTGCCGGGCTGCTGGCTTCACACTAAGTATCCCCAGGTGCGACTTTAGCCTGCGGCTCGCACTGCTCAAATACGGCGGATTTTGAGCGCCGCGACGGACCGGCCGACTGCTACCAGAACTTCACTTACGCCCTGCACGACAGTAATTTCCCCTACGCCCTGCATCACCATAATTTCCCATACGCCGTGCACCACCAGAACTTCCATTACGACTTGCACCACCAGAATTCCCCATACGCCGTACATACATATGTCCGAAATATGGCCTCATTTGTGAGACGGGGCGATGCTAATGCAGCAGGCAAACACTAAGAATATTCGCATCAAGTGAGGACAGTAATCATCACGAGTTTCAGAAATGTCTTCAGGAGCAACTTTTAAAGACCTAGAACCTAGGTGGCCACTGAGGAAGTTGGTAGACTGCGGGGGTGGAGGGCGACGGGAATACTAGGTATTGGATACTCATGAAAACCGGGAATACACTCGTGAACGGCTGGCTCAGTTAGACCTCGATTGTTTGTAACAACTCAAAGGAAACTGCGACTAGTCTTGCGATCCTGTTGATGCAGAGGATTCCGTATTGGGTCGAGCTGCTTATAAGAAGGATTTTGATTGTTCGTTTGCCGATGTCATACCCGGTATCAGAGATGTCAGCAGGTTACGTCGTGCACATAGACGAACTCCCATATTTTGTGTGAGTCCGAATCACCGGAAAGTTGTCTGTCGCGATGACTCCTGGTGTATTTTATCGTATATAGTTCCCAGGAATATTGCACAACTTCGTCCCTGCACGACCGCAAACCCATCAATAGCTGAAAAATGAAGAGGCAGTAGAATGCCGTGACAAAGATGGATGCGAGCTGCATCGTCGCCCAAGGAATGGGATGTTTAAAGTGGAGTTATTACTTAATTATCGGACGGAGCCAAAGGAAAACGACTAGAGTTATTTCATTTGACGACAGTCAATTTAGTTGCGCTACCCCAATCGAAGTTCGGTATGGCCCGAGCCCCACTTTTGTGCGGCAAACTCATGTTCTGCGATGGCTGACAATTGGCGCCATTACCTCGTGGAAGCGCGCCAAATCACGGCGCGTCACCGCCCAATCGCACACGATAAAGGTCGCCCTGAACTGCTTGTGGCTCGCGTGACTGTTCTGGGTAGATGGTCTGGGCATTGGCCGGCCGCTGGAGTTGACGGCCAGAGACGACGGCCAGAGACGACGGCCAGAGACGACGGCCAGAGACGACGGCCAGAGACGACGGCCAGAGTTGACGGCCAGAGTTGACGGCCAGAGTTGACGGCCAGAGTTGACGGCCAGAGTTGACGGCCAGAGTTGACGGCCAGAGTTGACGCCCAGAGTTGACGCCCAGAGTTGACGCCCAGAGTTGACGCCCAGAGTTGACGGCCAGAGTTGACGCCCAGAGTTGACGCCCAGAGTTGACGCCCAGAGTTGACGCCCAGAGTTGACGGCCAGAGTTGACGGCCAGAGTTGACGGCCAGAGTTGACGGCCAGAGTTGACGGCCAGAGTTGACGGCCAGAGTTGACGGCCAGAGTTGACGGCCAGAGTTGACGGCCAGAGTTGGCGGCCAGAGTTGACGGCCAGAGTTGACGGCCAGAGTTGACGGCCAGAGACGACGGCCAGAGACGACGGTCAGAGTTGACGGTCAGAGTTGACGGCCAGAGTTGACGGCCAGAGTTGACGGCCAGAGTTGACGGCCAGAGTTGACGGCCAGAGTTGACGGCCAGAGTTGACCAGGGGCGGTCGGCCCATGTAAGGCACTAAGGCAGTACCTCACCTGAGTAGAGCTGGGAAGTATTGCATGTTATTTTCATAAAATGATGCTTTCATCCGCTGATTGGTTTGTTGGCTGGTTATTGATTTTACGACACATCGACCGTTGAGTCATGTAGCGTCGCCAATCTCTCACGCCGATTGATTGGTCGCGGGCGAAGAGTAGCGACAGGTGAGACCCGAACCCACAGCCTTTTGATTGTGGGTTCGGGTCTCACCCGTCTGTTAGGGGTAAGTTGCAAAACCACCTGATTGTGGGTTTTGCAACTTACCCCTAGACCACTCGTCCCCACTTTCATTCACTGAAAAAATGGCAAACTTAAAAAAACTTGAAACAAATATGCATTGGTGACTCACAATTATGGTGAAAATTAAAGTTCATTTACATAAAGACATAAAGACATAAAAGATTAGTGCAACTCTGAGCCACAAGGGCCCTTCTTGGTTGCACTCTGTACACTGAACCAGTTGCCCACCAAATCTGCCAATCAGCCCTCCCTGTAATACTGAAAAGCAAGCCCTCTATTCTTATAATGATTGTCTATGCTGTTTTTAAAGATGTTCAATGTGCTGCTACTGACGATGTTTTCTGGCAGCTGGTTCCAGTGTTCCACTACCCTGTTGGTGAAGAAAGTTTGCCTTAACCTTGTTCTGCTGTGGTTAATTTTAATTTTGAATTTATGACCTCTAATTGCATCATTTCTGTTAAATTCAAACATTTCCCCAAGGTATCCCCTCTCCAGACCATTGACAAATTTAAAGATCTCGATGAGATCTCCTCTCAGCCTTCTATATCTAAGTGAAAACATATTCAATTTCTTCAATCTTTCCTCATATGGCAGGTTGCTTATGCCATTAACCATTTTTGTAGCCCTCTTTTGTACTCTCTCTAAAAGCCAACAATCTTTTTCATAGCTAGGAGACCAAGCTTGGATGCAGTATTCCAAATGTGGCCTGACGTATGCACAGTAAAGCTTCCTGATCACTTCCTCACTTCTGTATGATACATTCCTATTTATTGCCCCGAGCATTCTCAGTGCCTTCTTCCTGGCTTCCTTGGTCTGTTCTGATGCCCCCAATTTTGTGTTTAGAATAACACCTAAATCCTTCTCCTGTTGAGTCACTGATAGCACTTGGCCACCCATCAAGTATGGAGCCTCCATATGCTGCTTACCTACATGCATGATTTTGCACTTATCAAAGTTAAATTTCATTTGCCATTCTTCGGACCACTTCACAAGTTCGTCTAAGTCTTTTTGCAGCGAGATATGCTCATCCTGACCTGTTATTGCCCTAAAGACCTTCAAATCATCTGCAAATTTCAAAACTTTACTGCTTAGGCCACTTTCAATGTTATTTACAAATATAATGAACAGTAATGGCCCTAGTACTGACCCCTGGGGGACTCCACTAAGAACATTTTGCCATGATGACTTTGTACCATTTAGCATCACTCTTTGCTGTCTATCTGAAAGCCACAACTCTATCCATTTTAAGATGCTACCTGCAATACCATGGGACTGAAGCTGTATCATTAACCGTTTATGGGGTACCTTGTCAAAGGCCTTACTAAAGTCAAGATATGCTACATCAACCTGATTTCCCTGATCAAATTGTTCTGTGGCGAAGTTCAAAAAGTCCAAGAGGTTTGTGAGACACGATCGTCCTTTTCTAAATCCATGTTGAGTATCTTGAATCAATCTGCTACCTTCCAGATAACTAACTATTCTTTCCTTGATAATTGATTCGAGTACCTTGCAGACTAGGGATGTGAGACTTATTGGCCTATAGTTTTCAACTTTCCCTCTTTCTCCTTTCTTGAAAATAGGAACTACATTTGCCCTTTTCCAATCGGTTGGAATTTCATTATGTGAAACTGATCTACAAAATATTATACTAAGTGGAAATGCCAGTTCCTTTTCAGTTTCCCGCAACACCCTAGCATAAATATCATCAGGTCCTGCGGCCTTATTTGGCTTTATTTTCCTGATATGATTGTAAACAACATCACTACCAATGAAATCAACATCATTTGTCAGATCCCATGTAACTGAACTATGGTGTACGGTCGGCAGATTGGTCATATCTTCCAATGTAAACACTGATTTGAACTGCTTGCTCAGCTCCTCAACCATCTCACTATCCTCACCCAATGTAGTCCCGTTTACTTCCAGTGGACCAATTGTGCTAGAAACTTTACTCAGCTTGTAGAAACTAAAGAACTTTTTACTGTCCCCATTACAGTTTCTAGCTAAATCCAGTTCCTTTGCTCGCTTTGCTGCTCTGGTTTTTTGCTTCACAGTGTCTCTAGCTTTTTGATACGCCTTTAGATTAATGACATTTGAGGCTTCTTTAAAAACTCTAAATGCAGTTTTCTTAGCCCTAATTGCTTTTATCACGTCTGGTGTAAGCCATGCTGGCTTTCCTACCCTTCTTTTGCGTCTTTGCTTTTGGGGGACATGTCTAATCTGAGTTTCCTTTAAGTAAGATTTGAACTTTTCCCACATTTCACAGGCATTTAAATTGGAGAATTCTTCTTCCCATCTGATGGCACTTAAAGCCGCTCTCATGCCGTTAAAGTCTGCTCTGTTGAAATTTGGAACCTTTACCAAATTATCCTTGATAATTTCCCCTACATGTGCATTGAATCTAACTATGTTATGGTCACTTTTACCCAGAGTTTCGCCTACAGTCAAGTCTTGAACCAAGTCACTTAAATCCGAGAATACAAGGTCCAAGAATGAACCATGCCTGGTAGGTTCCGATACAAACTGGTGTAAGAACAGGTCCTCTTCAAGGCATTTCCTGAACATTTTGCATGATGGGGAGCCAACACCAGCATTTTCATAACCTTTTAGATTAAAGTCACCGAGAATAAGGCACTTCCTCTTAAAGTTTCTACTGATTTCCTCACAAATCACCTTGTCAAGCTCCAGTTGCTGAGAATGTGGCAGGGTTCCTGATCGGTAGAAAGCTCCTATCCTAAGAGTATTGCTGTTGCCTTTTCCCACAGTGACATCAAGCCAAATGGACTCCACAGACACATTTTTATCCCCACCTGCTACTTTTTGAGAACTGAATAAGCTATTCACATAGAGCATTACACCACCCCCTTTCATTGCTGGACCCCTATTGCACGAAAACATATTGTATCCCTGGATCTCATAGTCCTGTAAGTTATCTCCAAAATATCCTTCACTGACCCATGCCTCCGTAATGCAAACAAAATCCGGTTCCTCCTCAGCAACATAACACTTGAACTCATCAAATTTGGAACGGATACTCTGAGCATTAAACATCATACACTTAACAAATGCTCCATAACCACCTTTGGCTTTTTCATATTGAGGAGTTCTTTTATCACTAGATGAACTATAACTCTGTCCCCTTGAGTTGCTGCTGTCCCTATTTGCAGACTTTGAGGTTCTATTGCCTTGGCTGACACTATTGGAATATTCCTGAGTTGGCAATGCAATTTCATCCCTCCCCACCCCATTTCCTAGTTTCCCTGAAGGACATGCTCATATACTTTGCCTAACACATGGACCCCCTTCTCAGAAAAATGCAGGCCATCCCTCTGATAGAGGTCCCACGATGCATAAAACCTGCTCCACTCGTCTACAAATGTAAAACCTAGCTCCTGGCAGAGCTTTCCTACCCTGGTGTTAGCTGCCAGTGCCCTAGAGCTCCACTCAGGGGAAGCTCTAGCCCTAGGTAAAATTCCTGTTACAAGCACTCTATTGGTACCTTTCAGGGTGGCCAGAAGGGCCCTGTACTCCCGCAGAAGCTCCTCGCTCCTAGTATGACCTATGTTATTTACCCCTACATGCACTATGACTGTGTTAAACTGGTGATCACTGGTGACCTGTGCCACCGCAGGTACCAGGTCCTTCACCTTGGCACCAGGCCTGGTGATGCACCTCCTGTCCCTCCTACCTTTACAAAATACCCGCTCTAAATGACGTACACGAGAGTCTCCTATGACAAGCACTGACTCCTCACTACTGCTATCCTGGGGGCAGTCATCCAATGCCTGGAACATATTTGTTGTTACTATGCCTGCTCGCTGGGCCGGTCGGCTACACTTCCTCCCGCTCCTACCACCTGCCACCTGCCACTCACTGACCCTTTCCTTAGGTTCGCGTCTCCAAATCCTCCACCCCCTGACCTCATGCCACTTCCCCTCCTGTGACCTACCAGAACTACCCCTCCTCTGTTCACTATTAACACTATTAACACTCCCCTCTTGAGAGATCCCAGCCACCTCCACAGTAGGGGAAACCTCAGCTACCTGGTGGCCTGCGACCACCTGGGCATATGATGTCCCTGCTACGGATTGACCCCTTGTTGCTTTATCTTGCCTACCCTGTGCAACAAGGGCAGCCTTGAGGTTGGAAACCTCTGCCTTAAGGGTCCTAATTTCTTCCTCTAGTGCCTGCATCCTGGTCGAAACCATCCTAAACGCTGCAGCTTATGCCTAGATTTAGATTCAAATTAACTTGCTAAATTAACTTGCTAAACAACCGACAAAAAAGCTAACTATCATTCACTATAAATCGCTACCTCCTATACTGTCAGTTAAATATCTGAGTGCCTCAAGAAAAGCAGAAACTATTAAACAATTGTTTGTTTTTTTGTTTTGTTTTGTTTTTTAAATAAATTAAATAACTAAACAAGATGTCTAATCTAATTGTCTTCCACACAAGTAGACAACTATATAAATATCCCTTTGATATCACTTATGGCTAGACAGAAAAATGAACAGTCACACAGCACTTATGAATACCCCCAACTTACTACTAATTTAACTATCTTAAACTTCAACACCAAACACACTATGCACACCAAAAAAGAAATAAAGTATGTTAGGATAGTATGAATGTTGTCTAATGTACTTATCAAATCTACACACTTGTAATATCTCCTACTACAGAAATCGAAGAGTCGAGAACACGCCGAAGCCACGAGGCCTCCCTTTGGCGCATACAAGATGGCGTCCTGAGGCGTCGCTAGGTTAATATAGTATAGTTTGCGTGCTACGAAAATGCTTATAAGATAAAACCTAATGAAATATAATAAGAGAAGTAATTTCTAAGCACCTATCCACAGCTTAGACTAGAGTACTGCCCTGTTCTGCAGCGACTTATCTGGAAACCTGGAGCTCGGGCGCGCGTGCTTCCACCTTGAGAGCTGGCGGCAAACTTTTTTTTTTTTTTTTTTTTTTTTTTTTTTTTTTAAAAAATTTTTTTACCCGTTTGGCAGGGGTCTCCCTTCTCTCATTTTTTTTCAATTACTTTTCGCACATTTCGTTTTCGTTTCATAACAAGCGCAGGGTAGGCAAGGGCCCTCCAATATCGTTTGGCAATCGGTGACGTCACGTGGGCTGGACAATTGCTCAGTCCCGTAGGCGCTCCAGCGAAACTTCCGTGTTTTCCACACATTTCCGACCTTAAATACCATCGAAATGGGACAAAATCTGGTTCATTGGAAAGCTTGAGGAATCTTGTCCACGGATATGAGTCGTATTTTCTCTAACACTAGGATTTTAAGCTTGGACCCACGCTGACTGCATTCATGTCAAGCGCCGCAGGCATCGCGCGGTGCCACGGGTAGTAGCAGTATGATGAGACAGGCCAACTGAAGATCACGGCCGGGAAGGAGGGGTGGGAGTAAGTAAGAGATAACTGTTGCAACATAATTCCTCCCCACTCAGTGCAGGGGCGTAAACAAGGGTGTGGGTACTGGGGGCATGTGCC
This sequence comes from Imbricaverruca yamaguchii, assembly GCA_034440575.1. Classification (NCBI taxonomy): domain Eukaryota; kingdom Metazoa; phylum Arthropoda; class Thecostraca; family Neoverrucidae; genus Imbricaverruca; species Imbricaverruca yamaguchii. The sequence goes on along the minus strand of JAOTOL010001647.1, from coordinate 1,774,113 downwards.
CCCACGGGAAGGTGGAACCCATCCGACCAGGAAAAGGCGCCAACATTATATTTAGGCTACCGGAGGATGTACCTATACTGGCTGGAATAGCACGCCCTTATCACTCATGTGCAGATACGGAGCCTGCAGCTGGTTTTCAGGATTGTTTTCCATTTTTCATTCATATACGTCTAGACCAGGGGTGTTCTTTTTGTATATGTTTGAACAACAAGTGCCCCCTCAATGTTGGCTGTATCCACTAATAATTTAGACTTTTAACGTGGGGTACCATTGAGCATGCACTCGATGGATGTGGGGCTTCCCATCAACTTCATGTATTTTGCACCCAAATAATCAATAATAATAGTAACAATAATAATTATGTATATATATATATATATATATATATATATATATATATATATATATATATATATATATATATATATATATATATATATATATACATATATATATAAATAAGTATATATTAATGATAATATATACAATGTGTGTGTGTGTGTGTGCATGCCAGCCATTTCGGGTTATGAAATTGACATACATGAAAACTTCAATGATATATGAATAGATGATTTTATTTCCCGCTTTTATATATAAAAACTTCCCGACAATTTCGGAACATTTAAACAAAGGAATAAGGCTGAAATTCACTGACTTCGAAACGATGGTGATAGGTTTGGCACTTTGCAGCGCCGAATTAAGTAGTTGATACTCATCTTACCATAAAATAATAATATATACTGACTATATAAAATACTAAAATACTGGTCGAAATCCGGCGATTTTTTTGCCTCACCTCATTTGGGTGCCACGGACCGCCCCTGGAGTTACGACCAGAGACGACGACGGTGACCAGGTGGTCACCGACCAGCAGTGCCGCCAACCGCGCCGGCCAAACAGTCCGGCGGACCAGGTAATCGGCGGACCAGCCGTCCCCGGTCAGGGACCAGGGCAGCAACTGGTCCAGGGACCAGAGCAGTCCCTGGTCAGGGACCAGGGCAGCAATCAGCACCAGGGACCACAGCAGTCCCTGGTCAGGGACCAGAGCAGTCCCTGGTCAGGGACCAGAGCAGTCCCTGGTCAGGGACCAGAGCAGTAATCGGCACCAGGGACCAGAGCAGTCCCTGGACAAAAGTAATCGGCACCAGGGACCAGAACAGTAATCGGCGGCAGAACAGCAATCGGCGGCGAGAGACCAGAGCAGTAATCGACACCAGGGTCCAGGGCAGTCCCTGGTCAGGGACCAATAACCTGCGGAGAGACCAGAGCAGTAATTGACACCAGGGTCCAGGGCAATAATTTACACCAGAGACCAGGGCAGTAATTGTCACCAGTAATTGGCATTCCAAGGTGTGCACCCGACATCCTGGAGGTATACCTTTTTCCAGTCAGGCGTGCATTGCATCTCCATGGTGATGCATGCCCCATTTGCTGCCCTTTGATCCGCCCCTACAATTTTATCCGATTGTATTCCAACCACAAATTACAAGCGTTATGGGACTGATTGGACTATACGGTCCCGCCAAGGTCTCGGCACCAGGGTTGACTTGGCTTATTTTTTGTTAATGTATACACCGAGATCAATTTATGGGAAACATCGCCTTCAACGATCATGTTCCTCGCGCGACTGATGTGCTGCTAAAGATATATCACTAAATAAAAACATCATAACTGGAAAGCATGACCTGATATGCAATGATGAATGAGGTGGTGGTGGCTTTTGTGGCTAACTTTACAACTTACTCAGCAGTTGAGGCCAAGTAGTGTCACCCGCCTCTCATCCTAGCAGGAAGACGCCCTAGCAGGGCACCGCGAGGAACCGAGCTCCGTACCTTCGGCATGCCAGACGCACAGCTTAACCACTGAGCTACTGACACCCAATGACATATGTGAAGTAAACGAACGAGCAGTACGTAAATATAAAATAACTCTTGAAATCTGAGGATACAAGTGCGTGCTTATTATGTGGCTGCAGTGTAGGTCGCTGAAAATGTGTGCGTACCCAAAGGCGTACGAGTGTGGTCTAGGCCGAACCGACCACCCAAGATGAATTCGTTCCGCTGGTTGAGGAAAATCTCACCCGTTTACGTCATTGTTAGTAATAAGCTGGAAGCTTACAATGTCGAATATCCGCGATATCTCGCCCTCACGTATGTGCCTTTCCTGTTAGGCAAAACCTTGCCCAAATGCCGCTTAGATTTGACCATGAACTGGGATGAGGGAGATCAATTTGATTCTACCCTGACCCAGGCTCTGCCAAGAACACCATTGCCCACCCATCCACCTCGCGCCACGTTCCTCCTATCCGATTCAACACTCCCTCACCGCCGCCTCTTGGCTGCAACCCTGGTCAACACCACCCTCCCTACCGTTTGGATATGCCACTGGCCAACACCACCCTCCCCACCACCTGGGTGCGCTCCTGGCCATAGCCACCATCCCCACCGCTTGGCTCCACCCCTGGCCATCGCCACCCTCCACACCGCCTGGGTGTCCCCTTGTCCAACACCACCCTCCCCACCGTCTGGGTGCGCCCCTGTCCAACACTACCCTCCCCACCGTGGGTGCGCCACTGGCCAACACCACCCTCCCCACCACCTGGGTGCGCTCCTGGCCATCACCATCCTCCCCACTGCTTGGCTCCACCCCTGGCCATCACCACCCTCCACACCGCCTGGGTGTGCCCTTGTCCAACACCACCCTCGCCACCGCCTGGGTGCGCCACTGGCCAACACCACCCTCCCCGCCGTTTAGGTGCGACCCCGTTGGCCTTGCCGCGCCGCTGACCGTCGAGTGGCCGTGGGCGACTCCGGCGGCCAGAATCAATACACCTGACCGCGCGATGAATGGGCGAGCCCCCCCCCCTGGCAGCGGTCGTGTGAAAGGTTACCCCGCCTCCTCCGACCGGCTCCGGGCCGCCAGGGGACAATGCCTCCTTGCAATTGGGGCAATCGATGTTTTCGTCAGCCGCGGTAGGCTCGTCCGGAGGACTGTTGGAATGTCGTGCACTCCCCCTCCCCACCTCCCCGACTGACGCTCCTGGTTCAGCGGTCGGCCATGTCTTGCTGTCCTACCTGGCGGAGGGGAAGGCAATGGTGAGGAGGATTTTAATTATAAAAAACAATCCGAGTTGTTGCTGGGGTGGCTTTAGGAACCAGGGTTCTATTGCTAAGCAGAGCTTGTTGCGTGAACCCTGGCCCCACCACCCGATCCATGAATTCCAGTTCAACGGCAGAATTTAGACCCAAAGTTTAACGTGCCGTCAATGCACCGACACGGCCGCCCGGTAGCTCGTCCCCGGCCTTACAGGGCCAGCTGCCAACTGACACTCCCGGCCGGGGGCTAAATGCGAGCGCGCGAAGCGACTCGAACCCTGCGTTGCCAGGACGGGGGAGACCAGTGCAGGCCAGCGCTCTAACCAACTGAACTACCGGGGCGACTACCGGGACGGCGGCACGATGTCGACTCACTAAGCACGGTCCGACCGGAAGGCTGCGACACCAACGATGTAATAAACCATTGGCGCAGTGAGACGTGGGCTCTTCACAACCACGGGTTCTTCCACATGGAGGACGCGAGGAGGGGCGAGAAAACGCGAGGCCCCGCCCCGTGTTTCTGAAGTTTAATATTACGTATATAGCGACACCTTGAAAGAAACAAGGAAGTATTTTCGTATCCATTGGCTTTATACATTCAGGTCAAAAGTGATATGTATAACACCGCGTCAAGAGCGCTCATCATCTTCAGTCCGGGTATTTGCACAGCACTGCGTGCCTTGGACCAATTTAAGCAGGTACGCACAGGAGTCAGCAATTGCTAATGTAGTTCATTAAGAACTTCGACAAAACTAAACGAACACGAGCCAACACAAAATGAACGGAGGAAAACAAGAAAGTCATTAATACCGCCAACTAGGGTTTACCGCGTGAATTACAAGAAGTAGCACGTTTGCGTTTTAATGACTCTAGGCTAATCCGCTATAAGGTTATATAATGGACCTCTGAGAGGCGTTGTGGGTGGGCGTTGCCGGGGTGTTTTGCCTACATTCTCTCTGTCGTGAACAGCTGATGCTTTCTATGATGTATTTCATAATGTCAGGTTGTCAAATTTTACCTGCTATGTACGTGCAATGCTGACCTATTGCAAACGAGAGAAGCACGCGACGATCCGATTGTTTTTGTCCACAGCTATGCCAGCTTGATCTCAATGGCGATCCAGAGCAGTGCCAAGCAGAAGATGACATTGTCGGAGATCTACGAGTGGATCACGGAGAATTTCCCCTACTATCGTGACATCATTTCCGGCTGGAAGGTAAGTGACAAAGCGCCCCGCCAGGCACTTGCTGCGCCACCGAACATAAAGTACGCCATTCAAATGATTTTCTTGATTCATGCTTTTTTATGAAAATAACAACACATTTGAAATATATGTAAATAGGAATTGATTTTTCGTTTAAATACTTGATGTCGGATCCATTAAAAATATAACTAGCAATGCACACTGAAATTCAATATTCGTCAGAATGTCGTTATAGTATATCGTCACCACGACAGAGTATCGGTGGTTTTATGGAAAATGACTGCATCGTCCGTTTGTTGCTTCATGAAACATCATGAATATAAATAAATAAATAAACAAATACATCAATAAATAAAGAAATAAGATATACATATATATATATATATATATATATATATGATTATGTATCGGCTCGTAAGCAGCAATTTTATTGGAATCTCATGTACGACTGGAAGTTTAAATTCATTTAAACCTTAATTGCGATTAAATATATAATACATCATCGAGGCTGATAAAAGCTACGAAGTTTGGACATTCATATTTGGCGGTAGTGGTAAGAGAGGTGGTGAAAATGGGTTACTTTCTTGCACTTGGTAAGAATGACCACCGCCAATATTCCAATAGTAAGCATTAGACAGTTCCACTTAGACGTAACCCGTCCCGTCTCGGGAGGTCTTCAACCGCCCCCCAGGTCTTTCGTGAATAGCGGACGAACGGTATGAGGCAGCGCACCCAAATTTGGCATACCTTTTCGCACATCAATTTGACATGCTGATTCAAAATGTTTAGGTCAGGTCATCTAGGGTCAACCAGTTAGTCAAGGTCAAGTGAGGTCACCTCCAAAAAGTGCAACCAGTCGTCACGCTTTAACGGATATATATATATATATATATATATATATATATATATATATATATGTATATTTTTATGAAACTTTCAGCGTTTGCTTATCTTTACGGATGCAACAAAACGTACGAGTGGAATGTTTCATTTGTTCGTTTTTGACTACATATACATTTTTCGTATTTGTCAAAGCAGTTCAAATGCAAGATTCTGGCTAAAGTAAGCATTTTTTATTAGGACAAGTTGACTTCCAACAACGTTTCTCGGTTCTGCTATACCCATTGGAGGAGGAAATTTAAAGAAAACTTGAACTCAAAATTTTGAAATGTCAAAAAATAGAATTGTTATTTTGTGGGGGCCAAAAAATTATAGCCCTGGTCAATTTCGCTGTCCTTTTCTCATATCAAATAAGTTTTGTTTTTCATATATCCCAAAATGAACTCCCCAGAGTCAAAAACAATGTAAGTCGTGAAAAGTCGTGAAAATCTAGCCCCCATGGTGACGTCACTTTTGGGGGGAAATTGTTTTGGAGGGTGGACTCGGACCCTACTCGTCGAGCGCTTTCCGGCGATACCTCTTTCGTTTTTGTGCGATGCTTAGTTTGGATTTTAGAAGGGGGTCTTCAACCGCCCCCCCCGAGACGGGGTGTGAGGATTTCACCGGAAAGGGCTAAAACATTCAGAACATGGGCCGACAGAGCTCGCGAAAAGCCCGAAAGCCCAGCAGGACTGCTCACGCTGCTTGAACGCCCTATATTAGGAGTTTTGATTAAAGGCCCTTAAGCAGCTCCTAGAGCAGCGAGGTCCGAACTTAAGAAGGCTTCAGGAACTGAGACGGACCTTGTACAGAACCGATGACCCCTGTCCCTTGGAAGAAGTTGGCGTTGCCTCCCCTGGGAAGCGTTGCGAGAGGGAAATGCAAAGTTGTCAAAATTTGCACCAAGGACCACAGGTGGACCAAGGACCGCAGATGGACCAAGGCCCACAGAAAGACCAAGGCCCACAGATGGACCAAGGACCACAGATGGACCAAGGGCAACATTTTGACCAAGGACCACAAATGGACCAAGGACCACAGATGGACCAAGGACCACAAATGCATTTGTCGCCATCGGGGGAACAACTGATGAATTTAAAACGCATTGTATACGGGTTAGCCTGTAGGATCGCATGCTAAAGTCATGATTATTGGACTGGTTTAATCAAACACACCGAAAACAGCACGTAATTCCAGGCTCAAACGCAGACCTGGAGTTAGGTCGTTAAGCGATCGCTGTACGCTAAGTTCAGTCAGATTGTGAGCACTGCTTTGAGACCGTCAGGTCCGCTATCGCTAGCCATTTCACCAACCGGTATGTAAGAGCCATCACGTCAACTACCGGTACGGAGATGGCGTCGGCGAGTCCAGGAGCAATGGCTGGCATTCTCCCGGGAATGGTGCAGCCATGTCGTCAACCGAACATTCGTGGAGACCTTCGACAGCATCGGTCACGCCACGGGTCTTGTCCTGTGCCGCACTACTTCGTCACCAAATTGATAAATTACTCAACGTCTGCCGACCTCAGTTCAGCGTGTGATTAACACACATTCTGAAGCGTACAGTGTTGGCGGAGCTATGCTGTTCCCCTGAGGACCTGCAGTCTATTCAAAAAGGCGGCTTATCCTTCCGTCTTCATGCCATTGCATCATCATACTACGGCTGATCGTCTCGGCGTAAGGGCCTTCGCCGTCCCGGACCGTTTTAGCTGCCGGGGCCGTGCGGACCAGCTCTGAAGCCCACCGACACCAGCCCGGGGCTGTAGACAAGGCCACTGTTTACACAGGACAATGGCGTGGGAACTGCTCTCACACTCGGGTCCGGTCGATCTCGTCAAGAATAAAACAACCTCGCCACATTGTGGATTCTCACCGGATTGAGCTATTTCATTTTGCAAACAATGATAACATGCATACCTTCCTATCAGACACCTCAGAACTCGACTTTGTATTCAGAGCAATAGCAAACATTGCACACTTGCCAACTCAGCGACCCATTTGCAAATGAGTTGCAAATAATCCCGTATGTATATGCAATCTGGTTGAGTACGGTAATTAGCCAGCAAGGTGTGCTGTGCCGCGCCGAAAGCACGACAAACGGCAACCCATTGCTGTCGTGAGCACAGTCGTCATACTTTAGCACCAACGGGTGCAAAGCGATGGCACCTTTCTTGCCCGGAAATATATCCTCGGAACGTGACACGATGTCTTGCGAGGGCATCGAGAACAGACTGGCCCACTTTAGACATCCACCTCGGGTGATGATGGCACTGGCTCTTGATCAACGCTCTGCTTCTGACGTCTGACAATTGCCGGCGTGTTCCCGCGTCAGTTACGCCGCATCCGCACCCGTCCCTGGCCAATACGCAGCAATGTGTTTCGTATACTTACCTTTGCCAAAGCAAAGCGGGTCGACGCCACAAGTTTTGTATTCGAATGAGACATCCAAAAATATTAAGACTAAGTTTATTCAAGTCCAAATTCAATAAGCTGAGATAGTGGTACCAGTATAAATAGTAATACTGTGCTATAAGGTCTGTAGCATAATGCTACTACTATTTTAAGATGTTACTATTGCTATAGATAGTAGCACCACAATGTAACTTCCACAGCATACTGAATGCTGTGGGAACTCATCATGGCAATCGGAACACAGTGCCGAGCTCATGAGTCCGCCCTGCAATGTCGGCACACACACTGCCCGGGACGATGGCCGCTGCTCTGTCACAGTGGCCGCTGCTCTGTCACAGTGGCCGCTGCTCTGTCACAGTGGGACGGCCACCCTGCCCGGGACGATGGCCGCTGCTCTGTCACAGTGGCCGCTGCTCTGTCACAGTGGCCGCTACTCTGTCACAGTGGCCGCTGCTCTGTCACAGTGGCCGCTGCTCTGTCACAGTGGCCGCTGCTCTGTCACAGTGGCCGCTGCTCTGTCACAGTGGCCGCTGCTCTGTCACAGTGGCCGCTGCTCTGTCACAGTGGCCGCTGCTCTGTCACAGTGGCCGCTGCTCTGTCACAGTGGGACGGCCACCCTGCCCGAGACGATGGCCGCTGCTCTGTCACAGTGGCCGCTGATCTGTCACAGTGGCCGCTACTCTGTCACAGTGGCTGCTGCTCTGCCACAGTGGCCGCTGCTCCGTCACAGTGGCCGCTACTCTGTCACAGTGGCTGCTGCTCTGCCACAGTGGCCGCTGCCCGTCACAGTGGCCGTTGCTCTGTCACAGTGGCCGTTGCTCTGTCACAGTGGCCGCTGCTCTGTCACAGTGGCCGCTGCTCTATCACAATGGGACGGCCACCCTGCCCGAGACGATGGCCGCTGCTCTGTCACAGTGGCCGCTGATCCGTCGCAGTGGCACAGGGCTGAACGTGGCACAGGGCCAACTGGGGCAGTCTCGACTATTTCAAGCCGTATTCGGCAACTAAGGTGATTAGCATGCACCTCCCACGATAGTGGACGTGGCATCAGTGGAATTTCGCCCGACTGTGAGAGCCGAGTTCCGGACCTCCGACCGCTCATTCCACGTTCGCTCTGAACGCGGCAAAATTCACGGTATCTCATAGGTGAATAAGTCAGATGTACTTAGAGGTAGATGGGTTAGAATAGGCCTGGATCCCAAAGGTGAGTCAAGGATTCCAAAGGGTTATTCAACACGACTTGCCGTTGGAATCCAGATCCTGAAATATTCATCAAGAACATCCCCAATGGATTTGTATACTGAACGCTCCTCCCACACGATTGCAAATGAATACTGGACGATCTTCCGGCAATGTTTGAACATGCATCTTAGGCCCCGCAAGGTTCATCTACAAAGCTTTAAGATGCAGCGCCGATCCCGGGAGTACCTTCATCACAAGATAGATTCAAGATAGATACTGCTAGCGCATCAAAGACCAGTATCGATATTGAGGAATATACGATGAGAAAGTAATGACGTACTTGCAAAATAACCGCCACTATGTGTGTGCTGTATGCATGCGCTTATCACAAAAAAGACAAGCACTGCTGCCTATGTCGACTGAACTGGAAAGACTGAATTACACAGAAGCACGAATGGCCTGGAATAGCGTCAACTTCGAGACCGGACCGACGGCCAGACCCCGGAACAGCGGCGCCGTCCGGCTCTGACCGACGGCCAGACCCCGGAACAGCGGCGCCGTCCGGCTCTGACCGACGGCCAGACCCCGGAACAGCGGCGCCGTCCGGCTCTGACCGACGGCCAGACCCCGGAACAGCGGCGCCGTCCGGCTCTGACCGACGGCCAGACCCCGGAACAGCGGCGCCGTCTGACTCTGACCGACGGCCAGACCCCGGAACAGCGGCGCCGTCCGGCTCTGACCGACGGCCAGACCCCGGAACAGCGGCGCCGTCTGACTGACCGACGGCCAGACCCCGGAACAGCGGCGCCGTCCGGCTTACACGGCCAGACCCCGGAACAGCCGCCGGCTCGACCGACGGCCAGACCCCGAACAGCGCGCCGCCGCTGACCGACGGCCAGACCCCGGAACAGCGGCGCCGTCTGACCCAACCCGAACAGCGGCGCCGTCCGGCTCTGACCGACGGCCAGACCCCGGAACAGCGGTGCCATAAGTGGACACAGTGCTCTGGTCTCTTATCTGATCCCCCGGCAAAATCCCTCACATGAGGCTGTGTCCGGTAAGGGAGACATAGACCGACAGCTACCATGTCAAAGGAGGTCCTGTCTCAATTGCTATGTCAGGACGCTAAAACGATATCCCCGATCCTACTCTCCCGGTGGATGTGCAGTATGGTGACCTTTTTAAAGACTTCTTTCTCGCAATGTGTTGCTAACATCCTGCATTCTGATGGATGCAGATTTTGATGCTGATTCAAAATATCAACTTATTTTTTCACTTTAGATTTTTCATTGCCCACACGGATATATTTCATTTTTTCAAATTAGTCATTTTTAACATATTTTGAGGTGTGGTTGCCAATAGAAGCAAAATATGGCTTATACCAGCGATTCACATCAAAGCTTTGACAATCACTTGACAGCAGAACCAATGTACTTCCATTATCCATTGATACTGAAAATTAACTTTCAAACGAAGCGTTCACATAGTTCAAGCTTTCCTCCTAGATGGCGCTGGCGTCAGACGACGCACTCCACACTTTGCATTAGGCGATATTGTGGCGACCAGATAGTGTTAACGACTGGATTAATTATTAAATGGTTAACTAGACATGCTTAAAATTATATTTTAGTATATGGATGCGAAGTGGTGGCCATCAGTGTCCAAGCATTTAAATGGCGAACTTGCAGACAGCAGAATGCACGGTGATATTTCTCAGTTCCTCAGACATTTTGCACAGCGAAACATACACAGAATCAAGTGTTAAGATCGACAAAGTGCTGATGGGGCCCACGAACCACTGCTGCAATAATTTTCCTCATGACATGCCAAAATAAAGCTTGAACTTACGATGCTGGTTATGAGCATATGCAATCAACCTGGAAGCTTCCTCCCTCAGATTATGATAGATGAGCTCAGCAGAAGCACTTCATCCATCACGGCGTATTGCATACATTTTTGTATTTAGACATACCAAGCTTTCATCGCGCACACATTACAGTTTGCAGCGGACGCCACACTGTTTCGTGTTTAAGTTTAAGATAGTTTTATTGGTAGTAAGTTGGTGGTATTCATAAGTGCTGTGTGACTACATTTTTTTGTCTAGCCATAAGTGATATCAAAAGGGATATTCATATAGTTGTCTACTTGTGTAGAAGACAATTAGATAAGACATTTTATTTATTTATTTATTTAAAAAACAAACAAAAAAAAAAACAATTGTTTAATAGTTTCTGCTTAGCGTGTTGCTTTTCATGAGGTACTCAGATAATTAACTGACAGTATAGGAGGTAGCGATTTATAGTGAATGATAGTTGGCTTTTTTATCGGTTGTTTAGCGAGTTAATTTGAATCTAAATCTAGGCATAAGCTGCAGCGTGTAGGATGGTTTCGACCAGGATGCAGGCACTAGAGGAAGAGATTAGGACCCTTAAGGCAGAGCTTTCCAAGCTCAAGGCTGCCCTTGTTGCACAGGGTAGGCAAGATAAAGCAACAAGGGGTCACTCCGTAGCAGGGACATCATATGCCCAGGTGGTCGCAGGCCACCAGGTAGCTGAGGCTTCCCCTACTGTCGAGGTAGCTGGGATTTCTCGAGAGGGGAGTGTTAATAGTGAACAGAGGAGGGGTAGTTCTGGTAGGTCACAGGAGGGGAAGTGGCATGAGGTCAGGGGGTGGAGGATTTGGAGACGCGAACCTAAGGAAAGGGTCAGTGAGTGGCAGGTGGCAGGTGGTAGGAGCGGGAGGAAGCCTAGCCGAACGGCCCAGCGGACAGGCATATTAACATCAAATAGGTTCCAGGCATTGGATGACTGCCCACAGGATAGTAGTAGTAAGGAGTCAGTGCTGGTCATAGGAGACTCGTGTGCGACATTTAGAGCGGGTATTCTGTAAAGGTAGGAGGGACAGGAGGTGCATCACCAGGCCTGGTGCCAAGGTGAAGGACCTGGTACCTGTGGTGGCACAGGTCACCAGTGATCACCAGTTTAGTACAGTTATAGTGCACGTAGGGGTAAATAACATAGGTCCTGCTAGGAGTGAGGAGCTTCTGCGGGAGTACAGGGCCCTTCTGGCCACCCTGAAGGGTAACAATAGAGTAATTGTAACAGCAATTTTGCCTAGGGCCAAAGGCTCTCCGTCGCACGCAAAAAAATATACATCTCCAGGATGCATTGTGCACCAAGACATTGTGCACACTCATCTAGGATAAACCATCAACTGAAACATTCCCGATATATATTATCAGTACTTCCTATATTTAACCTCGTGATCTCGTGACATCGTGACTTCCCGTGCCCCCTAGCTCATCGTAACTGACAAATTTGACGGTGAAAATAAAAGTGGGCATGATTTCCAGAAAACAATTTCCAGCCATTCCAGAAAAGTTGACCAAGAAAAAAACGAGTACTTCGTAAAAAAGTCCGATTTGGCCATTCGCTTCTCAAGACGATGTGCAATTTTGCGTTTTCTGGGTAGGACAGACTTCGTGAAAGCTTTTTTTTTTATTGGAAAGCTACATGAGATAGAGCAATGACACCCAGACATATGATTGGAAAACATTTTTTTCTGAGAAAAAAGCATTCTTACCTTTCTAATGTAGATCTTATAGTTTCCCTTAAAAACCATCACGAATTTCACGGTCACTAGTTACCGATTGTACTTCGGAACAACTGATACGTATCGCATAACATCAAACATGAAAATAACGCAACCCGATCATATTGAATCAGATTCAATTACTTCCATATTGCATCTGGCGCGGTTCGCAGGTACCTATAGCAAACATGAGGATCATTGAGTCAGCGATCAAGTGGCTTATCATGTTGTGCTGAAGAAAAAGCGTGGCGTCTACGTGGACTGCTGATGAATATGTGTTCAAGGCAAATAAAAGCCGATGTGTTCGTCTCGCATATTTCTTCCCTCTCACCCAATCCGTACTTCGTACATATATCCGTGCTCCCCATCCGTGCATAGCTCAATACTCTCCAGCGTGGTGGCGGTTCCGAGGGAGATAAAGGCGCCGGCGTTGATGCCGACGGACAACAAAGGGGTTGACATCGGAAGGGAAACGTTAACAGGCTTGGCAGAGCAGGAGCAGTGTGCGAATCAGTTGACGAAAACGCCTGTTGGAAAGAGGACGTGGTTTTTTTTTCGACGTACATACACGCCACAAACAATGGTGATAGTCGCTGTTTCCATTCCTATCATCGCCATGCATAGCGAATAACAAAAAATGTTGCTGAAGTATCGCAAGCCTCATAAAAACGTCAGCATCCTCACATTAACAGTAGTGTGGGTTGTGTGTGAAATTTTATATATATCTCATCAACCTTTAAAAAGTCCGATTAAAAAGATACTATTTTTGCAGATAAAAAAAATAATGCAGAGGAGTACAAAAAACTAACGCAAAAAATCAGAACCAAGGCTATGCGCAAAAAAAACCAAAAACAAATAATCATTCATTTGTGGACAAATTCAAAAAAATGTTAGGCTTCCGATGCCGTCTTATAATCATCTGTCAATTGATATTTACTATTTGCAAAAACCATTTCTGGAAATCCAAACTGTTTGACCCGCTTTTATCACCAGATTTGATGCACTAGTAGACAATGTAGTCACCGGAAATCACAGAAAACCGTCTGAAACGTCCTATTTCACCCATGACGCAAAATATACAGCCCTTAAAATTTCCATTTTTTTGAATTTCCGATAATATTTCGACAATTCCTACAGTTTCCACGGCACAAGATTCCATGTTCACCCTCAAAATTAGGTTTCGGGGAAGATCGAAATCGACACAGATTGTAACGATTTGGTAATCAAACCCAAATCGGCGCCGTTGGATCTGCTTTCATTTTCCTAACATATGTACCACTGTGCAGCACAGTGTCCCATGCGGAATGTCCACATGCGCAGTGTCTCAAGAACGTAAATAATGGAGTCACTTGAAGGTTGTGAAAATGATGTTTGCAGGCACAGCCCACGCGCACTGTGACAGCACGTGATTGCTGTGATGTCAGCATGGTCGAATATGGTCAGACCGCATCGTTGTCGTGTTTGATGGCATTCAGTACGTGTTGTAAGTTACCAAAGACATAACGACATAAAGACATAAAATATTAGTGCAACTATGAGCCACAAGGGCCCTTCTTGGTTGCACTCTGTACACTGAACCAGTTGCCCACCAAATCTGTCAATCAGCCCTCCCTGTAATACTGAAAAGCAAGCCCTCTATTCTTATAATGATTGTCTATGCTGTTTTTAAAGATGTTCATTGTGCTGCTACTGACAATGTTTTCTGGCAGCTGGTTCCAGTGTTCTACTACCATGTTGGTAAAGAAAGTCTGCCTTAACCTTGTTCTGCTGTGGTTAACTATAATTTGGAATTTATGACCTCTAATTCCATCATTTCTGTTCAATTCAAACATTTCCCCAAGATATCCCCTATCCAGACCATGGACAAATTTAAAGACCTCAATGAGATCTCCTCTCAGCCTTCTATATCTAAGTGAAAACATATTCAATTTCTTCAATCTTTCCTCATATGCCAGGTTGCTTATGCCATTAACCATTTTTGTATCCCTCTTTTGTACTCTCTCTGAAAGCCAACACTCTTTTTCATAGCTAGGAGACCAAGCTTGGATGCAGTATTCAAAATGTGGCCTAACATATGCACAGTAAAGCTTCCTGATGACTTCCTCACTTCTGTATGATACATTCCTATTTATTGCCCCGAGCATTCTCAGTGCCTTCTTCCTGGTTTCCTTGGTCTGTTCTGATGCCCACAATTTTGTGTTTCGAATAACACCTAAATCCTTCTCCTTTTGAGTCACTGATAGTACTTGGCCACCCATCAAGTATGGAGCCTTCATATGCTGCTTACCTACATGCATGATTTTGCACTTATCAAAATTAAATTTCATTTGCCATTCTTCGGACCTCTTCACAAGTTCGTGTCAAGTCAAATCTTTTTGCAGCGAGATATGCTCATCTTGACCTGTTATTGCCCTAGAGACCATCAAATCATCCGCGCAAATTTCAAAACTTTACTGCTTAGGCCACTTTCAATGTTATTTACGAATATAATGAACAGTAGTTGCTCCAGTACTGACCCCCTGGGGGACTCCACTAAGAACATTTTGCCATGATGGCTTTGCACCATTTAGCATCACTCTTTGCTGTCTATCTGAAAGCCACAACTCTATCCATTTTAAGATGCTACCTGCAATACCATGGGACTGAGCTGTATCATTAACCGTTTATGGGGTACCTTGTCAAAGGCCTTACTAAAGTCAAGATATGCTACATCAACCTGCTTTCCCTGATCAAATTGTTCTGTGGCAAAGTTAAAAAAGTCCAAGAGATTTGTGAGACACGATCGTCCTTTTCTAAACCCATGTTGAGTATCTTGAATCAATCTGCTACCTTCCAGATAACTAACTATTCTATCCTTGATAATTGATTCGAGTACCTTGCAGACTAGGGATGTGAGACTTACTGGCCTATAGTTTTCAACTTTCCCTCTTTCTCCTTTCTTGAAAATAGGAACTACATTTGCCCTTTTCCAATCGGTTGGAATTTCATTTTGTGAAACTGATCTACAAAATATTATACTAAGTGGAAATGCCAGTTCCTTTTCAGTTTCCCGCAACACCCTAGCATAAATTTCATCAGGTCCTGCTGCCTTGTTTGGCTTTATTTTCCTGATATGATTGTAAACAACATCACTATCAATGAAATCAACATCATTTATCAGATCACATGTCACTGAACTATGGTGTACGGTCGGCAGATTGGTCATATCTTCCAATGTAAACACACTGATTTAAACTGCTTGCTCAGCTTCTCAACCATCTCACTATCCTCACCCAATGTAGTCCCGTTTACTTCCAGTGGACCAATTGTACCAGAAACTTTACTCCGCTTGTAGAAACTAAAGAACCTTTTACTGTCCCCATTACAGTTTCTAGCTAAATCCAGTTCTTTTGCTCGCTTTGCTGCTCTGGTTTTTTGTTTCACAGTGTCTCTAGCTTTCCGATACGCCTTTAGATTAACGACATTTGGAGCTTCTTTAAAGACTCTAAATGCAATTTTCTTAGCTTTAATTGCTTTTATGAAGTCTGGTGTAAGCCATGCTGGCTTTCCTACCTCTCTTTTGCGTCTTTGCTTTTGGGGACATGTCTAACCTGAACTTCCTTCAAGTAAGATTTGAACTTTTCCCACATTTCACAGGCATTTAAATTGGAGACTTCTTCTTCCCATCTGATGGCACTTAAAGCCGCTCTCATGCAGTCAAAGTCTGCTCTGTTCAAATTTGGAACCTCTACCAAGTTATCCTTAATAATTTCTCCTACATGTGCCTTGAATCTAACTATGTTATGGTCACTTCTTCCCAGAGTTTCTCCTACAGTCAAGTCTTGAACCAAGTCACTTAAATCCGAGAATACAAGGTCCAAGAATGAGCCATGCCTGGTAGGTTCCGATACAAACTGGTGTAAGAACAGGTCCTCTTCAAGGCATTTCCTAAACATTTTGCATGATGGGAGCCAACACCAGCACTTTCATATCCTTTTAGATTAAAGTCACAAAGAATAAGGCATTTTCTCTGAAAGTTTCTACTGATTTCCTCACAAATCACCTTGTCAAGCTCCAGTTGCTGAGAATGTGGCAGGGTTCCTGATCGGCAGAAAGCTGCTATCCTCAGAGTATTGCTGTTGCCTTTTCCCACAGTGACATCAAGCCAAATGGACCGCACAGACACATTGTTATCCCCACCTGCTACTTTCTGAGAACTGAATAAGGTATTAATATAGACCATTACACCACCTCCTTTCATCGCTGGACCCCTATTGCACGAAAACATATTGTATCCCTGGATCTCATAGTCCTGCAAGTTATCTCCAAAATACCCTTCACTGACCCATGCCTCCGCAATGCAAACAAAATCTGGTTCCTCCTCAGCAATATAGCACTTGAACTCATCACATTTGGATCGGAAACTCTGAGCATTAAACATCATACACTTAACAAATGCTCCGTAACCACCTTTGGCTTTTTCATACTGAGAAGTTCTTTTATCACTAGATGTTTTGTAGTAAAATTACGACGCTACACGGAAATTAGCTACGACACTATGGTGATCATGACATGTTCGACATTTGTTAAGGAAGCTACAACAGCTGCACTGGAGACCTACAAATGCGTATGTTGGAATAAAAAAAAGTTCCCATCATCTGATGTTTATTTCGTGGTTCCATCTCATCGTTGTTTGACTGTGCACTGCTTAATGCAGAGCAGTAATGTGCAATAATACCGTGCAATATGCAGGGAGTGCCCAAAACGTGAACCATGAAACAACAGGGAGCTTGTGAAAATGTTCATGTTTTACCGGGACACACTATGCACACCGTGACAAAACACTTGTGTTTGCATTACGATAGTGATTCTACTGTACGTCCATGCAAATGATGCCTGCAGGTAGAAAGAAGGCATATTTGTACTTCCTGTTGTGAGGCCAGTATGATCAGATGTTTTCGTAACCAGACCACCAGATAGTCCGAAATACAATTACGTCGTCACTCCGTAGATAAGCCTATGGATGACGTATCGGCAATACCTTCTGACCGGCGGCGGCAGTCCGCAGTATCCAAGATACCATGCTGCACTGTCAGTGCGGCACGTACTGATTGCCTGCAGCCGACTTACCTGTTACGAAGTTCTTTGGTTCGAAGTGTGTATCCGATTCGTGTGCTGAGGTACCACGACACAAACGCTGCAGCTCCTGCCGGATGACCCTATTTGAGACTGAGCGTGACCGGGCAGTGGGCCGGTCATGTCGGCCGGTCAGACGAGCTTAGCCGCCGGGCTTTAGAGGTGTCAGATTGAACACCGGAACACCACGAATCGAGTACAGAGTATCTAGTGATGTCAAAGTGAAAACCGAAAGTCGAACACAGAACATTGCCCATGAGCGAAAGCGTCTCTTTGGACATACCAAGGTGGCATGCTGCACTGTCAGTGCGGCACATACTGATTGCCTCCGCAGCCGACCTACCCACGAGCGAAGGCGTCACTTTGGACGTACCCCCCCTCTAACACCGTCGGCCGTGCCTGTATGTACGGTGTATTGCGCCAACACCACCGGCCGTGCCTGTATGTACGGTGTATTGCGCCAACACCGCCGGCCGTGCCTGTATGTACGGTGTATTGCGCCAACACCACCGGCCGTGCCTGTATGTACGGTGTATTGCGCCAACACCGCCGGCCGTGCCTGTATGTACTTGGCCGCTGCGTTGCGCCAACACCACCGGCCGTGCCTGTATGTACGGTGTATTGCGCCAACACCGCCGCCTGCTGTACGGTGTATTGCGCCAACACGCCGCCGTGCCTGTATGTACGGTGTATTGCGCCAACACCGCCGGCCGTGCCTGTATGTACGGTGTATTGCGCCAACACGCGCCTCGGTATGTACGGTGTATTGCGCCAACACCACCGGCCGTGCCTGTATGTACGGTGTATTGCGCCAACACCACCGGCCGTGCCTGTATGTACGGTGTATTGCGCCAACACCCGGCCGTCCGCGTCCGTATGTACGGTGTATTGCGCCAACACCACCGGCCGTGCCTGTATGTACGGTGTATTGCGCCAACACCACCGGCCGTGCCTGTATGTACGGTGTATTGCGCCAACACCGCCCGCCGTGCCTGTATGTACGGTGTATTGCGCCAACACCGCCGGCCGTGCCTGTATGTACGGTATTGCGCCAACACCGGTGGTGTATTGGCCAACACCGCCGGCCGTGCCTGTATGTACGGTGTATTGCGCCAACACCGCCCGCCGTGCCTGTATGTACGGTGTATTGCGCCAACACCGCCGGCCGTGCCTGTATGTACGGTGTATTGCGCCAACACCACCGGCCGTGCCTGCATGTACGGTGTATTGCGCCAACACCGCCGGCCGTGCCTGTATGTACGGTGTATTGCGCCAACACCGCCGGCCGTGCCTGCATGTACGCCGCTGGTTTATTCATCGGTGCAGAGAGATCCAATCACGAATCTGAGTTTCGGGCAGCTCCCTCTAAATTGTCTATTTGGAACATCGCCAGTCGCCTAAAAAATTCATACGACTGTCCACATACACGTCACGTCACTTTTCTGGGAACTCAGCACCCTGTTGTGTGAACACTAAACAGTGCAGTTCTAAGAAACAACAGAAATGCAAACTTCTCGGAACTCTAAATGCGTAAGACCCGGAACTCAATTGGACCGGTCACGTTGATAGTTTTTTTCCTTCCGACATTCTCCGCTTGGGGTTTGTATATTAGAGGCAGGGGTGGATCCGCGAATTTTTGTCGGGACGGGGAGAGGGGTACTTGTCTGAAGGGTCAACAATTCTCCTGAGTGGCGCCACTTGTTTTCTTGTCTTTAGTCTAGGTGGATGTGCACTGGAGGGTTCGGCAGGGACACATTTTTTCAGTCTGAGGAGCATCACATCTCTGTTAAGGTTGTCCCCTGGATCCACCAACAGGCAAGGGGTCGGAGGAATATGGTGTTCTTGCTCTTGTAATTCAAGAGCAGAAGTCCGATCTGCATTTGCCTTTCCGGGAGAGAGGAAGTTCGATGGGGGGGGGGGGAGAATTATCAACGGAAGACAGCAGCATGCAATAATGTATCTGTTTGTTTATAATGTATCTATATCTCAGGTATGTCTCTGTACTGGCCATATCCCGAGACCCATATCAGAGAACTATATAGGTATGTCTCAACTGATCCCAGACATGTCTCAACTGAAGACAACTGAAGCGGCTATGTGCTCCGAGGATCAAGCTGCTGCAAGTAAACGTATCAATATTGTAAAGCTTGACGTCGGAGTGGGGGTGGCCGCATTTCCAGACGACCACTATTAAATACAAGGTATCGGCGACACTGACCTGTTATGCTGCACCACCCGGAACATGCATGATTGTTCCTACGAGTGGAGAATCGCTGAGGAAAAACGAATGGACGAACGGTGAAAATCAGTTGGCAACCATCACCATCTTGCTGTCTAGAGTCACGTGACCTGCCGGCACAAAGTGCCCGGCGTGGCGTTGTGCTCCTGACATCCGGACCGGCCTCACGAACACCCTGCTGGAGGGCCGGTGGCCGTGCCAGACACAAGACGTTCCGTCCGGCTTCATGTTGACCGGCGGCAAAAGAAGGCCCTTTGACACGAAATTCAAGCGCCGTCGTCAAATCGAATGGACACTTTGTGACCGGCTTCCACTCACACTCGGGACAGTAGTACAGAGCATTGGTGTGAACAGACCGGCACGCCTTCCGTTGCTGGGATGTTGATCTGGTCTGCGGCGGCTACACTTCTGTTGGGGACCGTGCCGACGGTGGCGTATATCAGGGCTGACGCCATCAGGGCTGACACTATCAGGGCCGACCCTATCGACACCGCGCCGACGCTGTGCAAGTGTTCACGGGACTGTTGTTACGTCCACCACCAGTTCCCGACTACACGCTGCCTTTGGTCGTACTGTGACATTCAAAAGCGACCGAGCGCCCAGACATCAGGCCAGACTCCCACTCGAAGGATTGGAGGTTAAAGCAGATTGCTGGGATCGTCCAATGTCAAATCTGATTAATTGGAGACGCGATCGAGGGTCCCACCCGTTTACTCGTGCCCGTCATCATTTGATAGGCTCCTGGGCTCAAGTCCTGCAAATGAGCTAGGAAAACCTACCGCTTCCCACCCATGCAGAATACATAGCATCTTTTCATGGAACTTAGTGAGGAGGGTAAAACGAGAAACATTCATCTACGTTTGGAATAGCCATGAATGATACATTTTGGTCGGTTCGTTAGGTGTTGATCGCCTTGGCGTAACTAATGTAGGAATGGGAGGGAAAAGGACCATGACGATTCAAATGTACGCCTAAATAAAAGCACTGATCATTGAAAATCGGGAAGCTTATTTGACGATAATTTAGTTCCGCAATGCCAATCTTCTAGTTTCCCTCTGACTATTACGCATTTGAATGGTTGGATATTTATTCAGTTTCGAGGACGCCTGGGCGAAACAGCGATAAAAGCATGACAGAAAGCAGCACTCATGATTCATCGAAGCATTTCACCCACACTGATCCATGTCATGTGAACGAGCGGCGGATTGCCATTTCGCAATCTCTGCTCAGGAGTACAAAATAAACCCCAAGTGGGAAGGAGACGAGACAACACTTTTTTTTCTCAGAAATATATGGTGGAGTGGAAATTTTTGGAAAATATAGTTTAGAAAGGATGACTTTCTGCCTAATGGAGGATAAGTTTGCCCCAGGCTTGTGAGGGAAAGGTATAATGTTGTCAAGTATTGCGTCTGAATAGGGAAAGGAAAGACGTCAAAATTGTATTCTGAATAGGACAAGTGGTCAACTACAAACACCACAAGCCAAACCAAATGCTCAACAGAGGTACAGGCAAGGTGGGCCCAGCCCCGCTTACCAAAACGAACTACACGAGATCAGAGAATACATTTTGGGATTTGCTCCGGGCCGAGTCAGAATTTATCGGCGCGTTTCGCGTGCCTAAGGCGGTTTCGGTACAACGGGATAGTTTGCGAGGGCACCCTGAAGAAAATATTGGCTGCTACCATAGTGGTGAGCCACGAACATTTGGGAAGGGTTCACTACGGATTTTGGACGGTGTGCAGCCGAAAGCCCTTTTAGATGACTTTGTTCCATGCAACACCATAGGCATAATGTTAAATGTCACGAGGTTTGGCGAGAGTCTTACCGTGGTGGCACCCATGATGGATATATTTCTCAGCATTTTTTTCTTCAACTGGTACCGCTGCCTGACAATGTCATCAATCACTGGCGATCTTTTAGTTCAGACGACTAGCTTGACCGTCATCTCCATGCACACAACTCATATTGTTCTTTTAGTTCCGAGGTCGCTGTGGATTGGCTTGACTTTCACTGGTCCACGGCAGAAAGGCACTTTAACCGCCTCACTGTTTCAGCTGGATAGTAAAAAGAGCATCACTCAACTTTAATTTGGTCAACCAATTCCAAAACGTGGTCAAGATGATGTCCACAATTGACGACATCTCGTTCTTGCGTTCTGCATCACTGACCTTGACGTGGTCGTTCGTGTCAGACCTCCGCCGGCCCGATCTGACCGACTGGTGACCTGACGGTGATCTTCCTTCCAGAACTCGGTCCGCCACAATTTATCGCTCAATAAGTGTTTCGTGAAGGTGGCCAGGACCAAGGACGACCCCGGCAAGGGCAGCTACTGGGCCATCGACGCCGCGCACACTGCTGAAGACGGCATCTCGGCCAAGAAGAGGAAACACAGCACACGGGTAAATAACATTCCGAACTAACGAGCCATCAGAGCCTGATGTGCGATGAAGTTCAGGAAACTATAACCGCTCCATGACCTCTATTCTTAGTGCTTGCCTGGGAGAGGAGGCAGCAAATATTTAGCTCTACCAGGCATTCCATAGCATGCTATCTGGGGGGGGCATACCCCTCCCGGGCTCATGGCCTCAGGCAGTAGCAGACATTTATTCCACTGGGGCCTCCCCTAGCATATTAGCTGGGTCAGTACCCCACACCTACCTGGGAGTCATCGTTGTGGCAACCCAGTCAGTGACCGTTTCCCATTGTTTTCACATTACTGGATGAGAGGGGAGAGGTGGAGGCGGCGTTTGGCTGTGTCGAGTGGTGGCCTCACAGTTACTTATGGGGGTGCCCCCAGTAAAAATTCCTTAGGATAGCCCTTGTATTCTATTGATCACATGGGATCTGGTGCATGTGCAGTGGCATAAGCTGACGCGGCATAATAGCAGCCGTTCTATTCACAAAGCTAATCACATTCAGAAGCGCGGCCAAAGGGGACCCCTGTAGCACTAAAAAATGCACTAGGTCAAATGAAGAGTTTTCAGGTTTGCACGACGCAAAACCCCAAGTTTTAGGCACGCTTGGTACCAGAAGTTTTCTCCATTACATCACATTTTTTTTTGGGGGGGGGGGAAGTCAGGCCCCCCTAGCAAGATCCTGGCTGCGCCACTGATAGCATTGACAGCCGAAGTTTTGAAAAGCGATCGTGCAGGAAACACAGCACTGCCAAAGACGCACAGGAACCGACCGCCAACTCTATCGATTGGCGACTGCGACTCGTGATAGCGCAATTGAGTTTGAAACTCGGTATGTCCCGTCTCATAACTGGATTAATGCGGTCGGTGGACGCTCTCGCATGATTCATAAATGCGACTCATGAATGACTCATAGCTGGGCTGCCGACCGGAGCTCAGTGCAACAGTTGCCGCCTCCGACTGGACACGAAGCCAGCCATCGCCCCCTCTCCCCTCGTGACAGGTCGTTTGTCGTGCTCTGTTTTAATTGCCTCGTGCCGGTGATATCAGCCATGTCACTGGACGCGGCGCCGCCAGGCTGCAGTGGCCGCGGCAGACGCGCCGCCGATACATTAGTGACCCCGCTACTGGGAAGTGTCCCCGGTACGCATTCCCGTACACACGGCCCATAGAGCCGCCAACCCGATCCAGCATCGCAGCGTCAGGGAGGAGCTGGAAGGACGTGTTTGGGGTGCTGACCTGACGCCCACTCACTGTCCCTTGAGACTGCTCCCCGGGGCAGCGTGCTGACCTGACGCCCACTCACTGTCTCTTGAGACTGCTCCTCAGGGCAGCAGTGATGACCTGACCCCTCATTTACCCCGTTTACATGAGCAGCAAAACTTCCGAAGACGATGCGATTAGGAAAACTTGCGAAAATAATGGTCTTGTAAACGGGCTTTGGCGTAGCAAAGCAGGCGAATAGCTTAGCGCAAATTTACGCTTCGGTAAGTGGAAGTTTGCGATTAGCGCCAACCATTAACAAATAACGGTACGGCTGCAAAGGTCATGACACATCTTGATGCTATTCTCTGCTACGTTTTCAGTACATTAAGAGTCATTATGAAAAGTAAACGTTTGTTTTTAACTACAATTGCAAACCTAGTTATGAAATACAAAAATCAGACATGTAACGGCTGAAATCAGCGTTGAGACGTCACGTTATTAGTGCGTGCCCCAATCCTCAGTTCTACGATGTGCCGCGGAGTGTTTAAGTTGCGAATTTGTCACAGCGTTTGTGTTTTGCTGATCTATCTCTTGGATTGCGTAGTGAACCTGATTTACCCAGTTCATTTGACCATTGCACGGTCTGCAGCAATGCACCATTACATAGTCTGTAACCTATGCTAGAGAACATAGTCTGGCCTAAAACCAATGCACCGTTTGCTTCAAGAAGAAGAACCGGCTATGTTGTCATCGACAACATACCATCGGCTCCGTGAATCCTTCGAATTCACAGATTCCCTATACATCTGGCCAACAACCTCAAACTACGTGAATCATTGATGATGCATTGTGACTGCGTACGCCGTTGCTCGAAGCAGGTGCGTCAGAAGCGCAAAAATGTGCGAAATATTCGAAACGTTTCACATTGCGTTAGCCGCCAAATCGTAAAAATTCGATTAGGTGCCTGCTTTGCTCTTGTAAACGGGCCGCGCGATCGGAACTTTTGCGAATCGATCAAATCGGAAATTTTCGTTTACGACTGACCTGCTCATGTAAACGGGGTCACTGTCCCTTGAGACTGCTCCCCAGGGCAGCGGTGCTGACCTGACGCCCACTCACCGTCCCCTTGAGACTGCACTCCCAACTCCCCCGGGGCAGCGGTGCTGACCTGACGCCCACTCACTGTCCCTTGAGACTGCTCCCCGGGGCAGCGGTGCTGACCTGACGCCCACTCACTGTCCCTTGAGACTGCTCCCCGGGGCAGCGGTGCTGACCTGACGCCCACTCACCGTCCCTTGAGACTGCTCCCCGGGGCAGCGGTGCTGACCTGACGCCCACTCACTGTCCCTTGAGACTGCTCCCCGGGGCAGCGGTGCTGACCTGACGCCCACTCACTGTCCCTTGAGACTGCTCCCCGGGGCAGCGGTGCTGACCTGACGCCCACTCACTGTCCCCTGAGACTGCTCCCCGGGGCAGCGGTGCTGACCTGACGCCGCCCTACACTGTCGGCAGTACGCGCCCTACACGCCGCCGCCGCTGCCCCAGAAGGTGGTGGCGGTGCCGGTGGACGTGAGCGGCGTCGGAGCCGCCTCCGCCGGCTACAGCCAGCTGGTGTGCGACCAGAGCGGCTCCGTCTCCGACCCGCTGTGGATGGTGGACCAGTGGCAGCCGGTGTCGGAGCCGGTGTCGGAGCTGGTCTCGGAGCCGGCCGCCACCGCCGTGCCCGACATGTCGAGTGAGTGGTCGGCCGGCTCGGGGTCACAGCAGGGGGGGGGGGGCTGATCCCGTACAGTTGTGGTGTCGGGGAGGGGGTGCGATGTGCGGGAATGGGCAACAATGATAATCGCTCATTGCCGTTGTTTCTGAATTCCCAAACTTTTCCGAATGTCTCTCAATCAAAATATCCAACTACCCAGCACAGTTGGCCGACAGATGAACTGCGCGACTGTTTTCTGAACGAATTAAAAAAGTAGAGTGAGGAGACCATTATTCCCTTTGCATGAAAGTTAGTATGCGAAAAGAAATAAGTACCTAATAATCCACCTTAATTCCCGATGGAATTCAACTTTCGGTTCATACTCAACATTCATCCTCCGCTTACCAACTTTTGTTCGAGTAAGGTCTTGCTCTGTCTTCTCTCACCCAATTTTCCATGTCCTTGATCCCCACCGCAAAACTTTGCTCCGCCCATTAACTAGGTGGTGTCGTCACGCCAAACGCAGATCGTCATCCCGTACATCCGAGGCAAGGGTTACCAACAATCCTCAATGTAGGTCATTCACGTAATTTGACCTTGGGAAGGTCCCCAATGAAATCCCACTCAAGAAACATTAATGGTCCTACCACGTCATGTGAAGTATTACCAGCAAAATGCGTCTACAGAAATGCACCAAGCATGTCTAGAGATATGCGCTCAGTTTTCGATGACCTGACATGACCCGACCATTTTCCATAGCGAAGATCCATCGTCGGTCATTTCTAACGGCATCGCGGTGCCACGTGCCCTCCTCCGGTGACTACAACAAAACCGCTTCGGGGTGACATCCACGTCCAACTGATGCGAATGTTAACAGCCAGCCCCGACCTTGGCACGTCTGTCTGGGGAATGTTCGTGACCCCAATTTGTCACCCTCCACCGACCTTGACACGTCTGTCTGGGAGATGAGTGTTCGTGATCCCAATTGGTCACCCCACCGACCTTGGCACATCTGTCTGGGGAGGTTGGTTGGTTGGGTATTTTGGCTTAGGGGCGCACCGACTGCTTCGGTCATACAGCGCCCATTCTGTCTGGGGAGGAGTGTTCGTGACCCCAATAGGTCACCTCAAACCTCGGCACGTCTCTCAGGGAGTGCGAATCCGACCCGAACCGCTCTGACCCAGACCTCGGCACGTCTGTCCGTGAAGGAGTGCTCTGTGTTCCCAATCGGCTACCCCCAGCGATGCGAGTGCCTCGGGACCGGTTGGTCACGGTGATGAGAGCATGGACCGATAGCTGAGCGCGGAGGCGGGGCCACACTGGAAGACGGTGATACACGGAATGACTGTCTGAAATAGGCTGCGACGGGCGGTGATCTGAGATCATTTGAAGTAGCCTAGCGCATCCTGGTACAGCCTGGACGACCCACGTCCAGAACAATTCTGAATAATCTACCCATATAGACCTGAGGCGATCAGTACGGTCACGGATGACATGGGATGATCTTGAAACTGTGGCATTGCAATTAGGACAGCAAAGAACCCGCAACACCCAATGTTAATCGCAGGCGACCTAGCACGATCATAACACGATGTATCCTGACTTTATATGGAGTAGCAGCGTAACCGTATCACCCATAGGCTTTCAGTTGTGACTTGACCTGACCTGACCTGACGTGACCGGTGTGGCGGCTGGTGTCGACAGCCTCCGACAACGGCAGCATGGCCGTGCAGGCCAGCGAGATCAACGCGACGCTGGAGAGCCTGCAGTCGGTGTTGTGTCCGTCCGACCTGGTGCAGGTGCTCGCCCACAACGTGCAGGAGTTTCCCGACGGGCTGGCCACGCTGCTCTCCTCCTACAGCCCGCATACGACGCAGCCGGCCACCAGCGCCTTCCAGGTGAGACCAGGCGCCGGCAGCCGGCGCCCGCCCTCCAGGTGAGACCAGGCGCCGAGCACCACCGGACGGCTCGGAGCCGGACAGGGGTCAGGGGTAGCCAGCCACCGGCGTCCGCCCTCCAGGTGAGACCAGGCGCCGAGCACCACCGGACGGCTCGGAGCCGGACAGGGGTCAGGGGTAGCCAGCCACCGGCGCACGCCCTCCAGGCGAGATCAGGCGCCGAGCACCACCGGACGGCTCGGAGCCGGACAGGGGTCAGGGGTAGCCAGCCACCGGCGTCCGCCCTCCAGGTGAGACCAGGCGCCGAGCACCACCGACGGCTCGGACGGACAGGGGTCAGGGGTAGCCAGCCACCGGCGCCCCTCCAGGTGAGACCAGGCGCCGAGCACCACCGGACGGCTCGGAACCGGACAGGGTCAGGGTAGCCAGCCACCGGCGCCCGCCCTCCAGGTGAGACCAGGCGCCGAGCACCACCGGACGGCTCGGAGCCGGACAGGGATCAGGGGTAGCCAGCCACCGGCGCCCGCCCTCCAGGTGAGACCAGGCGCCGAGCACCACCGGACGGCTCGGAGCCGGACAGGGGTCAGGGGTAGCCAGCCACCGGCGTCCGCCCTCCAGGTGAGACCAGGCGCCGAGCACCACGAAGGTAGCCAGCCACCGGCGTCCGCCCTCCAGGTGAGATCAGGCGCCGAGCACCACCGGACGGCTCGGAGCCGGACAGGGGTCAGGGGTAGCCAGCCACCGGCGCCCGCCCTCCAGGTGAGACCAGGCGCCGAGCACCACCGGACGGCTCGGAGCCGGACAGGGGTCAGGGGTAGCCAGCCACCGGCGCCCGCCCTCCAGGTGAGACCAGGCGCCGAGCACCACCGGACGGCTCGGAGCCGGACAGAGGTCAGGGGTAGCCAGCCACCGGCGTCCGCCCTCCAGGCGAGACCAGGCGCCGACGGGAACCATGGACAGGAACTGGGACATTGATCACTGACCAGGGAGGGAGACAGGGCCGGGGAGACCAAGAGCAAATAACCACGGGCATGGGTCACGGACAGAGGACCACTGACGTGGACCAGGGACATAGAACTAAGGACACAGACCAGAAACAGGGGACCATTGCAAGGACCAGGGACAGTGGACCATTGGCATGGGCCAGTTACAGAGAATCATGGACATGGGCCAGGAACGGGGTTTCACAGGCTTCCATGACAACATGGATCAGACGCCAGAGGGAAGGCTGACGAGGGCGGGCGATGATTCTGTCGCACACTAGCGCCACTAGTGCGAACTAGCCGAACTAGACATTGACACATCGGCCGCTCACTGTTCGTCGCCCGTGACGGAGGGTTGATTACTGAGTCAAGCATGATCAGCCCCGAACCACCTGAATCGTGCCGCAAATGTACCAGCCGGAGCAGACAGTGTCCGAGACCAGCTGACTTTGTACACGTGACACGTGGCCGTGCCGCAGACGGTGCCCCAGACCAGCTGACTTTGTACACGTGACACGTGGCCGTGCCGCAGATGTACCAGCCGGAGCAGACGGTGTCCGAGACCAGCTGACTTTGTACACGTGACACGTGGCCGTGCCGCAGATGTACCAGCCGGAGCAGACGGTGCCCGAGACCAGCTGACTTTGTACACGTGACACGTGGCCGTGCCGCAGATGTACCAGCCGGAGCAGACGGTGCCGGAGACCAGCTGCGCACCGTTCGAGCCGGCCGTCGAGTCGGCGCCGAGCGTCCAGCTACAGCAGGCGGCCGCCGCCGGCCTCGGCAACAGCTTCCTCTCGTCGTCGCTGTCGCTGCGCAACCACGGCTCCGGCGCCACCGTCACCATCAACGAGGTGCCCGACGAGGCGGCGCCGTCCGGGCTCAAGATCGAGCGCGCCCAGCTGGAGAGCCTGACCACGCTGTGCGCCGACGTGAGCAGCTCGACGCAGCTGCAGCCGGAGCTGGCCGACGACATCGACGTCGAGGAGTACGACTGGGACTCGCTGCTGTGAGGCGGCCGTCGCGCGCGCGCGCCACAAGTGCCTCTCCGACGGCCGACACCAGCGGCAGGCCTTCCCGCCACCGTCCACGCGTCGACGCGCGCCGCTGGCGACTCGGGTCGTCGGCCGCGATTTGTTGTTGGGCGCCGGCCGGCGTCGCGTTGGCCCGGCGCGGCCCGAGCGGCGCGTGTCTACCGACAGGTGGGGCCGGGCGCCGTCACCGGTGTACATAGCCGGCGCGGAGTCGGCGGCCGCCGCCAGCCACGCCTTGTACATGTACGTGTGTTGACTCTCGGACTGTGAGCGGAATTCCAGTGCCTGAGAACGAAGCCTTAGTCCGGCGCCGCACAGGGCGCAGGCAGAACCGGCTGGCAAGTGCGGACGTGGTCGGTTTTGAAGTTTCTATTGCTATGTTTATTGACTGATTATGGTTGTTGTTGCTCTTTGGCTGTTGGATTGCATTTTCAGAAGGGACCAGTCCCCGTCTGCCACGCTCCACATACATCAATACAGTGGATGTAGTTGCTGGAGACTTAAACAAAAAATATTGAGATAGGGTGAACTAAACAGTTGTTGAATACATCGCAGAGCTACATTGAGCATAGTATAGGATAGATTGTCTTTTGCTGGCTAAATGTTGTATGGTAATGTTTAATTTGATCCAGTTCGTATTTTTGGCAGCTTGCCATGGAACAGCTCGGTAAAATCTCTTGACATGATAAATTCCGCCTGTCATCCAAGGGAAATCGACAGCAGCAGGCCGTTATTTGACTGTTTCCGCGTCAATATACACAAAGCTGTGGACAGATAACCCACTCAACGCGAGAATAATGAGACAATGGCAAGATAAATATCCTAATATTCCCCAAACTTTTCGACAAACACAAAGACCCATCATTGACACACCTGACACAGCTGATAATTTTCTAGATAATGTGTTGTCAGATTGATGAGATGCAGTTTAGTGCAGCAGTCGCAAATTGGCCGCGAACATTCGGGAGCCGTTGCGTCTCGGTCGCCGCCCAGCCTGACAACTATTCGGCGGCCTGTCTACATCGAAGACCGGCGGTGCCTTCTGACCAGATGGTCTCCGCCGAAGGTCGGACCAAACTGAATACCGCCGGCTGGCTCAGTTCGCCACCAGAGCGGCGAACCTGCGTCGATGCCAAAGTGCTGCCAGGTGCCTTGTAGTCGTTCGGCGGTGCTGGTGCACGCCTACAAGCAGTGGCGCAGCCAGGATTTCCCTACGGGGCACCGGCTCAAAACAACGGGATAAAACGGAGAAAGCTTCCGTCGCGCGCGAACATTTAGGGCTTTGTATGCTGAAGATTTCAAAACTTCTCGTTTCATCTCGTGTATTTTTTAGAGCTAAGGAGGAGGGGCCCTGGCCGCGCCGCTGCTTAAAGGGAGCATTAGCTTGGTTGGTTAGCGCAAGACGCTCCCAGCTGATATTTCAAATATGTTGAGCAGTTGCCGTGTTCACAACAGGGTTCGGGTCTTTCTCTGTGCCCCGATTTCTTCGTGTCGGTGGAAATAACCTCAACGAGCCGACATCAATGGCGCAGGTGTCGCCCTCATTCTGTTCCCACATACCCAGTTTCCTCACGGCAGCCACCCTTTCCTCCGTTCCCCTTTAGTCAGGGGTAGAGGCTCGTGCACTTTTTGTATCGCGGATGCAACACCAATACTTTTATTTCCCTTTGCATTTGGAGGGGACACCAAACTCATTGTCAATGAGTTAAATGCTGGTCAAGACATCAGAGTACATTTCACCTTCTTCATTGATGGAAATATCTTTGGATCCGTCAGTGCAACACTAATCATTTTCGCGCTTTAACATTCACTGTAAGCCGTTATGCAAAAACATTGTGGTTAAATCACGTGTTAGAACACCAAATAATTGTACCAATCCGCAACCCGTACCTTTCCCGTTTTCGTAATTGCCAGAACTGGCCAAGGGGACTGACTGCATTTGGTACCAGGCAATCTCAGGATTGGTCCAGATTGTTTCTTCCACAAATGAGTTGGAATCCCGGGGAAATCGAGGTCATTTCTTCTCAACTTCCACGGCTCCGGGGACAGAAACCAGAGACGGAGCCGGGGACGGCCCCGTCTCAGAGATGTGCGCCTTGACATCGAACACATCCAGAAAAGCAGACCTACCTCCTATCCACAAACACTACCTGTTTATTTATTGGGCTAGCCTGCAGTGGGCCTGCGCAGGCTTGATTTCCACGGCAGGCCCACCTCAGATAGGTGCATACCTACCTAGTGGTAGCCGCATTTGACGAGACGCGGCTCGACAGCGCCACGCCGGTCACCAAACGCCGCTCAGCGTCACATGACGCCCGACTCTGCCAGGTGGCGCTCCCTCGTCTGTCGGAGTCACTGGTGGCAGATGTGCTGTTCGAATCGTGTTTAAACTGTATGCAAAGCCAGCCACCGCCTCTTTCTGTATCGGTGGTTAGCGTGTAAGCAAACTCGGTTGTGGCAATAACAAAGGAGAGCAGCGGCCTTCTGTTCAAGCACAATATGACGTCAGCGGATGCTATTGAGCAAGGCTGGCTTGTTGTTTAATTTGAAGTGGTGTCTGTTGAACTGAATACATATCTTTGCCCGAAGCACTGCAGTTGGCACCTGTGGGAGAGAGTAGAGAGTCAGCCATTCTCTCTCCAGCTTTAACTGGTGGCGTCGGTAACAGGAAATGCTCAATTTAGCTTCGGCAGACAGCCTTCCTGCCCAGACGCTGGTACTAGATGAACTCTATTTTGTCAGTTATCTTCAAGAATATTAAAATTATTCAGACTGAACCTACCATTTCTGCCAAGCCTGCCGAACCCCAAACCCCAGACCAACAAATCCTGCCCGAACCAACCGCGCCTTCCAAGCGCAAATCCCCCCGCCACTCATCTCCCAAATCC
This sequence comes from Imbricaverruca yamaguchii, assembly GCA_034440575.1. Classification (NCBI taxonomy): domain Eukaryota; kingdom Metazoa; phylum Arthropoda; class Thecostraca; family Neoverrucidae; genus Imbricaverruca; species Imbricaverruca yamaguchii. The sequence goes on along the minus strand of JAOTOL010001647.1, from coordinate 1,742,278 downwards.
ACCCGTAATTCCACGCATGCCTGGGTCACCTCCCAACCACTCTTGTCCCAACCGTCCATCGGTTCAACCTTTCTGCCGAACACGACACGGACACTACCCCAGTATAGGAACATCAACAGTCGCTAAGCGCGGCTCCAAATAAAAGCTCCGGAAGCTGTTGGACGAGGTGCACCTCAAGAGTGCGAATGTTGCTGTCATTTTCAATGGCTTCCTGAGGGCCCTGCCATATCATTATAGAGTATCCATTGCAGTGGCGTACCGAAGAGGGAGGGGACATTGGGGGCAGTTGTCCCCCTGATAGGTCGTGGGGCTCACAAGAATCGCCCGTTTTCGGAAAAATTGCGCTGATCTCTCTAAAGATCCCATGTGGCCCATAAAAATCGCATCGGGGCCCCTGAATACCACATACTACATACCACATACCAGCCCCAAAAGTCACGCAGGCGCCACTGAAAATGTCGCCGGGACCCAAAAAATAAAATTGGGCTCCAGCAAGGGACATTCGTTCCCCTTAAAAACGTTCCGAGGCTCCAAAAAAAAAAAAAAAATGACGGTGGGGCTCCAGAAGAGACGACCGGACCCTTGAAAATACATCTGGGACCCCAGAAAAATCGCGACTAGACTTAGAATCTCACTGGACCTAATACGGTCGGCCCGTCGTTTACGAAAATCGTGCTAAGGACCCAAAAGTCAGGCTGCGGCACCTGAACATCACGCTGGGTGTCCCAAAGGTCGTGTCAGAACCCATGAAAATCACGCTGTGTACCCTGAAAGATCTGGTGTTGCCCCTGGAAATCATAATATGGGCCCAAAAAGGTCAGGCCAGTACCCCTGGAAAATACGATGGGGTCCAGGTCTCACCGGGCCTCTGGAAATCGCACCGGGGCCTTAAAAAGACGGGCCGGGACACTGACAATTACACTCAGGGCCCAAAAGGTTTGATCTGGACCCATGAAAATCGTGGTGGGGGTCCCCAAAAGTAGGGCCGGGTCCCTTGGCAATCGCACTGTCTCAAATGTCGCTGGGGACTCAAAGGTAGTTCCTGGATTTTTCAAAATCGCACTGGCCCCCAAAAAGATTTGAAATATTTATTAATATTGCATTGGGAACATCAAAAGTTCACGCCTAAAGATCACGCTTAAGGCCCAAAAGTCATGTCGGTGTCCTCGACAATCACGATACAGGTTCCAAAACGTCGAGACGGGGATACTGATAATCACGTCGAGCCTGGGGGTCCCAAAATGTCGCGCCCGGACCCTGACAATCACGCTGGAGACTCGACAGGTCCCAGCGGGGTCCCAGAAGTCTCATCGGGACCAAAAATAAGTGAAGCCGGGAAATAATAAAACAATCCTGACATTAAAAATAAACCTGGGGCGCGAACACCAACGACAAAAGCCCCAACACGTGTTGGACCTTCAAAAAGCGTCGCCCGTGTCGAAGCTGCTAAAACTTGCGCTAGAGATAAAAACAAATGTCACCCCTAAAAATCACACTTAGACCCCAAAAAAGTCGCGTCGCATCCTTTGAAAATCACAAACAATGGGCGCCCAAAAGGTCGCGCTCGGGGCCACAGAGTTCGTAGCTGCGCCCACAAACCAATTAATACCTGGAAGATTACTCAGCAGCTTAAAAATTTCCGTGAGACCGCCAAAAACCCGTTGGGTCCAGGAAAAGAAACTTTTCATGGCACTAAAAAAATCGCGCCGGGCGTACGAAGAATCGTACTGCGGCCCAATAACATCGCGCAAGGGGCTCGACTAGGAAAAAAAAATCACCGAAACACGAGCGAATGAACCCCAGCGCCGAAAATTTCAAAACAGGTCCAGGAGGAAAATTTTTCGAAGAGCTTTTCTACTCTGAAGGGTGTCATCGGCAAAAAAAACTTGTGGCATACCAAAGGGGTAATTTCCCCCTTCTACCTGGGAGATGTAGGCTGCGAAGAATCGTGTAGGTGACCACACAAATCACGTTGTTGCCACCAAAATTCGCATAGGCCAAATAAACACAACGGGCCCAAAGAACACTCGCATCGGTGCAAACTAATCTGCACCAGGACCCGCCAAAATCGCGTTCTGGTCCCAGCCAAGTACATCACGCCCCGCAAACTAGAGGTGGCCCCAAATTTGTCGCTCGGGACCCACAAGTCCCGTCGGTAGCCACAATAATTTAGGTCAGGGCATCAAACATTTCCCTTTTTTCCTCCCAAAAATTGGCGTCTAGGGTCTCACATAAGCACGTGACCCTCAAAATCGCATCGGGACCGAAAAATCAAACCGGAGCCCTCCAAAATATGGCGGGATTCCACAAAATAAATATCCGCACCAGGAAAATCGTTCTGCAGCCCCAAACATAGCACCAGATGCCTTGATAAATCGCTTTCGAATGCAAAACCCAGAAAAACGTACCGGAGCTAAAAACAAAACAAAGAGGGACACACAAAGTGGGTGGCCGGGGCTCGAAAATCAAGCCTGGATTCTGACTGTAAAAATGTAGGATATCCACAAAAATCGTGATAAAACCAGAACACTGATGTTGGGTCCCCGGAACCACGCGCCCCGACAGGAAAAATCGCGCCCAGATCCCGAGGGGACCGTCAAAGGCCCTCTCCATTGGCTTCGGAGCTCTCTGCCGCCAGGCCCCTATCCGTCAGTCCAGGGGTCTTTCCAACGACCCGGTGCCCCCTCAGTGGGCCTTGAAGCCCTCACGTCGGCCAAGTCGGGGCCCCCAACATCTGGCCGTGGACACCATCAGTTGACTCTGGACCCTCTTCATCGAACCGGACTCGCGTCAGATAGGGATCTCTTTTGCCGGTCCAGGGCCCTTCACGTCCGCTCGGATCGTCACCGGTCATCAGGAGGCCCCCTGGAGCGCCAAACTTCTTGTGCTTCTTCACGCATACGCCAGAACAGAACATGTTCAACGGGCCGCGTGGGTCCAATTGGGGGGGGGGGGTGGTGACCTCACGGCCCCCTGTGAATCCGCCACCGGACCTATGCTACCGTAGGTTCATATGATTAGCTGCTTAGCACGCATATTTCTCGAGAAAATAAAGAAAACTGTAAATCTCTTCAGAAAGCGACATTCATTGCTTCTGGAGGTTTGGCGGCCCTTGACCACTCGATAAACTGCCGTTAGTCATGACTGCATCAGACACAGGTAAGGACGTGTTGAAGAGCATACATCCTGCCTGCAGAAGTCAAGAAGCACCCAATACACGTGGTCATTCTCCCCTTCTGGCGAGTCCGTCTTAACCCGCGCAGTACCGGGGGTCTTCAACCCCCCCTCAGGTTTTTCGCGGATAGTGAACGAACGCACCGAGATTGCGGTAGCGGTAGCGGTGCGGTAGCGCACCGAAATTTGGCATACCCTTTCCCACATCAATTTGGCATGCTTTGTCAAAATTTTAAAGTCAGGTCACCTAGGGTCAACGAGTTAGTCCAGGTCATGTGAGGTCACCTCCAAAAACGTTCAACCAGCCGTCACGCTTTAATGGAGATATTTTAGTGAAACTTTCAGCGTTTGCTTATCTTTAGGGATGCAACAAAACGTACGAGAGGAGTTTTTCACTTTTCCCCCGTTTTTGACTACTTATACATTTTGCATATTCGCCTGTTGGAGTTCAAATCGAAGATTCTGGCTAAAGTAAGGATTTTAAAAAAATAGGAACAAGTTGACTTCCAGCCTTTCTCGGTCTGCTCTACTCATTAGAAAAGGAAAATTAAAGAAAACTTGAAAACTCAAAATTTTGAAATTAAAAGTTGTCATTTTGTGTGTGTGTGTGTGTGTGTGTGTGTGTGCGCGCGTGTGTTCGCGCGCGTATGGGGAGGGGGAATTGTATTGCCCTGGTTGATTTCGCTTTTCTTTTCTGATTCCAAATATTTTTTCTTCTTCAAATATCCCTCAAAATGAACTCTCAAGAGCCAAAAACAGTGCAAGTCGTCAAGTGAAAATCTAGCCCCCTAGTGACGCCAATTTTGGGTGGAAATTGTCTTTGGGGTAGACCCGAGCCCTATTCGTCGAGCGCTTTCCGATGATACATCTATCGTTTTCGTGCGACGCTTAGTTTGTATTTGAGAGGGGGCTAATATCAGCCCCTCCCCCAGAGACGGGGTGTGAGGATCTGACCGGACAGGCGGGGCGAGTTAACCTACCTGATGGGGAAGGGTGTTTTCATGGCTGCTGACAAAATAATGTGGCATAATTAAAATAGAAGATGATTATAAAAAGTAACCAAATACGTTTTATGACCATCTTCAATTCGACTATGCTCAACACAGCTCTCCGCAACATTATCATAATGAAAGTATAGGGCAGTTTTCCTTGGAAAGGTGCCATACAAAGGTGGTGTCCACGCGCAGACGCAAGTAAAATATTCCTAAAACTTCTCACTTCTGGGATGTATGAAGCAGATCCTGAGCGTCTTGCACCACATTCCTCTACCAACCCAAAGCAGCCGGCTGTTCGGGCTTCGGATTAACCTACTAAAAACACCGGGCTGTCGATCAAGCACTTTCTGTATTAAACATATAAATTTATCAAACCAGATTTGCCTGACGCATCTTTCCTCAAAACAGACGGACGCCAAGCCCTCCCCAGAGAAAGCCAGCATAGGTGGGAAAGCCAGGTGCCGATGATTGTAATCGCTTTGAACACGGCCACGGACGATTGAAGACTCAGCCAGTGTTCATCGCTCCTCCGTCTCCAGTTTACTTGTCCTTTGTCTGCATGAACTTGATCAAGTCGACCACGCGGTTAGAATAGCCCCACTCGTTGTCATACCTGTCGACACCGAGTTACCACACGTCACAAGGACACTAGATTTGCTTCGCCCTCCACCCGACAAGGTCGACAAAAATCATACGCTGTAAAATACAGTGTTAACAATCGTCGCAGCGCCCTTACCTAGCCTTCAGTTGGAAGTCGTAATGATCTTATGGAAACTCCAGAAGGGAGCCGATGGGTATTAAGTGGCCCGCGGTTTCTTGAAGCGAAAATGGTTCCATTAAGTTTTAGAGAAACTAAAGAAAAAAATAACAATATATATTTCCAATATTGTCGTCAGAATACCAACACATAGTACGCTCCACACCAATACAAAACTATTCATGCATACACTTATATTGTAGGATGCGTGAAATAGATATTGTGCAAATGGAAGTTGAGATTAAGTGGAACCGCAATGTACAAGTTTCCCACGTATTAATGAGTTGCGCAATATACACGTTAAACGACGTGTTAGAAAGTTGCAATGTATGTCAGCGAAACATCATCTGAATAAACGTTGTTCCAGGAACGAAACATGCAGTTGCATTATGAATTTTTATTCCAGGAAAGTTGAATCCCACAAAGGGCAATAAACTGTTCTTCCTTCGTTTACAAAAAAAATTACCGTTGGCAGCTTTCAAGAAACATACGATCGGCTCGGATCGTATCGCTTCGGCTCGGATATATATATATATATATATATATATACACCATAAAACACAGGTGCCTGACGCAAGATTCATCACCAGTTGGAAAGGTTGACAACGGAGTGTACAAATGCACATAAATATTTTTATGAAACGCATCTTCGTATACCATTTACCGGATTGCCAGTGACTGTAAAATGCTGAACAATTGATTGTCGGGATCCCAGGCTTGGTATTAATGAATCTGTCTCACCTATTTTTAGAGTGGAGAATATCTTCCTCAATATTTATTTTCTCCACTTTTTATGAGGTATAATTTCAGTCACCTCAACAGACAGTTTGCCTTGCTTATAACACTTGCATTGAAAAGGCCAGGGTGGCTTGTATCAATGTTTGTGATCGCCCTTCTGTTCCCCATAGTGACAAGGGTCATTTAATCTGTTCCAACGTGGGCGACCAGGCGGAACAAAACAAACGAATTAAGAGGATCCGGGCGCCACGCAATCACCTAAATATGTAGTTCCTCACGAAAGTACGTCACCAAATGAAGCACAGCGCAAACAGATGTCAGGAGGACCCTGCACATTAGTAAAGGGATGATAGAAAGGATAACTAGGGGAAGAGAGAGAGAGAAAGAGAAAGAGAGAAAGAGAGAGAGAGACAGAGACAGAGACAGAGACAGAGACAGAGACAGAGACAGAGACAGAGACAGAGACAGAGACAGAGACAGAGACAGAGACAGAGACAGAGACAGAGACAGAGACAGAGACAGAGACAGAGACAGAGACAGAGACAGAGACAGAGACAGAGACAAATACAGCACCCCACTCCACTACAAAATATTCATGTTTTATAGATGCTCTTTGCAAGTTGTTAGAGGATGTTCATCGACAGGACATGCTTGAATATGGATAGTTTGTTCAGTTCTGTGTTCGGTAAACACAGTACAATTACTGGCTCAGCCACCCAGAAGCACCAGTAGAGCTATTTGTTACATGATGCCTTAAGTGTTCAGAAATGCCTTAAGTGTTCATGATGCCTTAAGTGTTCTTCCCCTAATGGGTAACTGCCCGAAATCCGGACATATATTAAAGGTGCATATCTCAGGCTAGAATCTGAATGGGAAAGACAATCTGATGTTAGGTCGAAGGGAATTTACGGGACTATGCACATGCCTATTTTGGCTGAGTTTGACATTGCATAATGTCACTGTCCGAGACTGCGACACTGTCACGACAGCAAGTTGGCGAGCTGATCGTCAACTTTACACAAAACATCCGAAGAGGCCAAAGTCCCTAATTAAAAACAACTTCGTGATAATGCGACTCGGATGAAACACTTTGTGCAATGCAACAAAGCGCGCGGCGGAAGAATAGCATGCCCAACGTCTCAGAATTTTCGAGTGCAAAAACGTCCAGCCAGTCATTCATTCAATGGGTGTTGCTTCGATATAGGTGTTTTACTATGCATGGGACCTGGCTAATTTGAAGTGTGCTATCACGAGAGTAGCCATAACCCACTCGGACATCTCCCACACGGCTTGCAACTTTTACGCAATAAATTACACGTGAATACAACATAGGTGGTATCTTATTCTCCTAACAGAGAGGGAAGTTGTGCTAAATTTCGTTGTATCCAGATCAGTCGCATTGTCATCAACATTGGTTGGCTGCTGAAGAGCTCGGGCACATAACAACGACCGTTTGCCATACAATTAATCCACTTGCCCAGCTGGGGCAAACGTTCCCAATTGCCCAAACCAGCACTTCACGCATTTACTCAACGGATATAACCATATATAGGGACAAATTAAAAAGTAAGTTCAAAGTTAACGCTTTGGAGATTAACATTCTTTGTTCATCGGTCAAATAAAGGTCACGTGCCTCGAACACAAAAAAGTTTTAAATGATTGCAACTAAAATTATACATGAGAATCTATCAATTATTGAATTGTGCTTATGCTATTGGGTCAGTGACTTGTACGTCGGACCCCGGTAAACGCCCATATCTAATTAACAGCTAACATGTTGTCATATTTCTCAGTGGTTTCACCAGATCTACTTAAAATCGAAGAGAATGAGCGATACTCTTGATTAAGTTTACTTGAAATAGCCCAGTAATTAATGCAATAATTAATTATATGACTCAACGGCAATCGCCGCCATCTGCAGTTTGGTCAAATGAAAAGCTCGAGCACCATAGGATACTAAGCAAACATGCACATCCTTAGCAGGGATGTTTTTGTTCACATCCATGCCTTACTCCATGCTGACCAATTTTCTTTAACATAACAGATGAGCGTAAGATGCACTCAAATTCCATCCATCGCAGTCGCCAGCATTTTGTTCGAGTCGGCAGTGGCACGCACATCACAGGAACTCACCAGGATATCAGCTTGACGAAGGTGCTGCTCAACTGAATGCAGGCCTTGGCGTCGAAGATGCTGGAGTGCGAGTCGCCGCAGAAGTCCTGCGACACCACTTCGTCCTCTGTGTAGCCAAGGATGCCCTTGAGAGGGCCCTCAGCGGCCGCCTTGATCTTGGCCTTGATGTCGTCCATGGTGGCCCCCTGGCCCAGTCGACACGTCAGGTCCACCACAGACACGTCGGGCGTCGGAACTCGGAACGCCATGCCCGTCAGCTTGCCGTTGAGGTCGGGGATCACCTTGGCGACGGCCTTGGCGGCGCCGGTGGAGGCCGGGATGATGTTCTGGCCGGCGCCGCGGCCGTCACGCCAGCTCTGAAACACCGCACCACACGGCTTACAGACCGACAACAAGTCGGCCTGGCCGTCACGCTGGGTACACATTTGTCTCATTTGTTTCTGAAAACGGACAACGCGACTTTACACAGACTTTTTGTTGCCCACCGAGACACTACCCATATAACTACCTCCTCTAAGCAATGTAGATCCAGTTCTATGGCCGCAGCCACTGACAGATAAAGTGCTTCTAACATGCTGCTTGTCGTTATCAAGATAGCTTTGCTATGTTGCCATGTTGCCACATACCAATACCGAACATATTCCATATCTTACCTTACTAGTCATTCCCATACCAACAACTGGCAACTTTATCAACTATGATGAGACAAAAAGTTGCACCGTACGTTCTGATGTAATACTTGGGAACAGGTGGACACAAAATCAAAGAGCAGGGTTAATGTCTTCGGCAACATCGGCATACCAAACAATGGAACCAATGTACTTCATGACTAAGGTTGGATATGTATTTTGTAATCCTGCATGCGGAGAAGGAAATTGTTAATGATCGAATAAAGAGATGACATTGGTCTTCAAACCTGCGACAGAATAATCTTAACTTTCCCTTTCTAATGAGTCTTAGACACTTTCCCACAGAGCAGATCATTGTAAAACACCATCATTCGACCCCCAAATTATACAAATGAGCATAAATTCCTGGAGAGGATAGTGTACACTGGATGCAAAACAATCAAGGTGCAGCCCAGTTTTCCAACCCTGATCATGACACTGAAGTAACACCTTTGGACAAAAATGATTAACGAACACCAATTATATACCATAAACATCTACCGTCACTATCTTCCTTTTACGGTCTTTTTCACGAAGGGAGGCTTCTTTTGCCTAGTGCCGATAACTTCCTCCCTGCACCTTGAATGGACATCCAGGGGATGCCCGGTGCTTCATTTCAACATTTACACATCATTCGCGAACCACATACATATGTCGCTGACTGATAATTTCGTAAGGTAGCATCCGCGGGCAAGTTAATGTTTCATGAAAGATAAACACACGAAGTGTTTCAGTAAGGCTTCGGCAGTTTGTCCTGTGGCAGTGCAAGAGCGACATGCTTACGCAGCGAGTAAAATTACATCGCTGAAATGGAAATGCGTGATGAAGCAGTGATCTCAGACTCCATGTAAAACGATGTTCGCTTAGCATGGACATTCATGTCTGGCTTTGGCAAAGCCATTACTCGGAGTGATCTACACCACTATTCAAGATGCAAACGATGTACACTCCAAACGCAGGAGAAATGTGTGTAGGGCTGACAGTTTGCATGCGGTAAACATGTTATGCTTGTCATCGAAAACAAACTGGCCATCTTTTCGCATGCACGGCCTACCCCCACGTGCATAAGCCAAGTTCTGAACATCAGTTCTGACCTTGCCGCTGGGTCCGTCCACCGTTTTCTGGGTGGCGGTGGTGGAGTGCACGGTAGTCATCAGGCCCTCGACGATGGTGAAATTGTCGTGGATGATCTTGGCCAGTGGCGCCAGGCAGTTGGTGGTGCACGATGCGTTCGACACCACCTTCATGTCTGGCTTGTAGGCATCCAGGTTGACGCCGACCACGAACATGGGCGCGTCGGCCGACGGCGCCGAGATGATCACCTTCTTGGCGCCGCCGTCGAAGTGCGCCGACGCCTTCTCCACGGTGGTGAACACGCCCGTCGACTCAACGATGTACTCGGCGCCCGACTTCGACCACGGGATGTCGCTGGGCTTCAACTCGTTGGTAACGGCGATCCGCATGCCTGTGGCGGCGAGATAGCGCGCGGAGCTTAGCAAACGCAGTACCAGCCATGCGCACAACCGGACTGACTGCGGCATGGCATGAGCGGAACGGCCCATCACGGATATGTTGATCGTAACTCAGGCAATCTGAGGAACCAGCGCAACATTTATGATGAATTATCGCGTGCAGTCGCGCACCAGTCATCACCGTGGTTCATGTTGCATTCACGTACAAGGGAAAATACCTTGCACGCCGTGGATTACATTGCGGGTTTGCTTCAGGGGCTCGCAGCTTGCTTGAAACTTACATGTCAAACAATTGTGGCTTACCGTTAACTACGAGGTAATCTCCATCGATCTTGATCTCGCCCTTGAATCGGCCGTGTGTGGAATCGTACTTGAACATGTACACCATGTACTCCAAATTGATGAAAGGGTCATTTACGGCTACAACCTGAGACGGAAACAATGTGGTTGGAACTATCACTTTCAAACACCGGTAAGTCCAGCAGACAGGTCGAAAACGGTTGGGAAGGAGAACTTTCCAGTAAGACTGACCCTCCTTTAAAGTCTCTGTTCAGTTAAAACTAGATTATTTGACTTGATAACATTCAGATTCAAGGAGTATCTTTTGAATTTATACCAAACGTAGAAGAAAGCTAGCAATTTCGGCTATTGCACTAAGTGTCTAAGCACAAGCGTCCTTTTGTGCCATCCCTGCAGGGGTTAGAATATCCAAAGGCAAAACATGCGACGAATGGCGTAAAAGCGAGCTGCAGACGCACACATTGTATATTTGACGTGATTTTAAAACATTCTGGAAACGTTAGTGTGTTCTCTACAGTATCCTCGACCTCATAAACTAATAGCGAACGGACACACCAAAATGTGTTGGCTTCGTTCATCCAGCTGCAACAGTATAATCAAAACTTAAACCATGTAATATGAGCAGAGGTAACAGCACTAAGGTTCGCTTCTCTTCTCATTGTTTATGCTTTCAGGACATGCCTCGCCCTTTAACATCAACTGAACTTGGACCAAGGCCATGGCCGTCCATCCGTCTTACGGTATTACTGATAGCTACATAAACAGACACATCAACTGTATCAGGAAAAGACTACTAACGGCCTGTCTGTCGCCAGGAGCTAGCCGTAACATGGAAACACAAATATCAAACAGACGTGAAATGCTCAATGGACAGTCCCCGAACTGATTCAAGGTGCCAAGCTGGTATGAATGGAGGAAAATGATCAGCTATCCTTTTGCATGGTGGCCTCCGCTGACCACCAAAGGCGGTACAATGAGTGCGGCTGTTTTCCTTTACATGCACGCAGCCGACATCAGCTCGCTCCGCAGGCCTGTGAGACTGTCGGTCAACTAGCAACATAACTCACAGCATAACTTTACCACCCAACCATCCATCGATTTCTCCCGGATCCAGGGACATTCTCAGCAGAAACAAGGACACTTGCACTTACATTTGAAGCTCGATCAACGATTGCAGTTATCGAATTCAAATGAAACAGTCGATTAATTAAGGCGCTGACAGATGAATAACCCTACAACTTTTAAATAGGATTTTGCGGCAATAATAGACTCGTGCTGCAAGTATATATTTATGAACTAATCGGAGGTGAGCTTTATACGTCACGTTCCGCTTGCTCTCTTAAAATAACAGCCGGTTTGATAGCCGCAAGCAATTAATATCCACAATTCAGCCGTTCACCCAGCCCTGGTGAAAATCCGACATCCATTTGCTCCACAAGGCGCCGCACACTAACAACCGCGACAGTACAGAAATAATGACGTCATGACATCACGATGTCACGGAGATGACGCCACGACGGTGTCGACCCAGGCCTGGCCGGCAAACCCCCGGCCACATGCCGGGAGTTTGCGTCTCAAAGCGCGAATACAGGCACAACGGCAATGGGCGCGCCGACCAGTGGCAGACCACGTGACGGCAGGGCCGGCCCAGGCCTGCGGGCGCGAGCCGCTCCGGCGGGGAAGCCGACGGAGGCCGCCTGCTGAATGGTGTGCGGTCCGGCGGGCGGACCGCACTGGTTCCGGTCCGGTGGAAGTGTGGACCGGGTCCTACTGCCGAGTGGCGGTAAAGTTTGACGCAGTAGCCGGCAGGGACGAGCCGCGGAGCCGCCGCGCCGCTGACCGGCTGTCTGTCACCACACGTGGTCTCGGCCACATTTATTATCAATAATAAATTAGCAGGAATAAAGTGCAGTCAGCCAGGATGAACTACTTTCAGAAAGAGTTACTCAGCCGGCCTGACTGACAGCGCAGTAACTAAGTAATTGCACGGATATGCTGCCAGTGGCTGAGCGGCAATTCCACCGCCGAGCCTCTCCGGCAGCTGCGCTCGTGCCAAGGGCTACATCTTACTCCCCGGACTGTCATCAGCCGGTCCCGCCCACACCATTTGGCACTGCTGCCGACTGCCAGCACACCGACATAGCATCTGGTGACCTGCTGCACATGTGGTCGTGTCATCAACTGACTGAGCGCGTTCCCCCAGCAGTTCAATTTCACTGCACACAGACGCGCAAGGAATACGCGAGCACATTGCAAATGCGGACTTCGTAAGCCGCCACTGTTTGACACGTACATGCGTCACAATTGCCCTGCTCCGTCAGACGTGCAGCCTTGTAGGCATTGTGTTGAACCCAGATGACGAATGCCAGCCAGCACTATGGCCAGTAAGGGCAGTATTGGTGGCGGTTGTCGTGCCAAAGCAATGCCAGCCCGTACCAACGAATGCCAGCCAGCACTACGGCCAGTGAGGGCAGTATTGGTGGCGGTCGGCGTACCAAAGCAGTTGGCAACCCTTTGACAGGAATGACCACCGATGCGGTAGTAGGCAATCATGCTTCAAACATATATACATCTGCAGTGCACTTCAAGCGACGTGGGATACTGATCGACATTGTACACGCCAAGCAAACTCAACATAATCATCACATCATATTTTGTGCCACTAAATTCCCCGTGGTCATGACAATTTTCAGCACGCGCTAAAGTCCGACGCCGCTTAAAACGTGCAGCGCAGAAAGGGACAATCGCCTAAAACCTCGTAAACAAATACACTTAGCGAAACAAGCCTTCGGCCTCGTGATAAACGAGGGTGATGATGTGCTTATGATGTGAGGCTGACAATGCCATCCTACGTCAAGCAGGATCATCATGCCATTAGCCAGCCATGTTGGTGAGGTGTGACCGGGCTCGATCCAACTTGACCAGGGCTTGTCTCAACTGTCGAGGCTCCCAACCTCTCAGAGCTCTCTTTCCCCGACGTCGCTACCGCAAGTACAGGGGCAGCACAGGAAGAACAAGTATGCAGGTCCGATTCGAATCGTTTACCTTTACATTGATGGCCGAAAGTTCTGATCGAATGTCATTACAAATCAAAAGTGCAATGATCGTAATCACCAACAAAATACCTTGAAGATATGTGCGTCCAGGATGAAAACCATGATCTGATGGTCGTCCGGACGGCCTCGAACGGCAAACCGGATATAATCCTTCGGGCTAGCCATATATTATCGTAGTACCTTTGCTGTTCTACTAATGCATTCAAGCTGCCATGGGTTTTGAATGGGGGATTTTAGGTACACCTTTGTCCATGCAATGCCATAGATGTAATACAAAATTTCACGAAGTGTGAGGGACAAGTTTCCCCATCCCACGCAAATGACGCCAATAACCAGTTGGGTACAAAGCAGTGTTGAATCCGACTTCTCCCCACGATGGAAGGTGCCGACCCTGCTGCTGGCTAGACGATGCATGTACTGAACGGCGTTAGTTTCACACGGCACCGCTCAAGACTAATGACGAAAACTGGTCTGAGATGATCTACGCAAACATCATTCGAACGTTGGAATTGACGATTCAACATCATCCCGAAGCAAAGAAGCATCTTTCTTGCTTCCGGCTCAAGAATGGATTATTTTCGCTTGAGGCGCTTCAATCTTGGGCAGATACACGTTATCCATCGTTCAGATATTCCATCGCTTGCAATGACAGGTCGATATACCTGGCGACAGTAGGCAACTTACCTGGGCACCTTTCTCGATTGCGATCCTCATCACCAGACGGCCAATGCGCCCAAATCCGTTGATTCCGATCTTAGACATCGCGAACGATTCTGCGCCCTGAAATATATAATGGGGACATGTTACCATTTGCATGGAAATGCTGCCATCTTAAATACATTTCTGGCAGGCTCCAGTTGTCTGGTCATCCTCGGTGGTTCTTGGTTCTATTTGTCAGTAAAGTGGCTCTGAAGAATGAACAGGGTTAACGTAACTCACACAATCATGTTAGGATTTTCAAGGTTATAACAAATTGAAAAGCACATAAGACTTGCATATACCTCATTGACCACACACCTACGAATCCGCAAGATATCAAACACTGCCTGTATAAAACGTGAAAAGAAGTTACTGGGCATCAGGTAAGGTCAAAATATGTACAGCACTACCTTTACAAATACATAGATGACGGCATATGCATGATGTAGTATACCAATTATCTTTATGTAATCTAGTAATTGTGTATTATAAGTTGTAGCCTGGTAACCTAGCCACCCGAAAATATACACATTGTGTGTATATGGATCTCTCACCAGCTAAGCGGCAAGTATTGCCAGATTATGCCGTCAGTACGACACTAATAAACGGCTTTGCCGAAGGTATGTATTTATTTTGATACTGCATAAAAATAAAACAAGGCAGCATACGTTATTTACAGCTTCTTAGATGCCACAAATACTCATGTTCAATTTATAAGTTGTGAACACACATGACCGTGAACTAACACGCTAGCTAGCAGTGTCCATATTTACGTAGTTACTTCCGTGACATAGACTGGCCTCGTATTCGGTGTGACAAATTCCGCAAAGCGGAAATAACGTTCTTGGTGACATTTTTCATCTGATCCTCACTCTTGCCTGTTGCACGGCATGCGCTGGAGCGCTGACAAGGCATGCCTAACGGTTGACGAATACAACGTGTTTGGCAGCAGGAATCAACGAACTTCGCTGTTCGACAGGATGCAGTCAATAAACAAGGGCATATCAATAGACTAGATTCCGGAAACGCGCACGCGACTCGTCCGCCAGCACTGCACGAGCCTCGTACACGATGTGCCGAACCAGGGGCGAGGGAACGCGTGCACAACTGGGGGTCTCAGGGGAAGCTGTTGGTCGTCATTCAGCGTCCAAGCACAGAACACCGATATGGTCAAGGTTCGGAACACTCAGCCACCTCGGACAGTTTGACTTTAATTCTCAGGAATTTTAAATGGCTTCCGAATCGCTTACCGCAGCGACACCAAATTTCTGATACATGTCGCGATCAATTTACCATCTTATGAACAAAGAAATCTTCGATTTGCTCATTTCTCATTCTATAACTTGAATAATTTTTAGTAGCGGAAAACACGTTTTTTACGTCAAAAGACAACTCTTACTTCGACAAACTTGAGCGTTAATTCTCGGGCTCATGCAAAAACATCATTCACAATCAAACCCTGCTGAACCGGACAGTCACGGCAAAATCTTGCCTTTCCCTTATACAGATGAATATTTTTCAGGCTCCCGACAAAAGAAGACCTTGGGACCATTTTCCTTCTGCTTTCCGCCAAGAACACGCAGCATGCCCCTGCAGCGCTCTATACCTTCTCCGGACAGATATACGCCGCTGGGACCAACACGACCTAGCTTAAGAAATACGATCCATGAAAAGTAGTTGACGCTGACACTTGATGACGCTTGGACACACAAGCAGTTGGTGTCGCCAGAACACCAGTCCACCAGAGGAAGCCGCCGTTCCAACATAAATAAGCGACGCAGTGATGTGTTCCGGCCGGACGGCCGCCGGGCCGCTGTCACCGCTGTTCTTTGTCCGCTCGCAGATGCGCCGAGCCGTGTTCGCGTCACGAGCCAGCCGACCAGCGTGACGTGACGTGACGTGGCGAGGCGGTAGGGCCGGCCGGCGGGCATCTGGTGGCAACGCCCACAAGGCGGCCGACACACGAGCAGGCCGCACCGCGCCAGTCGACCACCGCGGCTCCCGGCACACGCCACAGCTGCCATGTGGCGGGCGGCGGCCACCCTGCTGGTGCTGGTGCTGGTGTTGTCGGCCAGCGGCCACGACGAACCGCACAAGCCGCCGGCCAACTGCGACCCGCTGCCGCACGAGAGCCGCGTCACCCAGCTGGTGGTGCGCGAGGGTCAGCGGGCCGCGCTGCAGTGTGGGCTCGACGCGCGCCGCGCCACCACCACCTGGTCGCACCTGGACACCAGCCGGCTGCTCACCATGACCATCAACTCGTACGTGCACCTCAACGAGCCGCACTACCGACTGGTGAACGTGAGCTCGCCGCTGCCGCAGTGGGTGCTGCTGATCGAGCCGGCGCGGCCGGCCGACGCCGGACTGTACCGCTGCAGCGTCATGTACGAGCGGGCCGACCGGGCGTCGCCCGTCAGCCGGCTGGTGCGGCTGACGGTCGTGTCGTCGCTGCGCACCATCATCGGCGGCCCGCACAGTCGACACGTGCACAGCGGCCGCCAGCTGCGCATCAGCTGTTCGGCTAACGTGACCGACCGCCGGCCGGTCACGTGGACGCTGGACGGCGCCGTGGTGGTGGCAGACGGCGCGCGCGTCACAGTGGCGCACAGCCAGGTGTGCAGTCTGCTGGTGGTCAGCGACATCTCACAGCGGGACCGCGGCACGTACGGCTGCCACGTGCCGGGACTGCAGAGCGACAGTCTGCAGGTCGAGGTAGTGCCGCCTGGCGACGTGAATACGACTCGCAGTCGTGCCCCCAACAGTGTGGGAAGCGGTTTTACACTTCGGACGTTCAGTGGCGTATTGCTGATTGTCGCAGTATTCTCACATTTCGTAACTCTGCCATAATGTACAATATAATAGGTTCGAAGGTTCTGCATACACTGTGATGTTACAATTATCTTTTTTGTGGGTGTGCCTCTGCAACATGACGGTTGGGGTAGAGGCAACCTGTCTACGGAGGTTTTATGTTATCATTTCGGTTCATTATTAATAATGGGGCAAAGGATATTTGAAAAATTAAGCGGAGGGATATTCCCTTACAAGATTGTGGTAAAGGCCATGCTTCCAATACAATTTACGAATTCGCGAAGATTCTAGGTTATTATAATTTAAGTCTTATTTCATGTATTATTGCGAATCATATGCTAAATGTTCACGTTGATGGTGATGGAGATGATATTTGAAAGGCATACTTTTTACACCCCGCCATTGTCCCTCCATTCATCCATTGTTTTTCCCTCAAACGTTTTCTACACCAAATTTCAAAACATACAAATATTCACATAAAACATATCACCATAAAATTTGTATCCTATCTTCAGAAGACCGGGTGAAATTATGAAGCGGTTACCTCATTTTCACCATGCTTTGCTTGAATTTTCCACTATCGCATTAACTTTCGAATAACAATACTACACCATGATCCTCTCGAAAATCAATTTTTGGATAAGGGGTTGGGTCAATTTCCTCAATCACTAGAACGTAAGGCCTCCGAAAATTACGTTGTTTATATTGGTTGTGTAGGTAGTCTGATAACTTCATTTGATGGCTTCGATTCGATTACAACCTTCGATTGTGATCTACGCTATCGATTGTGAACTTACGATTTTCATTTGAAGGCAGTAAGGAATTTCCAGACGCACGGAGTGGAAAGTATTCGGAATATCTATGCTTCATCACAATACCATCTTAATTCTATATGCGTACCCTGCAATTTGCACTTGGTGAACGTTACAAGGCTACAAATACGAGCATCGGGGCAGGCCCGAGCCAATCTTCGCCGCGGCGGGGCTGCCTACTACGCAGGGTTGAAATAATGTTTTTTTTTCGTTAGGTGTGAGATGTCTGAATGAGCACAGCAGGATGTCGAAATTTTCAATGGAATTGGTGTCGCTGAAAATGCTTTTGATGTCTCTCAGACTAAAATTGGAGTCAATAGTGTAGGTACTTATGACTGAACCTTTATCATTTGTTTTCAGATGAATGACTTAAGAAGAGCTATATTCGGGATAGGGATAATAATATTTGATATAAACTGATATTGTATTCCATATAACATAGGTTATTCATTTAATTGAAATTGCATTAGAAAATGTTCGTGTACCACCATTCCTTATTGAGAGGTTGTACATACTATTTATAAACGAGATGCTGGTAGAAATGAGACATGTGGACTTGATAAGCATTCGTCAAGGAGATGGATGCCGATACTTCTAAGAGAATGATGTGGATTGAGTGTTCAGAGTGGTGTATTCCACCGTATTTCACGAATAATTTAGTACTGTTACTACGTGACGTCACACGCATGTATTTTGGCAGCATTTGACAAAAATAACCTGTTTGCTATAACAGCATAACCCATAATGTTCTCTACCAGGCTTCTATATTAGGTAGGTACCTACCTGTCAGAAGACAGATATTTGGAAGCGAAGCAAGCCGAAAATGTTTCTGGTGTTCTTGGTGACTAACACCAGAAAATAATCACAGCAAAGTATGATTACGTTGACCGAACACTCGGAAGAAAATAACAAGCGAACAAAACAACAAATGGCAAGGCAATTCTTCGGCAGGAACAATGGATTGGGAAGGTATCCTACCCACACAAACGGTAACTGTGTCACATATTTAGTCTTAAAAACTATAATGCACGTGCGCAGTTTATTCAAGGCTCCACCGAATGATTATTTTTCATGGGAGGAAGCTAGATGAAATGTTTTGTATTGTTCATAGGCGCAACGCAACGTCCCAACATGTCGACGACGTATGTCCACAATCAATAATACGCGACGCTCACATAGACATCGACATTAACCTGCTCGCTTCCATAGCCTAGAACAATGCACTTGATAAGCAATTAGTCATAAGTAATTCATAAGCGCTTAGTCACTGAACCCCTCCCATCTGATGGGGAAATGCCACTCCGGGTGGGTTTCTAACGACCAGCGGAGGTAGTCGAATATATTCCCTTTTGTTGATATGATTCATTTACTGGGTTATTACGCTGATTCACGAGGAATATGAGGTATATTTGCTTGCTTTTTTGGTGAAGACGTACTCGCTAAGCCAAATGCAATTACTGTGCTCAGACGATACATATGTTATGCAAGATATTCTCGGCTTGTACGTAGAAGATGGGGAGGGAGAGGGACGGAAGGAACTCGTCCCCCTAATTTTTTTTAAACAAACCACCGAGACGCTTTTTCACTCTTTAAAAGCTTCTCAAAATAGTGCTTCCTGAACAAACCACCGAGACGCTTTTTCCAGTCACGAAGCTTTAACGAACCATCGCTTCAAAGGCACGAAGCATTTTCGTAACCAAAAATTAATTTTTTTTTTTTTTTTTTTTTTTTTTTTTTTTTTTTTTTTTTTTTTTTTTTTTTAATTTTATTTCAAATAATACTTTCTTTTAAAATTTTTTTCATTATTTTTTTTCCTCTCTTTAAACTACTTTATTTCCTAAAAAACCCCATATTAATTTTAATTTTTTTCTCTCCCCTCGGCTCCCTATTTTCCTCTTCCCCCATTGTTTCCCCCCTTTCCCTTTTGTCTTTTTTTTTTCTTTTTTCTTTTAATTTTTTGAGTTAAATATTCTTTTTTTTTTTTTAATTTAGTTTGAAGCCCCGGGTTTCAGTTCCCCCCCCCTTTATTTCAAACCCCCCCCCTAAAGCCCCCCCCCCCCCCCCAAAAAAAAAAAAAAGAAAGAAAAATCCTTAATAACAATCACTCCCCCAGCAATCGCTTCAAAGGTCCCAAAAACGTGTTGAGTCACTAAAAACGTCAAGGTCGCTAAAACTCGCGCCAGAGATCCAAACAAGCGACTCAGGTGGCCAAAATTCGCACTGGGATCCAGAAAAAGACGAACCCCAGTCCTTGAAAATCACACTGCGGGCTAAAATGTCCCGCCGGGGCCCCAGAAGCCGCAGCTGCCCCCTCCCCAATTCATTCTTGGCCGAAATGTCACTCTGCGAGATGAAAAATCGTCAAAAAAAACTATGTCTGGTCCAGGAAAAGGAGAGTCGGGGCACCGAAAGAAAATCGCGCCGGAAGTCCCGATGCGTGGAAAGGAATTGTACCGAGACTCAAAAATGTCGCGTAGAGGGCTGTACAAAATCGAACTGCACCCAAAAATCACACCGACTCCATCGAATCGGCCTGAGCACCTGAAAATTCAGAACGGGCCCAGAATGAAAATTATCCGAAGAACCATTCAACCTCGAATGATGCCACTGGCCTAAAAAAAACACGCTGAGCAACCGCAGTGATGTACCTAAGGGGAAAATGTCCTTCCTCGTGAGAGGCGTGGGCTCCCAACTTACGGCGGTATCTCCCACAATAGGGCTAGGGTCCCAAAGAATCGCGTCGGGGTCCACAGGATTCGCGTAAGAGGCTCCACATGAATTTAGCAGACCACAGAAGTCACTATGGGTTTCGACATTTTTCATCAGTACCCACGAAAATGGCGCTGGGCTACAGCTAAGTACAACGTGCTCGGGAACTCGCACCGCCTCCCCACCCCCAAATATCGTACTCGGGGCACACAATTCCCGTCGGTAGCCCACAACATTTAGCCAGCGCTTAAAAAAAGTTGACTGCGGAGCTCACAAAAATTGGCGTTGGGAGTGCCAAATAAGCACAGCCTGGCCCCAAAGGTTGAATCGCATTGTAAAATAAATGTTCGACCCAGGAAAATTCATCCGCATCCCCAAACATAGCACCAGATGCCTTAAAAATCGCGCAAGTCCTCGAAAAAAGGGTACCGGAGCTATACAAATTGCCGCGGGAAACAAGAAAATACGGCGCGGGCCCCGACAAATAAGGTCGGGATTTAGACTTAACAAATTCAGACGAGGCCCCCAAAAATCGCGTCGAGCCCAGATAACTGGCGTGGAGTCGCCGGAATTACACACCTAAATCCGAAACGTCGGGACGGGACCCCAGGAAATCACACCTGAGACATCGTGCTGAGGTCCCACAAATGTGCGTCAAGAGTCTCAAATAAAAGTAGCGGAAACCTGAGAGCACAGAGGAGCCAAAAATGCACCCGGCCCTCAAAAGCGTACTAAGTCCTGCAATAAGCGGGAGGGTTCGCAAGACAAAACATGCGTTGCAGCCCGAAATAAACTCACATAGAGCTCTAAAGAACATACCGGAGGTCCCCAAAGCACACTGGTGCCATGAGACCGCATGAGGGCATCAGAGACTTGCTGGGGCCAGCAAAAAGCAACATGGTTCTGAAAAAGGAAGGACAAGACCAGACACTAAATAAACACCTTAGGTCTTCCAAAGCGCGCTATTAAAAAGAAACAAACGTCGGTGAAGGAAAATCAAGAAACCCTGAGAAGAGCCGGGGTCTCAATAATGGGCGGGCCCCCTAACAAAAATGAGTTGGAGCCCTAATCCATAGGCGAAGAAAAACACAACGGGTCCAAAAAGGGAACACCGATCCAGGGCATTAATTCCATAGTTAATCTGTGAGTATATTTAACCAAACTGGCGCATCAAAGCTCAGCGGGTATCCGGATTTCTTAACCACCGGCAAAGTGTGGGAAGAAGAGAACAAATAATCGAATTGGGTTAATATAATTTTTCCCAGCAAACAGCCAAACGAAACATTCCATCATGTCGAATATGGCGCAATACTATGATGTGGGAGCAATTGCCAAAGCATAGAAGGTCTAGCAGAAACCGTAGAATCGCACGAAGTGTGGCGAATGTACCGAATGCACAAGGTGCATGGTACACATTGTGCACGTGCACGAACGTGGGCGTGACGGCGATCGGACGTTATGAAATAGAACGTTTGAAATTGGAAAATTCTACATTTTGTGATTTGTAAATGTGCAACTTCAGCAGTACGAGATAACATGTGCAGGGATGCGAATAGAAAACCTTCGAAGAGGGTACAGGACGTTAGGGTTGAAATCCGGCGACACAGAAACGATGATGGTAAATTCGGCCTGTCAAAAGGATAACTAGGCCGGTCAATACCAATTTATTAAAATAAAAAAGGAACCCGGTAAAAAATAGTAGTCGGAATCCGGGGACTTTTAAAATGGGATGGGGTGGGTGTGGAGGGTGGGGTGGGGGTTTGGGTAGGTGGGGCCTCTCCAAACCCAATTGACCGCTCCCCACCTAGCGGAAATCCTGGCTTTGTCTTTACTAGACCCAACTGCTGTCTTTGTAGAAAAACTTCTCGCAGAAATATTTAATTAATATTGATGTTCTCGTGACTAATGGAAAAACATGTAATGCAACGTCTGTAGCGCTGGCGTGACGATATCATTGAAAATATCGGTTATCGGTTATCGGTTTGCTTTAAAACCGATAACCGGTTTTCGTTAAAACGATATCGGTTTTCTTGGAGTTCATTATAAAACTGTTTTGAACAAACGAAGTCTCCTCAGCTGTAAGTGCACGCTCAACACGTCTTTTCAACTGTGCTACTTATCAGGTGGATTATAGTGAATATACAAGACATTAGCAGCGAACAGTTTAGTCATTTAATTATTTCATTTCGATATTTAACGTGACGGCGCACATAAATGAATTGCATTCATTGTACCGCACAATTTGTATGTGTTGGGAGATTGCCGTGAAGATTACAACGAAATTGGTCACAAAATTAAACCCAGGAGTAAACTGTAAGTAAGAGGAAGAACTTTCTTTTGTCATGGATCACACGTTGGTAGGGCTTGTCAAGCGGATCATACAACCAATGGTAGTGGATTTCGTTTATCCTAACTAAGTTTATCGAGGAGCTGATAACGCACGATACTGTCAAAGGCCTTGGGCGCGTCGAGCGTGGCAAGGGATGAAATTTCGCCCGGTGCATAACTGTAGTGACGATGTTAACAACGTCCAGCAACGCTGTCTTCGTCGAGTGGCCTGACCTGAACCGTACTGGTTGCCACAAAGTACGTGGTTTTGAGATAGACATGATGTTGGGTGATTACGATTTTTTCTGTCTCTTCAGCTCGCTTAACAATGGTTGGATAAAACTAATATAAGTCAATAGTTCTCTGGTTGCCATTTATTTTCGGACTCGTGTAACGGCGAGCTGTTTTCTACTTTTCAATTAGCCGGTAATCATCCAATTACATGGAATAATTAATCATATTTAACAAGTGGGATACCACGACAGGAAAAGTGAAACGAAGGATTTCCATCATGACACCATCGTCCCCGCAAGCATTCCACGCGCTCATACCATACAGTATTTCGTTTCCCTATTTGTACACTTAGACATATCCACTTAAGTGCATTGACTATTCTTGCGCCATCGCCATGACAAGATTCACTTTAAAATCAGGCAAAATATATATAGAAGGATACAAACTATATTATACAATAAGGATAAAAGACGGATGGCGATGAAGCGGATACAAACTAACCAGATGGGATCAAATCAGCCATCACGGCACCATCTGCCCCAATCCGGACAGGATCAGGATGAAGACGTGGATAGATGGATCAGGGGCTCCGGTTAAACACAATGAACAATAGCTCACAAGGACAAGTCACACAAGTCGATAATGATGGACAGAATGAAGCTTAGTTCGTTTTGGCACATCAACGGGCTTTTGAGCTACTTAATTGGATATAGCTTGCGCATGGGCATGGCCATGTCCTCTATGCTTTTGATTCTGCCTTCAATAATCAGGTATCTTCATCTGACCAGTACCTTGTCTCGTCGCGCACGTGACTTGAAACATGTGCAGCTAGTAATTTCAGCTTGATTTTTGGCTTTGCTTGGAGCTTGGCGTTGTCCTGCATAATTCATCACAAAAGACAAAAGAGACAGAAACCGATGATTTTTTTTGGGGCATTCCAACACATTCTTATCATATTCGTGTGCATGGCAATTCAATATAAAAAACAGAATTTCATATTTGAAACCGAATGCAACAACGGTAAAATGAAACAGAGAGGCAGTCCGCAAAAATTAAGGCAAATTATCAAGTGACTAAAAACCTAACTACCCTCCCCTCGCATGGCATAGATCGGGGCAAGTGTCACTGGTCTAACCTGAAAGCGGCGCTACACACTTTAGGAGGACGAGTCTGCCTGGCCGCCGTGGCCACCGAAGGGCCAATAGAGGAAAAGTGAGCGTTGAGTAATCAGAAAATACTGACACAAGACTTGCTGAAGATATTTGTTGGCAAAGTTTATACTTATTAGATGATACCATAAATCGCCTTTGGCATCACCTAATATGGCACTGACTGACGGACTGACTGACGACCTGACTGACTGACGGCTTGACTGACTGATTGACTGACTAACGGAATGACAGACTGACTGACTGACTGCATGGCTGACTGATTCACTCATTGACTGATTGACTGACTGGCTGATTGATGGGCTGGTCTACTGACTGATTGACTGACCGATTGATTGACATATTGATTGACTGACTGATTGACTGACTGACGGACTGACTGTCGGTCTAACTGGGTGATGGAGTGTCAGACGGACTGACTGACTGATTGTTAGGTTGACTATGACTGACGGGCTGACTGACGGACTGAAAGACAGCTGGACTGATTAACTGATTGACTAACTGACTGAGTACACCTCATGGGAACCGGTATGGTAATTTGTTATGGGGACGTGGCACCCGATACACAACCCTTTTCTGTAGTGAAAGTCAGTTGATTGAGCGACAAAAATTGTTTGATTTACTCTTGCCCAGCTTCTGCTAGA
Organism: Imbricaverruca yamaguchii; assembly: GCA_034440575.1. Classification (NCBI taxonomy): domain Eukaryota; kingdom Metazoa; phylum Arthropoda; class Thecostraca; family Neoverrucidae; genus Imbricaverruca; species Imbricaverruca yamaguchii. The sequence goes on along the minus strand of JAOTOL010001647.1, from coordinate 1,717,582 downwards.
TTCGGGTAAAGATGAAGTGGACAGGCTGACTGACGACCTTACTGGCTGACTAACTGACTGGCTGAATGACGACCTCACTGGATGGTGGACGGATTTGATTGACCGACTGACTGACTGACGGACTGACTGACGCACTGACTAACTGACTGACCGACTGACTGACTTCCTTCGTGAAATTCATCGCGGCTGATGAATTTACGTAGACATACCACCTGGACTGGGGGATGCATCTGGATCGAGCACAAACATTTGGTGATTTGCTCTTGCCAAACTTCTCCAAAATGCAGGGTAGGGAGAAAGGATTCGACTGCGGGTGTCAAAAGCTCGCGAAGCGAGCAGCATAGGTCAGATCAGCACGGCGGAGGCCGTGCGGTCTGACCTATTGTGCATATATACATACATATATATATATATATATTTATATATATATATATATATATATATATATATATATATATATATACATATACATATATATATATATATATATATATATATATATATATATATATATATATATATATATATTACATATACACAGGAGGGCCTTCTTCAGATACCCCCCACTGGACCAAGTCCTTGCTACACCATTGGCTCCATGTCCTTCGTGTAATTTATGAATATTATACAACTTTGTGCCTTACTAGGCTTCAGAACCATCACCCGCACAATGCCAGGAAGCACATCGGTGCATGGTATCATATATCTTGATTATGTGTAGTGGGGGCCAAGATAGGAGGCCAATCATCGAAAAGTTTCAAATATGATAAAATGTACGTCCCCCAAACGAGCATTTGTAGCAAAAACACCATTATTTATATTTTCATGCATAAAGCCAAAATAGGTCTTTCCTTCCTGGCTTTTCAAAATAATTTAACAGGCATCCAGGTTACCGGAGATAACGTGATTTGGGGCCATGGGGTAATTTTTTCATTACTCATCAAATCTAAGAGTATGGTAGGAGTAAGAATTGAATTCACTAAAACTTTGCGGGCTCAAAACTGTCTGGATGCTTGTATTTTGAATGGTATTTAACATAGTGATCGGCCACCGAACACAACTTTGCAGCTTGACATTCAAGAAATGCCGGAGGCCATGACTCCTGGACCGTTGACCTGATCGAATTTAAACTTGCATTTTCCCACCTCTGGTGACTAGATCTTGTCGCATACTGCTTCCCGGTCCTGCCTATAACCGGCAAACACCACAACGTTGTCGATGCTGCCCGAAGGCGGCCATATCTCCGACAGACCGTCACTGCGCGGCAGTTCGGCATAATCGTCGGGCGGGGGCGTCAACGACCCGCGCTGAGATGTGCCAGACGGATCGTGACGTCAGCTGACAGAGCGGCATCTAGGCTCTCCATGGCAGTCTTCCGTGCGGTAAACGGCGCGTCAGCTTCCAACGCTAACAGTGGCTAGTCCAGCCAGCACGCGCCCCGATAGGGCAGCATGGGGCAGACCTCATCCTATGGCTGCGACAACGGCGCAGCTGGACTCGGCGCCTGGGCCGAACTCTCCGCGCCACCGACACTTCACAGCGTCATCCAGTGTAGCCAGACCGACGCGACACCGCTGGCGCAAAACTCCGTCCGACGGCAGGCGACCATGGCACACCAGCTGCCGACTGCGCCCCATCCTCCAGCTGGGACTCAGCGGCCAGTGCGGCCCGTGCTGACCCGATGCCAGGTCACGGTCATGCAACCACTCCGGGATCCGGTTGAGCTGGGTATTGCCACAGCACAGGGACGCTGATAGGCGGACCAGCGCGTTATACCACTCCCAGAATCGGTGGAGCGGCGGAGTGGCGGAGAGGCTTCCATCGGCATGCACGAACATTCAACGGTATCCCAACACAAAACGCCAGGAGATGAAGACCGCTGCATGAAAAGCCACTCCTCAGCACCATCACTGCCACCGCTGGGTTGTCGGACAATCACACGTGTTAGCCATTTCTCTACCCGATTTAAAACAAGAAGCACAACGGCAACCGTATTCAGGCGTCAAATTGCGAGTGAAGGTGAATAGATCATGCTTTCTTGACTCGTCACCTTCGCGGACTTGAGGCACCATCAAGCAGCCTAATTACATCTCTCAAAAGGCACCGCTAAATGTGCAATATTTTTCGAAACCCCTGGAATTGAAACATGAAACTTGCACCTAACTTTAACTTCGGAAACTCGCCAAAGTGGGGACGGCGGATTCGCGGCTGGCCAAGCGTCGGACGGCCATCAAGCGCTGGGAGGCAGCTACAGTGTAACAACTAAGGTTTTGTTGACCTGCTGACCATGAGCATCAGGCACTCGATACACACTCTTAAGGATACGCACACGATATTAGCGCCTGGGATCTGGACATACATCGATGCGAGAAGAAATGCCACATTTTGAGTAATTGACCTCGCGTGGTCAAGGCTCGTATAACCACGGACGCATCAGATATGCATTGTTCAAATATTGGTTTTTCGTTAGGTGTGACATGTCGAAACGAGCACAGTAGGATGTCGAAATTTGACCACTGATTGACCACTGATTTCCTTTGCAAATGCATACTTTTCAGTTGGAATAAAATTAACACCCAAAAATGGTCCCGGAGTCGGGTAACATAGCATACAAAGACATGCTGAAAATCAAGGCCAAATTTTACAATTACTCTAGCTTAATCTTTTCCTATCCTTCCAAACAAACAAAAATATTATGCTTAAAAATTGCAAATAGTATTGTCTAATGCTGCATTTAAAAACCTAACCACACCTAACCTAAACTGCTTTGAAAAAAAACTGAATTTGTTTTGGAAAAAACTTCACATTTTTGGGACAATTTTTATAACTTGCAACAAAAGCCTGACCTAACTCAGCTTAACAGAACCTGACCCCTGTGCATGCTTTATGGAGGTAGAATGTATGTAAAACTTGTCTCGTGGTTAGGCACCTTAAACTACAATGATACCGAAATTTTGATTGGGCCCTAGATTACCACTTTCGACCGAAAGCTGGATAATTGACATGGTGGAGGGGGCATGGGGGTAGTAATACGGAGGAGGGGAGGCAGGCTAAGGTTAATGTCAATATTCTACGATCTTAACCATACATCCTATGACACTGAACGGAAGAATTCTGTGGCTTAAGCCCAATTTTTGGACCACCCTACGCCCATGGGCGGAGTTTTAAAAATACAAGCTTCCCTCCCTTCCCTGCTACGGGAAGGGAATGGTCTGCGTTTCTTTCGGTTGCACCTCTATGAACGCCTATATCCTGGAGCAATACTGAACGCTGGTGAAAGTTTGGGATCTTCGGTGGCGGTGCACATGTTTGTTATCAATGCTGAAAACATATACAGACAACAATGTAAAAACAATGGAAAGAATGTCAACTCACACAAACTGGTAGGAATGAGCACAGATTCATTTACTTCGCCGAAACTAATGGCAAATAGAAGGGCATGCAAGTGAATTACCACATGCAGCTGGAATCTGTACTCGTCTTGATCGCTGTTAGCCCTGACGTGCAATTTTATGTATGTACCGCCTACACCACCACAACTTTTAGAACCACACAGGTAGCAACTTAACCTTCACCAAGGTCAAACTTCGCTGTCGCTGCAGAAACTCCGGAATTAAAATAAACAAAATAATAATCAAAACAATTCTTAGCGAACTTTGTATTCTTGAATGGAAATCCTTAAAGCAACTACGACATAAGAAACAATTTTAAAGTTTTTTAACTTAATAATTGAATCATAAGCTTCCAAAATATTACATCAATGCATAACAAAGCAAAAGCGTCCTGTTTATGATTCCCTTGGGAATGTGTTCGATATGTGCAGTTTGATTTTGATTTCACCAATCAGGATATTTTCCCCGAGACAGCTTCCAGGTTTGAGACAAAGTATTATTGAAAGCATGTTTACTGGGTAGAAATTACTTACACATATTTTTTGCTTTCTCACCAATAGTTCTGCCCTACCACGCCAAATCATCCTATTATTCTTGATAGTTTCCTATATACTTCAATATAGATCATGGACGAAGAGGGGAATCGTCATGGGGGCACTTGTATGGAGGGGAGCCGTCGCAAAAGCATCTGTGGGCGCCGTCGGCTCAAAATTCGTTGGGCGGGGTGAGGGCTACACTTGAACACACTGTAGCACTCGAGCACACTGCCTTTTCCTAACAATGGGCGCCTCTGGTTTAAAACAAATCCGCTGAGCATGGGTGCCTCTACCTTCTCTCCACCTTCCATTCGAACCTTCCAGAAGAGGATGCCTTCCCCGGCCGAAGAGATGCCATCTTCCATGAGCGTGGGTGTACGTATGAAGAAATGATATTTAACGGCAAAATAAGGAAAAGGGCCTATTCCCAATCTCTCACTCAGTGAATATTAGCTAGTGTCCTGCCTGAAAACAAGTACACCAAAGCGCGATCAATTGAGAAAGTGTTGCGGTGCCCATAGATTATGGGCGTACGTCATTGCTAGCAGCATGAAAAAACATTGGGCAAGCCAGCCTACTGTGACGTCACATGATCATTCCGAGATCCAACCAGTGTGCACTGGAGTGGACCGGACCCAAGGGCATCACCAGGGATACCAAATGTGCACCAGGAATTTTCTTCAAAGGGGTTGCGGAGGAGGTGCCAATGTAGCCGCGTCGTCAGGGATTCGTCTGAGATGGTTGGCGGAGGTATGCAAACTCAGAGGCGTCATGAGGAATTTGCTTCTGGAGGACTACTGCAGTGCCAACTAACCACGAGGGATTTTTCCCCGTGTAATAATAGTTCAGATTTGGCTTTCGCGGCGTCGCCACGAATTCGCTTCCTGGGAGCGGTCGCAGATGTGCCGATTCGCGGCGTCACCATGGATTAGTCACGAGGGGTGGCGCGTCAGCGTGGTTACACTTCTGAGCAGTGGCGTTCCGAAGGAGGTGGGTGGCAAAGGGAATGTGCCGCTTCACAAGAGAGCGTATGACATTATCTATGCATATGGAGAAGACTTATGAGAGCTTATGGAGAAAAGCTTTTGGCATTATATATGTATTCACTCAAGTATAGGAAATTAAGGGAGAGGGGCGGGGATGATTGAAATGTACACAATTGCTGAAGGGCTAGATCAGGTCAATTGCAATGATGCTCTTCTGTTTAGAGTACCATGCAGGGTTCATCAATTCAGGCTAGACAAACTGAGGTGTAGGACAGTTAAGCGACAACAGGTCTTCAGTCAAGGGGTTGTTGTTAAGTAGGATGGGCAACTATTTTAGACAGGAAACTATTGTTTTTTACTTCTAATTGGTAATGGATGGGGTGATATTTATGCGAGGTAAGCATGCACGGCACATGCCCCTCTAAGCACGCACGGATGCAGTTTGAAAATTATTGTTTTTGTTTGTTTGTTAAAAAAATTAAATCCGAGTTGTTGCTGGGGTGGCTTTAGAAACCAGGGTTCTATTGCGAAGCATAGCTTGTTGCGTGAACCCTGGCCCCACCACCCGATCCATGAATTCCAGTTCAACGGCAGAATTTAGACCGAAAGTTTAACGTGCCGTCAATGCACCGACACGCCGCCCGGTAGCTCGTACCCGGCCCTATCAGGCCAACTGCCAACTGACACTACCTGCCGGGGGCTAAACGCGAGCGCGCGAAGCGACTCGAGCGCTGTTGCCGGAACAGGGGAGACCATTGCAGGCAAGCGCTCTAACCAACTGAGCTACCGGGGCGGCAAATTGGTAAGGTATTCAACCCACATGTGTTAAGACGGATCAAGTGAATATGACTGGATAGCTAGGGCAGATGATGGTTTCCTTAGGATGCTGTGTTGGTTGGGGCAGGGCCACTTCTTAAAATGTTCACTAGGTAGGATGCGTCCCACCTAGTGTCGTAGAATCCCACCTATTTGAGTTAAAAATCACACCTGGTGAAAGGGAGTTTCAATGGAGAAAGCAAATGTCACGCCTTGATAAATCGAGTCAAAGACTCACCAAAAACCGTCGAGACCCGAAAAATAAACGTACGGAGCCACCGAAAAATCACATCGAGAACCCCAACAATCGTACAGCGTCCAAGAATATCTCGCAGGGGGCTTTAAAGATGGAACTCTACCATCAAAATCACACTGCAGCACCGTCGGATCTATCCGAGTACCAGTATATTAACTCTCCCAGTCCTTCCGGTCATATAATCACACTCCGTTCCGGTGGGGAGGGGGTGATGCAAACCATCCCTCTAATCTCGAAACTACTAAGCATCACACGAAAACGAGGTGACGTCGGAAAGCGCTCAACGAGTATGGCCAGACACAAGCCCGAAAAGTGACGTCACTTGGGGGCCTAGGTTTTCACGACTGATATCATGTTTTTAGCTCTGGGGAGTTCATTTTGGGGGATATTTGAAGAGAAAATTATAATCAGAAAAAAGAAGGCGAAATCGACCATGGCCATAAAATCCTTACCCACCCAAAAATCAAATTTGTAGATTTTCTTAAGTTTTTCTTAAGTAAAAATGACATCAGTTTTCCTTAATTTTCATTTTTCTAAAGGGCAAAGCGGACCGGAGATAAAACCCCCCGAGACGGCGTGGGTTACGAACAGGTCCAGAAAGAAAGCTATCCGCAGGGGCTTCCTACTCTGAAGTGTCATCGGCTGCAAAAAAAAATCGTTGAACAGCGGCAGTGGCGTACCAAGGGGACATGCCCCTTCCATCCTGAGAGGGATAGACTCCAAAGAATCGTGCCGGGGTTCCCACGAAAATCGATCTGAGGCCCCAATAATTCACATCGAGCACTCGGAATTCGACTATGGGGATGCAAACAAATGAAGCTGGCACCAGCAAACACGCACAGGGTTGAAAACATATGCACCGGGACTCACCAAAATCGCGTTGGGACCCCAGCTAAATGCAACGCGCTCAGCGAATTTTCGGCGACCCTCCCCACAGAAATATCGCGCCATGGAATCAAAATTTTCGTCGGTAGCCCCCAAAAATATGTCGGGCATCACACACTATTGTCGGAACTCTAAAAAATGCCGTTGAGGTCACTAAACAAGCAGAAATTATCCCAAACAGTGTCACCTGGACTCGCAAATATTAATATCGAGCCCGAAAAAATACGAAGGGATTACACAAAAATTCCGGGCCAGGAAAATGGCTCTGGGTCTCCAAACATAGCAACAAATGCATACAAAACGCGTACGGCATATAGCGCCGGGTGTGCGAAAAAATCACGCCGACATTTTGACTAAGCAAATTCAAGAGGCTCACAAAAACGCGCCAAGTGCAGAGAACGGGCGCCTGGTACCCAGAACCACGCGCCCGGGTCCGAAAAGTTGTGCCGGAACCTCAAAGTCGTACTGGAGCCCCACAAATGTGCATACATCAGGAGCCCAAATAAACACAACAGGACCCTAAGAGCACAACGGAATGCCAAAAAGCAACGGGCCCTCCAAAGCGCAGACTCGCAAAAAGCGCGAGAGCCTTCAAACATGTATTGTATCTTTAAATAAAGACACCGGTGACCTTCAAAGCACATTGGTGGCACAGACGCATAGTGACGCGTATTGGTGGACCGCACCAGGTAGAGTTTTGTTCTTCAATCAGCTGTTGGCGGTGGCATGGTTGTAGTGCTATTTGACGCATATGTGCAAATCGGCGGCATTCCCGGTCGCTTGCTCAGATCTTGCACGTAACAGTGCCGATATTCTTTATTGGTTAACATACTTACTTTCTGTTGTGAAAGACCGATTAATCCCATTGTTCAGCAGCTATTGGAGGATGAATAAAGGACGCTGCAAGCTATGTTTTCTGATTCTGAATCCGACCGGGAAGCTGACGCATAGTGGATGGCGATGGCTTGTGCTGCTTCAGGAGCTCCAAAAGCATTTATTTCAGGGGCGGAGATCCAGACATTATAAAATGATGGGAGGCGGTACCCGTCTGGAGGGGAGCCATTCCTCAGAAGGCCGCTGTTGCGGTAGTCCCTCGACGCTCTCGTTCAGTACACTTCATTAAGCGACGGGAAGAGGACTGCATTGGAGCATACCGAATGAGCGTCTTTCACTCTGAGGGGCACCATGGGACGAGACCGTCTAGGAGGGGCATTCAAGCAGTACGATGTATTTGACGGTTTATCCGTTTGAGCATGGATGTTATACACATTTTTGGGCGGGAAAGTGCCAATTAATGTTGGTTCCCCCAAATAATATTAAGTGGACCATACGGAGTGTGCCCTCCAATCTATTTTTACCTGGTCATTGCTTTCACATGCCCCAAAATTATTATCATAAATATTCAACGCCCATGCGTCAGAGGGAACCCATGGCTTCCAATGTGGATGGCACACGGAGCTCCTCCATCAGCCACTGATGCATACATGGATGCAAACAAAAACATGTATGCATACCAGTAAGCATGTCTTCTGAAAGGCAGACATATTAGCATCATGCCTGAACCTACAATTTACCCATATAATTTAAAACGCTCATCTCCAATTTCCACTTCGACATTGGATGGTCCAACAGTGCACTGGAGACAAAGCTGTGTAGTTCGCCACATAAAACATGGGTGACTGCTCATATCCATCACATACCCATGTCCTTTTGGATTCCTTCCCAAAACAGTTTTACAATAAAGAGAGTGCGACCTATACAACCCAATGACTGCTCCTGGTTTAAGTAAGGTTAAAAACTATTTCATTCTGAACGCCACTATTGCGGCACGTTTGTCGTATTCCGAGTTCGCGCTTAAATTGAACCGCCGACCGGCCGGATTATGTTTTCCTCATCCGGTGGAGGTTCGATCAGGGTAAACCTATTCCGGATGAGGCGCTGGACCGGCCGGCAGGGGAAATGCACGCCCAACCTATTCAGGATAAGGTCGCCGGAACAGGCCCCAGGTATGAGCAGGCAATCCTACCTAATGAAAATTCCTCAGAGGAGGCCGTGGGTTCCGGCGGGTCTTTTAACCAGGCTTATGTTATCTTCCATTTACAGAGAACTTGAATGGGCCGTCATGGCTCATATTTAGTCTAAACACTGAGAGGTGATGCTCACCCCTCATTAAGCACGCCCAGTCCGACAAAAATCGCTCCGGGTTCCGGCAAATTCCCGTATGAGCCCAAAAATTATCACCGGAGGCCTGAACGAACACAGCTTAAGCGGCACAGCTTAAGCGGAGGTAAGCTCATGGCATATCGCCCTGGGGACACACAACTGGCCCAGTGCCCCAACTAATCACGGGGGGCTCGGAACTCGTGCTGGGCCCCGAAGTTCATGCCGGCGTCTGGAACAAATACAGAGGAGCCGAAAAACACTAGACCCCACAAATCGCGCTGTAGAAAATCGACCTTGTGAACGCGAACATTTACGCCGATGGTTGAAATAAATATAACGAGCCTCAACTTTCCAGAAAGACGGGATAATTTGCGTGGGACCCAGAAGATTATCGCATGGGCCAGCAGACCGCACCGGGACCAGTCAAATCGCATTAAAGCCACAAAAAGCGCACCAGAGTAAAAAAAAAACGCATTTGCGCCGGGAGCCCCAAATAAGCAGTGGTGCCCTAAAACCATCAGGATGCCAAAAGTCACCTGGCCCCCTCCAGTCTCAGTCTTGCAAAGAGCAACAGGGCTTAAACATACGTCGGGGCTTTAAATAAACGCACAGGAAGCCCTCCCAGGGGCCACAGACAACACGACCACAAAAACGGGCTGATGTCCGCAGAGAAACGGTAAAAAAAAGAACAGGCACTAAACATATCAGGATCTTCGTAAACTAGCCGGCCCCCCAAAAAAACCAAGATGGGTACACAGGGCCATAAAGGAGCCGGGCCTAAAAAAGCGGGCCCGCGGTGACGGGTACTGAAAGGGCACCGATTCAGCGCCCTGGCTCGGTGGCTTATGTAAGAAAATATATAGAGATCAGGCGCTCAAAGGCCACAGGCTGTATATACGAATTGTTTCCCACCAGAAAAGTGCTGATGAGTGCTGATGGAGAACTAGTTGTAATTCGGGCCTGCGTCACGAGCCGGCATCCAGAATACAAAATATACTTTATTCATCATATCATAACATGACACAGTAGTGATACCAACCCAACTCAGTAGACGCCGAGCCATCGTCGCAAGAATGCAGAGCGACCGGTCTGAGTGCGGCGCCTGTCCACACAGATCTCAGTAGACCTTCGCTCGCCGATGTCTTCCGGCGGATCCGCTGCCGTCTGCTGCCGCCGTTCGCCCGCGCGGAGAAACCTACCAGACACCAACACATGGCCACCGCTACGATCACTCGAGCCTCGAGCACGGCCGACGCGCCGGGCGCAAACGAGGCGAGAGCGGAAGCGACTACTGGGCGGCGTGGCAGAGCCGGCGGGGCGCGCCCCGCCATCTGCCACGCCTGACCGCCAGCTCCGACTCAAGCCTCAAGCCTGCAATCAGATGGGGCACCACACGGAGTCCGGCACAAACCGTCGGGTCGGGAGGGCACACCGCGCCCGGCGCCGCTCGACGGCCCAGCCGACACTAGCGCCGCCGCCGGCCGCAGGCGCAGTCACTGTTTCCAGTCCCGGCCGGCGGTGGCGCGTCAGGCGGCTTTGTGGGCGAGCGTGAGGCGCGAGAAGCCGGCTGCCGCCACCACCGGCTCCTCTTCCTCGCCGGGCTCCTCCTCGGGGATTGTGTGACTCTCGCCGGGATCGCGCACGAGGTCCTCAGTCACGTCGACTGATTCGTCCGCCGTCGCACTGTCCAGACCCATATTGTACTCTGAAACACAGCGGACAAAGTGTGAAGTTAACGAGACGATGACTGCGTTTTGCTCGCATCACTATTATTGTGTTATGACATGACCAATGAAGTCCTATTGGACACTCGCTTGGGTGCGCCGGAAGGCGATGGCACGCATACAACAGCTTGACGAAATTCACGAACAATATATGCGTGCAAAACACTGCATGCAGCAAATATTACCTTCCCGGAGTGACTGACTACCGAAACTGAAAACATCCAATATACAAGCTCAAAGTTACATGATATCTGTAATATACACAATGTTATCATACTAGCCATGCTTAGGTATACACCTGTAGTGAAGGTTAAGGCGAAATTCCCAACTTTCTAAGTGGGTGCGGCAGGTGAGATTACAGACTGGTCCGTAGAGTAATCAGCTCGCACTAAGCGGTCGGTTACAGCGTGGGGAGGAGAGGGGGAGGGGGAGGGGGGAGCGCGGGTGCAAACGAGGCGTCTGGCCGTACCATGAGGTCGGATGACCAGCGCGTCCAGGATGTCCGACAGCGAGATGATACCGATCACGCGCTGGTCGTCATCCGTGATGACCAGCCGGTGGACCTCGGCGTGCACAATCTTCTCCAGCACCTGCCCAACAGAGCGGGGCGTGACGTCACACCGCTGCACGTGCACGCATCACCACCCCTCGACCGATCATCGGGGGCGGGGGGGGGGGCACTACGACTACCCGGAAATAGGGCACGGCGACGAGCCAGACAAAACAAAAGCTCATCCTCAAGTGTTTAGGCTTATCAGCGGAATATTTCAGTTTAAGCGAGAGTCATTTGTCTACCGATCGAAATCTAATGGGTGAGAGGAAACATCGACAGACATTTATTTGCCCATCGACGTGTAGACGGGTGATGGTCAACATCTTGAATGGAGGATCGCAAGCCCAATACTGAATGTATGGAACCTGGGATGCAACGTGAAGAGGCGCACTCGGGTCAGCTTCTGCCGACGACCAGTTCAGGATGTGCATAACGCTGCACGAGACGAGGGGGAGAGAAAATAACCACCCAACACTCATTGCCGAGAGAACAAACACGGGTTCTCAGTACAAAACATCCTGAGGTAAAATATCACCTCCCGGTCTCCGCAGGGAGACAACATCATCGGAATATCGACAATGACGGAATAGATCCTCAGGGAAGCGCCAGTGGATCGTCCTGCGATTGATCGATTATTTGGGCTTAAGGGCGCGCCGACTACGAGGCCATTTGGCAGCCAGGATTGTCCGGCGAAACAATCGGCATGACAATGCCTGTGCATCCTGAAACCAACCATCAAAGCGCTGTAGGTGACTGAACAAAACAAAACTGCGCAGGCCTCCTGCGCAACTCGGATAAACAAAAAGATCAGCGCAGATTGCAGTGCGCAGTTACAGCATTGTCCGCATATGTCCATCATTGACAAGCGCCACGTGAATATCATATGGAAACTTTGCAGCGCTCCACGCAAGACCTTCAAAACAAAGCCGGTGCATATCAGCACTTCAGACGTGTGGCAAGTACCAGACATCGCACCGGTGCATATCAGCACTCGAAACGCATGGTAAGTGCCCGGTATCGCACACCCAGCGACGTCAATAAATCATACCCGATACCTCGGCTCGCCTGATAGGTGAGTCGAGGTATCAGGGATGTACCAGGGTCAGAGCATCGGGAGACGCACCTGAGACAAAGTGTTCGAGGCAGAGTCGAAAAGATCGACCCGACAGAGGATACCCAAGAGGCATACCAAAGGCGTGACATTTCAGGGACGCGCCTGATGTGGGGTGTCCGAAAGAAGTGATAAAGCCAACTTGGAAACGTTTCGGAGCTGGTATCTCGCAGCCGTACCAAAGACGCAGTCCGGGACACGAGTGGCCCAGAGCCGCACCAGGGACACGGCACGGGACACGAGTAGCCCAAAGTCACACCACGGACGGGATACGCACCTGGGACAGCGTGTCCGACAGCCGACACGACTCCACTTTGTTGTCGGAGCGGTGCGAATTGGCCGTCATCAGTGGGCACGTTCAGGTTGTTGTAGGTCTTCTCTGCCGCCAAATTCTGCGGGAACACGGATGAGTGACGTCACTACATCGGCCACGCGAATCGAAACTGCTCACGTGGCAAACATCTGGTAGGCAACGCCCCCCAGTAATCATGCATATTCGTCTACACACGACCGCACCGACTCCGATAAGTTTTAGCTAGTTCTCGAGACTTTCCAGGTGCACTGCAGGCGGGGGGGGGGGGGCGGAGTACAGGGCCACTCGTGGGCTCTGCACACAGGGGCGGAGAACCCGGTGTAGTTCGCGTAGCCAACGGGATAACATAGCTATTGGAGCACGCAAACATCACGCCAGCGACGGGCTATCTCGCGGCACGATGACGTCCTGAGCGTTAGATGCCGAGCCGTCGACTGGCGTACCTCAACTGTCCGCATAGCATGGCCAAGTGTGCCGACGAGCACACCGTGCACCCTGTGACAGCGCAAACACACCGGCCCATAAGGCAGTAGTATGATGGCCAGCGTAACACCGCGCAGCCCCGGCGACATATCCAACTCACGCACGGGCCTAGTTAGTGAGAATGGGGGGGGGGTAACTAGTCCCTTACATTTCGGTTACGCCCCCGTTACTGGAGACCTCTCCAGAACGCTCGAGTGCCCCCATGACATTTTCAACCAAAGGCGCTTCTCTCGAGTACAAGAGGCGCCCGCCAGGCACCAAAATGCACCCTTGAAGGTTTCTCAGTCGGTGCGCCCCTCTGAGTAAATGTCCCTGGAAAGCGCCCCCTCCCTGCTTTTCCTGCCACTCCAATACCCTTGAGACCGGAGACTCGGAACTGTACACCAGTCGCCGATTCTGCTCTGGACAGACGCGTCTATCTGATAATGTAACCACTATCCGAATGCGCTCTCCGCACCTCCAGCTATACCCCAGTCGCCGATCGCCATCAGTTCTGGAGCGCGGCTTACAGCCCGCGTGGGAAGGCAGGGAGAAATGCCACTCACTCCCAGGACAACATCTATCTATCCGTACACTACTAGTGCATCTCCATATCTTAATATCTCCATGGCGGTAAACTGAGCCGGGCTGTGGTGGTATTGTAGGCAAGTCTCAGCATGCCTGGCTAGTCTAGATTTTCATCGTTGTGCGCTAAATGGTCCTCAAGTTTCACACGCGCCCTGGGGGTGGGGGGAAATCCGCCCACCCCTCCAGTTTTCGTAGATAACTCCAGATTTTACCGGGCGATATACGCCATTGTTTGCGTACATGCTTGGAATTGACCGACGCGATGCTTAAAGCAAGAGAACGAAAGTCAGCCATTTTTTTTCGAGTTAGGGGTCATTAGGGCCCCCCTCTCCAGTGCCCGTAATTTCCAGAGGCCCTCCAGGGCGCGTGTTAATAGCATCTAGAGAGAGCATCCTGGGCCAAACTACGAAGTACGCCTGCCGCACATTTCGAAGAAGTGAACAACGGAACCAAAAGAAAACAACCGCCACCGACCGGTGCATGACGAGGCGCTGGCGGCAATCAGCGTCTGGCTGTCACACCAGCACCTGGCCGCTCTGCACCACATCATCAATCACTGCCCCGGCTGGTCCAGCTGGCACAGCCGGGGGACCACGGTATGGCGACACACCTCCCTCGTCCGGCCAGGCAATCTCCGCCCGACTGTCGACGGTATCTGCCTGCGTCTGTGTGTCCGCACACACGAACATGCTCGCTACACCTACTGCCGCCTAACGCTTCTCCTTCCACGCCTCACCTCACCTTCCCCATTTATTCCCGCCGGTACTGACTAGCCTTGCTACCCAGAAGCGCAGTGTTTTTTGTTTCGTGACGACACACTAGACACAAATACCAACATCCCTGTCTAATGCGACGCAATCTCGTTGTCACCCTCCCAAATCGCCGTCGCTCCCGGGAATATGACTCCCAAGCCCGCCGACATCAGTATTAACCTCGACAATTAAAACAAACTTGACCAACTGCCAACGCACGTTCCACAGTCGTCGCCAATTCCCCGCCCCCCCCCCAACTCCCACACACGTCACACCACTCACGATGACGTCGAACTTGGCGTAGATGTGTGTGAGCTTGTTGTCCTCGTCGACGATGGGCAGAGCGGAGACGCGCCGGTTGACGAACTTGGTGAGCGCCTCGATCACGGGCGTGTCGGGCCGCGCCGTCTCGATCCTGTCGAACGTGCCGATCCGCAGCTCCCCTAGCGGCCGGTTGACGAAGCTCGGCCGCGGCAAGTTGTGGATCTGGCCGGCAGAGAGCGGGGTCGGGTCGAGTCGGACGGCTGGCTATTTGAGTTTTAGGGCGCATCGACCAGGTTTGGTCATTTAGCGCCCAGGGTGAACAGTGTATTGGCGAGGATGCACAGAGATATTCGCCGGTGGTACGAGATCTAACAATTATAACGGCCCGTGAGATGGATTTCCTGAGACGTGCGACCCAGTGATCAAGTAATCTGGCCTCCCTTGCGTGGGAGCAATTCCGAGTCGTGGGCCGGACACACACGTCACAGACACCATTCTACGGAGTCAACCGCCATCAGGACTTTTGCAAACAATGTCTTGAAGCAATGCTCTGAACAAAACAGGTGATCCTGACAACTTTCCGGCCAGATGGGGTGCATGTTTTATGATAATAGGAACTATTAACACAGCATCCACATTCAGACGAGACCGCGTCACACATTTTATACAACTATCTCACAGTTCTGGATTAATGCTACATTGCACCATCTGAAGAATGTCGCAGCGACTTCATGATTGCGTCGCGACGACAAATATTGCTGTTGTGACGACTAATGTAGCGTAGTGATGTAGCGACCACAACCACAGACCAAGGTAGTGACCATCACCATTGGTCAACGTAGTAATCGCAAGTGTAGTGAATCATCTGGAACCGTACGATTCGGCAGTACTGTGGACAGGTACGGAAACAAATATTGTGCGCACGAGTCGCGCTGTGTTTGCCCTCGACCTAGCAGGCCATGTGCAGCATGGCACTTGATGACAGCATGGAAATCGCTGACTTGGCAGCGATGTGCAGCAGGCATTTCACGACACTGACCGCAACTAGTAGTGTCACCACCAACGGCGCAAACTGACCGGGTGGCACCCTGCATGCCTGTTGGAGTGGTATTCTGGCTGACAAAAACGGAAAAACTTTCCCCCATTGTGTCCAACGCAAAGGCCAAGACCTGCTGTACTCAACTGAGGCATTGCCAGACGGTCGCCGAAGTGGTGAAAGAGGCCCATACTAATATCATATATGCTGATTAATGCATATGACGAGCACCGGAGCGGCTCAGGAGGTGCAGGCGTCAGTTGATGACGTCATCACCACTGCGACGGCGCAACCATGATTCTCCTAGGAGGGAATGAAAAAATGGAAAGGAAATACTCTTCGGTGCGCCGAAAATGCAGCGCTTTGCGCTCGCAAAATATAAATCCTTCATTTCACGTGGTGTATTTTTGTTGTTGGGGGGGGGGGGGGGAGGGGAACCCCCAACAGGGGCCACCTGGCTGCGCCCCTGTTGCCCTACAATGACAGCCATGACGCGCAGCTGAACGTTGCGTGAGACGCTGGCGCGTCTCCAAGTTTGCGACAGCTTGGGCGTTCATTTTGATGACGGTCCAAACTGCTGGCGAAACGAAAACAACTAAAGGAATATAATCAAGACATTGAATAGCCAGCATGTAGCGGCGGTCCTGAACAGAAGACAGAATCCTGGGACGGGTTGACACCACTTCAGAGGTGAAACTATATTACCCCGTGCACCAAGACGTATCCGGAATTGAATCTACTGAACCGAAGATAATTGTTATAAATATGGCGTTACTGTAGGTAAGATTGGTAGATAGGGGCCATTACTTTTGATTACACCCATCAGATTTGCTCACGCAAATTCTGCACCCAGTCCATACAAAAATCAGGTGACTGAACGAAGTCGGTATTTTAACGAAACCATTGCAACACAAGCCTAACAAATGTGATGAAAGAAACTCACCATGGAACCGGATACGACGCGAGGGGAATGCAGCGAGGTTTCTACTTTCGCTATACAGACACACACGCCGGAATGCTAGGAACTCCCAGAGTGACGTGCCGCTGGGAGGCCGGGCCGCCGGTACGACATACCACTCTGCCCCGTCCGAGTCCAGGACCAGCACTCACATATAGACAGAGGAAGCGCAGGATACGTTTGTGGGTGATGATGTAGAGCACGTCGCCCGACACGGGGTCGATGACGGGCAGCCGATGGATGCGGTTCTCCAGCAGCATGGTGATGGCCTCGTGCAGCGACGCCTCGGGCGGGATGAAGATCAGAGGCTTGCTGTCAGACTCCAGAACAGCTGCCGACGCACGGCCACGTGTCAGGTCAGCACGGGTCACACGGCACCACCGGGCCGACGTCGGGTCAACGCAGGACACGTAGGTCAATGACAAAATGTGCGGGAACGCGGACACCGTTACCGATACTGGCCACACGTGTCCGCGTTCCCGCACACTTTGTGACACGTGTGGCCCGGGCGGGCCAGCAATGCTCAGCTGCCTATGAAGGCCGATATCAGACTCGAGAACCACATTCTGAACAGGTGACATAGGCCACACACTATCTCACGATATCAAGAGTCACATGTTGGCAAGGTGGTGGGGAACAGAGACAGAGTTACATGGAATCATCCGAGACGAGGCTACCTGAAGCGGGTCAGCATGGATCAAAATCAATGCATCATCACCGAAGCTCAGGCGCTGTACCGCCGCAACAGTGCTGGTCAGCTACACAGGATGGCGCATGCGTGGAAGCAAGGTCTGATGAAGGCTATTGTCCAGAGGCGAAGTGAAGCCGAGGTGAGATCCCACCGATGAACGGCTTGTGAGGCGGATGGATGGCGAGCGCACAATTAATTCTTGGTGTTTCGGACATATTTTTGGCGGGTGCATTCTGGGCGGTTGGAAGACCGCAGCAACAACTTGCGCCAAAAAATCGAAATAGGTTAAAAGATGCGCGTGGGAAACTGTCAGCAGAGGGCCAAGTCGACACCCAATGACATGCCATCCAGCTCAGATAACAAGCGGACAGACTGGACACAAGATGAACCAGGAATGTCATGAGGCTATACGAATCGGCACATCTACAGGTCATAATGCTATACCAATCGACACGTCCAGTCATGAGGCTACACCAATCGGCACATCGACAACTCCTCAATGCCCCCAGCCGATTTAGAGATAAGTCCCATCCTATGGACCTTTGGCAGCACGATCGTGTGCAGCCGGCAGGCGGTGTCGGTTTGATAAGACACTCGCAGCCCTACACGCGCTACAGCGTGTACACAAGCACACAGGTGGCACAGCCAAGTCATTGAAAACATGTGTCATAGCTATGCCATGCCTTCTGCATCGTCACAAATTTGGACTTTTGCATTAAAACTTCCTGAAAGCGATAATTTGTCTGTTTTTCAGTGTCAACACATAGTGATCTACGCCAGAGTACCTTCGTTTTTTTATGGGATTTTGTATAATTGGGCTTCGATGAGCTTGGCGGCTTGTCGAAAATTGGTCTCCTTTGGTATCTCGAAATGCTCCACACGACCATTCCCGGTTATTTCGCCGGGACCGCAGGCTGCGCCACCCGACAAATTGTCCCTAGAGCTTTGCCGGCAGGATTTTTAGCCTCAAAGGGTCTCGACGCGAGCGACGATGCCACATCTCCTTCAGCGCTGATGAACGGCGAGTCGCGGTCACGACATAATATCCGGCAAACTGCCGCCGTCCGACTTGCATCCAACTATCCAACACCCAATGGTGGCTTCTTCTAAATGGTACAGCAACCACCGGGATTACCAAGTTCACCCGCGACCAGTCGGTGCGAGAGGTTGGCGAACCTAATTTAATAATTAAAAGGGTCAAAAAAAAAAAAAAAAGTTTTTTTTTTTCAAAATAGACACCTCTTTTTTGCCCCTATAAAAAAATTTTATAAAAAACCCTATCGTCAAATTGACGGCCGACCGAACAGACGGGCGAAGATCGACTCAACCCAGACTTGACGGGTGACGGGGGTCAGCACTGCAGGGTGTTGGGCATTGGGACGAATGGATAGCACGAGACTGGTGGTGATCGTGAAGACTGGGGGAGAATGAGCGCCCCGGATGACCGGACTGCAACAGCCGGTGGCTGGAGGATCACCGGGCGGTGGCAGGCACCGCAACGGTCGCAGTCGACACTACCCTCTCATGACGATCAGGACAGAGGACCTCCGGCCAGCGATCAACCCAGCCAGCTGTGCACTGCCGGTGGCGCCTGATCGCCGCGGCGGCGCCTGTCGTCAGCTCTTCACCGGCCCTACCAAGCCGGTCGCCGGCCACACCCGGCCTTAGCGGGCCACGCGGCGACGACCAGACCACGCGGCGGCGACGGCCGGGACACGCGACGGCCGGCCCGGCCCAGGCCACACGCAATGCACACGTAGTTGGCTAGATGACCATACGCACGCAACACGGGAGGGGGGTAGCGTGTCTTTATCTAGTCGCGCAGTAGATCGCCGTGCCTCCCGACAGTGGCACACGCCATTCGGTGGACTGTTGTTCACCAGCCCTCGTTTCTCCGGACCACCCAGCCCCTGATCCATCCGGTCCCCATATGGAACTCCAGCCTCCCGTACAGTGCTCGTCGGAAAGGCTAAGGAAGATCCAGCAACGCGGTACCACAAAGGAACATCCAACATTGCACAACCATACACATCAACCTTTTTGTTCCATCGCGTGGATACCGAGAATCGAGATGGTGTACAAAAAAAACGGCGTGCCACGCTGGAAAGACCTCGGGAAATCGAGGTCGATCTGGTGGCTAGTGGCAAGTGTCACCGTCATGAGCCGGCTAATACAAAACGCGGCACACAACTCAGTCAGCGTCATTCAGAGTCGATTTTCTCTTCTACAGCTGTCAGCGAACGGGCGCGGGGAAAAAATTGGATGGTGAGCGATGGTGGAATTCGAAACACGCCCGCTTTTACCTGACCACAGACACTTGCGATACATGAGCCTACAGCAAACACGATTTCAACATCACTTCGTTCCCTTTTGGTGAAACGTCTACGAACATCGCCTACCAAAACCCTAGGAACGCCTAGGAAGGCTTCGACCGCTGCCCCCCCCCCCTTTCCAAGACAAGCACCAACATTTTGGATCACTCTTCGCAGTACTGTAACTGACCAAAGAAACGGCGCAACTTCCAGGCACACAGAAACGAGTAGTCTCTGCCTAAAGAGCGTCGGCGGGTATAGAACGAGCCGGCACTTCAACCTGCCCTCACTGCCACGATAGCCCAGTCGGGAGTGCCGAATACACCCGCAACCAACTGGCGTGAGACGATGCTATATGACCCAGCAATCGAATGCGTCGTAACAGAATCCAAGTACACATAATCTCCCCTCATTACAATTGACGTGTTCAGTTGGCGCAGACGTCCCATCTGGAGGTCCCATCAGCACCACGGCGTTCAGCCTCTTCGGCGGAGCGTGAATGAAGAAAAAAAACTCCCTCCAGCACCAGCCCAACCATCAACGGCCACGCCAAACAGCATGCGAAGTCGCCAGGTCAGTCGCGTCTCGGCTCCGCGACACTCGTGTCAGTGCTGGAGCAGGGACCGTGGTCATGACGCTCCTCAAAGGCCACTCCAGGCCACTCCAGGCCACGTCACCTGGCGGAGTACAGCCGGCCCGGCGCCTCCACAGTGAACACGATCGCCGACCGACTTCACACGTTATCAAGTACCCCGCGATGTCGCTCAGATCACGGCGTTAGACCACAGCTGGGGACGTGACACCCCGCCATGTGCCGCTGACGAGAGAGCCAGGTCCGGCTCCCAGACGCTGTCTCCACAGACAGAGGGTGCCGAGTGTCCTTCGATACCGGCCGCCGCTGCGCTCACGGACGCCGTGCGCATGTAACAACGGCGATAACACGGCCCGATAAGCCGACTGATGCGTCCGCCTCTTGGATCCAGCTTAGAATTAAGCCGTCTTACACATACGCAGCGGTGACCGGCACAACCGGCCCTCGACAGACCACGACGCAACAGTCACAGGCACAGGTGGAGATCTTTCGCGCGGTGACCGGTACGACCGACCCTCGACAGACCACGATGTCACCGTGACAGGCACAGGTGGAGATCTCTCGAGCGGTGACCGGTACGACTGACCCTCGACACACCACGCCACCGTGACAGGCATAGGTGGAGATCTCTCGAGCGGTGACCGGTACGACCGACCCTCGACAGACCACGACGCCACCGTGACAGGCACAGGTGGAGATCTCTCGAGCGGTGACCGGTACGACCGACCCTCGACAGACCACGACGCCACCGTGACAGGCACAGGTGGAGATCTCTCGAGCGGTGACAGGTACGACCGACCCTCGACAGACCACGACGCCATCGTGACAGGCACAGGTGGAGATCTCTCGAGCGGTGACCGGTACGACCGACCCTCGACAGACCACGACGCCACCGTGACAGGCACAGGTGGAGATCTCTCGAGCGGTGACAGGTACGACCGACCCTCGACAGACCACGACGCCACCGTGACAGGCACAGGTGGAGATCTCTCGAGCGGTGACCGGTACGACCGACCCTCGGCAGATCAACAGATGCCACTTTCCTGACTATCTATAATTGCGAAAAAGCCAGATGCCGGACAAAACAACACGGAGTGTATTTGTGGCCGGCTTCAGATCAGTACGTTGGTACGCTCCGTAGTTTGTAAGAGGATTACATTCGTGATAGCTAGTCACATTCGTAAATGCAGCCTAATGCGATGGGGATGTACGTGCATGATAGGAAGAGAAATTACGATGTAAATCAAGACACCTGATATGAAAATCCATCTGGCACTTATGATTTATACAATTTTTTTGTCGGTATTTGGCACAAATCTGAACCCATATCTTGCAACAGCAAAACAAACTGCAAACGGGTCTCAGACTTATTATCGAGATTTGACCACTACTTCCGACTGAGAGATTTAGCCACCAAGCAAAAAATATGGCCCATCATACAGTACGCACATTACCATAAAACGGCTTTCATTTTAAGTGCACTTCAGGCGTCGTGTTTGAGAGATTCCACTTGGGTTTGAAGAATACCTCGCCGACTACACAAATACCAACTGACTTGGGGAAAGTCTTGAAATTCGATATATACGTGGAAAACGGCAGCCATCAGAGACTTGTTTTTAACATCACGCAGACAATTCCAGAATTGAGATATAAACTGTTGACTACTCACCACAAACACAAACGGACTAGATACTGAGCAGATGAACGCCTCACCCAATTCCTTGTCTACATTTCACTGCACGGTGTGCAAAGTACAACAAAAAAAGAAGAAATATTGGAATATATGAAAACAACTATCTACATATCACTAGACAAATGCAGGTATGATATTATATAACTGGCGCCAATTATCGGCACGAAATTCCATACCAATTATTTGCATTCGGTATGGAAGACACTTATTCACAACATCACACTCATTACACGCATGCGTTGCATTATGGGCGCACACAGGGTTGGCAAGCTATTAAGCTTTACGCAAGAGGACGCATGAGCACTCACTCCGCCACGTTTCCAGCTTGTGCTCCTCCAGCTCCTCGATGCGCTCGTCTGAGTTGCGGTAGTACATTTGCAAGATGCGGATGAAATCGGTGATGGTGAGCATGCCGACGAACTGCTGCTTCCTGCTATCCCACAGAGGCGCAGCTCGTACCCCTGACAAGAGGTGCAGGTCATGTCAGTCGAGATACTCTGTCCGAGAACGGGGCTGCTTTTTGCTATACCAAAGACGAGCAGCACGTACACCTGACGAGAGGTACAGGTCATGTCAAGTCGAGGAACTCTGTTCGAGAGTGGCGCTGCACGTAACCACAGAGAGAGGTTATGATCATGCACGCACTTCTTGGACTGAGAGGCAAAGGCCATGTTAAGTTAGTCACCGAAAGTCAATTCGCGAAACGCCTGTCACAGCGGCCCGATAAAGCCAAATATCAGGTCAGGTCAGGACAGGTAAGATCAGATCAGAGGTCGGCGACCCTGCTCTAAGAACGAATGAGTTGTGGTTACAGAGCGGGACATGCATCGCGTCAGCAAAATTGATGCCAGTTCTTCAGCGCAAGGAAGGAGGTCGTCATGCACTGGTGCTGCGAGAACGTCACATTGTGCATGTGACACAATTATCTAAACATAATTACGAACGTGATCAGCTAACGTTTTTACCATCCAGCGACAGAATGACAAGACGCGACGAGTCAGTCGGACTAAAAAATCAGCAAGTGCTGCGACCAGAACACGCTCACAGCGCGTACCGCGACACACCACCGAGACTGCGGTGGCTGTGTTCAGGTGGATATTACTATGAATAATTTTACAAAACGCCCAAACCGACGAGTTAGTTACGCCAAGAACTGCCAACTTCCGCCAAATGCTCAGTTTGACCGAACGCCACAGCACAAACAGCAGCAGCAGTCTATAACGGACAGTTGCCTAAGCTTAAGACAACTTGGATCCGAGGTTAATCTAGGGGTACACGTGACAGTCGGAAGGCGTGCCAGTGCATCTAAAAAAACACAGACGGAAATAATTCGCTGGCGACAGTTCAGCAACAAATGCTAAAACGTTCTTTCCGTCTGAACGGCCCGACAAAATTCAATTTGTTAATTTAAAATTGTCGTCGGCAGGTTAGTTAATTTCTCCTTTCTGTACTTTGGAATCTTTTTTGGCAGTTTGGCGGCCGGCGGGACTGCCGTCTGCCACACGTGACAGTTTGGCGGCCGGTGGGTCTGCCGTCTGCCACACGGGACAGTTTGGCGGCCGCCGGGTCTGCCGTCTGCCACACGTGACAGTTTGGCGGCCGGTGGGTCTGCCGTCTGCCACACGTGACAGTTTGGCGGCCGGCAGGTCTGCCGTCTGCCACACGTGACAGTTTGGCGGCCGGCGGGTCTGCCGTCTGCCACACGTGACAGTTTGGCGGCCGGCGGGTCTGCCGTCTGCCACACGTGACAGTTTGGCGGCCGGCGGGTCTGCCGTCTGCCACACGGGACAGTTTGGCGGCCGCCGAGCGGGGAGACGGTGAGCTCGGCGAGAGGTCGATACTGGTCTCGGCGAGCTCGGCGAGCGGTCGCAGCCGAGGGCCACACGCCAGCAGACTGGCTGGGACCGCCGCCTGCTCCAAGGCAGAGCCACGCTGCTTACACCACACCGCCGCGGCGAATTTAGTGACCAGATTGAAACTACAGCATACGCCGGCGGGCTCGCTGGGGGGTAACGGAATGGGTCAAAGCAGCTTCGGCGCGGGGTTAGTGCACCAGCTGATGACAACATGTTAGGCACAGGAGGAACAGAGGATTAGCACGGCTTGGACACACCTCCCCAGCGCCACCTCATCATGGCAGGGCAGGGGTAGAGGTTGTAGAAGATTGGCAGGGCTTGGGTGCATCCTCCCCCGCGCCACCTCATCATGGCGCAGGGGTAGAGGTTGTAGAAGACTGACACGGCTTGGGTGCATCCTCACCGCGCCACCTCATGATGGCAGGGCAGGGTAGAGGTTGTAGACTGGCCGGCTTGGGTGCACCCACCGCGCCACCTCACAGGCAGGGCAGGGGTAGAGGTTGCAGAAGACTGGCACGCATCCTCACCGCGCCACCTCATCATGGCAGGCAGGGGTAGAGGTTGTAGAAGACCACGGTTTGGACAAATTTCCCCGCGCACTAACGAGGGCACGGCGAGACCACAGAGGCCAGGTCCCCACGAGCCAGGTCAAAGGTGGGATATACACTACCGCGTATATCCGGAGGTGTGATATAATGCAAATATAATCACCACGGGATACAAGTATATAGGCCACAATAAAACAAGAGATCACACGTATCAGCACACCAGGCAAACGAAAACATGCTTTATGAAGGCACACAGAGATAAGCAGTGCAATTAGCACACATGCGACTGCACTGGTCACATTTGAAGGCCACAGCGTCGCGGAACCAAGTACACTTGCTGAAATACTTAGTTTTACGCACATTATTATCACCGCTTTTCGATATATGTTGTGCCAGTCTCAGGCACACGATACAGCTCATTGCGCATATTACCATCAAAGACGAAGAGCCTGTTGAAGTCTCACTGGTTGGTTGGTTATTTGGGCTTACGGGCGCATCGACTGCGTTGGTCATACAGCGCCCAGAAGTCTCACTGGTGGCTGTCAAGGAATAACCCCGAAGATGGTTGGGTGCAAACTCGCAACCCCACAATTAGCACCACAGGAAGCAGGTTAAATTGTTTTACCACTAGGTCGCGCACACATCCAGCACCGTAGCTATCCATCTACCAATCAACTTATTCAGATGTGAAAGAGACCATGTCATACATGCCACAGTTGATTAACATGAACTTGTAGAAAACGAAACAACGGAAGGGCTCCTTCACTGACGGTATTTCGCTGATAGCAATCACTTCTCTGAACTGGGTTCAAAGTGCTTAGAACACAAATTGCAAGCACTTTCTCTACATCAGAACGGCATCCAAAACAATGAGCGTCCGAGTGGGAATCGAACTGGTCACAATAAGTCCGACTCTCAGCAACTGTTGGGACAACTACTGCCACGCTCCCCACCGAGCGGTACGCACTGCACAAAACCCACACCACCGTGGACCAGAAAGCCCCACACACGCGCGATGATTCAGCAGCGACCAAGATTCGAGAACACAGGGCCTCGCACAGCCCGGCCGCAGCGACATTCTGGTGGCTTATAGCCGGCTTCGGCGGGCCACACACCTCGACAAGACGACACGAAACGCCGGCACCGCTGTTTACTGGTGAACAAAAAACGGTCGGCTGCACAAATCTGGCGGCGGCGGGAAAACACTGCAGCCCTATCACGTCGTTCAAGGCAGTGCCGGGTAGCGCAACGTGTGCGTGTGTGCGTGCGTGGACGTAGCGTTTTGTAGCGCCGTGTAATGCAGCATAGCGCAACATGCCCCAATCGGGAAATCGGTCAAGTTTACTGTAGTCAGCTGTTGTGTTCCAACTGTCACGTCTATTATTAGCTGTCTCGTCTATTATTAGTTATCGAGTCTATTAGTCTCCGGGCAAGTAAATAAGGAAGACACATGCATTATGGCCTTTAAAATGCGTGCATGATGAAAGGAAGTCGGTTTGAATAAGGGGCGTGGGCGACATGGTGAAGCACTGCAAAGCTGCTGTGCCCAGGTCTCCGCACAGTACGCACCATTGTACACGAGGGCGAAGAAGGCCTTCTTGACCAGCAGCTGTGTGTCGAACACCACCAGCTTGGCCGACGTGGGGATCAGGTCGTAGCATTTGTGGAACTTGAAGAACTTGATGTAGATCTGCGACTCGTCCTCCTCTGGAACACAGCGGGGAGGTGTGACCACAACGAACGATACACACACACCCCCGCACGACGTACATCGTATCTTTCAGTCTTCGGCGAAAAGCCGCGTAGTGCCATGAGCTATGAGCAGAGTACAGGTTGCAGATGACAACGGGGGTGCGTCAGAGCCGTTAGTTACCTGACTTGACAGTGCACGTGACGCTGCAAGCGCTTCCCGGAGTAACACTCAAGCGATGAGATCAGCTCCCACGAAGAGCTTAGTGCCAACAAAGCGCGAGACCAGTGAGAAATGGGTGTTTTGTCTTCTTACGACGGCCGGCAAGATCAATGGCAGTGAATGCAAATGACGCGCTTCACTGCGAAGCACTCAGATCGTTTGCAAAGTTGACGAACGCGACTGGGCGGTCGGGAAAACAATCCTGATCTGTCCAACTCAGCACTGCCTGATCAAACGACGACCTCGCACACAGACGCAAACAGCTGCGCACGCAAACAGCACAGCCTCTGAATGCTGCTGCGTCTCCATATTCAAAGTCTGAACTGTCCGAGACACTCAAGTCCGGGTCGGAGACAGCCGATCAACCTGGCTGGAATACAGGGGCGTCTCAAGCCGGAGAGCCACACGGCCAATCAATCGAAACTAATCCATCCATCTCTGCTTTTCCAACCTTCGATTGGATTGTGGCTTTACGACGCACTCAGCAGCTGAGGCCATATGGCGCCGCCTGCCTCCCACCCTGGCAGGAAGGGCGGGCATCGCGGAGAATCGAACCCTGTACCTCTGGCCTTTCCAACCTTGAATGATACAATCCGAATGAGGTGGAAACCGGATTGCCTTCGCCGTTTTCGATCACGAACAACGCCCATTTCGCTGTTTCATTACGGTGATTGCACGCGTTCACACTCCAGTGCCCAGCCGTTGAGACCCGATATTCTTCACCGGATGCCAGACGGCGTCTGGCAACAATCATACCATCAACAAGCAAGTGACTGGTGCCACTTACGTCAACCAAGCCCACTCCGGCCGGAGGCACCGGCGGATCCAGAACGGGCGGCAGGGGGCACCGCGCGCACGTGCACGCGATCACTGGTGCACCCCCGGGCCGGTGGTTTCCGTCACAGTTCTGGATCCGCCACTGTCCAGCGTCTTGCTCGACTTCAACCTTTCCAGCCTCAATGCCTGAGCTCCCTTAGGTGCGCTTATTCCGGCTTGCTGCACGATTCCCAACAGAGCATGATTTCAGAGGTCCTTCCGAGCGGAACTAAAAGTTGACCCACACACCTGACCCCCAGCGGAGACTGGTGGCGGGCACCGGCACCATTCGGACAAGTAAACGGAGACCACCAGCGGCCTACGCCACACGAGCGGGGAGGAAAACGCCGAACGCCAAACACGACAACCTTTCGCAGCGGCGACACCAGCAATTCCGGCCGCGTCCAGAGCCTGAGTCGTTTCTGACGGCGCTTTGGGGGATTTTGCGCCAAAACTAGGCCACCTGGACGGCAAGAGGCGTCCGACCAGGCAGCGTCCGGCAGCGTCCGGCAGCGTCCGGCAGCGTCCGGCAGCCAGCCAGAGACACCAGACCTGCATCTCGCCAAACTCGCCTGCATGCCACCGCCGCCGCCGCCACTGCACCGCACCACACCGACGAGCACACACGTCACAACCATCGCATGCGAGCACATCACTGGCGTCGACGAGCCGCCCGCCGCCGCACCTCTGCCCAGCAGCTCCAGCAGCTCCTGCACACCGCCGGCCGTCTCCGCCTCCAGCGGGTCCCACTCCTGGATCTGGCTCAGCCGGTACGTGTCGCCGTCGGGCCGCGAGTCCAGCTCGAAGAAGTTGCTGTAGATGTTGAGGGTGAGCATGACGGCGGCGCACCGCCGCGGCGCACACCCGCTCACCTGCAGCGCGAGGCCGCACGCACGCCGCGCCACACGCGACAGGCGTCGCCGGCGTCGCGACGCGTATCGATGCCGGTCGATCCGGCGTCTCGACGCCGAGCGTCCGACGGCTCGGCGGGCACGCGCTAAAAATACGGCACAACGGCGCCGGGTGGCCGCCAAGCGGCGCGGCGGCCGCGCGACGTCGGGGCGCCAGCGGCGCCAGCGGCCGCCGGTCAGCTGACCAAGGTCAGCGCGCCGGCCAAGGTCGCCGCCGCCGCTCACACCAGGACTGCACACGCAGATGTCACCGGCTACGTCGGTGAGAAGCGGAGGTCAACAGGCCAACCGATGGCTATCGTGGCCGGCGGAAGTTTGACAACAGGTGTTCCGATGGGAATTGTTGGGTTACCGGATCATCAGAAGGGCCCCATGCGGCGACTACTGCACTCAGACGCTCGGCCAAGTGAGACAGCTCGTCATCAGCCACAGAGATTGGTGCACCCACGGCGTGCACGGAGAGAAAGAACCAGAACCACGGAATGGAGCACCCACGGAGTGGACAGTTAAAGCCAGGACCAGGCAGTACCAGGGAGTGGTCCACCCACGAAGTGGAAAGGTAGAGACAAGACCAGGGAGTACCAGAGAGTGGTCCACCCACGGAGTCGACAGGTGGAGACAAGACCAGGGTCAGGACCTGCCATGTTTTAGATGTTCAATGGAATATGCCACATATGGGAAGTAAACGGGGACCATAGTCGCACAAAATCTGCGCGGAAGGAGCGTTCTTCATGTCGGAAAATTACATGCTTTGATTGCCGATTTCTAAAGCTTGCATTGTTCATTCTTGGACTTTGCGGCCAAACGAACTTTCATTTTATCTCTTTTTTACTCCGCCCCAAAAGTACAGGAAGTTCCACGCCTGCTGGTCATGTTTAATGACATGCCGAAGTTTATTCGATCTAATATACCCCATACTCTTAACGGTCGAGCTTGCAAATTATTTGTAGCATTCGAGCGATATCAAGCTGACAACACAACACTCGAGCGCCCCACTGAAGTCGTAGGTGGTTAGCCCACGAAACCAGAAACATGTCGCCCAACAACAGCTCAATGTACAGCTGTCGACAGAGCCAGTTGACATGGACAACAAAGCAGGAGAAAACTGCACGGCCAGTTGCTCGCATCGTTCGTTGCTGAAACTATTTCGGGGGCGATATGTGCAGACATCACAATATATAGTGGTGACATTCCTTTTGAGAGATGCTGGCTGAAAAAAAAAACAGTGGTACAGGTGGCGGCCAATATCAAATTGCCATGGACGCCTGCGATACGTCGCTCGGACAACAGTGAACTGTCTGAAATGGGACAATCGTGTCACGATCAAACTCACTGAATGACCTTGCTGAACCAAGGAGAACCTGGATCTTGGAAATGACGTCATGGAAGTTCAGGACATTTACTTGCCCTTAACTATCGCAACAATTCGTGAAAAAAACAAAGCAACACGAAGACAACTTTGCAAAACATATCACCATGGTTACCCACAACTTCCACTTCTATAAATTGACTCACGGCTATTCGTATGATTTTCTCTGACGTCATCCAGGTGTCGAAAACAAACTATATCTAATGGATTGAATGACTTTTGATGACCTTGGCCCACCGGCTGGTTCGCTTTCATCATCAAGTCGTTGGCAGGCACAAGATAAAATGTCGTTTTTCTTGCCCTTGGGAGCAGCTGGAAGATGGGAAAGTCGACCCATTTGCACTACCAAAGAAGGCGACTTGTGGATATGCCAGTCGTAATTATAAAGGAGAACTACGCAACATGAAAAGGTACACATTGAAGCCCGGAGGACAACCGTTGCGAGCTACGCTGTCCATTGGTGTTGGAGGAAGATTGAAATGATGGGGCAATGAATGCCAAAATAGGAGCAGGTGATTACTGTTTCTTGTGACCGACCACCGGATAATGTAACAAGGAAGGAATTTATTATGAAATGCCGTCTATGTCTGCAGAATACCACCTCCACATTCCTCGGATGAAAATCTTCCAAATCGTGGTAGAAACCCGACTTTGTGCACATTCAATGCATCTAGTTGCTGTGCTGAAATTTACAATGCTCTAATACCAAAAGGTATCACAAATATCCCTATTGCTTCCAGACAGCAATATTCTTTTGCTGCTGTAACCGCATTGTTAGCTCATAGCCATAGCCAATTACCTGCAGCCAATTAAGCAAAATCTCGCCAGCCATATCATTTAAACCCATATGCTTACAATGTTTAGACCAACTCCTACTGCTACTCTCACTCTGATCCTTAAGCCACCCACATAAATATTTGGGTATTATTGTGGTTTAAGGTGTTCACGATTTAGGCCAGCTACCTGGTTTTGGATTCTTTGTCATTCGGAACATAATCATCATCTGCAGTGCTATGGCGCCCTGATTTTTTTTTGTAGAATGGAGGAATCAGCTCAATGGGGCCAGAACATAGAAATGAGGAAAAAGGTAGAGTACATGGGGATGTATCCCCCAGAAAATGTGTTGTGCTTTTAGACGCTGATTTCAGCAAAGAGTTTATATGAAGAATGTCATGAACCTGCAATGCATTTGTATTATATATTACTGGTGTTGCGTACATGAACAAGGAATCTGATCACAAGAGGCAAAAATCTTACATTTGGGAGACCAAAATATTACTTAATGAAGTGTGGATTTCCATGCAAATTCCTAAACTTCAAGATAGTGAAACATTATCACCTGTAACTCTAACTGGATGGGGTAATCATGCTTGGTGACGACTGCAATCTAATGGGCATTTAACGTGGAAAAATCGCATACAAGCACCAAGGAATATTTTTTATACCCGACACGCAGGAATAAAATATTCCTCAAGATGGACTGTTCATAAATTGTCCTGAACATCCCAGACTACAAAGCATAACATCCATTTTTGCACCTCGTCTCCATAGCAACGAAGATCAATAAATATGAGAGCCAATTGAAACAATTACGCAATGTGGGTGGTCCGCAGCTGTTGCCTTGTTAGAGAATACAAAATATAGGTCAGCTTACCCAGTACTTTGTTCCCGCCAAGTACCTCTGGTCACATAGTTGAAATTGTCATCTTGTTTGGGACGCGTATGCACTATGGTACTGCCATCCATAAGACACAAATATATTGTACATTGCGGCAACAATTTTCGTGGGATGATGCTATAATCAATCGGAAAACGACAGGGACTTCGGAGGACATCAACACATATCTATTATCGAAGGACTTGCCATCAGAGAAAAAGCGTGCCACAGGTTCGTCGGTGACAGCATCGATATTTTCCATCTATGCAGCTGAGGCCGTGCACAGACCCCGCCCACAGCAGTGGAGACGGCCACCTGACCCGCCCACGGCAGCGGGCCCGACGTACCCCTGCCCATGGCAGACACCCGGCCCCAGTCACCACCGACTGAGTATGTCGACGTTCCCAGCGGGGCCGACGTACCCCCGACCCATGGCAGACACCCCCCCAGCACCACCGACTGAGTATCACGTTCCCCGGCCAGCACCACCGACTGAGTATGCGACGTCCCAGCGGGCCGACGTCCCGCCATGGCGACACCCGGCCCCAGTCACCACCGACTGAGTATGTCGACGTTCCCAGCAGGGGCCGACGTACCCCTGCCCATGGCAGACACCCGGCCCCAGTCACCACCGACTGAGTATGTCGACGTTCCCAGCGGGCCGACGTACCCCCCCCATGGCAGACACGCCCCAGCACCACCGACTATACGACGTTCCCAGCGGGGCAGCCGACGTATCCCCGCCCATGGCAGACACCCGGCCCCAGTCACCACCGACTGAGTATGTCGACGTTCCCAGCGGGGCCGACCCCCGCCCATGGCAGACACCCGGCCCCAGTCACCACCGACTGAGTATGTCGACGTTCCCAGCCGGGCCGACGTACCCCCGACCCATGGCAGACACCACCACCAGCTGAGTGTATGTCGACGTTCCCAGCGGGGCCGACGTACCCCCGACCCATGGCAGACACCACCACCAGCTGAGTGTATGTCGACGTTCCCAGCGGTCACGTCGCGCTGGAATACAGCTGACCAGCTCGTGCCGGACGGCAGTCCCGGTAAACATGCGGGTCGAAAGTCCAAACCAGAGCCAATATTGGGCAAAGTGCTCCTCTTCGGAGCGGCCCTGTCAATATCCGGCCGCTAGAGACGCCCGATGATCGATTGCAGAACCCTGGAGGGCACACGGCGCGGCTCGCATCCCAGCAAGGCTGTCGTGATGGTGCGGAGGACGGCGACGACCACCGCTAATCGCCACACCTGACCATCTGCAGCCGCCGGCACCCACACTCACACGGCATGAATAATTCACCAAGGCCGGAGCGCCGAGATACGGATCGGACGGACGCCACGCAGCCGCTGGTGGATCGGCGCTGTTGCCGGTGTCTGCGCATGTTACGTCTGCGGCGGTCAAGCGTCGCTGGCTGCGGTCTGCTGGTGGCGCTCAGAAGTGCACCACTCCACACACGACACGACACGACACGGCACGACACGACACACGTGACTTCAGCTACAGTCCCGGACGGAAACGCGGGTTCCAAGATGGCGGGCACAAAAACAGTGATCGGAGGAGGAAACGTCGTCGGACGAACAGCACGAGGCGAGATGAGATGAAAGGAGGGCCGATCATGGCAGCTAATCCTGTACAAATGTTTGAACGCTCAGCAGAAAATGGACGAGGACAGGAATGCAGGTGCATGGTGCATAGTGCAACAGTGGGGACAAGGAGGTGTTGGAAGCGGGATACATTGTCAAATGCGGCTAGACGAAGACGAGATCCGAGAAACTTGTGAAACGAACGGGTATGGATCGTGACAGAGGCAAGGGTAGGAGGGTGCCCAGGTCGGGATGGATTGCAGACGGTTACCTGAAAGCGGGAGCGATTTAAACGGGACAGATTTGAACAACACTGATTGGGACGGGACAGCTACGATGCACACGAATGAGACGAGCCATGTTCACCTGGACTTGGCCAGCCCGCCACCTGTGTGATGTCGGCCGTTGTTGGCTGGGTCTGGCCAGCCCGCTACCAATTGTGATGTAGGCCGTTGTTGGCTGGGTTTGGCCAGCCCGCTACCAATCGTGATGTAGGCCGTTGTTGACTGGGTCTGGCCAGCCCGCTACCTGTGTAATGTAGGCAGTTGTTGGCTGGGTCTGGCCAGCCCGCTACCAATTGTGATGTCGGCCGTTGTTGGCTGGGTTTGGACAGCCCGCTACCTGTGTGATGTCGGCCGTTGTTGGCTGGACTTGGCCAGCCCGCTACCAATTGTGATGTCGGCCGTTGTTGGTTGGGTTTGGCCAGCCCGCTACCAATCGTGATGTAGGCCGTTGTTGGCTGGGCTTGGCCAGCCCGCTACCAATTGTGATGTAGGCCGTTGTTGGCTGGGTTTGGCCAGCCCGCTACCAATTGTGATGTCGGCCGTTGTTGGTTGGGTTTGGCCAGCCCGCTACTAATTGTGATGTAGGCCGTTGTTGGCTGGGTTTGGCCAGCCCGCTACCTATGTGATGTAGGCCGTTGTTGGCTTGGTCTGGACAGCCTGCCACCTGTGTGGTGATGTTGGCTGGTGCTGGTTACGTTGTGGTTTTTGAGGACGAGAACGACAAACAGATGAGTAGACGCCAGGACGGCCGACAGAGCTGGTCGAGCCAGGGCGGTGGCACCGTGCAGCCGAGCTACCTCGGCCCGGCCCGGCCCGGCCCGGCCTGGTGCGGTCCGTCTCAGCGGGAAAATCAATTGGCACCAGCTGGCGTGTGGGCGGCGGACGGCCGCCACCGTCCTGGGCTCGATCTGAACACGACTACTGGAGCAAGAACACAAGGCGGCACCTGTCGGACTCGGCTGGAGGCAAGCCCACGACACACAGGAGATCGGAGCTCGGCTGATGGGATGGAAGTTCAGCTCGGGAGACCGGCGCTCGGCTTGAAAAGACCGGAGTTCGGCCTCAAGCTCAAGAGACCGCACTTTGGCGTGAAGAGACCGGATCTCGGCTTCAGGATCCCGGAGTTTGGCTGAGGGAACGTAGCTCGACCCGGATGGCGGGTCCAGTCTCATCGGGACCGGACCTCGTCTCAAAAGAAGATCGTCCTAGGGGTGTGGAGTGGGATGGGGCTCAGCTCACGGGCCGAGGTTCTGCTCAAGAGACTGCGGGACTTCTCAGGAGGTCGCCAAGGGACTGAGGCCCGACTAACATGGGCCCGGTTCAGCGGGATTTCGGTTCGGCTGAGGAGCCTCTGGAGGCTAGGGAACAGTCCTCAGGACGTCTGCCGATCGACCCAAAGAGCCTAGGCTCTCTAAAACAGTTAGGGTTTCAGAGAGCCGAACATAAGGTGAGCTGCGTTCACCCGAGGTGGCGGTGATGGTCTATGGGGGATCTCAGGGGACACGAGAGCCACAGCCACTGGGACGAGACTCGGATCAGTGGCCGCAGCTCAGCGCAGCGGACGGAGCCCGGTCCCGACGGACAGGACGACGTGCTGTTCGAGCCGTGCCGGCAGGACCCGAGCACGGACCGCCAGCGTACACAGGTGACGCTGGTGTGACGGCGGTGCACCGCCGATCGGCGCCGTGGCACCGCGAGCCGACGCAGACGCCGGCCAGGCCGAGGTCCGGCCCCAGGTTCTGATTTAACTCTGGAATGCAGTCGATGCGCCCTAAAGCCAAAGGCGGATTCGGGCGCATTCGGGTCTTGGGTCGATGAGCTGGCGGACCGCCTCGACCGGACACATTGGCTTCCCGGGCGGCCATCTGCCTGAATCCCGCCGCGCTCACGGCCCATACCGTCGACAAACCGGACCACCAGGACGACATTGGTGGCGCCCAACGAGCCACAAGGGCCCGCCGCCGTGGCCGACGAGGTCCTACCACGTATACTTGGCGGGGAGCCAAAGCCAGTCAGAAGACCCGACTACGGTCAGACGAGCTGAAAACTACCAAGGCGATGAGTCCGCTGGGGTAGGTTAGGTCACGCTTGTGTTGCGTTAGGCTAAGCTTGTACTAGGCTATGTCAGGTTAGAGTTGGGTTGGTTAGTTTAGGTATTTGAGTTTAAGGGCGCTTCGACCATAGCGAGCGTGATCATTTAGCGCCCAAGAATTATGTTAGATTGAAGGTCAGACAACACGGATACGGGACAAGCGCGACAGGCATCACACTTGAACTCGATGAGGCTGGCTAAGCTAGGAGGTAGGGTTGTCTGCTTGGACGGGGCTGGCAGTAGACTTGGTACATAAACGTGGCCATCACGAGCTGCCTGAATAGTTAGATCAACTCATTTGCTGTTCCAAATTCCAAACTTGGTGTTCCCGAAACGAAACGCTGGTGTTGGAGCCTAAACAAACTAAATTGAGACGAAGCTGATATTGAATCAGTGAACACCAGATGACGCAGCTGGAGCATGCGTAACCCTTTACCCCCACCCCCAGCCATATCCAGGGTCTTGGACACGACAGTCGGCCGGGCCACTTCGGGGAATGCCAATAGTCGCAAACACTGCACTCGCGGGAAGCTTGCCTGCCAGCAGCTACAAACGCTACCCACAAGATCCCGAGTATCTCAACAAATGGACAACAGTCGGTGGTCACAAACTGCACCAGGGCGGCTACTTTCCGGATGGATCATGGCAACGGCCTGTAAGCAGACTACAGGGGAGTGAAGAAACGCACCAGCCAGCTGCGGAAATGCTGGAGGAACGTGTCTCATGGAACAGTTCCAGCTTCGCTAACGACATGGCCACCGGCGCAGGCCACGGCTACGCTTCAGGCTTCGCGTCAGCAGCGTGCCGCCGGTTTCCCTTTTGCATCGACCTTGCTCAATCGCGTCATTAGTGACCACAGCTCAGTAGGGTGCGCCAGATGATCCCGGTTGCGCACCTGATCGCTGTTTGGACCGAACATGAACGAATGGACCACACGCACGGGGCCGTCTAGTGGACCAATGAACAAACACCAGTACACACGTGACCGCCACCGACAAATCAGTGACGACCCCACGCCGGTGACGTCACCACCATTCTGCATCGCGACGGCGACACCACTATCCCAGACGGTGATGTCATCGCGGCGACAAACACCGAAGCGGACGCTCCCAAGCCCGCTCGGCACGGCAACGAGTCGCCACCCGCCATTAGTGTCCCATTGTTCGGGCAAGTCGGACATCGTTCAGCACCTTCAGGACGGTGGCCTCAGTTGAACACCAGTCACGGACCCAGTCCGGCACCTTCAGGACGGAGGCCTCAGCTGAACACCAGTCACGGACCCAGTCCGGCACCTTCAGGACGGAGGCCTCAGCTGAACACCAGCCACGGACCCAGTCCGGCACCTTCAGGACGGAGGCCTCAGCTGAACACCAGTCACGGACCCAGTCCGGCACCTTCAGGACGGAGGCCTCAGCTGAACACCAGTCACGGACCCAGTCCGGCACCTTCAGGACGGAGGCCTCAGCTGAACACCAGTCACGGACCCAGTCCGGCACCTTCAGGACGGTGGCCTCAGCTGAACACCAGTCACGGACCCAGTCCGGCACCTTCAGGACGGAGGCCTCAGCTGAACACCAGTCACGGACCCAGTCCGGCACCTTCAGGACGGAGGCCTCAGCTGAACACCAGTCACGGACATCGTCCGGCACCTTCAGGACGGTGGCCTCAGCTGAACACCAGCCACGGACCCAGTCCGGCACCTTCAGGACGGAGGCCTCAGCTGAACACCAGTCACGGACCCGGTCCGGCACCTTCAGGACGGAGGCCTCAGCTGAACACCAGTCACGGACCCAGTCCGGCACCTTCAGGACGGTGGCCTCAGCTGAACACCAGTCACGGACCCAGTCCGGCACCTTCAGGACGGTGGCCTCAGCTGAACACCAGTCACGGACCCAGTCCGGCAGCTTCAGGACAGAGGCCTCAGCTGAACACTAGTCACGGAGCCGGCCCGCTGCGACCGAGTAGACAATCCTCGTGTATTGTCGCATTTATCTTTAGCCTTGTTTCATCACTGACGTTTACACGGACATACTGAACTTGTTTTATATTTACCTCGTTGCCCCTCCCCAACCAACCGCCCGCACTAGCATTACATCTTGTACAGCTGGCACGAACAGATGGGAATGTGTCTTCAGTGTTTTGCAACTTGCTCGCTGTGCACTCGTTTGATGTCTGGGGATGGACCCGGGGACCCCGTTACGACTCTAAAGGAATGGAGGTGCAGCGTGCCTCCAGAATGCTCGATTGTACCCAAATGATTCAGCCATACGTGTCCCTCCATGTAGAAAAGGTCCGGAATAGAAACTTCGTAAGAGACATTCGAGTGCGTCCCTCTTGAAATGTTCTTTATCAGTGGTGCCCACCAGGGAAATGGCGTCCACCAAAAATTACGCCCCCTCCACACGAAGTCCTAGATCCGCCATGATATAGTCTTATGATGACCGCCATTTCAACATATCGACTATGATGAGGCTTCTACAACGCTCCATCCTCAATGTGTCCAGCAATGCCATCCTCATCCATCCCCGTTGTGGTGCGACGAATTCTGCATGATCTGTGATATTATACTGAGACGTAAGCGTGCATGCAAGTTTCTTTCCGTTCGCTAACATTTTTAACAATTTAAATCGGAGCTGCTGATGAACTTAGAACTTGCTTAGCTGTTTGATCCACCGTCATCTTTGGGTATATTTGATCCATTGTCATCTTGGGGCTTGGGGCACCGTCAGCTTTCCGAATCAGTGCCACATGTTCGGGGATATGCTATGATAGGAACTATGTTCAATGAGTGTCCTTCGAGTTTGTGCGCAACCGAAACTTGTTTGTCATGATCATCATATCATCCCTCAGACTACTCGTGACAAAAAAAACTTCCATAAAGCTTTACATTGTAATCTGGCGATTACAAAAGTACTGTTGTAGGCTACATGAAGGCTGCAACAAATTGCATCTCAATTGTTATAATGACAATTATTTGACGGTAGAAGTCTGTTTCTGACAGCAAATCACATTCGCGATCCACGTTCATTATTGTTGAATGCGACATAACATACTTTCTAAATATTGGTTCCATCAATTCCCGTACGAGGTAAAACGTTCTCAAATGAACGTTTGAACGTTTAATCATCATCAATCATCGCCATCATCAATCATCGAGAAGGACCAGGAAGCAGCACTCAGGGAGGATCGCCTAAATGCGGCGACAACCTGGAGCCTAGGAAACTACGCAAATTCAACTGGCTAATACAGTTTTCACATTGTATTTCATGGTTGAAAAAGAAAACCCACCTAACTTAACTGTAGCTCGTGGCGACGTCATTTACATGTGGGGAAAAATGATGTCTGTCAACGAAACAATCACCGCCCTATGTTTGCATTGTCCAGCCTATGTCGTCAATGGACTTTCCCCGCTAGCCAAGGTTCCAAACAAGGGGGCGTTTGCAGCAGCAAGTAAAGGAAGGGAGTTAGTTTCCTGGAAATATCTCAGAAAAACACTATTCAAACACGGTGCTGGGTGGCCCAACACGTCACGTGACGAGTCACTGGCGGACAAAGGAGACACCGCTGATGGCGCACACAAAGCGCCGTGAAGAACGGCTTCTACACAACTTGGCCACATTGCATCGCCATCTTCTCCACGTTTGTTGGAGTGTGCATGCCGCGAGCTAAATATGAAGTTCCGTTTTGCATGATATCGCTAGGTGGCGATGCTACTAGATGACCTCACCGGCCCATTAGGTGCTGCCGCCTGTGGCGGAATTGGGAACCGGGAAAATAGTGAGGGCGTGGGGCAGTGTTCGTTTCGAGCTTGAGTGAGCAGGGCGGAAGAATAGATCCCAGACGGAAGATCCTGTCTCTCTGGAAAGTCGCGTGTCGCGGAATCAGCAGGAATCGACACCCGAACAACGTTAAATCGTCAAGAGCCGAAAACCTGAGCAGTCGGCGCGATTTGAACCCGTACAATTGCCGTAAAAAGCGTAAGTGGCATCACAAACTGGTGGGGAAAATATAACTATTGATGCAATTCTTGCCAGTTTGTGGGCTCAATGCTAAGTGCCATCAGCATTGGTGTGACCTATCACACCTGTCCGATGGCGTTAGCCACCCACGATAACGAGAGAGGCGTGGTGACCACCTGTCTACTCCCACAAAGCGTGCCAACAGGCGGCGCCGTGACCCAGACCCCCTCAAAGTCAGCGTGACTGCGACTGGGCGGCTCGGGGAGCTGTTGGCAGACTCACGGTCTATCCTGTTCCAGGTGAACGCCTCAATGGCCGGCCTCGGGTGCAGCGGGTCGTGCACGAAGCGCACGAACTCGCGCTGGGCCATCATGCTGCGGCGCACGACCACGTGGCGCGGCTCGTGCGGCGCGTTCGCCACCAGCTCGGGACACGAGCCGTACCGGCGCGGCCGCGCGCTCGCCCACGCGGCGAGCTGCGCCAGCGCGGCGCGCTGGGACGGCGAGCCGGCCTCTGGCGAGCTGCCGCGCCGTCGGCGCAGCAGCGGCACCACGGCCGTCTCGAACGTGCCGTCCGGCGGGCGGCGCGACGGCGACGAGCGGCGACGCAGCCGGAAGCGGCGCGCCGGCTCGTCGGTCCCGGGCGGCCGCCACGTCATCCAGCGCGGAGCGTGCACCGCCGACGTCCTCTTGGTGGGCGACGACTCGTTCTTGACGAACGGCAGGTGCAGCGACCTGACGACGCTGCCCATGGTGGCGCCGCGGTGCTGGTTGCCTGCCGGAGAGTCAGCAGCCGACGAGCCCGCCGCCGGCGGAGTCTTCTTCAGCAGTCCGGCGGTGATGACACCCCCGCGCGCCGGGTACTCTCGAGGCGAACCGGCCTCATCGGCACATGAGCCAGTCGACGGCGAGGACGATATCTTTTTCAGCAGGCTGCTCATAACGGCGCCCCTGTGGTGCTGCTCCTCCGGCGAGTGTGCTTCCGTAGCTGCCGACGTAGTGGACGACATCCTCCTCAGCAGGCTGGAGACGGCACCGCCGCGATGATGGTGGTCTTCCGGAGACACACTGCTCCGCGCGCCAATCGCGCTCGACGACGGCGAGGACGATATCTTCTTGAGCAGGTTGCTGAAGACGTTGCTGCGGTGGTGGTGATGCTGCTGGTGGTGTTCTTCCGGAGGCGCGTCGGCTCCGGCTGGGTCAGAACACACCTGCAGCTCATCCGGCCGACTCAGCACCACCTTCTTGCGGAATGGCATGTGCCAGTGGTGTCCGTGCCGCTCTCGGCCCTCGGTCGGCCCAGAAAAGCGGCGCACGCGCGCGGTCTCGCCGACCGGCGACGAGCGCTTCCGCTTCTCTGCCGGCGACCTGGCACAGTCATCGGACAGCGAACGTCGACGGCCAACCACCTTGCTCCTCGCAGTCGGACACGACACGGTCACCGACAGGCGTTGGACACCCGACGACGGTCCCATTGTGCCCTCTGGCGATCCGAACCGCTCCGTCGACGTCGACGACCCGCTCGAAGAGCTCCGACAGACGTCCGGGCGTGCCCCCGTCTGCGGTTCTTCTCGCCCGAGGGCGCGAGCGGCTTCAGCCGGCGGGACGACATCCGAGGAAGCGGGCGCGACAGACTTCCTGCTGTTCTTCCGTTCCGGCGAGTTGGCGTCGCTCCTGTCCGGCGAGTGTCTGCGTGACTCGGGCATGCTTCAGCGCTGACCTCGCGCTCACACGATATCCGCCCACGTGGTCGCGGCAGTCACCGCTTGAAGCACTGCACGGGGACAGGAAAAGGTCGCACGTCGACTGAAGCCTCGCAGCAGCTAGCCACCGCCGACAGACACGACACTGCGCGACCGGCTGCCGTCGCAGAGGACGACGCGTGGCGAAGCCAGACGTCCGCCGGGGAGACGACACTTCACTGGCGAGTCGCTGCCGTCGCAGTCGCCACAGGCGGCGTCGTCTCGCCGACCGGAATCGCCCC
Source organism: Imbricaverruca yamaguchii (assembly GCA_034440575.1). Taxonomy (NCBI): domain Eukaryota; kingdom Metazoa; phylum Arthropoda; class Thecostraca; family Neoverrucidae; genus Imbricaverruca; species Imbricaverruca yamaguchii. The sequence goes on along the minus strand of JAOTOL010001647.1, from coordinate 1,676,516 downwards.
GACCGACACGGACACGCCCTCCGCCACCGGCCACCACCGACTGTGGCCGCCTCGACCTTGACCCCGGGTCCGACCCGGACACGTGACCTCCCGACCTGACCGGGTCACGTGACGCCAGGGAGCCGGCGGGCAGGCTCGCGTCAGCGCCGCTCCGTGGGCTCGATTGGAGGCGTGTTGAGGCGCCGGGAGTTGTGGAACCAGGCAGGCGTGCCCGGCGTACAACAACGCGGGTCGGCGGACTGTTACAATTGTTCGCCCGGCGACCAGGAAACATGGCCGCGATTATTATCGTCTTGCAAGCTTGCCAAGCAGCGGCTAGCAGCCAGTAGGGAATACCTAGTGTAAAAATAACAAAGATGGCGGATAGCCTTACCGGGAGCATTACTTGCCCGCCCGCTTGGGACTTTTGTTGGTCGTCGCCTGGCTGAACCCTGAACAGCACTGCATCACTGGATCCCTACCACACGAATGATATTGCCGAGTACCAACCGGCAAAATAAACGGCCTGCACACAATCCTACAAGGGCTATGTGCTAATGCCCAGTGGCTCCGTCAGGAAGGCAAAAAAGTGCACAACATAGGATCAGTAGCTCCGCTTTAACACATATAGGTAGCTGACGGGAATTCCTTGCGGCTAAGCACACAATGGATTATACCTCTTACCCATTGGTGCGATTTTTATATGGAGGGATTCCCTCGCCCAATGGTGGTTCGGCTCGCAATAATGTTAACTTCAACATGGAATCCTATGAACCACCGCAATCGACTTCGTGCCTACCACTGCCTCCATGTGTTCCCCCCCCAGAAATTGCCACCCCTCCCAATAGGACTTGGGAGTATAAGAGACAAAGCAAAGCAGAGTATCAAATTTGACACCTTGCATTAATCTAACGTAGTGTGTGGAAGAACCGCTATCAACACATACTAGGAGATCAACACCTTCACGGCCCCTAAATAGGTCTGATGGCAACTATGGATCAGCACTTCCATCAGACTGTCCAAACAGATATCTAGTGATGCCTACGAACTCATCCTGAACTGTCACCTCCACCCGTGAGACGAATGTCCGACAGCGTCACTGGGGCCGCAATGCCCGCCATCTGCTCCGGTGCACACGACTGGCGCAGGACGCAGTCAGCTGGCTAAACTGCTGATATCGCCACGTCCGAATTAGCCTTGCCAGGAACATTTCGTTAAAAATGGAATAAGCCTTTTGGCCATGCCATCAATGAATACAGTTATTACACCACTAACTCCAAGGCTGATTTATTGCCCAAAAGTTGAGACCGAAAAGTTATAAGCACAGCACATCCTACGGCCTACCCACCCTCTCACCGAACAGATGTTCTTCACGCAACGCAGTGAGAGCTACCAGTAACTTGATTTAGGCACATTTTGTACTAAGCGAACTTGACTCTCTTCTTTCCCTCCCATAAACACACACAGACAATGGTTTTCATTTCACGGCATATTTCTAGAAGGCTCCACCCGCACAGCCGAACTAGTTGTGTTGTGCGTGTGTTATTTTTTTGTTCCGGCCACTGAATTAGTTACACGATTCAATTATGTTCACAAGGAGGAAAAGTTAATATATACCATGGCGTATTTATCATCTTCTTAGTTGTATGAATAGTAATTATGGTTCACAAATTTAATTCCGAACAACTGCCACGGGCCATTTGCATTACATCTGGAAAACAATTGGCAACCTAGTACTCTATAATCAGCGAGGTAAACAAGCTGGAACAAGGCTTTTCTTCTCCAAGCTGCAGCAATTCTTAGTGGACCCTCATCTTTGTCTCAGCACCACCTTTGGTTTCATCTCGCCTTACTGACTTACTGTCCACTCGCAAATACACCTATCTATATATTAACGCATTTATCCATCCGTTCTTCCATTCCTCACCTTTATTTCCCTCCCTTTACTTTCTGCTCCATACACAACTAGGTCGCTTTTCTCTTTCTCTTCATCACTTGTCTCTGCCAACTGTTGTCTTCTCCCAAAACACCTCCCTCTCTCTTTCTCTCTATATATCGCTCTCTTTATATATATATACTCACTCTCAGTCACTTCTGCTTCTCACCCGTCCCCTAGCTTCTGCTCCCATTCGCTCTCTTTCCCCGCATCATTCCCTTCTTCCACTCCAGCCCCGTGCTGCCTACGTGCTCACCTTCCCTCCCTTAACCCACATCTCTTCCGCGTCTTCATCTCCGTCATGTCAATCTATATGTCAACGTACAGTCGGGCCAGCGGGTGACAGACGCCCTCGTTTGGCACTGTAAAGCACCTTTTATTGGCCGCGACCGCCTGACGATATCATAAACCCCATCAGAGCCGGGTCCGCGATAGTACCACAATGGTGCAGGCTGAGACAGACCCAACACGGTCACGGGGGTGCCGAACGCGTGGGGGTGGAAATGACAATGCCTGCCATATTTTGTACTTCCTGATCAGATTGTTCGATAATTACTCGCTGATCCAGTGAGGCGTTTGGTCGCGTTTCTGGTGTTGTGAACTGGCCAGCGGTCACTGACCAGACACCTGGGCCACGGAGTTGCTTGACACGTCCAGGCTCAACAACCAAAACATTTCAACTCAGCAACATTTTGGCACACCCGTAAAACTGCAATTCATCAGTACAACTGACTGAATAAGATAAATACAGATGAGAGGTGGAAATATTTAACATATGATTTTGCCCACTGGCAGTGACTCAATTCCAATCAAATCAAATAAGCGGGTATCAAGAAACTAGCATAGCTCTACAAATGAGCCTAGTCCCTCTGGAAACTTTCCGAAGTCATATTCGAACACAGTGGTAGTTTCAGTCGCGAGCGTATTCTGCCTGTATCTTGTTTTAATGTTGTAATTGTAGCTAAAGCACGACCAAGTAATTGGCCTCCTATCCGGGCTGTTTTGGAAGTTAACCTACAAAAATTGAAAGTGAACTTCCAATTTGGTTATTATGAACATTATAAATGTTCAACTTTATAAAATATGAATGCCTCCCGGAGACGCCCATCGGCAGGGAGATTCGCACGACGCTCCTAATCCAGTGAGTGACGCCATGTTGGAGTTTCCGGATCCATCACCGAACAAGGCGACATCCATCCATAGGCAATAAACACGACGCTCCTAGTTCGCTATGCAGGGAGATAACTTTCCTTGCGGAACAGATCCCCATGCACACACTGCACATTTTGTGTATTTCTACACCCATTTGCCACAACCAACACGACACACGTGTGGCCATTGGAACATTTAATCATTGGACCGAGTGCAGCACCGCCTCAGCCGCAACGAGCGACAGTTGTGGCTCGTGCGGCACGGCACCAGGCGCGCCACGGCAACCGCCTTTAGAACCACCTTCGTCAAGGCAGGATAAGACAATCGCGCTAGAACATCCTTTGACAACACCGAGACACCATCTCGCGCAACGACTGGGTTCTTACAACCCAACTGATGCTTGGGACCTCGCGCTTAGACAGATCCCAAGATTTGCACCAACAAAACATACCCTGCCACCCATTCTTGAGTTCGTCGCACGCATGTACGCCAGTAGGACAACCGCAGAAATACCACTAAAGCGGTATGTTTTTATTCGCCAGTGCTGCCACATTTCCCGAGCGTTTCCAGTGTGAGGTATTCCACAACACGGCACGGCGTGCCAGTGTACCTACTCACGGTAGCTGAACAATAGCCGCCCTCCGGTCACGCCCCCGCACCCTGCGGTGACCCCGCACACGCTCACCGCCGATGACATTTTCTCCCGCGGTCTCGGCCAGCAGGGGTGCCCCACTCCGATGGCAGCAGTTGCTCGTCTGAGCTGGTGGCTCAGACAGCAGCGACTCGAGCTGGCCAGCCGCACCACATGGACGCCGCGAACTGCGCTCCGAGGAGCAGCGGGACGTCGGAGACGACTCCGCCATAGTTGTCGGCCGGAACAGACGTGGTCGGCGAGCGCCGGGCACTGCTCTACACAACACCGTCGGCGAGCGCCGGGCACTGCCACAACCCCACAACACCGGGCGAGCGCCGGGCACTGCTCTACACAACACCGTCGGCGAGCGCCGGGCACTGCTCTACACAACACCGTCGGCGAGCGCCGGGCACTGCTCTGCACAACACCGTCGGCGAGCGCCGGGCACTGCTCTGCACAACACCGTCGGCGAGCGCCGGGCACTGCTCTACACAACACCGTCGGCGAGCGCCGGGCACTGCTCTGCACAACACCGTCGGCGAGCGCCGGGCACTGCTCTGCACAACACCGCGCCACACAAGAGCGGCGGCTCTCCAGACCACTATCGACACATTTGTTTGCTATATTGTCGAAGTATCGTGTGGGATAGGAAGACACGTAGCAGCTGATTTGTTGTTATTGGAGTTTAGGGGTGCATCGACTGCACCAGTCATGCAGCACGTAACAGCTGGTTTAAATAGCGGTTTAGCGTAAGGCAAATGCTGTTTAGTTGATCCTCTTATAATAACTTCGCAAATAACTTCCTTCTGTATGCAATTGCACTAAGCTGAGAATGACTAATGTACACAACGGGACACACATACGGAAACTTGTGAGTAACGATAATGATGATAGGAAATACTGAAAATATACTTGTGGAATCCAGGAACTGACACGAAAAATTCGAGCCTTCCCCGAGGGATTTTAGTGGCGGCGAGAAGCCACTGTGTGGTGGTTGGTTGTTGGCTTCACGACACGTCGACCGTTGAGCCATTCAGCATCGCCAATCTCTCACGCCGATTGGTCGCGGGCAAAGATTAGCGACAGGTGAGACTCGAACCCACAATCTTTCGATTGTAAGACAGTTAACTTACCCCTAGACTACTCGTCCCCGGGGACACTGTGTGCGTCGGGAGGGGGAGGGGGCGTGGAGTCTGTCCAATGCACATGTCCGTGATCGACACATCCCCGTGGTACGGAGGTACCAACGTCTACAAAAAAAAGGTAACCCGGCAACGCGAACGAGCGCAGCCAGGGTACTCTGAACGGACGAGTGGGCTGGGATCACGCCACAGATAAAATTGAAACTCCTACCCATACATCGCAGCACACCACACGCCTTCACGGATGTAAACTTCAGGATCGCCACACGTTGGAACTTCAGCGCACACCTGCACCTATCCGGCCTGGGACACACGTCAGACGTTACCAATAACCTAATCTGTCCTGCAGGACATCGGATAACCGTTCTGACCACAATTTTGCCAAGCCGTACAACCAGAACATACGCATCGAATCATGCTTGCCCAGCCGACTGATGGTCGTTCATCGTCGTGCCTTTGAACAGTCCAGGTATTATAAAACACCTGTTGTACTCCTTATATTGGCTACCGCATGATGTGAGCGTGTCGCGACAGCGCAAATTATCGCGCTGATGACTCTTCTTTCTTGCATGAGCTGGATGACATATTTCGGAAGGCCCCCGTGTTCATAGTCACCGTACAGCTGTAAGTGTGCACATGCTGACGCGCTGGTGCGATCCTGACATGAAGCTAACCAGCCTTCCCACGGAATTAGGCAGAACATGGCATGTACATTGTACATACATTGACGCGTGATTGCGGAGCGGCGCCTCAGTCGGCATGTGGTGCATCGCGTGCCAATTTAGCCCACTGTGGGGGACGAGCCCACCACACCCGACATCCGCGGACACTCTGCACGCGAAGGATCACCAGTCGCGGGGAGCGTCCATGGGTGGACGACGTGGCGTGACAGCAATCGCAGCCGCAACACAAACTTCACTAGCCGCACCACTATCTACGCAGTCTGCGACGACGGCTCTCCCGCTGATCTTATACTCATGAGAACGGCGCACGTGACGCGAGGTGGGGCGGGCGCAAATGCCGCAGACCAGCAGCGGTTAGAGCGGTTAGAGCGGTTAGAGCGGGAGCGCGGCAATGCCTGGGGCGGTGTCGCATCAGTCGGCCGCCGTGCGACACGATGGCGATGCGATGCGATGCGACACAACGCGGCAACTTACTGTGATCGGCTGAGTGGAGAGTATCCATGAACGGGTCCACCGCCGGCAACTGCAATGACGGCAGCGCCGTCAGCCAGGCCAGCGAGGTGAATGAGGTCATCAAGGCCAGCGAGACAGTGGGTCAGCGAGGAAGTGGGGCCAGCGAGGTCGGTAAGGTCCGTGAGGTCAGCGAGGCCAGTGTGGTCAGCGAGACAGTGGGATTGGCCAGGTCAGCGAGGAAGTAAGGTCAGGGAGGCCTGGAAGGTCAGCGAGGCTAGTGAGGCCGGGTAAGGCCAGTACGACCTGTGGTGACAAGGAAGACCACCAGTAGCAGTGACCGCGAGACGGCCTCGCCAGATCCGACCTGCATGGCTACTTGGAGAACCATTGATAAACCGGTCCCCAGGGTGGCCACAACGTATGGGTAGTTCACTGCGCGTGGGCCGGACAGAAATCACTCTTCAACAGCTTACAAGTTGAAGCACACCACGGATGAACTGACAGGTAACTATACACATGCACCCATACATTTCTGACGAGGATAGGCGAGATACATCGGACGATACCTTCATAATAATTGAAAATGGCTGTACTCTTGTTTCCAAAAAGCAAATCAAGTTACAAAATAAAGCGACCACAAATGTCAACGGAATCTAAGACCCCACCGGGAAAAGCCAGACAAATTTCAGAGGGGACATGAAGCCAACATTGCGGGAATATAGTTAAAGGAGAGTAAATACGCTTGAACTAGCAAGAAGCCGGACACGGACATAGGACAGCGAAAACGTCCAATCTAACGGAAAAAACCGGTAAAACGGCCACTAACAGCAAAACAGCACGGCCCTCTCGATTGCGCCTCACACCATACATACACAAAACAACCAGCAGCGAGGCATACATAAACGACCAAAAACGCAGAGGGAAGTCACACTCGCTCACAACTCGCAATACCGGCGATTGCGCAAACTGCTGTTACCCGCAGCGGAACATACAGTGGCACCGAGAGCAACACGGCTGAAGGAGGACACACCGGGCCTGGCACGTGCACGTTACACCCGACAGGCCACATGACGTCGGGCCCGGCACGTGCACGTTACACCCGACAGGCCACATGACGTCAGGCCCGGCACGTGCACGTTGCACCCGACAGGCCACATGACGTCGGGCCCGGCACGTGCACGTTACACCCGACAGGCCACATGACGTCGGGCCCGGCACGTGCACGTTGCACCCGACAGGCCACATACGTCGGGCCCGCTTACACGAAGGCCACTGTCAGTGCACGTTACACCCGACAGGCCACCCCTCCCCACATGACGTCGGGCCCGCACGTGCACGTTACACCCGACAGGCCACATTACGTCAGGCCCGGCACGTGCACGTTACACCCGACAGGCCACATGACGTCGGGCCCGGCACGTGCACGTTACACCCGACAGGCCACATGACGTCGGGCCCGGCACGTGCACGTTACACCCGACAGGCCACATGACGTCGGCCTACACAAATATCCAGACTCGGGTGGAAAATTGCACCAGGATGGGAATCACACTCCATCCCTGTCTACCAATGGCATCAATGCTTTCCCACTTCCATATCTTCTTGTTCCTAGACGCAAAACAGATACTGACAACATCCAAGAATCAATAAATGGCACATTGAAAACCTTTGTTGCCGCCATTTGGTTCGAGAGGAACACCAGATATTGGTTTAAAAAGCATGTGACTCGAGATGAAGTTTTCAAGTTTCATGTCGGCAAATAACTCTCAGGCCATCGTCGGATGGCGACTACTCTGGCCACACGACCGTCTCCTCAACCCGCAGCCTTGCGGCCCGTGGTCGGACGTTGGTCGGACGTTTGTCGGACGTTGGCCGGACGGCTCGTTAAGCCACCCGGAGACCCCTGTTCCCAGAACGGCGGCCGTCTCCTCAGCCCGCAGCCTTCCGGCCCGTGGTCGGACGTTGGCCGGACGTTGGCCGGACGGCTCGTTAAGCCACCCGGAGACCCCTGTTCCCAGAACGGCTGCCAACTCGGCCATCCTCGCCGGACCGGACGTGCTCATCAGCACCGGCGCGGTGGCGCGCCCACTGGGGCAGAATAATGCCCACTGGAGCAGATGCGGCCACCCTCCCGGGGATGGCTCGGTCAGACCCCACCTAACAAGCCGAGATAGCCAACTAAACTACAGAACGCCAACCATACTACAGAATGCTAACCAAACTACAGATACGCCAACCAAACTACAGAACGCCAACCAAACGACAGAACGCTAACCAACCCACAGAACGCTAACCAACCCACAGAACGCCAACCAACCTACAGGACGCCAACTAGACTACAGAACGCCAACCATATTATAGATACGTCAACAAACTACAGACATGTCAACCAAACTACAGAACGTTAACCAAACCACAGAACGCCAACCATACTACAGGACGCCAACTGTACTACAGAACGCCAACCATACTACAGATACGTCAACAAACTACAGACATGTCAACCAAACTACAGATATATCAACTGGGACCAGAAATACGCCTGCTCTGATAACAGCATGGCCTGCCAGACCAGAGAGACGACCAATCTGACCAGATATACGCATACTCTGATCAGATACATACTCACAAGACCAGATACACACTCGCCAGATTAGAAACACACCTACTCTGACCAGATACACACTCGCCAGAAACACACCTACTCTGACCAGATACACACTCGCCAGAAACACGCCTACTCTGACCAGAAATACACTCACCAGATCAGAAACACGCCTACTCTGACCAGAGATACACTCACCAGATCAAATACGCCGACTCTGACCGGAGATACACTCACTAGGTCAGAAACACGTCTGCTGCCACCAGAGATACACTCAGTAGGCCAGAAACACGCCTATTCTGACCAGAGATACACTCACCAAGTCAGAAACACACCTACCCAGACCAGAGATACATTCACCAAGTCAGAAACACACTTACCCAGACCAGAGATACACCCACTAGGTCAGAAACACACCTACTCTGAACAGATACTCATCCAGGCCAGAGATATGCCAACACGGACCAACAATACGTGCACCAGAACTGCGAAATGCCTGGGACGTGCGCAACTCACCTAAGACACGCCCACCAGAACTCAGGCATGCCTGGGACGTGCGCAACTCACCTAAGACAGGTCCACCAGAACTCAGGCATGCCTGGGACGTGCACAGCTCGCCTAAGACACGCCCACCGAACCAGGCCCACCAGAACAGACAAGGCAAGGCGGCAGACACCCGCACTCTGACCAGAGACGTATGGAGTCAGCCACAAACCAGAGGAACGACAACGAAACAGCACACACAATAGCACGGGAAATAGCATTGTTGAGCCCTGCTTTGTAGCTGGTTATAGTAGTTAATTGGCATACATGGTTCACTTCTGACGAACATTCATGCGCCACAAAGTACCTACATGAGTTGAATACCTTACATGCATTACCTTAAAAAATTGCATACTCTCCATGAATTTGAAACAAGCTATCGATAGGGTGGTTGCTAAAAGTACTGTGGATTTGCTGGATCCCATAAATATCGAGTCGCTGGGTCATATTCACTGAACTTCCATATGCCGCGTACACATACTGTTGTTATGGAAACGAAAACACGAGCTTTAATAACACGCTCCTCTAAGCAGCAGAACCTAAAGCAACAGTTTCCAGCCGTTCCAAAGCGTGTCGAGCTAAATTAACATCATCAAGAAGCCACGCTACCATGTCTGCAGTGGAAGCATCGACCGACACGCCACGATATTGGACCGATACCACTAGTGAGTAATTTGAATTGATTTCGCTGACAGTTAATTGGATTTGTGTGCCCGGCGACTGAGTCCGTTTTTTGGTTCCCACAGGCGGTCAATAAAATTAAATCAAACGGAATGATGGCTCATCATGATTCCACGAAGCCCTCAAGACCGACAATTCCAGCCAATTTCATGAGCCATCATTACGTGGGTGGAACCTGCTTAACAGGATCTACACGCTGGAAAGAGAACCTCCTCCGGCTGATAACCGTCCACTGCAGGCCATTTTCAAAGTGAATACATAATGGCTTGGCCAATTGGCAGCAAAATAGCGCCCTCATCAATTCATAATGCACAAGTGGGAGGGGCATGGAAAAATGGTACAGTCTGGATAGGAAAACCAAAGGGCTGGGCTGAAACGTCCATTTTGTTGCATATTGCATATTTGTTGCATATTGTATCCATATTACACGTCCAAAGTGATCTCCCAAGTTAAATAAGGGGATCGAGGTGCGCGCCGACAATTCGACAACAACTCCAGCGGACGTTATCGATTGTTTTCTCGGCCGTACCGGACACGGGCAGGGCTCGGGACAGGACACACAACACCAGGTCTGGACTCTGCCGCACCGCGTCACGGGCAGGACACAGGACAGGACAGGACACACAACACCAGGTCTGGACTGTGCCGCACCGCGTCACGGGCAGGACACAGGACAGGACACAGGACAGGACACAGGACAGGACAGGACACACAACACCAGGTCTGGACTGTGCCGCACCGCGTCACGGGCAGGACACAGGACAGGACACACAACACCAGGTCTGGACTGTGCCGCACCGCGTCACGGGCAGGACACAGGACAGGACACACAACACCAGGTCTGGACTGTGCCGCACCGCGTCACGGGCAGGACACAGGACAGGACAGGACAGGACACACAACACCAGGTCTGGACTGTGCCGCACCGCGTCACGGGCAGGACACAGGACATGACACACAACACCAGGTCTGGACTGTGCCGCACCGCGTCACGGGCAGGACACAGGACAGGACACACACAACACCAGGTCTGGACTGTGCCGCACCGCGTCACGGGCAGGACACAGGACAGGACACACAACACCAGGTCTGGACTCTGCCGCACCGCGTCACGGGCAGGACACAGGACACAGGACAGGACACACAACACCAGGTCTGGACTCTGCCGCACCGCGTCACGGGCAGGACACAGGACAGGACACACAACACCAGGTCTGGACTTGCCGCACCGCGTCACGGGCAAACACAGGTCGGACTGTGCGACTAGGCAGGACACAGACAACAGGTCTGGACTGTGCCGCACCGCGTCACGGGCAGGACACAGGACAGGACACACAACACCAGGTCTGGACTGTGCCGCACCGCGTCACGGGCAGGACACAGGACAGGACAGGACACACAACACCAGGTCTGGACTGTGCCGCACCGCGTCACGGGCAGGACACAGGACAGGACACACAACACCAGGTCTGGACTGTGCCGCACCGCGTCACGGGCAGGACACAGGACAGGACACACACAACACCAGGTCTGGACTCTGCCGCACCGCGTCACGGGCAGGACACAGGACAGGACAGACTGCGCACCGGTCACGGGCAGGACACAGGACTGTGCCGCACCGCGTCACGGGCAGGACACAGGACAGGACACACAACACCAGGTCTGGACTGTGCCGCACCGCGTCACGGGCAGGACACAGGACAGGACAGGACACACAACACCAGGTCTGGACTGTGCCGCACCGTGTCACGGGCAGGACACAGGACAGGACAGGACACACAACACCAGGTCTGGACTGTGCCGCACCGCGTCACGGGCAGGACACAGGACAGGACACACAACACCAGGTCTGGACTGTGCCGCACCGCGTCACGGGCAGGACACAGGACAGGACACACAACACCAGGTCTGGACTGTGCCGCACCGTGTCACGGGCAGGACACAGGACAGGACACACACACAACACACACCAGGTCTGGACTGTGCCGCACCGCGTCACGGGCAGGACACAACACCAGGACTTGCCGCACCGCGTCACGGGCAGGACACAGGACAGGACACACAACACCAGGTCTGGACCAAAAAAACAGAAAAAAGAAGGGACAACACCAGGTCTGGACTGTGCCGCACCGCGTCACGGGCAGGACACAGGACACGGACGACACACAACACCAGGTCTGGACTGCCTGTCACGGCAGGACACAGGACAGGACACACAACACCAGGTCTGGACTGTGCCGCACCGCGTCCCGGGCAGGACACAGGACAGGACACACACCAGGTCTGGACTGTGCCGCACCGCGTCACGGGCAGGACACAGGACAGGACAGGACACACAACACCAGGTCTGGACTGTGCCGCACCGCGTCACGGGCAGGACACAGGACAGGACACACAACACCAGGTCTGGACTGTGCCGCACCGCGTCACGGGCAGGACACGGGACAGGACACAGGACAGACACCAAGGTCTGGACTGTGCCGCACCGCGTCACGGGCAAGACACAGGACAGGACACACAACACCAGGTCTGGACTGTGCCGCACCGCGTCACGGGCAGGACACAGGACAGGACACACAACACCAGGTCTGGACTGTGCCGCACCGCGTCACGGGCAGGACACAGGACAGGACACACACACACCAGGTCTGGACTGTGCCGCACCGCGTCACGGGCAGGACACAGGACACAACCACGGGCAGGACACACAACACCAGGTCTGGACTGTGCCGCACCGTGTCACGGGCAGGACACAGGACAGGACACACAACACCAGGTCTGGACACGGACAGGACACACAACACCAGGTCTGGACTGTGCCGCACCGCGTCACGGGCAGGACACAAAAAGGTCTGGACTGTCCGGTCACGGGCAGGACACAGGACAGGACACACAACACCAGGTCTGGACTGTGCCGCACCGCGTCACGGGCAGGACACAGGACAGGACAGGACACACAACACCAGGTCTGGACTGTGCCGCACCGCGTCACGGGACACAGGACAGGACACACAACACCAGGTCTGACAGGACACACAACACCAGGTCTGGACTCTGCCGCACCGCGTCACGGGCAGGACACAGGACAGGACACAGGACAGGACACACAACACCAGGTCTGGACTGTGCCGCACCGCGTCACGGGCAGGACACAGGACAGGACACACAACACCAGGTCTGGACTGTGCCGCACCGCGTCACGGGCAGGACACAGGACAAGCACACCAGGTCTGGACTGTGCCGCACCGCGTCACGGGCAGGACACAGGACAGGACACACAACACCAGGTCTGGACTGTGCCGCACCGCGTCACGGGCAGGACACACAACACCAGGTCTGGACTGTGCCGCACCGCGTCACGGGCAGGACACAGGACAGGACACACAACACCAGGTCTGGACTGTGCCGCACCGCGTCACGGGCAGGACACAGGACAGGACACACAACACCAGGTCTGGACTCTGCCGCACCGCGTCACGGGCAGGACACAGGACAGGACAGGACACACAACACCAGGTCTGGACTCTGCCGTACCGCGTCACGGGCAGGGCGACGCGCCCGTCCATCACGCCACAGGTCAGGAGACACGCCGACCGACCAGGCCGCGCCGGGTTCTATACCAGCCAGGTCACGACCGGTCGCACCACGCGCCAGCGCCGACATTCGTCACAAGGCGGCCGGCCCCGCACGGGACTCGCCCGACGGACGCCGCCGTCTTATCCTGACTAATGATATCTGATCACGACATCATGACTGGCGAGGCGAAACGCCACATCTGCAGACAATTCATGCCGGGATTATGCACGTTACACTGAGCGGCTATAACCAACGTTCACCCGTCCCTTCGGTTGAAGATCCCTTTACCGATAAGGTTATTTCGCAAACGCTACGAAGAAGCAGCAGAGTATTAAATTAACAAGCTATACTACAAGTGTATGGTTGAGCATGCACGAAGACAGGAACGTAGGAGCTGGTCTCAACATTCTCCAAAACGAGAGCAATAATACAGGATTGTTGGTGCCAAACAATACAGAAATGCCCTAATTCACAACGATGCTACCTTAGAGACAACACATAAACAGCAGCACGGACATGCCACAGGTACCCTATAATGTAGTCATACATCAGCTTAGTCTGCAGCACACACTGCTTGGCTGTTTTACCAAGTATGCAACTGGTATGGTCTCCTGGAGCCATCTGACATGACGGAAGATCACAACACAACATTCCGGACGTTGGACAGTATCGAACCGTCAACATCTCACCACCCAGATGGAGACAGCCGGCTCATCACGACCTCCTACGGTGCACTCACGAAGACAGACATGAAGAAATGCATACATGAAGAGATAAGTTAAGAAATGCATGCATGAAGAAATAAACTCCACCCCACCTCAACTGAACTGAACTGAACTGAACTGAACTGAACTGAACTGAACTCATCAACACTCGTCAGCTGAACTGGCACCACATCTGTACGCTTCCAGCACCCTGTAGCCGCCGTAGCCGCCGCAGCCGCCGCAGCCGCCGCAGCCGCCGCAGCCGCCGCAGCCGCCGCGGCCGTCGACTCACCCCTCTAGAGTCCCTGAACAGGATCGCCATGCGGTTTTGATCGGAGATGGCGTCTCCGCCGCTGAGAGATCGGCGCCGGAAGGGGTCGTCATGGCGCCGGTACAGCGCCGCTGGAAACACGAGGGGGCGGTCGTCAGACGGCGGCGGGTGCCGCCAGTGTTCCGACACACCGCGCGGCAGCCACGCTCCAACCAGCCGCCAGCTGTGAACTGTGGCCGATACACCGCGCAGCCGCCACGCTCCAACCAGCCGCCAGCGAACTGCATACCCCCCCCCAGCCGCCCCGCTCCAACCAGCCGGCAGCTGTGAACTGTGGCCGATACACCGCGCAGCCGCCACGCTCCAACCAGCCGCCAGCTGTGAACTGTGGCCGATACACCGCGCAGCCGCCACGCTCCAACCAGCCGCCAGCTGTGAACTGTGGCCGATACACCGCACAGCCGCCACGCTCCAACCAGCCGTCAGCTGTGAACTGTGGCCGATACACCGCGCAGCCACCACGCTCCAACCAGCCGCCGCGCTCCAACCAGCCGCCAGCTGTGAACTGTGGCCGATACACCGCGCAGCCGCCACGCTCCAACCAGCCGTCAGCTGTGAACTGTGGCCGATGCACCGTGAGAGCAGCAGCAGCCTACAGTGCACCATGGTCAGCATACCACGTGATCAGCGGTGAGTTGTGGCCCAGTGTTAAAATAGTGGTTTCTCGTTAGGTATGGGGTGTCGAAACGAGTACAGCGGGATGTCGAACTCGCTACGGAAAAAATTCCTTGTTTAAAATATTTAGGTCCCTGAAGCCCGGTTTTATGACAATTACGTAGTACCACATAACTATCCATTTTGCGTGTATTGAGAGATACCGATATCAATAATAGCGATGTAAATATCTATGCTATAAACTGGTATTGTATAACAGCGAATTAAAGGCAATGCCTTTACATGAAATTGCACTACGGGAATTTCGTTCTCACGATCCTGGATCTGTTATGAGCACAAGCTTGGTACATACATGCAGGATAGCGTTAGAAGCGAGGCATGATGACTTCATAAGCACTCACCAAGAAGCACGATGTCGATAATTCTTTGGGAAGGATTCAGACTCAATGTTGCCAGTAAGTGGTATATTCCACTCTATCTCACGAATAATGCACACGCATTCTGAACAAAATGACTATCGCTCATAGATAGCTCAGGATGTGACCATTAAGTATTTGGTCAGTATTCCAGATTATGATACGTTGTACTATGTGCGGACGGCGCTAGGTACACATATATTCTACAGCGACATCAGCATATATTGTAATATATATGGAATTCAGTTGTCATACATGTATATATATATGTACATATATATATATATATATATATATATATATATATATATATATATATATATATATATATATATATATATATATATATATATATTATATATATATATATATATATACATATATATATATATATATATATATATATATATATATATATATATATATATATATATATATATATATATATATATATATATATATAATGCACATGTGTGCATGCTGCAACTCATAAATAACATCCTACATCCGACTCCCACATGACCGTCTGTTGCACATTTACCGCATTCCACAGTCATACCTCGTTCCATGTTGGCATAAGTGCGACCTAGCCCAATCGCCCCGGGCACGGCACCACACGTGACGCCAGCACGGAGACCCACCAGATATCGACACGTGACAAGACTTGTCCAACACGTGTCAGTCGGCACGAGACTTCGTGGCGCGCGTCGTGGCCGCTCAGCGCAGACACGCCATGTGAGCTAGCGCCCGTGAAACAGCACGCGGTACCCAGCCCCCGTCCGGTCGGCGCGAACTCGGCCGTGCAGCCAAACAGTGCCCGGATTACCTCACTGCTGACGTCATACATTGTGTGATCGGACAATGCGAATAAAACTACACGGCCAAACGTCAGCCTGGCCACACTCGGCAGGCTGAATTGAGGGTACAGACCACACCTCAAGGTCAGCCTGGCCACACTTGACAGGCTGGGTGCAGGGTACAGACCGCAACGTAAAGTCAGACGGTGACTGAGAACAAATACTGTACCGCAAGGTCAGACTGTGACTGAGTACACCTGAGGGCACAGGCTATACCGCAAGGCAAGGCGCTGACCGAGGGTACAGGCTGTACCGCAGGGTCAAACTATGATTGAGGACACAGATTGCATTGCCAGGTCAAATTGGGACTGAGGTCACCTAAGAATACAGACTGTACCAAAAGGTCAGGCTATGACTGAGGGCAAGTGCTATATCGTAAGGCCAAATTGTGACTAAGGACACTTGAAAACACAGACTGCACCCGAAGGTCAGTCTATGCCTGAGGGCACAGGCTGTACCCTAAGGTCAGGCTATGCTTAAGGACACAGGCTGTACCCTGAGGTCAGGCTATGCCTGAGGGCACAGGCTGTACCCTGAGGTCAGGCTATGCCTGAGGGCACAGGCTGTAACCTAAGGTCAGGCTATTCCTGAGGGCAAAGGCTGCACCCTAATGCCCGGCTAAGTCTGAGGGCACAGGCTGTACCCTAAGGTTAAGCTATACATGAGGGCGGGCTGCACCATAAGGTCAGGTTATTACTGAGGACACAGGCTGCACCCTAAAGTCAGGATATAAGTGAGGGCACAGGATGTACAGCAAGGTGAGGCAATGACTGACAGCATGGGCTGTACCAGCGCCACTTCCGACATGCTAACTGCGGAGCAGGTCGCTCCCACATTCAAAACGCCCTCTCCCCCAATCAAGTCGCATGTTCCATTGCTAAGTATTACTGGAGATGATGCGGGTCGACTGTGATTTGGCCCCGTTGCAGTCGATTGTAGCGCCCCAGTCAGCTATTGACAGACGCGGCCATGCACTGCACTGTTGCTCTGGCATCGCAGGCGCGTGACACCACCTGCACGATGTTGTCGGCGTTCGGTGTTTCGTTCCTGCTATCATTTATCGATGTTTGTCTGATGCGGGCACGGATCCAATGCCGAGTCACCTCATCAACACCAGCTGCTGAGATCGAAGCGACCTTTCAATCCGGCACGGCAGCGGGCCAACTTGACGCCTGCGGTTCAGCAGCTATCGACTGCCGCTTCAGGACCTGAGGTTCGCCCGCTGCCGACTGCCGCTTCAGGACCTGAGGGTCTCCCGCTGCCGACTACTACCGCTTCAGCACTTAAGATCTCAGCCGCTGCCGGCCACCGCTTCAGGACCTGAGTTAGTTATTAGGGCTTTAGGACGCATCGACTACATTGGTCATGTAGCGTCCATGCTTCAGGACCTGAGATTCGCCCGCCACCGACTACCGCTTCAGGATACCGGCCGGCTGGCATGCTGTTGCTCAGCGTTGGCAAGATGCGGGCGTACGCCGGTTAATACCAGTGACTTGGCGAGAACATTCACATTGAAGGCACAACCTTGTGCAATGATAGATCTGCGAGTCTGGATTCGGATTTTTCCCGGATCCAAGAGGCATCGTGGTTTGTTGTGGGGTTGGAAGTTTTTGCCATTTAATGTTTTTTTACCGGCTAATGCCACTGCCATGGCGAAAGGTAGTATTGCAAACATTTCGCCAACCATGATCAGACTATTGCCACCCATTGTTCCACTTGTGAACATAAATAGGCAAGGTCTGGAAAAGGTACGCTGAAGCTACCTCCAAAATGAACTCAAAATGTATAGCTGCTGTATGAGTCGAATTACATTAAGATGAAAATAAAAACTATCCCAACCATTGTAAAGTGCTTAAATGGGTACATAATAGCACGTTTAGAAACAAGTGCCTACTCAAATGTGGGGAATAATGTTTTTTTAAGTCTTAAAACGTTGACATCTTAGTCTAATGGTTTTAACCATGGCACAGGTGAACTTAAACCTAGTAACCAATGCAGCAGCATAGCTTGCCAAGCATGCAAACTATGCTGAGAGGCACACCCAGGGTGCCGGGGACTTGGTGCTACATGAATATTCAGCAGCTGAGCATCGACCCCACGGCACAGCGGTGCACGCTCCCAAACCACGCAATAGCGCCGCCTCGAGCAACACCCACCCGCTCATGTAAGCCACCCTCCGAGAGGCCTGTTGCACAGACTACTGGCACACTGTTAGCAGCGCTACGGAATGTCCGCGGCTACACTATTAGCAGCGCTACGGAGTAACCGTGGCTACGCTGTTAGCAGCGCTACTGAGTGTCCGCGGCTACGTTGTTAGCAGCGCTACGGAGTGACCGTGGCTACGCTGTTAGCAGCGCTACGGAGTGACCGTGGCTACGCTGTTAGCAGCGCTACGGAGTGACCGTGGCTACGCTGTTAGCAGCGCTACAGGAGTGACCGTGGCTACGCTGTTAGCAGCGCTACGGAGTGACCGTGGCGAGCTTCCTTGCCAAATGCGCGGAATTGCTGACGTCTTCTGTTGTCACCGCAGGGAGTATTGGACTCCCAGTCAGCCTACATGGCCTACATCCAGCTGGCACTATCATGAAGAAATGACTAATCATTAACTGAGCAGTGATCAAACTACAATATCAAACTACACACAGCGCAGACTATGCCCGTCGCCATGAAAGACACAAAGAAGAAACATAACGATGAGATAGGGCACATGATGGAATGCTGGGCTTGAATCGGAACTGGGACTAGGATGAGGATGGGCAGTTGAAATCATGATAGAAAACAGTGAAACCTTGACTAATAAACAGACGAGATGATGCAATAATGTGCAGAACTCAGAACATAAACAAACAAATGCCGTTGAACAAAACACTGAACTGCGTAGACATTGTCGCTGAGGTAACGAGGCAGGCGGCGGATGACGTTGGATGACATTCACTTTAGATTCATCGTGCCGTCCCTGAGGCCTGCGTCGTTCGTTCGTTAGTAGCCATTTCGTGTCATCAGTCGCTCGTCGCCATTTCGTGTCATCAGTCGCTTGTCACCACTTCGTGTTATCAGACGCTCGTCACCACTTCGTGTCATCAGTCGCTCATTGCCACTTCGTGTCATCAGTCGCTCATTGCCACTTCGCGACATCTTTCGTTAGACGATGTTTTGGGTCGTCGCTTGTTCGTCGCAATGGCATAACGTAGATGTTTACAAAGTGACTTAGGCTCCTCAGATAAAACAAAACAAAAACATCTGGTTGGAAATAGACTGAATTTTATTGGACCATCCCATAGCTTGAACAAATCTGACATCAACTGACTGTTTATCAAGCATCTGCCAGACACCGGTCAGACTTCACGCAATAACATAAACCTTTCACAGGGATTATTTGACAATTTGCAGGTATTTTCTTAGTCAGTTAAAAATATCTGATCAGATAGTAGCCCAAACAACCGACTATTCATGGGATTGGTGAGGAACTCCAGCATATCATTGACGTATATTGCCTACATCGTAAATCTGACCCTGACACACGAGTAAAAACACAATGGTGCTATCTTATACGCATCAAAACATGTGGCTGGCTTTCTGACCGGGCTTCACTGGACCGGGCTCAAGCCGGGCTCAAGCCGGGCTCAAGCCGGGCTCAAGCCGGGCTCAAGCCGGGCTCAGCCACGGCCGACTGGCTGTGTCCGGGCTTCAGTCCAAAAACGCTGTATATTTGCCACCTCAGCTCTGTAACTGGTGTTCGTGGTCACAAACCAACATCAGAACACGTGCCCACCATGTCCCACTATTTTCTGCTTGAGCCCCCAGACTCTACCGCCTATGTTGGTTGCTTCCCAGCCTCCATGTCTACATTAGTTGCAGGTGCCTCCAGACGCGGAATCTCGTTGGCCCATCACGCGCCTGCAGCTAAGCTCAGGCCAAATTGTGGCACGTGCTGGACGGCAAGCTTCCAGATCGGTCCAACTGTCGATCTGTGCGGAAACAACGTCGCAAAAATTCACGACCGCGACGAGCACAGCAAACAGCCAGGTGGAGCTGAACAAACAACCGCGGGTCGCCTGAGTACAGGGCGGCCCTTCAACAAACAGGAGAAACACGGCATGCCAGCCGGGGCACGCCTCGCACCTCGCGCCGCGCCGAATCCCGAAACAGGTGTCGCGGGCGTCGACTCTGGACGAGCATACGACGTCCACCGTCGCGGGCGGCAGCAGCCGATTGGGGCGTCGCGTCCCAGGGTGTGTCCGATTATCGTGATTACTGTGATAAGGTGTGTCCGATTATCGTGTCACAAGTGGAGCCGGTCAGACAGTGCGCCGCGGCTACCCGTCTCCACGTTCTCAGTCTATCGGCACGCATGCATGGCGTCTGAATCTCGGTATCCTAGCAGAGCTCGATTAGGCATGCATACATGAATTTTGCACACACACACACACACACACACACACACGCACGCACGCACGCACGCACGCACGCACGCACGCACACACCCATACATACATTTATATGGAAAATAAATTTAGCCCGAATGCTTACTGGGGTGGCTTTATGAACCAGGGTTCTATTGCTAAGCAGAGCTCGTTGCGTGAACCCTGGCCCCACCGCCGGATCAATTAATTCCAGTTCAACAGCAGAATTTTGACCGAGAGTTTAACGTGCCGTCGATGCACCGACACGGGCACCACGGTAGCTCGTCCCCGGCCTTGCCGGGCCAGTTGCCAACTGGCCCTCCCAGCCGGGGGCTAAATGCGAGCACGTGGAGCGATTCGAACCCTGTTTTGCTAGGACAAGGGAGACCAGTTCAGGTCAGCACTCTAACCAACCGAGCTACCGGGGCGGCCTACATACATGCATCCATCCATACATTCATGCATACATACATATTTGCTATATATATATATATATGCATTTAATTATTTATTAAACCGGTCTACTCATTCCAGACTTTTATCATTACATACCCGGGGCAGCCCTGGGAGGGTATTCCGAAAAAAGGCAGATGCCTAACTTCGTTTACCTAATACATAAAAAATAATATAGAATTGCAAACATTATGGTACATGAGCTTTATACCATACGACTCTTATTCATTACGAAACTCCTTATGTGTTACGGAACGTTTCCGTTGCGAACTTGATTTTCGAACCTTGTGCTGAAAGAATTTGATAACCTACGAATGCTATGTGTATGTACCTTATATTTACAACTCTCGCGTACGAACCTTATGCAAGAAGAACTTTCTATTGAAGAATCCTACGCTTGCGAACTTTATACGCATAAACATTATCCATCATGAAAATTTCGCGTCACGAACATCATGCTATGCGGAACTGAAGTAATACGAACTTTTAATATTTGCGAACCGTACACAATTATATTTCACATGAAACGGCTTTGCGACTTAAAACAACTTAAAGTTTAAATTTTTAAGACTTAAAAAGCCTTACGGACACGACCTTAAGCAGCACGAACCCTTGGTTTGCTCACATCCATCCTGTACACTGGAGTCTATTGGCGGTGCTCACTGTTGAATTCAGAGCTGGTGATTATTGCTTGGGAGTGAAGCTGCAGATTGGAGTTGCGGGATTTTGATCGCAGGTTTTTGCATTGCTCAGACTCGAAACGGTAATCGTTCTGGCAGCTCTATCATGTCGCAGTTCTCGACAGCGGAAAACCGGCACTGACGATCGGCACACTATAATCTCCTGCCGATCTGTCCATGTGACGAGAAACCTCGGCTCCATCAATAATCACCTGCCGATCTGTCCATGTGACGAGAAGCCTCGGCTACATTAACAATCCCCTGCCGATCTGTCATTGTGACGAGAAACCTCGGCTACATCAATAATCCCCTGCCGATCTGTCACTGTGACGAGAAGACTCGGCTACATCAATAATCTCCGGCCGATCTGTCAATGTGACAAGAAGCCTCGGCTACATGAATAATCTCCTGCCGATCTGTCCATGTGACGAGAAGCCTCGGCTACATCAATAATCCCCTGCCGATCTGTCCATGTGACGAGAAACCTCGGCTATATCAATAATCTCCGGCCGATATGTCACTGTGACGAGATGCCTCTGGTATGTCAATATGACGAGAAGCCTCGGCTACGTCCATAATCTCTATCATTCAACCAGAATAAACAGGCTCACAGAAACTATCGCAGAGGGAGTCTGCAAAGGTGGGTCTGGGACGTTCTTTTTCAGATAATTATTGTGGTATATCATGAGGATAATGCACGATGGTTTTCAGCATGGTACTGAGAAGCACTACCCGGGTTTTCATGGACATGGATGAACGATAACCCTAGAGAAGTGTGGTAGCCTAGTTAGGGTAATTATGCTGAAAACTCCAATAATCAAGCACATAGTTTTACAAATAGTAAGAGGTGGTAGCCTGGTCTCACCACATTGAACACCAGAAAAGAAGGGTTACGCTGTTGAAAGGTGGTCACATGTGTTTGCAGTGTGGAGCTAATCAAATTCTGAAAAAAAAACTTCGAACCTTCAAATACGATACTTCAGCGAACACAGTAGGCATTATAGGCCTCCGTCTCTACTGTCACAATGGCAGGCTCTGAACTCTTCGGAATGTGGCTATAGCAACTGGCCAAATGCCTAACACGGGAGATGCAGATACACCAATCACCGGAGGCTGATAGTGAAATTACCTATGATGTCTGAAGGCTATTACATGTGGAAGTTATCTTTATGGGCAAAATATTGCAATCTAGTAAACCTAGAGCTTATCATATTCGTGCAAGACATCCAACCTTTTATTAACATACTATTATAACATATATAGATATATTAACATAACATACTTCGGTACAAAAATAGGTAATATGGGCTTCCGTCTCTATTATCACCATGGCAAATTCAGAACTTCTTCGAATATGGCTAGATAAATTAGTCAGTTGCCTAACATGGGAGGTCCAACTGCAATGATCACTAAACAACCCGACACCTAAGCTATCTGATTGATTGATTGATTGATTATTTGGGCTTAAGGGCGCATCAACTGCTACTGGTTATGTAGCGCCCACCTAAGCTATCTGAGATATTTGAATGCTACTTTTGTGAAAATTACCTTCATGGTTAAAATGTTGCAAAGTAATACAATGCATGGCGATGCACATAAAAACACAAAATACACGATGGTACGCAAATACTAGGACAGGAAAGGATATGGGGGAGGGGGTAGCAGATTGGTGCGAACTCAGAGGGGTGCTTTTTTCGTTGATGAAAGTTTCGACATCTGTATAGTCCGTACGTGACATGACCAGCGAGTCAGCGGTCGGCGGTGACCACGTGTGAGCTGGCCACCGCCGCCGGCCAGCTGGTGACGGCCAGTCAGCTGCGCCGTCCACCGTGTCGCGTCACGTCACGTCACGTCACGTCACGTCACGTCACGTCACGTCACGTCACGCAGCCGACGGCGATGACGTCGGCTGCGATATATGACGGATACTATATATGACGGACATATAACAATATCGGATGCACTCAGACTTGAGAAATTACAAAAAGAGCAACTAGATTAATCACAGGTGCACTATATAGAACATCATCAGGCAAAATTAGATAGGAATTGGGATTGGATGAGCTAAAAACACGGCGAGAAATTCATAAACTTCTTTTGTTCCACAAAATCAAGCACGCAGATCCGGGTCTACTAACTTATATTAGAAAACTAGTTACTGAACCACGGCATACAGTTACAGGAAGGCGTCTCAGAAATTTAACTACACTGACAGTCCCGCTAAATAGAATCGCCTTGTTCCAAAAATCGTTTTTCCTGACCACAACAAAGGTGTGGAACAATCTTCCTGAAAATTTGAGGCATGAACGAAACATCAATAAATTCAAGAGGGCAATTATGGGTCGCACAGGTGCCACGATACCGCCACAAAATTATTGGCTTGGTACGAAACCAGGCAACACGCTGCATACAAGGTTCAGGATGGGCCTCACTGAACTAAACGCAGACACATTTGTCGTCAATCCTCTACATGACCCATCATGCTCATGCGGCTATTCCAAACAAGATGCAATTCACTTCATATTTCACTGTCCTCTTTATGCTTACCATAGAAATATTATATTTACCAAACTCAGAAACACGACAGATATGTTCACTAACTTAACCGAAAAGAAGATTTCAGAAACGCTCATTTTTGGAAATGGTCTCGGTAAGAACCTTTAGCTGTGTGTAGCCTTAGCATTCCAGACGTTTCTTATCAACACAAAACGCTTTAACACAAAAAAATTAACATACAGAACTAACCAGGTGCTGCCGGGTGCGGGCGCAGTATGAGTACCACACATGTGTGCATACTTTGTGCCGATGGGGCGTGCTGGCGGGGCGGGCGGCGATTGTTGCACCGTGTCGGTGGTCAAGTTTTATTGGATGGAAACGTTGTTGCGAGAGGCACCTCGAATTAAGATCATTTTGGTCTTTTGTGCCAATCGCAAAATTGTCCATGCTATGTGTGCTATGATGTGCTAAATAAATAAACAAACAAACAAACGTCACGGACCAGCTGTCGCGTCGAAAGATCACGCGACCGCGGAAATCGCACGTGTGGCCTCGACACGACACCCGGCAGTGTGTTGATCCGGCGCCCGCACGTGTTGGAGGGAGACCGCTTGTGCTCTGGAACGCGGTAACCGACACTTGCACAGTTCCGGCTTCTACGTGCTAAATTGGACTGGACTTTTACATTTACTTACTTTTCCTGGTGCCAGGACATATGTTGTTCTCCATGGCAGTTTGGATCATGGGCGCTGGGGCGGGTGGAGCGAGAGGGCCAGGCCACCAATTCCTATTAGCTGCATATGGAAGATGGAGCTGCCTATTAATGGCAATGAGTAGTCTGTGAACAATCACATGGTTTGTCGGTCGGTTGGTTATTTGAGCTTTAGATTCGCATGGTTTGTCTCGCAGTTTAGCGCTAGCGCAATGCAATAATGACAACCTACTCGATGTGAACATCGACCGATGGATGGTACATGGTACATGGATGGTACCATTCACCCCGATATTTTCAGCCACACCTGGAACTTTGTTGACAGGATAGGGCTGCGAAATGATTGCGACTGCCATGCTGAGCCAATGTGAAGCCTGTTTCAACATTATTTATGATAAAGTTGAACATACATTGTGTGAGAAGAAATACACGACCTTCGATATACCAGGTGCTGCTGGGTTTACATCAAAAGTAGCGTTAGGGATTATACTATATTACTCAGCGTTTCGGCCAGGGGCCATCGTCAGGAGTGATATAAAAATGTCAGGCTTAACAATTGAAAAAAAAATGCGGGAATGAGCGTGCAAAAACACACGTGAATCACAGAAAAACATCCTCAGTGGTGCAGACACTTCAAGAAACTCCAAACCAGAAACCAACTGTGTCAAGATAGAATCTTCTGAGGAAGCCCAAGCTGATGGTCCATATACATATCGACACATACACGCACGCACATATATAGACATATATCCAATATAACGCGGGACGAGTGGCCTAAGGTTAAATTGCTCGTCTCACAATCGAAAGGTTGTGGGTTCGAGTCTCACCTGTCGCTACTCTTCGCCCGCGACCAATCGGCGTGAGAGATTGGCGACGCTGCATGACTCAACGGTCGATGTGTCGTAAAACCAACAACTAACTAGCTATCAAATATAACGCGTAATACATAAAGTATAATTTATATTTATGTAATTTTATGTGATATACCAAGACGTCGTTTGCGTGTTTAGTTTTTCCAATTGTTAAGCCTGACATTTTTTATATCACTCCTGACGATGGCCCCTGGCTGAAACGTTGAGTAATATAGTATAATACCTAACGCTACTTTTGATGTAAACCCAGCACCTCCTGGTATATTGAAGGCCGTGTATTTCTTATCACACAATGTCTAAAACTCAGGAGCACTTAAGAGCCATTCTTCGTTGTATTAAACAAGTTGAACATAACTGATTTGTGTGCACGAGCCTGCTAATAAGATAATGCTGCTGAAGTCTGGTAAGCTTTCTCCTGTGACATCCACTCGTTTAGCCTTTCCCAGCACATCTGGGAGGAGGACGGACCCGCTACCTTCAGTAAAGAAACAGGTGTGCCCGTCGCCCACTCGACTTCATTTGAAGGATACTTTAGTCACCAAGTGAACCATTATACGTGGTCAATACAAAACAAGCACCAACACCGATTAACCGATTAAATCCCGATTGAACATGTCGGACTTACCATATCCGTGCTAGACTACGACGCCAGGTGACCACAAAAGCAGTGTATTGTACTCACCATTGAAAGAGGCTGAGCTGATAGTGCTATGGCTCTTCTGAAAAGACGGGAGAACACCATTAGTATCCTTACACCAGTAGACATCACGGATGCGGCAAAATGTGCACTAACGCATGTGTGAAGCAGCACAGGAAAACGTCCTCTTGTTAAGATTACACTATGCACACCGGAGTGACTTCTTCCAATTGCAGTGGACGATGGTCACTAAGTTGAAGAGCATTATCAAACGATACGATTGATGAACGACGAAGGCCACGATATGAAACGATACCCACACGCTTGAATATTTACAGCATACGCCCATACATATTTACAGCTTAAACAGATACTATATATCGCCCATTGTGCTTTATCAGTTGAGCTATAAAAAAGCAACGGGAGACGTGTAATATTGTTTGCATTCAAAATCAACAGCATATCTCATGGTCTAGAAGCAAGTCGACATGGAAATTGTTATGAGAGCCAACAAAACACGGCTCGCGGTGGCGTCTGAAATTAATTGAAGCTGTTCAGGATGAGAGACGCCTTCAGCTACCGGTCGGATAGCTGGTGGTTATTGGCTTTACAACACCTCGACCTTTTGAGTCACGTAGCGTCGCCAATGTCTCACGCCGATTGGTTGCGGGCGAAGAGTAGCGACAGGTGAGGCTCGAACCCACGATCTTTCGATTGCGAGCCGGGAACTTACCCCTAGACTACTCCGATCGGATAGCGGAGTTGGTTAGGGGACGAGTGGCCCAGGGGTAAGTTGCTCGTCTCACAATCGAAAGGTTGTGGGTTCGTGTCTCACCGGTCGCTACTCTTCGCCCGCGACCAATCGGCGTGAGAGATTGGCGACGCTACATGAGTCAACGGTCGATGTGTCGTAAAACCAATGACCAACCAGCTGAGTTGGTTAGAGCGCCGGCCTGCATTGGTCCCCCCCCATGTCGAGACAAGGCTCGAATCGCTGCACGCGCTCGCACGGTCCACGGCTGGGA
The DNA here is from genome assembly GCA_034440575.1 of Imbricaverruca yamaguchii. NCBI lineage: Eukaryota > Metazoa > Arthropoda > Thecostraca > Neoverrucidae > Imbricaverruca > Imbricaverruca yamaguchii. The sequence continues at coordinate 1,648,931 of JAOTOL010001647.1, read as the reverse complement.
GGATGAGGTGTGTCAGCTGGTGCGACACGGCTGGGGACGCGGTGACCAGGCGGCCGTGTCGGCGCGCTGACGTCACGTGACACCAGCGGCCACAGTTGTGCCGCTAAGCCAGAGTTCCCAGATCGGGTCGCGTGGTCAGGTCTCACGCAACAAGCTCTGCTTGGCAGAAAACCCGTAAAGCCACCCCAGCAAGCATCCGTACCAATTGTGTGTTTAATTTCAAAATAGAAAGTGACATCCGCCTTAAATCCAAGGAAGCGTCGGAAATGATACCGTGTCATGAAAACATGAGAATTTTGAACACAGGTCACTCATTCACACATGATCTCCGACAGAGACAAAAGCAACTCGTGACAATAAAGATCCCGCGCAAGAGTGCCAGGGCTTCCTTTCCGATGCTTTGAGCCACGAATACCACCAATCAGCAACGTCAATACCTCGCATCTGATGTGACGAAAGCTTTTCAGCTCGCATGTCACGATGATAGTGAAGGCTTATTTGTGACGAGAATGGAGCCTTTGCTCGTTGAAATGCCAATGCAATGTCACCTTGCGGCCCGGAGGAAGTCGTGCTACGGCGCTTAGCCGGCCTTAATTATCGTACAATGCGGACCAACCAGGACTAGGCTAACATACCGCACGACACTGGCCGGACAACCATTGACCAAGGTCGGACAATGCCACAGTGTAATGGTATTGATTGTTCCCTGTCGTGGGGGATAGCAGACGAAGGCGGCAAACGTACGTGACATCGACACAATTTGGCAACATGGCAGAACAACCACGGGAACAAGCTGATATTGGAAGAGTAACAAGTCGTTTCCTGACAACATAGCAGTGGCACATATGACGGAAATCGACTACGGTGAGATACAAATATATCACAGTGAATACAGTTGAATGTGGTTAAGTTTCATGAAATTCAATTCAGGAAATAAAAACCCGCTAACAGCGGGCCGAAACAAGATGCCGATAGGCGTCAATTTCCATGTAAACCTCGGAATTCCATGAGATTGAAGCACCACTACACTAGCATTAAGAATATAACGCCATCACCACCATACCATGTACATATCGCTCCGACACCAATACCGATAACAACACTATACCGATGTGAACAATACCACACCAGTGCCGATAACGCCACTGTACCGATGTGAACTACACCACACCAGTGCCGATAACACCACTGTACCGATGTGAACTACACCACACCAGTGCCGATAACGCCACTGTACCGATGTGAACTACACCACACCAGTGCCGATAACGCCACTGTACCGATGTGAACTACACCACACCAGTGCCGATAACGCCACTGTACCGATGTGAACTACACCACACCAGTGCCGATAACGCCACTGTACCGATGTGAACTACACCACACCAGTGCCGATAACGCCACTGTACCGATGTGAACTACACCACACCAGTGCCGATAACCCACTGTACCGATGTGAACTACACCACACCAGTGCCGATAACGCCACTGTACCGATGTGAACTACACCACACCAGTGCCGATAACGCCACTGTACCGATGTGAACTACACCACACCAGTGCCGATAACGCCACTGTACCGATGTGAAACACCACACCAGTGCCGATAACGCCACTGTACCGATGTGAACTACACCACACCAGTGCCGATAACGCCACTGTACCGATGTGAACTACACCACACCAGTGCCGATAACGCCACTGTACCGATGTGAACTACACCACACCAGTGCCGATAACGCCACTGTACCGATGTGAACTACACCACACCAGTGCCGATAACGCAATACCGATAAACCACACCAGTGCCGATAACGCCACTGTACCGATGTGAACTACACCACACCAGTGCCGATAACGCAACTGTACCGATGTGAACTACACCACACCAGTGCCGATAACGCCACTGTACCGATGTGAACTACACCACACCAGTGCCGATAACGCCACTGTACCGATGTGAACAACACCACACCAGTGCCGATAACGCCACTGTACCGATGTGAACTACACCACACCAGTCCGATAACGCCACTGTACCGATGTGAACCCCACCCCACCAAACCACTGTACCATTACAACACCACACCAGTGCCGATAACGCCACTGTACCGATGTGAACTACACCACACCAGTGCCGATAACGCCACTGTACCGATGTGAACTACACCACACCAGTGCCGATAACGCCACTGTACCGATGTGAACTACACCACACCAGTGCCGATAACGCCACTGTACACGATGTGAACTAACACCACACCAGTGCCGATAACGCCACTGTACCGATGTGAACTACACCACACCAGTGCCGATAACGCCACTGTACCGATGTGAACTACACCACACCAGTGCCGATAACGCAACTGTACCGATGTGAACTACACCACACCAGTGCCGATAACGCCACTGTACCGATGTGAACTACACCACACCAGTGCCGATAACGCCACTGTACCGATGTGAACAACACCACACCAGTGCCGATAACGCCACTGTACCGATGTGAACTACACCACACCAGTGCCGATAACGCCACTGTACCGATGTGAACTACACCACACCAGTGCCGATAACGCAACTGTACCGATGTGAACTACACCACACCAGTGCCGATAACGCAACTGTACCGATGTGAACTACACCACACCAGTGCCGATAACGCCACTGTACCGATGTGAACTACACCACACCAGTACTGGCACAACGCGTCCCGGTGCAGATAGCGTTATGGCACAGGCTGGGACAAACGAAGTGCTTCTGGGTTCTTCGCATGCAGAGCATTGCCCTCCCAAGAAAATTATCCCCAAATTTTGATCATTTGGAGGTTGAACGCTGCTGTTTGACAATGTACTTATATGATAAAGTGCTCAAGATGTACTGGAAACTACAAATTGAGATTTGAATGGTGCTGGTTTGAGGAAAAATTAAGAAATCCAGAGATGTATATAAATATATATGTCTCTAAATTATATATCCATATATCTATCTAAATCTATCTATATCTATCTATCTATATCTATTTATCTATATCTATCTATATCTATCTATCCATATCTATCTATATCTATCTATATCCATATTTTTCTATCTATATCTATATTTATCTATCTATATCTATCTAAATTATATATCCATATATCTCTAAATTCAGTTATCCCAAAATTGACCTCTCCACATCCAGGATTGGAATGCGCGATTCTAACCGAGCCACGGTAGCACTGTAATGCTGAGACGCCTGAGGGCTGAATTTCACACGCCATCGAGACACCACGGGCCGTGGAAAATAACACCAACAAATCAGAACAGTCTGCTGCTCTTGGCAACCGACCTGGCAGACACCTAATTCAGCACGGAAACGATGTATTTTGCAGCGTTGTAGATACGAGACAGCTTTCCCATCGGTCAACCAACGCGACAACAAGCTCAAAGAATCGGGGCTGAGGAAGCTTGCTCTGGGAACACGCCACAGCTGCATCAACACGGTGCCAATTTTTCTCCGGCGACGACCAGGGGTCAGGGTGACCTGAGCCCTCAGATGCGGTGCAGTTTATACTTCAATAGCTGGTCAGTGGGTGATGAATGCCATGTGGCAGATGCTGCAATTAACCAGGGAGCATTGTGAAAATTCGATCAGATCCAGAAACCCGGACGAGAGTGGAGTGGTGAACGGGAGAACCGACCGCAATGTTTTTCTTATGGCGCACCCGATGGCAACCTACGGGATATGGCAGGACGCTTAACGCCTCTGCCCAGCAGTACGCCGCCTGACCGGGCAGCCGCCGGTCAACTGCCGGCGGCTGTTGACCGGCGGCGTACTGCGAACATGCCGGCGGCAACACCAGTTGGACCGCAGTGGTGGCCAAACATGCGCTACCACACACTTTCGCACATGCAGCCGCGGCGCTGACGGCTCCGACCGGCTGCCACCTGGCGCCGACATGGCAACTACGAACGACCTGCCGCCGACATGACCGGCGTGCCGGCCAACACACCGGCCACTTGTCATCGCCCGCGGCGACGGTCACAAGCCGCACCGCCGGCCAACCGTCCAGTCACGCGCCCGTCGACGGCGCTGTTGTTGGCAGCCGGCTGTCGGCTTCTGAAGCCGAGCCTGGCGACGGGCCGGCGGTACAATCCGCCGGCCGTCGACCGCGGAGTCGGGTGGGGACGGGTAGCCTAGGGGTAAGTTGCCCGTCTCGCAATCGAAAGGTTGTGGGTTCGAGTCTCACCTGTCGCTACTCTTCGCCCGCGACCAATCGGCGTGACAGATTGGCGACGCTGCATGGCCCAACAGTCGATGTGTCGTAAAACCAATAACCAACCAACCGCGGAGTCAGGTGCGAGCGGTGGCACGATTACACCTGACATCCCACAGCTGGCTGGGCACCGGGCGCGGAGCCGCCGAGGGGGTGGGAGGGCACGATCACATCGAGGGTCCGTCACGGCGTCCCACAGCTGACTGGGCACCGGGTGCGGAGTCGCCGAGCAGTCGCACGGTTAGACTGGACGTCCCACAGCTCGCTGGCCACAGCGCCCGTGCAGCGACACATTTCTCGTGGACATTTGTGGAACGTACCACTTATGAAACATCAAATCGCCATCCTTTTCCACCAAATGTTAGCATTCTGCTTATCGATGCGTGCTTCGGCAGCCTGCATTCGTGTTTAGAACAGTGTTGTGCTTGTAAATTCAGTACTTTTTTGTAGTATTGACAATTATAGACAGTGAACGCTCACAGTTGATGATAATTCCAGATAATGTGCATCTATAGTGTAGTCTACTGATCCAGATATTACCTATCTTTTACCCATGAATACAACGAAAAAAATCCATCGAGAAGTTGTGTTTTCTGTGGTGTAAAAGTGCTTACAAAATATTATGAACATGGCTCATGACGTTTCTTCGCCACACCACTCCTTCCTACACTGCACACCCGATGGAAACCATGTTAGCCGGGGGGCGTCGCAGGGCAGTGCAGTGCCAGCTGTAGACTGGCGTGGTCCGTGCTGCCCTGACCCGCCAGCTGTGGACTGTGCTGCCCTGACCCGCCAGCTGTAGACTGGCGTGGTCCGTGCTGCCCTGACCCGCCAGCTGTAGACAGGCGTGGTGCGTGCTGCCCTGACCCGCCAGCTGTAGACTGGCGTGGTCCGTGCTGCCCTGACCCGCCAGCTGTAGACTGGCGTGGTCCGTGCTGCCCTGACCCGCCAGCTGTAGACTGGCGTGGTCCGTGCTGCCCTGACCCGCCAGCTGTGGACTGGCGTGGTCCGTGCTGCCCCTGACCCGCCAGCTGTAGACTGGCGTGGTCCGTGCTGCCCTGACCCGCCAGCTGTAGACTGGCGTGGTCCGTGCTGCCCTGACCCGCCAGCTGTAGACTGGCGTGGTCCGTGCTGCCCTGACCTCCCTGACCCGCCAGCTGTAGACTGGCGTGGTCCGTGCTGCCCTGATCCGCCAGCTGTAGACTGGTGTGGTCCGTGCTGCCCTGACCCGCCAGCTGTAGACAGGCGTGGTGCGTGCTGCCCTGACCCGCCAGCTGTGCACTGGCGTGGTCCGTGCTGCCCTGACCCGCCAGCTGTAGACTGGCGTGGTCCGTGCTGCCCTGACCCCTGACCCACCAGCTGTGGACTGGCGTGGTCCGTGCTGCCCTGACCCGCCAGCTGTAGACTGGCGTGGTCCGTGCTGCCCTGACCCGCCAGCTGTGGACTGGCGTGGTCCGTGCTGCCCTGACCCGCCAGCTGTAGACTGGCGTGGTCCGTGCTGCCCTGACCCGCCAGCTGTGGACTGGCGTGGTCCGTGCTGCCCTGACCCGCCAGCTGTAGACAGGCATGGTCCGTGCTGCCCTGACCCGCCAGCTGTAGACTGGTGTGGTCCGTGCTGCCCTGACCCGCCAGCTGTAGACAGGCGTGGTGCGTGCTGCCCTGACCCGCCAGCTGTAGACTGGCGTGGTCCGTGCTGCCCTGACCCGCCAGCTGTAGACTGGCGTGGTCCGTGCTGCCCTGACCCGCCAGCTGTAGACTGGCGTGGTCCGTGCTGCCCTGACCCGCCAGCTGTAGACTGGCGTGGTCCGTGCTGCCCTGACCCGCCAGCTGTGGACTGGCGTGGTCCGTGCTGCCCTGTCCCCCTGACCCGCCAGCTGTAGACTGGCGTGGTCCGTGCTGCCCTGTCCCCCTGACCCGCCAGCTGTAGACTGGCGTGGTCCGTGCTGCCCTGACCCGCCAGCTGTAGACTGGCGTGGTCCGTGCTGCCCTTACCCGCCAGCTGTAGACTGGCGTGGTCTGTGTCCCCCTGACCCGCCAGCTGTAGACTGGCGTGGTCCGTGCTGCCCTGACCTGCCAGCTGTAGACTGGCGTGGTCCGTGCTGCCCTTACCCGCCAGCTGTAGACTGGCGTGGTCTGTGTCCCCCTGACCCGCCAGCTGTAGACTGGCGTGGTCCGTGCTGCCCTGACCCGCCAGCTGTAGACTGGCGTGGTCCGTGCTGCCCTGACCCGCCACGTGCTGCCGTGTCCCCCTGACCCGCTAGCTGTGGACTGGCGTGGTCCGTGCTGCCCTGACCCGCCAGCTGTAGACTGGCGTGGTCCGTGCTGCCCTGACCCGCCAGCTGTAGACTGGCGTGGTCCGTGCTGCCCTGACCCGCCAGCTGTGGACTGGCGTGGTCCGTGCTGCCCTGACCCGCCAGCTGTAGACTGGCGTGGTCCGTGCTGCCCTGACCCGCCAGCTGTAGACTGGCGTGGTCCGTGCTGCCCTGACCCGCCAGCTGTAGACTGGCGTGGTCCGTGCTGCCGTGTCCCCCTGACCCGCCAGCTGTAGCCTGGCGTGGTCCGTGCTGCCCTGACCCGCCAGCTGTAGACTCGCGTGGTCCGTGCTGCCCTGACCCGCCAGCTGTAGACTGGCGTGGTCCGTGCCGCCCTGACCCGCCAGCTGTAGACTGGCGTGGTCCGTGCTGCCCTGATCCGCCAGCTGTAGACTGGCGTGGTCCGTGCTGTCCTGACCCGCCAGCTGTAGACTGGCATGGTCCGTGCTGCCCTGACCCGCCAGCTGTAGACTGGTGTGGTCCGTGCTGCCCTGACCCGCCAGCTGTAGACTGGCGTGGTCCGTGCTGCCCTGACCCGCCAGCTGTAGACTGGCGTGGTCCGTGCTGCCCTGACCCGCCAGCTGTAGACTGGCGTGGTCCGTGCTGCCCTGACCCGCCAGCTGTAGACTGGCGTGGTCCGTGCTGCCCTGACCCGCCACGTGCTGCCGTGTCCCCCTGACCCGCCAGCTGTAGACTGGCGTGGTCCGTGCTGCCCTGACCCGCCAGCTGTAGACTGGCGTGGTCCGTGCTGCCCTGACCCGCCAGCTGTAGACTGGCGTGGTCCGTGCCCCTGACCCGCCAGCTGTAGACTGGCGTGGTCCGTGCTGCCCTGACCCGCCAGCTGTAGACTGGCGTGGTCCGTGCTGCCCTGACCCGCCAGCTGTGGACTGGCGTGGTCCGTGCTGCCCTGACCCGCCAGCTGTAGACTGGCGTGGTCCGTGCTGCCCTGACCCGCCAGCTGTAGACTGGCGTGGTCCGTGCTGCCCTGACCCGCCAGCTGTAGACTGGCGTGGTCCGTGCTGCCCTGACCCGCCAGCTGTGGACTGGCGTGGTCCGTGCTGCCCTGACCCGCCAGCTGTAGACTGGCGTGGTCCGTGCTGCCCTGACCCGCCAGCTGTAGACTGGCGTGGTCCGTGCTGCCCTGACCCGCCAGCTGTAGACTGGCGTGGTCCGTGCTGCCCTGACCCGCCAGCTGTAGACTGGCGTGGTCCGTGCTGCCCTGACCCGCCAGCTGTAGACTGGCGTGGTCCGTGCTGCCCTGACCCGCCAGCTGTAGACTGGCGTGGTCCGTGCTGCCCTGACCCGCCAGCTGTAGACTGGCGTGGTCCGTGCTGCCCTGACCCGCCAGCTGTGGACTGGCGTGGTCCGTGCTGCCCTGACCCGCCAGCTGTAGACTGGCGTGGTCCGTGCTGCCCCTGACCCGCCAGCTGTAGACTGGCGTGGTCCGTGCTGCCCTGACCCGCCAGCTGTAGACTGGCGTGGTCCGTGCTGCCCTGACCCGCCAGCTGTAGACTGGCGTGGTCCGTGCTGCCCTGACCCGCCAGCTGTAGACTGGCGTGGTCCGTGCTGCCCTGACCCGCCAGCTGTAGACTGGCGTGGTCCGTGCTGCCCTGACCCGCCAGCTGTAGACTGGCGTGGTCCGTGCTGCCCTGACCCGCCAGCTGTAGACTGGCGTGGTCCGTGCTGCCCTGACCCGCCAGCTGTAGACTGGCGTGGTCCGTGCTGCCCTGACCCGCCAGCTGTGACTGGCGTGGTCCGTGCTGCCGCCTGACCCGCCAGCTGTAGACTGGCGTGGTCCGTGCTGCCGTGTCCCCCTGACCCGCCAGCTGTAGACTGGCGTGGTCCGTGCTGCCCTGACCCGCCAGCTGTAGACTGGCGTGGTCCGTGCTGCCCTGACCCCTGACCTCCCAGCTACTCCCGACACGTCGACACACAGAGAGTCGAGTTGCAGGCGGCCGGCCGTCGACAGCACCAGCCCGCCGCAGCGCCACCGTCTCCAGACGCAACAACACCGACCCGGCCCACCAGCGTGGGAGCAGCTCACCCGCCTGATGGTTCACACCACACCAGGAGACGACCGCCCACGCTGGCGGCTGCGACAGGGCCACACCCGAGCTTCGTGTGAGGAGAGGCTGGCCATCATATATTCGTCTTCTCGGGGCAACGTACGCTTTCAACTTTAGTGAGAGTTACCCGGAATTAACCGCATGAGTATATCCAAGCATTGTACCTGTTGGCGGTGCGGTGCTCGCCCAGTTCTGGCACGTGGCGCCGCGGGGTTTGGATTGTTCGAGCGCCACTCCCAAGGCCGTCGCCATTAGGCACGGTACGTGTAGAACTGGGTGCGGGAGGGGAGGGACGGTGTGGCCAGCGTGACCAACGCGTATTACCGGGCACGACTGGTCGCCATGGCTGCAACAAACCGACACATCGGACCGGATCTGCGCCTTCGTGCACCCGCGTCACAATTCATGGCACCGGTCCGACCCGAGACGGGCTGTAGCACGGCAATGAATCCTGGAACTTAATGGTGACGGGGACACTCCAATTTAATAAGATCCAATTTAAATAATGGAGTCCGGTTGAAACAATCGGGGGGGGGGGGGGGACAACATAGAGGGGCATTTGCCCTCTAAAAATAGTCAAAAACGTATCCTTATCGCACCGCCCTGGAGTACAGGGTGGTGCGTTAAAGATTGGGTAGTTCGCAGCCACGCCGCCATCTCTGTTGTAGTTCGCAGCCACGCCGCCATCTCTGTTGTAGTTCGCAGCCACGCCGCCATCTCTGTTGTAGTTCGCAGCCACGCCGCCATCTCTGTTGTAGTTCGCAGCCACGCCGCCATCTCTGTTGTAGTTCGCAGCCACGTCGCCATCTCTGTTCTGAGCATGCATCGCGCGTGGAAACACCGGGATATAATGTCTCATGTTGCCGGGAAAATCGCATTATTATCACGCCTTCGGTGAACGAGGCCAAGGAGATTAGCTGTCAGCGGGGGAATAATCTCTCCAGCAGCCAACATGCACACACAAATGTGATCAGTGGATATTGTACCATTCGACCTACATAATGAACACACCAAGCCTGTCTTGCTCAGTGTCAACGCCGAAATATGGCATACTGGCGAGCCTTGGCGACGACAACTGGTATGCTGGCGAGCCTTGGCGACCACAGCTGGCATACAGGCAAGCCTTGGCGACGACAACTGGTATACTGGCGAGCCTTGGTGACCACAGCTGGGATACGGGCGAGATTTCGGCGCTCACAGCTGGCATGCAGGCCATGTTTGGCGACGATAGCTGGCATACAGGAGATCGTTGGTCAAGAAAAAGTGATGTCAAAACAATACTCATTAAGTGTGAGCCTCCTTTCAAATTGAAGAATTTCAGGACAATGCAGCAAGGCCTATTCTAGTTAGAGGAGAACACAGCAGAACCTGTTCCAGTCAGGGGTGTACACAGCAGAACCTATTCCAGTCAGGGGTGTACACAGCAGGAACTATTCCAGTCAGAGGTGTACACAGCAGGACCTATTCCAGTCAGGGGTGTACCCAGCAGGAACTATTCCAGTCAGAGGTGTACACAACAGGACCTAGTCCATTCAGGGGTGTACACAACAGGACCTAGTACAGTCAGGGGTGTACACAACAGGACCTAGTCCATTCAGGGGTGTACACAACAGGACCTAGTACAGTCAGGGGTGTACACAGCATGACCTAGTCCAGTCAGGGGTGTACACAGCAGGACCCAGTCCAGTCAGAGGTGTACACAGCAGACCTAGTCCAGTCAGGAATGAAGGCAGCTGGGAAATGAAGACGAGACTGTCAACTAGCGAACGTGGGAGACAGATGGGTGTCTTATCAAATCGAGAGCCAAGGAGGAAATACATTAGGGGAACGAGTAGTCTAGGGGTAAGTTGCTCGTCTCACAACCGAGAGGTTGTGGGTTCGAGTCTCACATGTCGCTCCTCTTCGCCCGTGACCAATCGGCGTGAGAGATTGGCGACGCTGCATGTCTCAACGGTCGATGTGTCGTAAAACCAATAACCAACCGAGGAGATACATTAGAACATTGGCTGGTTATTTCGGCTGGAGGGCGCACCAACCATATTGATCACATGGCTCCATTGTAAGATCGCTCAAATATCGCCCATCCTTTTCGACAATGAACGTCAGTGCTGATATTAACAAACGGCCAACTACCTCACTAACACACACACAGCAACACACATACCTCTTAATCTCAGACCACCACTTTACAATAGACATCCCCTCTCGAAGCGGCCTACTTGCCCCAAGTTGACCCAACCATAGGAGGTCCTATGGTTTCCAGAATATAACACAAGTAAGTTTTTTGTGAGGCAGATTCGGTTTTCTTTTCGGGCCCTGTCACTAGGCATAGTACATTCAGGGATGTAAACTAATCCAATCAGGGATGTTGGCAGCAGAACATGATGCAGTCAGGGATGTGGGCAGCAGAGCCTGGTGCAGTCAGGATTGTGGGCAGCAGAGCCTGGTGCAGTCAGGGTTGTGTGGCGAGGAGCCTAGTAGTCTGGTGCGTCTCACAACGAAAGGTTGTGGGTCGAGCAGAGCCCGGTGCAGTCTAGGTGTCGCCGCGACCAATCGTGCCGTCAGGGATTGGCACGCTAGAGCCTGTCAACGGTCGATGTGTCGTAAAACCAATAACCAACCAACAGTCAGGGTTGTGGGCAGCAGGGCCTGGTGCAGTCAGGATTGTGGGCAGCAGAGCCTGGTGCAGTCAGGGATGTGGGCAGCAGAGCCTGGTGCAGTCAGGGATGTGGGCAGCAGAGCCTGGTGCAGTCAGGGATGTGGGCAGCAGAGCCTGGTGCAGTCAGGGTTGTGGGCAGCAGAGCATGGTGCAGTCAGGGATGTGGGCAGCAGAGCCTGGTGCAGTCAGGGATGTGGGCAGCAGAGCCTGGTGCAGTCAGGGTTGTGGGCAGCAGAGCCTGGTGCAGTCAGGGTTGAAGACAGTGGGTAAGGCATCCAAAAACATATAATGTTCAATGACTGTCAAGTCGAAGAAGGATCGGGCGTCTTCTCAAACGACCGTTCGCTCTCTTTGGCTACAATTGGATAGTTTCGAAGCCGTTATACCTCTACGCAGCATACGAAGCATAAACAGCCAGGCAGTCTTCACCTTATGCTTCCGTGGCTCCAACGAATTGTGCGTGGGTAAGTGGGGGTCCAAGCATTTGTGGACACCTTCGATACAGCTTGAGACGAACCGGGCGCCCCATCGCGCCTCAATCTCCGATCCGCGACTCAGACTGCGCAGCAGCACACTGCCGCGGCGGCGGCATCCACACAGTACGGCAGACACAGACGACCTCACCGAGAGCGGAGCGGTCACACGACCTTGGGTGACGCCGGCCTGGGTGGGCGGCCACAGGGGAGGGTCTAAAACGGACACCATCTCACATACACCGTGCGGCAGACACTGCATCGCAGACATGGCCGATCTTGGCAGCCGCCGGCTCGATCTCCACGAAACCTTCATCAAACGGTCGGCCGTGTGCCAGAGGCGTGCGGTCTGGACTTTCGTGACCTTGGGTCAGGTCTAAGGCCACTAACTCGTCAAAAACAAGATTTTTGGCTTACAGACACGCCGGATCGCTTGGTGATGGTTTCACGAAGATCGAGTTGGCGGTCGCCAAGCTCGGCCATGTCTGCGAAGTTGTGTCTGTTGAACGGTGTGTGTATGTGCACGTGAGATGGTGTCTGCTTTTCAGACCCTCCCGGCCAGAGCGCACGCTCTGCGGTCTAGCCACGGTGGTTCAGGTGTGGTCAGCGCCGAACAGCGTCCGGCTGGGTCACGCCACCCGTCGGCTCGTGACGCACATCCGCAATGACGTAAAACTTGGCACTGGCACATGACCAACACTTCGGTCCAGTACGTAAACACTTACTGCATCTACGACGTTTTTTCTCACAAATGAGACATTACATATATATATATATATATATATATATATATATATATATATATATATATATATATATATATATTGTTCGTTATGTCATTTCCCCATAATTTCACGAGGCATTGGTACATGGCTCCAGCAGTTCCACAATGAGTCCGAGGTGGCACTGTCCTGGGACGCGGAGTCGGAACGGTGCTTGGCTTCAGCACGGAGCAGCTGGCATCACACGGGCCAGTGGCAGAGGAGTGAGCGCGCCGTCTCCAGCGATGTTGGTCAACTCGCAATTGCCACCCGCCGCCAACACGGTCCGCTTCCTCCACTACCACCACCTTTATACCAGCAGACAAGCCATCAAGGTCACATTTGTTTACCAGTTTTACGGCTCTAGTTCTCCGAAAGCGGATGGGCAAGATCAAAGGTTCCGGGCACCGTTAGAAACTACAGTCAAGATTCGATAGGGTTGTGGCATATCTTTTTCTTCAACGATGATGCATAATGGTAAAAGCTGGCTGAGAAAATAGGCTTCCACAATCCCCAAGTTATCTCCATGAATTTTGTCGAGGATGCGCATGCTTTTGAATATCCAGCGACGGCACCTCCGTTGCGGAGACAGGTGGATCCTCGGACGGAAACCGCCATCGATGGGTGAATCAATGAATACATGAAAGACCGCGAATGAATCAGGCTGCTTTGCCAACAATCCAGGGTCATCTGAATACAGGAGTCCGCCAGTGTGTCGAAATGCATATATTTTGGTGAAAACAACACTCGACAAGAAAAGTAGTTCCATCTTACGTCATGTCAGATATATAGCTTTTTCTTGCCATGTTCGATATGTCTACATCGGTGCACCCGATCAATGGGTACCTGATAATAAATCACAGCTGACATGGATGGCCTTCAATTGCTGCTTATAAAAGGTGAAGTGATGTTGAGCACTATAACAGCACAAATAGATGTTTATTTGCATCTGACGCCTCGGTGAAAATTAATCTGGACACATCGGATTCTGCTCCCTGCGTGTTAAACTTGCGCCAAGCAGTAGTGACCAGATATTCCGAACCGATTTATTGCCGGCAGCCTGACGTCAAAGCCGTGCAGGCAAAAGCTCGGCAGAGTATCGCAAGTTGTGTGCACAAGTTGTTTGTGCGTCGACTAGGCACTGATCCCGAGCCGCACATGTCGGAGTGAGCAGCGTGCACGTCACAGCAGGATCCAACCCGAATCCAGGTTTTGAATCGACTCGAGTGGTCAAAATATTCATTTAACAAACTACCGTCAAGTTAAAAAATTTGATCGAAGTTGGATAGGTTAGGGCCTCAGCTTGAGGTTAAACAAAATATGCATTATCCAAACACAACGGCTCTAGTTTTATCGTAAATCATGGATAAAGACCACTTTGCTCCAATCAGACCATCCTGGATTGGTAGCGTGCCATGGCCAGGTTACTCCTCCCCCTAATGGATCCGCCACTGGCACCAAGTGGCATCAGTCCAGCACATTTGCCGGAACATTCGCCAACAACAGAACACCCAGGCTACCACCTGTCTAGCGTCTGCGACACTGTTTTGCCGCTATCCAGCAACCAATGAGCCAGCAGGAAAGGTCTGGCAGACGCGGCAGCTCAATGCATCGATACCTAACGGTCGGACGGATTCTGACGAAACATCTGATCCCTACCGAATTCCCAGCCGGCCTTCACGACACAACTGACTGCTGCCGTTCGGTGCGAGAGGGCCACAGTACCGCTCAGCAGCCGCACGAGCCGGAGGAGGCGCCTGGACAACGTACACAGCTGGTGCGCCTCGCTGCCGGTCCGCGCTGGCAAACGCATGCTCAGCACAGTGCACGTGCACACAGGTGTGACCTTGAGTTGGCCTCTGCGCGTCTTCGGGCGGGGCGCCGAGCGGGCTCGGCACGACCGGCGGGACCACAGGTCGTGCGGAGTATGGTCAGAGGTCGGCCCGACTCTGATAAGCCCGGCTCTGGCACGCCAGGCCGGCTGTCGTCGTAAGCACCGTCCAGACAACAGTCGGCAGCTTTTGTCGCGGCGGTGCGGCACGGGAATCAGTCACGTGGCACGCAGACTTTTTTGATATGCCATATCAAAATTTACCATGCCACTGCTGGCGCATCCGAAACAACAAAATTACACTATATATCTAGTAGGTACTCACTTCTGCTTCAAATATGCTTCATCTTCATGCCAAATGTGCGCATTAAAGGCCTAGCTCCATGTTAAAATTTAGAATGCACACTGCACAGTGCGGGCCTGTTCACTTGGGCGTGGTATGGCATAACTATGGCAAGGAAAAATGCCCACTCGACCAGGCATTGTGTTACCATGATTTAATGGCTTTTAACCCAAGGTTCAAGATGACAAGGGAAAAAGTTTAAGTAAGGATATAAGGGAAAATCTTGAAATGCACAGATGGTGCTGACTTCGTCATTATATGGAATGCTTTGCAGCTGCACCAATCATGCACCAATGCACCAAACCAATCTTCCTTCTGCACCAATCATGATTTTTACTTTCATCACAAAACGGCCATTTCCGCATACCACCATCCAGCTCGCCATGCGATGTGCCGGGCCGTGCCAGCATTTACTGCGCCAGTGCAGTGTCCCGTGCCACCTTTTAGGAATAAGGGCACCTCTAGTTATCGCACGTGTCACAGGCCATTTTAACCCTCGCACGGCTGGTGGTCTGAGCCACCTTCGCCAGGCTTGGGGGGGGGGGGGGGTAGATACCTACCCCCACCCCAGGTATCTCACGAACCAAGCAAGATGGAACGAATCTGAAAACTGCATCGGATAGCTCGAACAATTTTCAGTCCAAAGCACTTCGGTAGTTTTTACGCTAGGATTTGAACTTAACCCTCGCACAGCCGAGGGGGCTAGATACCTACCCCACCAGTTTTCCCGCGACAGCTGGAAAACGGGCGCGCGGCGGGACGCTGAAATTTGGCATACCTTACAATTAGCTATTTTCACGTCTTCTAAACAAAAATTCAAACCAAAAACTCAATTTCTTTTCTCAAAATTTTGGATTTTTCTTTTCTTTTTGAAATAGGTATACGAACCAAAAATATGGCGTTCTAAGTCAACTTAGCATCATACAAAAGTCCACAGTTTGTCTGCAATGTTGGTGTTAGTTTAGGTAAAACTACAAGGTACAAAAAATGACGTCATCAAAAAATCAAAATTCTGAAATTCTGAAATTGTACGTTTTGGCCCTCAGTAAAGATAAGTAAACCCTGAAAGTGCCATTGTAATATCTTTATTATTGAAGGCGTGGGGACTGCTTAAATATTCTTGGAGGTGACCTCACTTGACCCGCGATAACTCGGTGACCTTTGATGACCCGACCATACTTTTTTTAAGAACATGTAAAAATAGCTAATGGTAAGGTATACCAAATTTCAGCGCGCTGCCGCGCGCCATTTCCCCGCTATCGCGGGAAGACCTGAGGGGATAGGGATCTACCCCCAGCCGTGCGAGGGTTAAAATATCTGAAATTGATGAAAGGACCACCAGGACGCATATTTTCCCATGATTCTATGATGACGCGCTAATGAATTATAAATTGATCTTCCCGCAACGTTATCATGGCTATGATATCAGTGTTTGTGAACGCCATCACATGCCTAAATGATTCACATCCACCATCATCATTGGCATCGCCCAGCAGGCGGCACGCATGCCCACAGCAGCAGTCTGGTATAAATGTAGCCACAGCTTTCGCCGTGGAATGCCATCGTCCTCTCTGAATGGGTCCGAAATTGCGGGTATACGGTGGTAATGGCGCCGCATAATGCCACATTCACGGTGCTTAAGCAGCCAGCAGACCCACTGAGCGTTTCGGCGGTGTACAGGCCACGCAGTTACACCGTGCAGTAGAGTCTGATCGCAATGTCCTGCTCTATCTCAAGCACGGTATCGCGAACGTCGCCAGAGATCGGAACTCGACCCCAGCTGCTGTCGGCACGGAACAGCGCTCGCGACACGCGAGGCGCAGTTCTGGCACCGGCACCGGCACCGGCACCGGCACCGGCACCGGCACCGGCACCGGCACCGGCACCGGCACCAACACCAGCACCAGCGCCGGCATTGTTCGACATGACCGCGCCTCGCCGACCCCGAGAGCAGGAGTCTCACCACAAGGAGCAGCTGCCGACCCGGTAGGCAGAAGTCCCACCACAGGGAGCAGCCCCCGGCCGGAGGGCAGGAGCCCCACCACAAGGAGCCGCCGCCGGTCCGGTGGCAACACGGGGGTGACAGCGAGATGTTGACATTCGACAGTATCGAGGCATCTATTCCCATATATGAAATGGCGGCCGAGGTACGGATCCCAAATGCGAGCCGTCTTCAAAACTGTCGATGTCACACCGAAGAGTTAATGCAATGCAGTGGTTCTGTGTGTGTTGGGGTGGATGAGATTACGCGATACCACCGTTCTTACTTCTTATCAGCACAGCCAACCACCGAGCAAAACCAGTGCACCGGATTGGCTCCGTGACGAATTACGTGACGGGCCTCTAGAAGAAACCTAGCGACATGGCGCACTTGGAAAATCGACTGCAATCCCTCCAACCGACGTTCTCGCCGGAACCTCGTCGACCGGACGCACCAGACACGTCAAAGTCCCGCGTGAACATCTCAATATCCCGCTGTAAATGGCTCAATCTCCCGCGTAAACGGTTCAATGTTCTGCGTAAACAGCTCAATCCCCACATAAACGGCCCAATCTCCCGCGCAAACCGCCCTATAGGCCGCCGGTCCGGCTGCAGCCTGCCAGCACCACACGACTCGCACCCGCGTGCATTGTAAACGCCGACGCCAGCCACGCGCCGGCGCCGCTGCGACCCGCGGCCTTCGAGTGACCAACAGGCCGACCAGGCCGACCGGCACCCGTCTCCCCGACACCAGTCGCGCTACAACTGCCTGCGGTCAGCCACCCGTCAGCCGGTGAAGCATGGAGCTGCTCTGTGATGTCGCGAGCAGCGCAGCACCGCCCCGGTGCACGACTCTGGCACCCTTTGCAGCGGTCGCCACCTTGCAAGGGCGCAATAGCCTGGCGGATGGACACAAACACGCCGCATGCGGCGAGTGATGCCAAATCATCCGCAAGGAAAACTCCCGCTGCTTGGCATGAGCGCTTCTTTTCAGTTCGTGGGTAGTGGGCATCCGGCACGTCGAGTAGCTTCCAGCTTACCGGTTTGTTACGATCATGTGAGTAAATGGACCGAACATGTTGTTTTGTTGTGGTGATAAAAACATACTCCTCGCCATCATTCTCGGACGGGTGGCACGTGACACGTGACACGAAACCCAGCGCCGCACGACCTCGAGTGTCACCGGACATGACGCAATAAATTCCCGCACCAAACAATTGTGCCGATGCCAATTCTCCGAAGCCATCGACCGCGTGCGGTGGTCAGGCTCTCGGGTCGATGCTGATCGGGACAAGCTCCTGCCGCTGCCGACCTCGAACCGGGCCCATGTCGGTTGACATATCCCTGTGCACTCGACAGAGGGTCGGGTGGATATTTGCCGGTGTCAACTGTATGCAGGCATGGTGTAGAACGCTGGCTGTAGGCGGCACATCTGCTCGAGGTATTGGAGGAATTCTGGACACGCGAAGCTCTATACTGAGAAGGACGATGGGAAAGACATGTTTTTTTTACATAGGCATAGGAATAGAGGGGCCGGGGGCCATGGGCAACCAACCTTTCAAAATGTGTGTGCATATGGGGAGGTTGGAACAATGGTAGACTTCCCAATGGTAACAAGGGTCAACAATGTAAATGACCAAACTATCAAATACCTTTACAATTGTCAGATTCTTTCATCCCAAACACTTTTTTAACCTCGGCAAAGGTTACCACCGCATCTTACTGTTCGGGGGGTGGGGGGGGGGGTGGGGGTGGGGGGGGGTGGGGTGGGGGTGGAATGCCCCCTGGATCCGCAAGTGTGTTTGATGAGTGAAGCCCTGAGGACGAACACGATACCGTATATTTATCCTGTTCTTCTTTTTAACTCAGTCTGCCAACCAGCCAATTTTGCTCTGCCACACACTGGATCAAAGCATTTTCAACCAACCAAGTCTTTCCTGTTTCTCATCCTTTCCAGCATCAATTACGAGACTTCTTTTGCCATGTGCCAGCAATCAAGCTATGCTCCTGCTTATTCTTACTCCACGCCGTCATCAGTGAACATTTGCAACGGGAGAAATCTTAAAGACGTATAGTACCAAATAATGGAAACTAGGGCACACCACATACCCATTAGTGAGGTTCTGATGAGCTTACACCCCCCACCCCACACACGCACATAGCGGAAGTTGAAGACATTATGTTTGAATAGTAATACTCTCGCACGAGGAAGATGAACCTGTTATCACAAAAGAATCCATCAGTCGTGAAGAGTTCCAAGTCAAGTGAGAAGTGTGAATTTGAAAGTACTGAACTGTTTAAGTAATTAGTACTTAAGTATTACGATGACAGTTCTTTTTCAGTGCCATATGTTGCTGTTAGCCAAAGGCGCGTCCAGGGGGCCTACCCACAGATTAGTTGTGAAAGTTGCGTGTTCACTCACGATTAAAATTATCAGGTTCTCCATCCAAGTATTCAACAATGATACTGTGTGAAATTCCTGGGTGCGCCCCTGCTGCTGATTCTGCCCCCAAACTTTTTATGACGTTCCTACGCCTATGACTTTTTAATTTGCTGCTTCACAAAATCTGAAGCAGGCTTGGCTGCGCGCCACCGGGCGATTACCACATGCATTTATGCCGAGCTCATCTTACCTCAAAGCACGCCCATCATGCCTCTGACAAACAGGCGAACGACATACACCATTTTAATTAATAAGCAGCAGCTATATACGCAGTGCAGGCAGTGTCGACCTGCGTGGCATCAACAGCGTTCCCGAAGCATCAATCAATCCATGTCGGCTGTCATTTTCGAGGGTCAATTATCTGGTGCGCTCCTCCGGCGCAAATCAAGCATGGTCTCCGGCTGAAATATGTGGAGTACCCTCTGCCTTGGGCCTGACATTGAAATTAGGGCGTCCCCCCACATGGGAGTTGAACTCGAGCGCCACTCATCTTCAGGAGGCGCCGCTGGAGAACTCTGTCGACAGACGCGGACCACACCACTGGACGGACGCCGTCGCGAATAATTCCGGCCGTCATCAGCCGTCGGCACCGATCCTGCGCACGCCCCTGACCAGGGCCGCCAGGGGCACGCACAGGGTATCGATCGGCCCACGACCGGCGCGCATGTGTCGCCCCGGACACTAAATGCGACAGCTGCCGACTGGGCAGGGGGCAAGGCTATTTCAAAGTGGGCAGTAGGTACTACACTCACTGCCGGCCAGCATCGGAAGCTTGCGGTGGTCTGGTAAACATGCCGGTCGCGGGGCTTTGGGGGTCCAAAAATCAGCGTTCAACACCCGCAAAAACCCCTGAACGATTTTATGCATTTCCATCATGTCACACAAAATGTCTTATCCAAAAAGTGGGGTCACACATTGGCTAAGTACAAATTTGTCATGACATTCTTGCTCTTATACCTCGCACTCCCATTAATGATTCCCATAATTCTGATTGTCCTGTTCCTAGCTGAGATATATTGCTTTTGCTTTCAGGTCACTTGAAGCTAACACCCAAATCTCTTTCCTCTCCAATAACATCCAGCTTCCTACATCTCATTGTACATCTGAAAGTCTCACCTCCAGACCCCAGATGCATAACCTTACATTATTTCTTCATGGTTGAAAATATATGCCTTTAATCAGCCCAAATTGTAAGTCGGCCACTTATGTTAGTTAGCTGTTTGGGCTTTGCGGCGCATCAACTTCATTGGTCATGTAGCGTCCAAGCTCCCCAAGTCTAGAGTTGAATATTACTAGATTAATCACAACTGTTAGCCACTCATACTAGCTTAATATTGTCCTTATCACATTTGAACACCCTATTTCTCAGCCCTACCTCAATGCTATTCACAAAGATGACAAACGAAAGTGGTCCTAGAACAGAGCCCTGGGACACTGAACTGAAAAAATAATTCCATTCAGATTTACATCCAACTAACACTACCCATTGTTTCCGTCCCCTGAACCATACTTCAGTCCAACCTAGAATTCCACCAATCACATGCTGCTCTAGTTGCCCAATTAAACGCCCATGTCGAACTTTATCAAAAGCTTCGCAAAAGTCCAAGTGCACAACATCCATCCTGCTTCAATTGTCTACTTCTTCAGGTACATACTACGTGGACTCCAAAAACGTAATTAAGCAAGGCCTTCGAGATGTGTGTGTGATTGTGGTTTTAGGGCGCATCGACCATGGTTGGTCATTTAGCGCCCAGCCTTCGAGATCGAAATCCACGTTGAGTATCCCTTAAAAGGGTGTGCCTATCTAGACGAGTCTGAATATTCTGTTTGACGAGTTTTTCCAGTACATTGCAAACTATGTGAGGTCAAACTGACCTGCAATTTTCCTACTTCCTTCCCCTTTTCGAAAATTGGTGCTACATTTGCATTTCGTCAATATTCAGTTACTTAAGAATACTCCACAAACAGCCTGAAAAATGATAATCAGGCACCAGACCAGGCACCAGTCACAACACGGCACCGGACACAACACGGCACCGGACATCACACGGCACCGGACACAACACCGCTCCGGACACCACACAGCACCAAACACAACACGGCACCGTACACAACACGGCACCGGAGACCACGCAGCACCGGACACAACACGGCGCCGGACACAAAACGGGACCGGACATCACACGGCACCGGACACAACACCGCTCCGGACACCACACAGCACCAAACACAACACGGCACCAGACACAACACGGCACCGGACACAACACGGCACCGGGCATCACACGGCACCGGACACAACACCGCTCCGGACACCACACAACACGGCACCAGACACAGCACGGTACCGGACACAGCACGGCACCACACCGCACTGAATACAACACGGGACTGGATACACCACGGCACCGGACACCACACAGCACCAAACACAACACGGCACCGGACACAACACGGTACCGGACACAACACGGGACCGGACACAGCACGGCACCGGACACAACACGGGACCGGACACAACACGGCACCGGAGACCACACAGCACCGGACACAACACGGCGCCGGACACAAAACGGGACCGGACACAACACGACACCGGAGACCACACAACACCGGACACAACACGGCACCGGACACACCACGGCACCGGACACCACACAGCACCAAACACAACACGGCACCGGACACAGCACGGCACCGGACACAACACGGCACCGGACACAACACGGCACCGGACATCACACCGCACTGGATACAACACGGCACCGGACACAACACGGCACCGGACACCACACGGCACTGGACACAACACGGCACCGGACACAACACGGCACCGGACACCACACAGCACCAAACACAACACGGCACCGGACACAACACGGCACCGGACACAACACGGGACCGGACACAGCACGGCACCGGACACAACACGGCACCGTTGTGTCATGAGAGACACTGTTCCCCTTCCAATAATTAGGTAATGAAAACATTGAGTTCCAAACGGCTCTTTCAACACAGCTTGAAATCTAACCCAGCGAGACTAGGCACCGGTTGCGCACCACCCAAATCCCTGGGGCTCAGACCTTGGATTAGACTTAGAATGGTAGATTTTGGATGGTAGTGACACATATCGCCCTCGACAGAAGCTGACGAGTGCCACACCTCACGTGGCCCGGGGGGGGGTGACACGCTTTGACACGAGCCGAGTGACAGCCTGCAGTGGGCTGCGGGGTCGGCACCAGCGTCTGATGACCACCCGCACGGAGGCTGCAAGTTGAGCCGGGCGAGAGCCGCGGTACGGCACGGCCGGCCGGTGTTGCAGGTCAGACGCCGCGGTCAGGTGAGCACGTGCACGTGCCGTCTCCGCGATGAGCTCGGCTCCCAGAGACACGGTGGTGTTTCTGGGGACGGGTGGGCGCTGTCTCCGCCGACGGGTGGGTGCCATCCCCGGGGATCGATGGGCGCTGTCTCCGGTGACGGGTGGGTGCCATCCCCGGGGATCGATGGGCGCTGTCTCCGGTGACGGGTGGGTGCCATCCCCGGGGATGGGTGGGTATCGTCCCTGTGGATGGACGGGCGCTGTCTCCGGTGACGGGTGGGTGCCATCCCCGGGGATGGGTGGGTATCGTCCCTGTGGATGGACGGGCGATGTCTCCGGTGACGGGTGGGTGCCATCCCCGGGGATCGATGGGCGCTGTCTCCGGTGACGGGTGGGTGCCGTCCCTGGGGATGAGTGGGTATCGTCCCTGTGGATGGACGGGCGATGTCTCCGGTGACGGGTGGGTGCCATACCCGGGGATCGATGGGCGCTGTCTCCGGTGACGGGTGGGTATCGTCCCTGTGGATGGACGGGCGATGTCTCTGGCGACGGGTGTGTACCGCCCTTGGGGATGGGTGGGTGCTGTCTTTCGGGAGCAATGGTACTTTTCTCATGGGGAGAAGTGCAAACTGTGTAAGGAGAGGAGTGCTGTCCAGGGGGTGGGGGCGGGGTCAGTGCCAACAGTCCATGGTCATGCACATTCCGAACATCTCAGCCTCAAACCCAAAAAGTGAGATGTTTCCCGAAACAGGACCACTTTATTTCGTTCTGTTTCGGACTACAACAAAATTTCCAAGTAATTTTGTTCTTCCGAGTAAAAAAGAAAGCATTTTGTTCCGTAAAAAATGTCGTGGCCTAGGGTCAGGCGAATACAATGATCAGCGTATACCGACACTTCTTTGAACCGGGCTATCACCTCGCAAAATCTCGTACGTCCCTGGCCGGTCGGGACGGCCAAGGGAAAACCGACTTGGACCTGAAAAGCCGACCTGGACCTGGAGAACGGACTACCGAGAACTGACCACGAGAAGCTGACTTGGACCTGAACCGAAGAAACTAACGACCTAGAACTGACCACTGGACCACCTAGACTAGCCCACTGCCGACATCGATGCCACGACTCGACTATGCCAGTTGCGGCGACACATTCAGAGGGAAAAAATCATATCCCCAACGTTGGCTCTTCGGCTCAACGTCGGCTCTCTTCGTGGGTGCAACGATGCAGCTGGGCGATGGATAAGTAGGCGGCGAGTATGCCCCGCTGCAGTGCGCAGACGCTGATGAATAGTAGCGCAGCTGTTGTCACAGCTGGCATCGGGCGGTCGCCGTCGGCGAAATCGCACGTAGCGCATGCAAAATCACCGGTTGTTTCACGACGTATTCGACAGCTGTGCTCTAACCTGACCGTCTCCCGACTGGCACGTCGACTGGCTGCTGGGGGAACCGGGACACTGAAGAGCGAGACCGTGTCCGGGAGCGTGCTGGAACCGCAAGCCATGGTGGAACACTACCCAGCGGAGCGCTACACCACAACTAGCACCGTCACCGCCAAGTCGCCTTCCACTCTTCACTATCGACCCTTTCGATGTCCACCGATGTGCATGGTCAGAGGTATGACCTGCTGGCTCTCGGCGCGCCAGCAGGTCCCGTCCAGCACGTGCGTCAGGACCGGCGACCTTACCGTGTCGTGCGCGAAGTCGAGCGAGGTGCGATGCCCGTTGTGCGGCGGCTGGTGGTGGCGCGACGTGGTGATCTCGGGCGACTCTGGGATGCTGAGCGGCACCGGAGCGGCGGCGGCGGCGGCGAGCAGCAGGTGCGCCTGCTCCGTCTTGAGCGTCTTGCGCTGCTGGTGGACGGCCTGCAGCTGCTTCACGCTGGCCTCCACCGAGTTGCGGCGCACGCCGTTGGAGCGCAGCGCGCCGTAGATGCGCAGGCCCGGGTCGAGCGAGCCGCGGCGTCCCTGCTGCGGCAGCGAGCGGCTGCCCTCGGCAGAGCCGCGGCGCGCGCCGGCCAGCCGGCCCACGTCCACCGAGCCGCTGCGCTGGCGCTGCTGGCCGGCCGGCACCGGCGGCGCCAGCAGGCCGGCACCGCGCTGCTGCGGAGACGCCCGCGGCGACTCGGGCTCCGGCTCGCGCGAGTTGTGCCGCCGGTACAGCAGCTGCAGCTGGCGCAGCCCGCCCTCGAAGAAGTCTGAGGCGCGTCGGCTGGGACTGGGCCCGCGGGCGCCATCGTCGGGCGCCGGCAGCCGCTCCAGCGTCACGCCCCGGCCGCCGTCGGAGACCGCCGCCGGCTTCAGGCTGCCGTACGCCAGCGACGTCGGGTCCAGCGACTGGCTGCGACCCTTCTTCTTGGGCGAACTGATCTCGAGAGCACGCTTCTTGCGACGGAACAGCGCGGCCATCTCGGCCACCTACGGCGACGCGGACAGTACGAACGCTCGCCGCGCGAAACGTCGCCGACGAGTCGTGCGGCCTCGTGCACCAGTCCGGTGCAGGCTCGTGCACCAGTCCGGTACAGCCGAGATGCACCCTAGACACCGCACCAGCGTATCGTGCGGCACAGAGCCGGGCCCGGCACCAGTACTCACCCCGCCGGCTGGACCGACTACGCGAACCGCCACACCCACACCACACGTCCGACACAGGCCTGACGGGCGCCGTCGGCTGCGACACAACGCACGCGCGAGTGTGCCGGGCGGCCGTCGATGCGGCACTGCCCGTGGCCGGCCGGCCAGCCACCTCCGACAGCGCCGTTAATCCCGCATAACCCACCACCGCCGCGCGACACCATAAAGACCACAGAGCCGGCGGTGAGTTTACGGCCCGCCCCCCGCGCAGTATCGTGGCCGGCCGGCAATCCCGCTCGTAAAGACGCGAGCGGCACGCGCGCGCTAGCCGCGACGCCGGTCGACTGCGGCCGCGGCGCGGTCCGTGCGGCTGGTGGCGCGCCCACCGACCGGTCCCACGTCCTGCGGCGGCGGCGGCAGGTGGCGGCGCGGCGCGGCGCCGCGTGTACGCGCAGACTGCCGTCGGCCGGCCGGCCGCAGTCTCCCGGCTGCCGGCCGACGGTTCAAGGTCAGCGTCAGCGGCATCGGCGGTGGCTGCAGGTCAGCGCGCGGCGCCGACAGGCACTGCCGGGCGGGCCGGCGCAGGCGGGACGGCTCGGATTTGATTTGATTGTCGCTCTACGACGCAGTCAGCAGCTCAGGTCGTATGGCGTCGCTTGCCTCTCACCCTGGCAGGAAGGGCGGGCATCGAGGGGAATCGAACCCCGTACGTCTGGCTTTCCAGACGCTCAGCTTAACCATTGAGCTACCGACGCCCCAGGTGGGACAGCTCAGCTCTCCGAGACGCCACACCGGTGTCCAGCCGAGGGCCGTGGACAAGACGCTGATCATCGACCGTCGCGGAACGGCGAGTCCACACTGACACGACCGCACTTCCTCCAGTCGAGCAACAATAGCAGTCCACGTGTGCCTGCACCGCCGACCTGGGAGTATCGCGGGCTAGGTGACCACGCTGTGCGTCAGAATTTCGATCACCTCACCTCACTGCATGCACACAGTCGCTTACATTCGACTGCAGTGAGCCTGCCATTCATTGGCAACAGCCAAGCAGCACCATGTCATAGGATGAAGCGGGGTTGCCATAGAAACCGCGAAATACGCTACCAGACGATGGCATTCACGTCGCCCAACACATGCTGTATTCCTCGAACAGCAAACACAACACAGAATACCCAGAAAACGCCGAACTTTACACAATAATCCACCAATGGGTTCCATCCGGATGGAATACGAATTTATCAGCCAACCAGGTGAAACAACTTCAACGCACATATAAAGATGTGGATAGCGGAATACAATACCAGATCATCCATGGCTGTTGAGACCGTCAGCATCTTCGTCTTATCATGAGATGAAACCAAGATACAAGCATTGCAGCACAGGTTACCACGCGAAATCCTCGAGGGAAGGTAATGACGCAATACTGATACTATATTGATTAAGCAGCTTGCAGGCAGCATACAGAGCAGCACACAGGACGAACACCGACAGCTACCTGATGTGGAAGCTTGCAATACTGCAGTTAACTATGGAGTGAGCGAAATCCGTCCGGGCGAAATGCGGACTAAATTCAGTGCTCATGGAGGACAAACCTATCATTGAGTCATACTATCAAGAGTCAACATAGAGTCAACGTGTCATATAAGTCATAGACTGTATTAAATGTACATATCACGGTAGCGATGCTCCAATATTCAAATATAATTTCCGACGCTGCACGCTTTTGACTACTTGGGACTATGTTCGACGGCAGGAGACAGGGTCGGGCTGGGTGGCTCAATTCGACACCGATGCGCTGCAATTGGAGCAGGGTCACTCGCAGCACAGCCTCGTCGACATTCGAACGGAGGAATGTCCTGGAATCACCAGTGACATGAATCTACACGTAACGGCCCACGCCGAGCAGAACAATCCCACCACAGATATCGGGTGAGCATGCCGAGACGATACATGCCGAAACATTGTCCTACATCTTTGCGATTGCGGGTAAATTTCACCGAGTCAGCGGCGTCAGCCACCACCCAGCCCATGCACCTCGACTCATCACAGGGCAACTGGGGTCAGTAGCGGTCAACCCGGGCGTGTGCCGAAACGCGTGGGGTCAGTCTCGCTCACGGGAAGGCTGGGTCAGCCCGCCAGTCGTCAGAGGTCACCAAATTGTAACAGCGGACAGGCCAGGGCCGATCCCCTATGTCCGACGGTCGCTCTCACCCAAGCATCCGGTCAGCTGTGCCGCCAAGGTCAGCCGCGGGTATTGTGCCGCCCGGGTCAGCCGCGGGTATTGTGCCGCCCAGGTCAGCCGCGGGTATTGTGCCGCCCGGGTCAGCCGCGGGTATTGTGCCGCCCAGGTCAGCCGCGGGTATTGTGCCGCCCGGGTCAGCCGCGGGTATTGTGCCGCCCGGGTCAGCCGCGGGTATTGTGCCGCCCGGGTCAGCCGGGGGTATTGTGACGCCCGGGTCAGCCGCGGGTATTGTGCCGCCCGGGTCAGCCGCGGGTATTGTGCCGCCCGGGTCAGTCGCGGGTATTGTGCCGCCCGGGTCAGCCGCGGGTATTGTGCCGCCCGGGTCAGCCGCGGGTATTGTGCCGCCCGGGTCAGCCGCGGGTATTGTGCCGCCCGGGTCAGCCGCGGGTATTGTGCCGCCCGGGTCAGCCGCGGGTATTGTGCCGCCCAGGTCAGCCGCGGGTATTGTGCCGCCCGGGTCAGCCGCGGGTATTGTGCCGCCCAGGTCAGCCGCGGGTATTGTGCCGCCCGGGTCAGCCGCGGGTATTGTGCCGCCCGGGTCAGCCGCGGGTATTGTGCCGCCCGGGTCAGCCGCGGGTATTGTGCCGCCCGGGTCAGCCGCCCGGGTCAGCCCCGGATATTGGTGCCGCCCAGGTCAGCCGCGGGTATTATAAATAGCATCATCAGAACACATGGACACAACAAAACTCCCGACCTTACCGCTCCAACCATACTCGCAACATCAAACCAACCCTAGGCGCATGGAACATGTGAAACCAATCACACCGCCAAAAAGAGTCAAAACAGTTACTATAGTTAAAGAAACTTAGAACCGGTTACACAAAGCTCACAGCTTCAACCAAAGGATGATAACTATACAATACCTCACTGGGACACCTGCAACGCCACATTAACCATAGGCCACATCCTGCCAGCCCGTAGTAGCTCAGACGCCCAGACAACCAGTCAAGGTCTTCTGCCAAAAAACAGGTATCCCCCCCCCGTTCCCAGCTGAATTCACTTATGTGTGACGAACACAGATAACTCGTCCAAATGCTGTTTGGCTATCTGCAAACCACGAAACTATCAGGGGAAGTATAGACAAAAACACCATCAACACGCATTGCATCTTGACACGCAATGCATACCGGGCATACACTCATAGCAACAACGCAAATAGCCATCGACGAATGACATCGGACGTATAGGAGACGATCCGCTTCCTTGTTCGAAATACAGGGCTACCTGGCGGTACCGTCGGACCTAGATGAGCCGACTAAATAAATAAATATACTGCATCAAATGAAACATAACGAAAAACGATTACCCAGAGGTGTCATTGGACGTGGCTGAGCCGATTTTCCTCGCAATTAACAACGTAAAACGGTGACCCGGAGGCACATACAACGCACCTAGATGAGCCGAATTGGAAAACACCGTACTGGTCTCACACAACCATGTATGAAGTATGCCGCTCCTAACCACTACTGACAACTAACACGCGGCAGTTGACGAGACAGGCTGCGTGGACAATCACCTCCTTTTCCCGCACGGTGAAGATCCCTCGGTGGACAATTACCTCCTTCCCCGCACTGTGAAGATCCCTCGGTGGACAATTACCTCCTTGCCCGCACGATGAAGATCCCTCGGTGGAAAATCACCTCCTTCCCCGCACTGTGAAGATCCCTCGGTGGACAATTACCTCCTTCCCCGCACTGTGAAGATCCCTCGGTGGACAATCACCTCCTTCCCCGCACTGTGAAGATCCCTCGGCGGACAATTACCTCCTTCCCCGCACGGTGAAGATCCCTCGGTGGACAATACCCCTTCCCGCACGTGAAGATCCCTGGCGGACAACCTCCTTCCCGCACGGTGAAATCCAAACCCCTTCCCCGCACGTGAAGATCCCTCGGTGGACAACCACCTCCTTCCCTGCACGGTGGACACTATCTCCTTTTCCCGCAAGGTGAAGATCCCTCGGTGCTTTTCGACACGATTAGGCTAATGCCAGCACCCTGTCAAAACCAGCTTGATCGTCAACCCTCCCAGCCCAAACTACAAATTATCTTGCGAGGGAGTAAAGTACACTAAAAGACTAAACATCCAGGAGATGTTCCACGCCCAGCCCACGCCTTCCGCACCTTAACGTCACATACACTATAACGTACAAGTCACATGTAAAGGTACATTTGCCTTGAACTTGCCTCCAAAACCCACTCGCTTCAAAGGCGGCGCAAATAACCTATACGGCTCGACACGCCTATAAACATCGCCACCCCCGTTGGTCAGTTGTTGGACCGCCACTAAGGCAGCTGACATAGGGACACGCCACGTGGCCACCACCAGAGCCGTGTCCGTGCATCCGCATCGCGTGACGTCAGAGCTGACGGCGACCGCCGCACGAGATGCCGGTCAGCTGGCGGCTGGTACCGGCGACTGACTCACAAGATCGGCTTAGTCGTAAGCGTTGTGCCATGGATGCAGTTCTGCAAGGTGAAAGGACCGCACATTCTTTTCGCAATTGTGTGCGACCTGGCGGTCGCCGAGCCGGATGAAAAAGCTTACCAGCGCCGTGGCGGGATTTAGTGCCGATGAGCCTGTCATAACCTGCGATGTGGCTGCGGGATATGATAATGAAAGGGTACCGTACGTCCCTATATGCAACTGCTGCCGGCTGGGCCAACGGGTAAAGCATTCATTCAGGCGGTCACCGTGACTGGTCAGTTTCGCTGCGTAAGAGCTGAATACAGTAATGTCGGGGGCTGCGCTGTTCCGCGATTTTCACAGGCCGGTAGACCTTCAGAGCCCGGCGGCTGCTGCACTGAACCGCAGCAACCTGAAGCTGGTGCGTTCCATGACAGATCGACCAAATATTTTCAACTTTTACACCCAGTAAATTTGTACTTGGACCAAAATTTGTGTACAGGTTAGTCCTAGGCGCTGCACACGCATGCACAAGTTTCTGCCCGATCCGACTAACGGTTTCAGAGTTACAGCCTCCGGCGGTGTTTTTAGGTCATGTAAGGGTATCTCTGGCGATAGATATCTCGATGGCGATAGATAATGAAGAGGAAGTGATATATTATGCATCTTTGAGAAGAAAAATGATAAGAGAAAACACATCCGTGACACAATATCAACATCTATCACGTTTGACCTCGTGACACCACGACCTCGTGACCTGTGACCTTTATTCCCCTTAAAAGTCATAAATTTGACGGCAGAAATACAAACGGGCACGATTTGGATGCAATGATAAAAACGCGTTTTGCTCCTAAATATATCCAATAAAGTTAGTTCCCATGGCTTTCATAGCTGCTATTTTCGGAACGGACGGAATTCCAGTAGGTTTTCTTCTACCGGGAAACTACGGGGGATCGAACAATGAAATATAAACTGCTGATATAAAACGTTTGCTGGACAAAAAGTACTTAAAACTTATTCACGTAAGTCCTATAGTCTGCTCATGGTGCTGTGATCAGATCACCACGTGGACAATCGGCACTGCAGCCTTAACTTGCTGTCTGATGTCTATGTGTACCTGCCCGTCCCCTCTCCATTCATTTCTCCCTAGCTTTTTCTCTTTCTCTCTCTCAATCTCTCTATCTTTTTATTCTGTCTCTATATCTCCCTGTATCTCTATATTTCTGTATCTATGCTTCTCCCTGTCTCTTTTTTCACTCTGTTTCTGTCGGTATCTCTATCTCTATAGTTCATCTTTCTCGCATTTTTGTCTTTCTCGCTCTCATTCCCATGTGACGCTCTGCTTCCCTCTTTTCCTCCCGAATTTTCACTGCACCTTTTCTTTTTTTGGGGGTTCACCGAGATCTCCCGTATTTTGTGCTTCGCTTTTCCTTGTGCTGTGAATTTGCGACTAAGTCACGTGCCAAGCGATATTTTTGTGCTGGATGTGCCCTTTGTGAGGGTTTATTTCTTTCAAGTTTTCCTTTTGTGCATCCTCTTTATTTCTGACGCTGATTTTGAACACAAAATATCTTTTAAAAATCGGGGACATTAAAAAATATTTGTATTAAAATCCTCCCCAAGATCACACCTCTGGTAACACGGGAATCGCCCACGTTTTCAATGAGACTTACCAATGCTTCAACAACAATTTTTGTTCTTCACTTTGTATGATGACGGGAAGGATCGACACAGTGATAATCACCATTGGTTGTAGCGCCTATACACGCTTAAAAAGCATCACTTTCTCCTTCCACCAGACGTTTTCCGAAACTAAGTCGTACACTGCTCCAGCTCTGCCAAGCCTGTTATCGTTTTCTCCCCCATGCCAACCACTCTGCTGTCCACGGTCATCAACGCCGGCGTCATTATCTCTCTCGGAACGGTCATCAGGCTGGAGAGTATTGATCAATGCAAGGATGGGAGTACGCATGGAGTACGGATGGGGTGGGAGGGAAGACATGCACGAAACAAACACCTCGGCTATTATTTGCCTTTAACACATAGTC
This sequence comes from Imbricaverruca yamaguchii, assembly GCA_034440575.1. NCBI lineage: Eukaryota > Metazoa > Arthropoda > Thecostraca > Neoverrucidae > Imbricaverruca > Imbricaverruca yamaguchii. Next base: position 1,617,226 of record JAOTOL010001647.1, on the reverse strand, counting down.
TTCAGCAGTCCACCGATAAACAATTATTTTTCTTTGGCACGCAATGATGAAAATGCCCAACACTTGATTCCTGACACAAAGTGCTCCTCATGCTTGTTCAGTGTCCTAAAATTACTTCATCATTAACTGTGTGGATGAAGGAAGAAGTTGCTTGGGAATAGTGAAAGATTGGAAGAAAATAAAGGATTGCCACTTAAGGATTAAAAAGCAGAATGCCTTTCACTTCAGTCACACTCATTTTACATTATCTAGCAGTTGTGTGCATGATGAGTACCCATACATCATGTGGCAAAATGGTAAAAACCTAAGACGATGATGAAATAGCACACATCCATTAACTGTGAATTTTCAGGGCACATGGTGAATTATTTTACACTGAGCTTGTTTTAGGTACGCCAGATATAATATGCAGCATATTATACTACGCTAGATATAATGCTGCGCCAGATATAATATGCAGGAAATAGAACCTGATTGAATAGGGTCTAGGTCGCGTTGATTCCATGTTTGATGTTACTAAATGCACGTCAGTTGTTCCGAAGTATCCAGAGGGAACGTCCACATCGGATATTTAGAAGAGGAATGCATTTAAAAAGTGCTTTGTTTGGTGAGTAAAATCATGCCCACTTTCATTCACACTGTCGAATTTATCAACTTTGATCGGCTAGGAGTCACGAGAGGTCACGAGGTCAAATGTAAGAGATATTGACATTTTATGATGGGAATGTTTCTGTTGATCCACTTTCTTCTGCTTTTTTCTCATATTTTCTTCCCATTTGTCACACTTTCTACTCTTATTGATGAGATATCCATCGTCAAACCAACCCATGTTATTTGACGAAAAATAATGCCCGAGGCTATAGCTTAAAAACCGTTAGTCAAAATGGGCCCAAAATTGCACAACCGCGTTCAGAGCCAAGTATACCCTATAGGCAAATGTTGGTCCCCATGACAATTTATGGGGTGAAGTGCATTGGTCGATTTGTCGTGGAATGCACCAGCACCACAACACAAACCGCAACAACCTGCAGCTGTACCACAACACAAACCGCAACAACCTACAGCTGTACCACAACACAAAGCGCAGCAACCTACACTGTACCACAACACAAACCGCAACAACCTGCAGCTGTACCACAACACAAACCGCAACAACCTGCAGCTGTACCACAACACAAACCGCAACAACCTGCAGCTGTACCACAACACAAACCGCAACAACCTGCAGCTGTACCACAACACAAACCGCAACAACCTGCAGCTGTACCACAACACAAAGCACAGCAACCTACAGCTGTACGACAACACATGACACGGCGTGGGAATGTCAGTATTAACCACAACACTCCCGTCATTGAAAGGATCAACTCTATACAGTCCCAAGTTAGGGCGACAAGCCACAGGAGAGGGAACCAGCCATCGCGGGACAGTGGACCGGCCAAAATGTTCAAACGACGCACCAAGCTCCGCGGAGCATGTCGGTGAGAGGACATTAGCGGCGCTGCGACGAATCCAGCCGCCGGCCAGTTCCACACCGTCGTGACGTCACCGCAACACGTGATGACGTCACGACATATCGGATTATCTTTGTCGTGACGTCAATCCGCCAGATCAGTCGTGATGTAATTAATAACGCGACAAGACGCAGTCACACCGTCGTCATTTTGGCAGCTGCGCCGTCATTCGACCCTCGTGCAAACGGCACCCGACACTCGCACCACTCGAGCGGATACTGCTGAGCGGACGAGAGGCAATCAACACGTGCTGCAGAGCACGTTGGAGAGTCGACGTGAAGGACTACGAATGCGGATCTGCGTGGAGCACGCAACGCACTGCGCTACGCATCGGTGGCAGACAGTCGATCAATCCCAGGTGGAAACGCTCGCCTGCCGCGCCCGGAGCGGGATATTGCAACAGGCCGGCGGCCGTCCAGGATGACGTTACAGCGTGGGACGGCGGCAGCAGACGGCGCGAGGTGATGCGATCCGCTGTCGGGCCTACTTCCGTCTGATTCGGCTCGGCTTGGGCTAGGCAGGCCCATTCCGAGGGGCTCAATACAATAGGGACAGATGCTCCGCAATCGAGTTGAACATAAATTCCTCATCAGGATGTAAAATGGCATTTCCAACTCAACGAATTATACTTCAAATCGGTGCCTTGATCAGCACTTCCACCTCAGCCAACTTTCGACATGGAGAGTACAGCACGACCTTGTATTAGAGACGTGCTTGCGAAGCGAAGTTTCCGAAGTTCTGCATCGTTTGCGTGTTCCCTGCCCCTATTTGTTATGCGAGTGCGACTTGGTCTTGACTTGATTGACACTAATGACGTCTATTAGTGGGACGCATATTCTGTTGACTAGCTATATTCTGTTGACGTTCCTCACATTCTATGAAGAGCAGAATATTCCAACGAACGCGCCCTAGTCCACGCTGATCATCCTCAATCCACTTCATCGGTCACACCCCTAAGCTGTGGAGGCCTGAAGACCTGAGGTGGCCACCAACACCAACAACAACGCCGCCCCGTCTACCAGGAACCAGCAGGCACGAATTAGCGCTGGTCGTTCGCGAACAAGGCCAAGAGCATCTTCAATCTTCATGAATTCTTGACCCCGAGCCAGTCGCGTGTTTCCGTTGGCAGGCAACCAAAGCCGATATAAACGTGCCCCGCATCGGATTGGGTCCCGTGCTTATTCGGACTTAGCCGAAAGGGCACATTGTGGAGTGGGCCGTCACCATTGGCGTCGCCATATTGGTAAGCGGGGGTGGGGAGAGGAAACGTTCCCGCAAACTTCGTGGAGTTCATGACGACTATGGCGTTGCATGCAAAAATGGATCTAAACCCTCTCTCACCCCTCCCCTATCGTCGTTAGAACCTGCTCTTGGTGGTGTAGGCCATTGGTTTCATTATCACGGCTTTAAACTAAATAACGCAAAACCGAATTTATTGTCTTATTGGCTTTAGGTCTCGTTCAGTGCTCGAAATGACCTCAATCACTATCAATTTCAGAGGGGACCCAGTCCTTGATCGTTCCACAGCGAGGAACCTTGACGTGTTTTTCGACAAGCATCTCACACGGGACGCCCACGTCTGCCCTCGCCAAAAAGTGCAACCGAATCCTCTCCGGACCGTCCCACATGCGCCACTGCATCCTCCGAGCCTACCTTTAATCATTGTTAACGCCCTGACCAGTTGGCGTGTCCGTTACTGTTCGGTTGCTTTTGGCAATTGTTCCCAGAAAAACAAGGAATCGTTGGCAAAAAATGATAAATTTTGCTTTGCGTGACATCTCAGGCAGGTGTCAATTCGATCATATAACAGATGTGTCAGATGAACTAGGCTGGTCCGCCGTACCAACTGCACCAACAGCACTCTCTCAAGTGTCCACTCAAAATTACATCTACCGTCGAACTTCTGTCTGTTGCCTTTCCCCTCGCGGAGAATACCGAACTCCGCTCCCGCAACACCGGCCGGGACACTGATCTGGCGCTCTCACGACTAAGGACTGAGACTAGCAAGAGTCAGTTTTATTAGTGTGGTAGGTCGCAACACGCTCCCTATGGAGGTTCGTCAACCGCGTGTGATTTGCTCTAAGCGTGCAGGATGAGATTCAGGCACTTGATTCGTTCCTATTGGGTGTTGTATGTTCCATTTTACTTTAGCTGAGATGCTTCTGATTCAGTTAGATTCTGAGTGTGTAACAAGCTCAACATTTTTTTTTGAACCGACACGGCGCCTAGAATAGCCCATTTCATTTTGATATGGCAAATTCATAATAGAATATCCAAATCCGTGGTGCAGCCCATGGCATAAGAACATTGAAGCCTTAAAGTAGGCTGTCACCTTGACGTCTGCTGACGATGCCTGTGTTCACGCCAGCCCACTGACAGTTGTCCGGAGGGGGAGAGGAGGGAGGCGCACTTCGATCGTACAGCGGCATCAGGCCAGAAGTCCGCGTGATACATTCGTAACCTTTGTCACTGACGCTCGGCTACGTCGGCGAATCCAGCCAAGATCCGACAGCCTGACTGACCAGGCCCGAAGCCCGAACTGATCAGATCCCAGAAGAACGTCGTTTAGCTGGCGTGATGAATCACCATCCGCTAAGCATAATGGGTGATGTATCGAACGCTTGAAAAATCAGCATTATTCAACGTTATTGGTGCCAAGGCCGTCGATGGTAAATACCGCTCGGAATTCGCCAGCACAAAGCTACCAGCCATCGGTGAAGTGATACACGGTGCACTATGTGATCTTCACCGGCGGGAGCACATGGAAGTCGCTTCCACTGCCCACGCCACTCCGGCACGCGGCCCAGACTGCCACTCCGACTCAGACTCCGACTGCAACCGGGAGTCACAAGAACAAACACTCGCTCACGCAATCTGTCGCAGGTGAAGCGCTCATTTCCAGTGGCATGATCGGCGTCAATGCTCGACGTGGGAAGGCTTTTTCCGTGAAGAGTACTTCTCGATTGCAGTAAGAAAAATACCAAAGCTCTGTTCAGCTCCTATTCAGAAAAGAATAGAAATAGGACGAGAAGTAGGAGATCGTGGCACACACGAGTTCGTACCCGAAATTGAGAGACCGGCATTCTTATGCCATAAGGTGCTCCACTGACGGTTCCGTCTTTGGTCTACTCGCAGGAGTATCCCCGACTCTGTATTATAATCAATACACTTATTTTGATATGTGAATGCAGGAGATGCACTGGGAGATGGGGGATTGGGGGATGGAGTAGGTATTGGACCATGCTTATAAATATAAAATTGAGCCAGAAACAGGTGTGGGTAGCAGTGGATTCAGCACCCTCCATCGGGTGTGTGACGCTGATGACACTAGTCATGGCAGCACAATGAAGTAGATAGTTTCTTTAGAAATCGTGACATAATATGAACGAGCGTGCCTCGAGGTATTTGTGTCTGGTCTTATAGCCTGATCCCGTTATAGGCAAAACCCAGATGGGCTCTTGTAGCACAAAAGACTTCGCGACTTTATGACTAGGTGATGCATCCTCCAACTTTCAGTAGCACGACCACAATATTATCACTGAGCACATGCACATCACAGAACGGTAGGTGGATTGCTTGGTGCGCACACCCCAGAATACCTACATGGAGCGCTATGTCAGGACTGCACCATGTTGCTGAATATGTCTGGCAAATAACAGCCGTGGGAATGTTTGCTGAAGCAGGAGACAAACAACGACGGAAATCGAAATGACAGATTCGCTATGTAATCATTGTCACTTCACATTCTCATCGACAAGGCATATCCGACCTGACGACGGTTCTGCGAACGTCCTTTTCTCATCTTTTGTTCCACTGTTCAGCTCTGAAACGTGTTCTCTCGACTAACCACCATCCAGCTTTCACTACATTCTCTACCATGCTTCCGCCGGGCATGCTTCGCAGGAAAAAAGTCACCCATCCAGAACGTGTAAAGAGCATTTCGGAGAATGGCAATGCCTTCTTCACGAGTTTGGCGCGTCCGTCGTGTACCTGCTGGCGGGGCTGTCCCGGGCACAGGTCCGCTGCAGGACAAGCCGGCTGTCCCGGGCACAGGTCCGCTGCAGGACAAGCCGGCTGTCCCGGGCACAGGTCCGCTGCAGGACAAGCCGGCTGTCCCGGGCACAGGTCCGCTGCAGGACAAGCCGGCTGTCCCGGGCACAGGTCCGCTGCAGGACAAGCCGGCTGTCCCGGGCACAGGTCCGCTGCAGGACAAGCCGGCTGGCGGGGCTGTCCAGGGCACAGGTCCGCTGCAGGACAAGCCGGCTGGCGGGGCTGTCCCGGGCACAGGTCCGCTGCAGGACAAGCCGGCTGTCCCGGGCACAGGTCCGCTGCAGGACAAGCCGGCTGCCTGTCCCGGGCACAGGTCCGCTGCAGGACAAGCCGGCTGGCGGGGCTGTCCCGGGCACAGGTCCGCTGCAGGACAAGCCGGCTGTCCCGGGCACAGGTCCGCTGCAGGACAAGCCGGCTGTCCCGGGCACAGGTCCGCTGCAGGACAAGCCGGCTGTCCCGGGCACAGGTCCGCTGCAGGACAAGCCGGCTGTCCCTCAGGACAACGCTGTCCCGGGCACAGGTCCGCTGCAGGACAAGCCGGCTGTCCCGGGCACAGGTCCGCTGCAGGACAAGCCGGCTGTCCCGGGCACAGGTCCGCTGCAGGACAAGCCGGCTGTCCCGGGCACAGGTCCGCTGCAGGACAAGCCGGCTGTCCCGGGCACAGGTCCGCTGCAGGACAAGCCGGCTGTCCCGGGCACAGGTCCGCTGCAGGACAAGCCGGCTGTCCCGGGCACAGGTCCGCTGCAGGACAAGCCGGCTGGGGGCTGTCCCGGGCACAGGTCCGCTGCAGGACAAGCCGGCTGTCCCGGGCACAGGTCCGCTGCAGGACAAGCCGGCTGTCCCGGGCACAGGTCCGCTGCAGGACAACCGGCTGTCCCGCTGCAGGACAAGCCGGCTGTCCCGGGCACAGGTCCGCTGCAGGACAAGCCGGCTGTCCCGCCGGCACAGGTCCGCTGCAGGACAAGCCGGCTGTCCCGGGCACAGGTCCGCTGCAGGACAAGCCGGCTGTCCCGGGCACAGGTCCGCTGCAGGACAAGCCGGCTGTCCCGGGCACAGGTCCGCTGCAGGACAAGCCGGCTGTCCCGGGCACAGGTCCGCTGCAGGACAAGCCGGCTGTCCCGGGCACAGGTCCGCTGCAGGACAAGCCGGCTGTCCCGGGCACAGGTCCGCTGCAGGACAAGCCGGCTGTCCCGGGCACAGGTCCGCTGCAGGACAAGCCGGCTGTCCCGGGCACAGGTCCGCTGCAGGACAAGCCGGCTGTCCCGGGCACAGGTCCGCTGCAGGACAAGCCGGCTGTCCCGGGCACAGGTCCGCTGCAGGACAAGCCGGCTGTCCCGGGCACAGGTCCGCTGCAGGACAAGCCGGCTGTCCCGGGCACAGGTCCGCTGCAGGACAAGCCGGCTGTCCCGGGCACAGGTCCGCTGCAGGACAAGCCGGCTGTCCCGGGCACAGGTCCGCTGCAGGACAAGCCGGCTGTCCCGGGCCAGGTCCGCTGCAGGACAAGCCGGCTGTCCCGGGCACAGGTCCGCTGCAGGACAAGCCGGCTGTCCCGGGCACAGGTCCGCTGCAGGACAAGCCGGCTGTCCCGGGCACAGGTCCGCTGCAGGACAAGCCGGCTGTCCCGGGCACAGGTCCGCTGCAGGACAAGCCGGCTGTCCCGGGCACAGGTCCGCTGCAGGACAAGCCGGCTGTCCCGGGCACAGGTCCGTGGGTGGACAGCCGGCTGTCCTGGGAGCATGGAGCCACACGGGTCCGGCTGGCCTGGGAGCCACGGGTCCGGCTGGCCTGGGAGCCAAGGGTCCGCTGGCTGGGAGCCAACGGTCGTGGCCTGGGAGCCACACGGGTCCGGCTGGCCTGGGAGCCACACGGGTCCGGCTGGCCTGGGAGCCACGGGTCCGGCTGGCCTGGGAGCCACACGGGTCCGGCTGGCCTGGGAGCCACACGGGTCCGGCTGGCCTGGGAGCCACACGGGTCCGGCTGGCCTGGGAGCCACACGGGTCCGGCTGGCCTGGGAGCCACACGGGTCCGGCTGGCCTGGGAGCCACACGGGTCCGGCTGGCCTGGGAGCCACACGGGTCCGGCTGGCCTGGGAGCCACACGGGTCCGGCTGGCTGAGCAGGGTCCGGCTGGCCGGGAGCCGGGTGGTGGGGTCTGGCTGGGAGCACGGGTGGCTGGTGGGAGAGGGTGGTGGCCTGGGAGCGGTCGGCTTGTGTTCGGGTCGGCTGGCCTGGGAACCACACGGGTCCGGCTGGCCTGGGAGCCTCACGGGTCCGGCTGGCCTGGGAGCCACACGGGTCCGGCTGGCCTGGGAGCCACACGGGTCCGGCTGGCCTGGGAGCCCCACGGGTCCGGCTGGCCTGGGAGCCTCACGGGTCCGGCTAGCCTGGGAGCCACACGGGTCCGGCTGGCTTGGGAGCCACACGGGTCCGGCTGGCCTGGGAGCCACACGGGTCCGGCTGGCCTGGGAGCCACACGGGTCCGGCTGGCCTGGGAACCACACGGGTCCGGCTGGCCTGGGAGCCACACGGGTCCGGCTGGCCTGGGAGCCACACGGGTCCGGCTGGCCTGGGAGCCACACGGGTCCGGCTGGCCTGGGAGTCGCACGGGTCCGCCCGGCTCAGCACGAGACACACCGGTTGTCACGCACGACCTTCGCAACGGCACACAGTCAACACACGTGACAAACTCGCCGGGCATCAGCCGCGTCCTGCGGCGCGTGTTTTCCGACCGCTTTTGGTCTGATTTGTGTTTACACCGAACCAACGCGAGGGACTGGAGCCGCTGGGGCGGATCGTCATCCGTCCCACGACTTGTCAAACGCCACCACCGTGAACATAATTATACTTCATAATGGATGGAAATGTGATGTCGCGGCGCATTCCAGTACGACCAACAGGAAAACACTATTGTAGTGCTCCCAGCGGTGGTGCCTGCCGTTACCATAGCAACTACGAATCGCATGTCGAAGTGTGCTGATGAAATACCGCCAAGTGATATTCATACACGAACTTGCCAGTCAGGTTCGCACCGAGACTCGCACACGTTATCGATGTTCACCAGCGGATGCCAGACAATTTTAGTCTGCAGGTGGGTGCAGAAACAGCATGACACGATCTGCTGCTGGCATTTCCATCAGAATCTTTGCACTCAACTGAACAAGAGTAGGTCTCGAGTGACCGATTTCAAAATCAGGTATGCCGAAGCATGCGATTCATTCAAAGCGTAGGCATTTCTGACCCGAGAGGAAACGACTGTCAAGTTTGGCGCGGGTTTCTCCCGGGCCCATTCTGCAAGTCGGCTGAATTTAGGATGCGCAATAAGATAGATTGCTTGTCATACGGGCATCAGAACTCCCAGCAAGTGTTCGATACGATTATATGATATCGTTTTCAACTGGCATGCAACCTTACGATCGTGCATGCCACAAGGAACCATCACCGGTAAAATGTTTGTGAGTTATTTCGGTTTTCGGGCGTCTCGACTACTATGGTTATATTTTGCACCGCGCAAGGCATAAAATAGGCACACAATCAATATCTACGGGATTTGGCCTACTCCAATTCGGGCTACTCTTTCTGGGATCCCGATATGCAGGCATCCACCCATGTGGCCATTCGGCGTTCATAAACTGCGGCCGTCAGGTGTGGCCTCTGATTGAACGAGTGACGACGGACAACCTGACGCAACAACTGGCCACAGTAACAGCCGGCTCTGACTCATCAGGAGTCCTCTCCGCGTAACGCCGGACAGCCTATCGCAACAGCTGGCCACAGTAACAGCCGGCTCTGACTCATCAGGAGTCCTCCCCGCGTAACGACGGACAACCTGTCGCAACAACTGGCCACAGCCGGCTCTGACTCATCAGGTGTCCTCCCAAATAACGCGCCCCACCTTTCCCCTGGACCAGCGCTGCTGCCGCCCCAGTGCACCATCAGCCAGGCACGTAGCCAAGAATTCAGCAACGAGGGCAGATTTTGCGCAGGAGGCTGCGAGTACCCCAAACATTTTAAAGCCCCCGAATTTCGGACATTATATTCAGAAGGGCCAGTTTTTACTTAGTAAACAATACGTTTTAATCACAACTCGTCATCTACTTGACGTGCCGCCCGTGCCGGACTGATAGACTGCTCGACTTGCTGTTATTTTATATATATATATTTTTTTTATAGTTTAACTTTTATTCTGTGATTTTGACCCTCTTTTTACCTTTTGTGCTTTGTTGTTTTATCTATTTGCGCGATGTCGTAATAGCCACAAGTCAATTGTGGATGACCTCAATAAAGTCTGTCTGTCTGTCTGTCTGTGAGCCTGTGTCGTTGGATCCACTCCCTCCTCAAGTTGCAAGCATGGCACAGCATTCCTAAACCAGGAATGCAAACCGACTGCATGCATCTAAACACAGGATGTCGAAACGTCCTAAGAAAGGACTTCGATTCAGTATTCGGCGGGGTGTAAGCAAACGTTTGTAAGGACCCGTAAACGCTCATAAGAGCCTGTACGCATCGCATGGGTCTCAAAATGTTCATAAGGGCTTGCAGACGTTTGCATGGGGCCGTGAGCATTCGTAAAGGGCCTTAGACGTTCACAATGGCCCTTAGGCGTTCAAAAGGGCCCGTAGACGTTCGCTACAGCCCGTAGACATTCGCAAGGGACCGTGAACATTCATAAAGGTCCGTAGATGCTCAGAATGGCCCTCAGGCGCTCGTAAGGGCTGTACAAGTTCGTTGGAGCCTGAAGGCGTCCGTAAGGGTCCACATGAACCTGCAAGCGCCCGTAGATGTTCGTAAGGGCCTGCAGGTGTCCGTAAGGGCACCTAGACGTTGGTAAGTGTCCGCAGACTTTCGTAAGGGTGCTTACCACGCTAGTGAGGACACATCGACTTTCGTACAGGCCCATAGACGTCCGTGAGGGTCAGCAGAGTTTCGTGAGGATCCCCAGACGTTCGCAAGGGTCCGCAAGCGTTGGTAAGGGCTGGGATACGCTCTTAGGAGCCCGATAACAGCATCGGCGGCCAAGACAGGTGCTGCTGGCCTTTCTACCCTCGCCACGGCGACCCCGTAGACAATTACGCTCAATCATTACATACGTACATACGCCCCTGGCGCGGCCCGTAGCGGACCAAGGAGGCGCGACCGCCCACGCCGGCCCCTGGCTACGTCCCTACCATCATCAGCTCGCTTCTGCGGGTCTGCTCTCTTTTGCATGCTTTTTCCTGTTGAAATCCGCTTGTCCCAGCTGGAATCCTAGCATTTGGCGCTGGGGCATCGCATCGCATCAATCCTAGCATCGCCGTTTCGACATCGTCCTAGCTGGAATCCTAGCATTTGGCGCTGGGCCATCGCATCGCATCAATCCTAGCACCGCCGTTTCGACATCGTCCTAGCTGGAATCCTAGCATTTGGCGCTGGGGCATCGCATCGCATCAATCCTAGCATCGCCGTTTCGACATCATTCGGAGTTACCTTGAAGTCCGCTCATCCTTGGCTCTGAGTTAGCATTACGTTGGTCCGAGATCCGCCAGTCCGAGTCGCGCTCTGCTCGTACTTGGTTTGGAGTCAGTTCGTCTTTACCATGCTGCTGGGCCTGATCGATATTTATCGATCATGAACTGCTCATCCTTGGTTTGGAGTCCGCTCGTCTTACATTAGAGCTTGGTTTTAAGTCCGATCGCCATTAGTTAGGACCAGAGTGCTTGTTCTTGGACCAGAGCCCAATCGTCTTAGTCAGGATCTGAGTAGGCGGCGGGACAGCATAATCCACCCGACCTTGACCTGTGGCGCCACTTGCGGGTACGGGCAGAGACGATGGGTGCTCCAATCAGCGTGGCCATAAAGATACGCCGCCGGGCCAGCTCGGACACAGATACGCGGCAAAGAGTTGGCCACCGGGAGCCGGCTCCGACACAGATACGCGGCCAAGAGCGGCCACCGGGAGCCGGCTCCGACACAGATACGCGGCCAAGAGCGGCCACCGGGAGCCGGCTCCGACACAGATACGCGGCCACGAGGGCCGGCTCCGACAGAGATACGCGGCCAAGAGCGGCCACCGGGAGCCGGCTGCGACACAGATCCGCGGCCAAGAGCGGCCACCGGGAGCCGGCTCCGACAGAGATACGCGGCCAAGAGCGGCCACCGGGAGCCGGCTCCGACACAGATACGCGGCCAACAGCGGCCACCGGGAGCCGGCTCCGACACAGATACGCGGCCAACAGCGGCCACCGGGAGCTGGCTACGACACAGATACAGCGGCCACGAGGGCGGGTCGACCGGAGCCAAGAACAAACACACTCATCGAACGTCCAAATCTGTTCAGTATGCAGGGATTATCGGGACGGCGCAGGCCATCACGTGTCGACCACGTGGTCGCGGTCAGCTCGGGGCCGAGGTAGCTTAGTTGGTTCAGCGTCGGACTCTTGATCGCAAGATAGTGGGTTCAAATCTCATAACCGGCGGGGTTTACCGAGTTCATCCGCGACCAATAGGCGTGAGACGTTGACAACGCTATGTAACCTAGCGGTTGAATGTGTCGTAAAAGAACCGAAGGTACACGGTCGGCTCCGCGCATCTAACTCTATTGCTGGCAGATGTGCACGGCAAATGCACAGCAACACAGGCGTCACTAGAGCTCTGAACCAGAGCATCGCCCCTGGCTAAAACTCATTCGGAGCTGTTGACGCAAGAGCCAGGAAGCAGTGCACGCCTTAGTAGTGAGGAAGTTGCTTATATATATATATATATGTATTACAATTTATTGAACATATCCATTTACCCATGCAGTGGCCAGTTTCATGGGTGTACGACCAGAAAAAAACGAGAATCTGATTGGTACTCATTGCAGATACTATCAATGCGAACAGGTAAATGTGGTAACAGGGTGTCCAATACGATTCACAATTTACTGGAGGTCACTAACACGATTGATAAAATACACCGAAGCAAAGGGTATATGGAAAGGGTGATTTTAATGGGGCACAAGTTTCACAACCGCCCCCAACTTTATGGATGATTTCAGGTAAATTATCCAGGTCATCGCCCAAAGCAGAAATTCGTGTTTGGTGAAGCCACCACTTAAGGTTCCAACATGACCACACGGCCACGCGAGTCGATCGAAACAACCCTATACATCTGCACCAGTCTGAGAGCGGCGTCCAACTGGCGGCTGGCTCCGGCCGGCTCCAGCTCCAAGCTGCCCAGTCCGTCCAGGCGCCGCCGAATGTCTACCACATGCTAGCGCCACCTGTTGAAGACGCTAGCGCCACCTTTTGACCAAGACACCTCGGCTACCTAATCTGAAAGCGCCATGAAGCTTTGGAGTTTAGGTGCGCATCGACTACATCGGCCATGCAGCGTGTCATATGCTTTAAAATGTTTTTTTTTTAGTGCCCGATGAGCTTACACATCACTGTCATGGGTGTTGACATTTCGGGAGACCGAGGAGGGAACGAGTCGCCACAACAGGGAACGGGACGCGTCGCGACCACGGTGGACGGGACACATACCACCCAATTTTTTAAAATTAAATATAGGATGGCGACCATGACAAAAATTGACCTACGAACCACGGGTATTGTGTTGTATACTTTTGAGGGGGCAAATGTCCCCTGGATATTGGCCTTTCCACCAATAATTTAAACTTTTAACGTGGGGTCCTATGGAATGTGCCACCCCAATCCATTTTGGCCTGCTCATTCATTGCCTTCATACATTTTGCTCCCAAATAATTGTCAGAAGTCAACATCCATGCTATAACCCTCCGTCCTTCCCGATACGAGATCCGTGGCACCGCACGTGACAAATCGCATAGCGAGCGCGTGACCAAAGGAGTAAGCTACCTGTTGCAATAGCAAAATACCGGTGCAAATATCTATCTGCAATTATTCTCCTGCGTTTTGGGAAATCCATTGGAGCGTGGCGAAACGGTTCTTCTCTAATCAGTTCCAACATTGCCCTCGATTTCCCTAGGAAGACGCATGGCTAAGCTTGCGTAGCAGTAAGAAGCATGGCTAAGCTTCTGTAGCGGTAAGAAGCATGGCTAAGCTTCCGTAGCGGTAAGAAGCATGGCTAAGCTTGCGTAGAGGGAGGAAGCATGGCTAGCCACGGTAAGAAGTATGGTTAGGCTTAGAGCTTAGCCAAGTTAGAGCAAATAATCATAGGCGTTTTCCCCCTATAAACCCTCATTTGGAGAGCGCAAACTATACCATATTCGAAGTGTTTCGAGTATTTAGCTACTAACTCGGTCGTCCCTCCATCCAATATCGAGATACAGTTTGATATCGTATACCAGCGCGTTTTCTGACATTGTGTAAATGATGGGCGGATTTTAAAAGTAGTAATTGACAAAGCTGTATAACATTCATGAATTTAATGAACGATAACGGGGGAATTCTAGGACAATTCGACCAGGCAAAGGGGTGATTGTCCACCATCAAGTCTCAGATTTTGAGCGAATGATTGATGAGATATCATATGCCATGGACCGTCCTGCTAGAATTTCACTTCAATCTGGCCAACGGTTCATGAGTTATAGCTTCAAGTATTTCTGGAAGGTCACACTAAAAGACTACGCTCGGTGGCCCATAAATATGTTAAATATCGTTCAAAATATAAATGTTCAGACAATTTTTTAACTCGCAAAGTTTCAAGCATCCAATTCTGACAATATTTGTAATATGAGATGAATAATAAAAGAGTTATCTCATGACATCAAGTCACGTGACTTCCGGTGATCTAGATGCCCTTGAAAATTTACTGTTTAAAATTGACACGATGGAAGGACCGTTGATTTGAAGTACGTGCGTGCAGTTGGCAACATGTGCGCCAACGTGTGAAAATTAGACACTCTCCACACGCAGCTGGCGCCATCCAGCGTACTCACCGCGAACTTGCGTTTGTCCGACTCGACGACAGACTGCGACCGTCCGCGGATCCTGTCGATGACGCTGCGGACGGCTGACTTGGACGACTCGGACCCGGAGCGAGCTCGGTACCGGCTGCCCGGCGGCTCCAGCGAGTCGGCGGCCTGCGGCGACGTCGGCAGCGACGCCGGCGGGCCCTTGCCGCCCGACGGGCCACCGACTATAGAGTGCTGTCGAGCAGAGGGGGCGCCACGTTAGCTTTGGCCGAGGTCACACTCACTGGGTACGCGCAACACGCCATTTCGGACTTTGCCCGCACCGCCGAGCTGCGATCTTCCGAGAGAGAGAGAGAGAGAGACAGGCCAATGCTGCCCTGCTGGCGGGCGGGGCTTGCGACAGCCATCCTTAACATTTGGAGCCTGAAAGCAGTGTCTGTTAAGTTTGCACAGGGCGCATGTCGCGGCTGATGTTCACCGTCACAATTTCACATAAACCGACACACCAACCTAATATACTGGTTCAAACGAGGCGTTGCTAGGTTCATACGAACATCATTTACATCCTGATGCTGATTTCCAGGTCGTATCTAAAATATTCGGTGCATTTTCTGGCTGAAGTTACCGATACTTTTGGATTGGATTGTGGCTTTACGACGCACTCAGCAGCTGATAGCATATGGCGTCGCCCACCTCTCACCCTGGTAGGAATGGCGGGCATCCTGGCGACTCCGACATCACTCCCGGCCCCGAGTCTGGTTTCGCAACACTCGGTGACAACCACCACCAAAATATTCACTAAAATGTTCACCAAAATATACAACTCGGGCACCATTGACTTCG
The DNA here is from genome assembly GCA_034440575.1 of Imbricaverruca yamaguchii. Taxonomy (NCBI): domain Eukaryota; kingdom Metazoa; phylum Arthropoda; class Thecostraca; family Neoverrucidae; genus Imbricaverruca; species Imbricaverruca yamaguchii. Next base: position 1,601,969 of record JAOTOL010001647.1, on the reverse strand, counting down.
TCAGCCCTGTTGGGTCAGGCATCACTGAACTGGTTGTCGCCGATCGATTCCATCTCGATAATTGGTGCACGAGCCACCCTTGGCACGCCAGTGCAATCCGCAGCTCGTGATCTTCATTCGTACACAAAGAAACGCACGCTTTTTGAACACCCCGAGCTAGAGACAGGTTACGTAACAACGGGAGACAAAAAGGATGCCTGTCGGATGCGTGCTCGCCTAGCAAACGAAATGCTGCGGATTAAACACGACCTGGCCACTAGGCTTCATATGCAGCCGTATCGGTCACATGCGGCCATATCAGTCGCATGCGCCCATATCGGTCATATGTGCCATATCGGCATGCGGCCATATCAGTCGCATGCGCTATCCCGGTCATGTGCATATCGGTCATATGTGCCCATATCGGTCATATGTGGCCATATCAGCCATGTGTCTATATCGGTCATATGCGGCCATATCGGTCACATGCGGCCATATCGGTCATGTGGCCATATGCGGCCATATCGGTCACATGCGGCTATATCGGTCATGTGTGACCCACTGCCGAGCCGCAACTAATGTTAGACCATAATAATAACAGCACAGACAGAACCTATCATGAAAAATAAATGAAGCAGCTCGCTGATTATTCACGACAGGCACAGAAGCGCCGCAGGCCCGGCCCATTGCTCGGGCCTTTATCACAACAAAGCTCCTCAGGCTGATGTTAATGACAGGTGTTGCGCGCAGCAGGCTTATGATGATGGATGTGGCATGCAACAGTTCGGTACGAGGTCGTACGCTAAGGATGCCATTCTCAGCATGGGTGTGGACACCGGAGGCTGGTGACACGAGATGGGCAGACACGCGATACGCGACTGGACGCCTCACAGCTGGTGAAATGAAACTAATATATTCAGCCATTCCCCTGTACTTCACTTTCGCAAATATCAAGGCGCACGTACTGACGATGCACGTGCAATCAACTACATGACATCGCAATTGCATGGTGATGTCACTGCCACGTTGCTACAAATACACTCAGATATAACTGACGTAACAAAACAGTGAGCGATATTCAACGGCTATGGCAGACAAGTGTAATGACAGCAAAATCCGGAGTCATGGCCAGGTGGGGAATGTGCGCCGGGGATCTATCGTGTTTGGCGGAATATATCAAACCAGTATCAGCAGCAATGGACGGACGGAAGGCAAACATCACCTGCCGATGCCATAGTTAACGGGAGTGTAGCTTGGTATGCTTTTGGAATGGCACCTTCCCCCACGTTGGTCTTGCCCCAAAAATTTCCACTTTTAACATGAAACCTTGTAAGATGGCCCAATCAATTTAGGCCCACACATTGCCTTCATGTATTCTGCCTCCCTAATCATTTACAGAAGCCTACACCTATGCTACCGAATAATCTTTACCACCGGAAAAGGAGCCGAGTGTCACGAGGACGGTGACCGCATGCAGCACTGATCTGCTCTGGGAATCGTGTCATCCAGTGAGAAACAACTGTTGATGTGCCAGCACGTCATCGTGAGAGTCGGAATCGAACATTCTACACTAAACACAACAAATGACTGGAAATTCGCCTAAATGTCAGACTTCGAATACCAAAAAGGTGCAGTGGACACCTATCAATAGCCGTTGGTTATTTGGGCTTGCGGAGAGCGTCGACTGCAACGGCCATGTCGCGCCCATAGCACATTCATGAAAACTCAGTAGGAAAATAATGTACAAGTGTTATGCCGAGGCGTACCTCCCCACACACTGTCCCAGTTAATGTATATGTTCGCAGCCGGCTGCTTAGGAATAGGGTATGGTGCATCTGACTAGTATTGCAGTGAGGGCGATCGTATGTCCAACACGTCTTGGTGCATAGGTGGGCACGTCACGTCACGTCACGTCACGGGCCACTTAGCGCGGAGACCGGACGGCCCCCTCCCTTCGGTCGGTGGTGAGATAGGCATACGTCTACCGTCAGAGTAAGTGTAAGTGGCGGGCCTATTCATGGGATTAGGGGTGGAGGTGGACTCAGTCCCGGGAAACCAAAACATTTATGACGCGGCCGCGCATTAACTGTTTTCAAGCCATTTTTACTTCCACAAATTGTACCTAAAACCAAGCCTAACCTAGCCAAATCTGCTTTTGAAGGTTGACTAATTGGGTTTAGGGACGCATCGACTGCGTTGGTCATACAGTGTCACACAGGCCATGTATGTGTTATTTGAGTTGTTGAACTTTCTCTCTGCATTTCTTTCCATGACACCACACATCTAAGACAAGCTTGCTTTTCCTGTTGCCTCCTGTGATATCTTGCACGTTTTTGATCATGGATTTAAAGGAAAATTTGTGAGCAAGCCTACTCTGGGAGGACAGTCTCCTTCCTGATTGTAGTATAACGAAACACCCTGAGGCTTCTAAGGGAGTTGTGACCTTACGCCAAATAGGAAATCAACACTCTTTGTGAAAGTGGCACCATTCAACCTTCAAACTAGAAAATGAAGGATATTTTGCTTTTTGCATCAGGTCTTCGGTCACAAGTGTTTGGTAATTGTCACCTCCATTCGTGACGACAGTCACAGGAACGGACCCTGTTGTTGCGTCCACGCCCGCAACTGGTTGTCGACTCACAGGATGGACTCGATGGAACAGTCGCGCACTCGCCCATCAGGAAACATGGTGGGCGCCGGTAGCACACCAGAGCAGGAGGCCTGCTGTCAGCGGAGCCGGCGTGGGCTCCAGCCGGACGGCGCCGGCCGGAGCCCATCCATCAGTCCGTCACGGTCATTACTCCTTCAATCCGTCACGGTATCAGTCCATCAGTCCGTCACGGTCATCAGTCAATCAATCCGTCACGGTCATCAGTCCATCAGTCCGTCACGGTCATCAGTCCATCAATCCGTCACGGTCATCAGTCCATCAATCCGTCACGGTCATCAGTCCATCAATCCGTCACGGTCATCAGTCCATCAATCCGTCACGGTCATCAGTCCATCAATCCGTCACGGTCATCAGTCCATCAGTCCGTCACGGTCATCAGTCCATCATCCGTCACGGTCATCAGTCCATCGATCCGTCACTCATCAGTCCATCAATCCGTCACGGTCATCAGTCCATCAATCCGTCACGGTCATCAGTCCATAAATCCGTCACGGTTATCAGTCCAGCACGGCCATCAGTCCGTCACGGTCGTCAGTCCGTCACGGTCATCAGTCCATCAATCCGTCACGGTCATCAGTCCATCAGTCCGTCACGGTCATCAGTCCATCAATCCGTCACGGTCATCAGTCCATCAATCCGTCACGGTCATCAGTCCATCAGTCCGTCACGGTCATCAGTCCATCAATCCGTCACGGTCATCAGTCCATCAATCCGTCACGGTAATCAGTCCATCAGTCCGTCACGGTCATCAGTCCATCAGTCCGTCACGGTATCAGTCCATCAATCCGTCACGGTCATCAGTCCATCAATCCGTCACGGTCATCAGTCCATCAATCCGTCACGGTTATCAGTCCATCACGGCCATCAGTCCGTCAGTCCGTCACGGTCATCAGTCCATCAATCCGTCACGGTCATCAGTCCATCAGTCCGTCACGGTCATCAGTCCATCAATCCGTCACGGTCATCAGTCCATCAATCCGTCACGGTCATCAGTCCATCAATCCGTCACGGTCATCAGTCCATCAATCCGTCACGGTCATCAGTCCATCAATCCGTCACGTCACGGTCATCAGTCCATCAGTCCGTCACGGTATCAGTCCATCAGTCCGTCACGGTCATCAGTCCATCAATCCGTCACGGTCATCAGTCCATCAATCCGTCACGGTCATCAGTCCATCAGTCCGTCACGGCTATCAGTCCATCAATCCATTACGGTCATCGGTCCATCGATCCGTCACGGTTATCAGTCCATCACGGCCATCAGTCCGTCAGGGCCAGCGTGTCGCCGGGCCGACCAGTCAGTGTCGCCGAGCCGAGCAGTCAGTGTCGCCGAGCCGACCAGTCAGTGTCGCCGCCGACCAGTCAGTGTCGCCGAGCCGAGCAGTCAGTGTCGCCGAGCCGACCAGTCAGTGTCGCGTAGAATTGTACACAGTTCGACGCCAACAGCCCACCGACGTGGCACATTCGCAGCGCATGTGGCCAGTGTGCTGCTGCTGCTGGCTAGTGTGTGTCCGGTGTGTGGCCGGTGTGTGGCCGGTGTGTGGCCGGTGTGTGGCCGGTGTGTGGCCGGTGTGTGGCCGGTGTGGCCGGTGTGTGCCGGTGTGTGGCCGGTGTGTGGCCGGCGTGTGGCCGGTGTGTGGCCGGTATGTGGCCGGCGTGTGGCCGGTGTGTGGCCGGCGTGTGGCCGGTGTGTGGCCGGTGTGTGGCCGGTGTGTGGCCGGTGTGTGGCCGGTGTGTGGCCGGTGTGTGGCCGGTGTGTGGCCGGTGTGTGGCCGGTGTGTGGCCGGTGTGTGGCCGGTGTGTGGCCGGTGTGTGGCCGGTGTGTGGCCGGTGTGTGGCCGGTGTGTGACCGGTGTGTGGCCGGTGTGTGGCCGGTGTGTGGCCGGTGTGGCCGGTGTGTGGCCGGTGTGTGGCCGGTGTGTGGCCGGTGTGTGACAGGTGTGTGGCCGGTGTGTGGCCGGTGTGTGGCCGGTGTGTGGCCGGTGTGTGGCCGGTGTGTGACCGGTGTGTGGCCGGTGTGTGGCCGGTGTGTGGCCGGTGTGTGGCCGGTGTGTGGCCGGTGTGTGGCCGGTGTGTGGCCGGTGTGTGGCCGGTGTGTGGCCGGTGTGTGGCCGGTGTGTGGCCGGTGTGTGGCCGGTGTGTGGCCGGTGTGTGGCCGGTGTGTGGCCGGTGTGTGGCCGGTGTGTGGCCGGTGTGTGGCCGGTGTGTGGCCGGTGTGTGGCCGGTGTGTGGCCGGTGTGTGGCCGGAAGCGGCAGACGTGCGATCTGCCGGGCCGCTGACACGACAGTCGGCCACCGATATTTCACGCGCCAAGTGCAGGTCAGCTGCAACAGCTGGCCCGGCATCCATAATGCATGGCTTCCAAACCTCGGCTGGGAACGACGCGCCGATGCGAGGTGGGCAATGGCGCTACTTCCGCAGTAGAGTGGAGGGTGGAGATCAGAGGTCAGAGGCCAGAGGTCAGACTCCTGGGCTTTGTCACCCGCGGGTACATCGGCCACATATGCGCTTGCGGACGCATTCGTGGTGCTGACCAGTTCCAGCTACGTAGCTCCCACCGGACAGCCCACCACCGGACAGCCCCTGGCACCGCCACTGGCGCCAGGCCGTCAATACAACGTGACGACATGAACTAAGCGTCTGATCGACGGACTACTCCCGAGTCGAGCGGACGTTGCCCTGGCCTCGGCGACAGCCGACGCTGGCGAGCTCAATTCCGCTCCACGGTGGAACCATTCGCCGCCAGCTGCGCCAGCTGTGCCAGCATTGCCACGTTTAGTGGCTGATGGTGTTGCACGTACATTCCAAACCAATCGACAAGTGCCGAGTCAACATAAAAAGGTTAACTGCTGGATCGTCCATTAAAGCGGCTGAAATCCATTCAACCTATGCGACGGAATAGTTGGACTAGTTGGTGAATACCAAGCCGCCGACAAGCATTGCTGTAACTGCAAACAGGCATTAGTTTGATGCTTCTGATTTGTTGGTTGTTTGAGTTTTAGGGCGCATCGACCAGGTTTGGTCACATAGCGCCCAGACGTCATAAGAGGCATGCGACGTCATCAGATGTATGTGACGTCATAGGAGGCATGTGACGTCATAGGACATATGTGACGTCATAGGAGGTACGCGACGTCATACGAGGTATGTGACGTCATAGGAGGTATGTGACGACATAGGGGGTTCATGCAATTGGCGGCACTGCATAAGCGTGGCGGGTGTCAGTCGCTTCCGTGTGACGGGTGGCCGATGCTTCCGTGTGACGGGAGGTTGATGCTTCCATGTGACGGGAGGTTGATGCTTCTGAAGTGATTAGCTAGCTTTGTCCGTCATCAACACACAGTGGAATGCATAACGGAAGTGGAACCTCGAATTGAGCAGCAGTACTGGCAAAGGCAGAGTTCCACATCTCCTTGTGGATGTCGCAGGCGTTCCAAAATGAGCAGCACCGACAATGGCCTGAACACCCACAAGAGAACAAATAAACATGTACATAAAGTACGTCCTTGGAAAGCATACCCATCAAACGAAAACGCAAAACCACTCAGAAATAAAGCTGGAGAGAAATAATAAGGGCATGAATATGAAGATCCAACGGTCTACCTCGTCTGACGCCAGGCCACCCCAGCCGAAACACCGGTATCATACCGGTAGTATTACCGTGTCTCACAAGTTTGTTCTCACCCTACACGAGCACAGAGCACGAACCGCCCTTCAACAGGTACCACTTATTCGCATTCCAACATATTTTCACCTCAATTTCAAACACCGACAGCCGATGCAGCACGCTCGCCAGCAGGCTAAGCATCGCAGAAGTGGAGACATTCGCCCATGCTGACTTGAGCATTGTCTTTGGGTGGGGGCTTTAGAGCGCATCGATTAGACATAAAGACATAAAAGGTTAGCGCAACTATGAGCCACAAGGGCCCTTCTTGGTTGCACTCTGTACACTGAACCAATCGCCCACCAAATCTGTTAATCAGCCCTCCCTGTAATACTGAAAAGCAAGCCCTCTATTCTTATAATGATTGTCTATGCTGTTTTTAAATATGTTCAATGTGCTGCTACTGACAATGTTTTCTGGCAGTTGGTTCCAGTGTTCTACTACCCTGTTGGTGAAGAAAGTCTGCCTTAACCTTGTTCTGCTGTGGTTAACTTTAATTTTGAGTTTATGACCTCTAATTGCATCATTTCTGTTAAATTCAAACATTTCCCCAAGATATCCCCTCTCCAGACCATGGACAAATCTAAAGACCTCGATGAGATCTCCTCTCAGCCTTCTATATCTAAGTGAAAACATATTCAATTTCTTCAATATTTCCTCATATGCCAGGTTGCTTATACCCTTAACCATTTTTGTAGCCCTCTTTTATACTCTCTCTCTCTAAAAGCCAACAATCGTTTTCATAGCTAGGAGACCAAGCTTGGATGCAGTCTTCAAAATGTGGCCTGACATATGCACAGTAAAGCTTCCTGATGACTTCCTGACTTCTGTATGATACATTCCTATTTATTGCCCCGAGCATTCTCAATGCCTTCTTCCTGGCTTCCTTGGTCTGTTCTGATGCCCCAAATTTTGTGTTTAGAATAACACCTAAATCCTTCTCCTGTTGAGCCACTGATAGCACTTGGCCGCCCATCAAGTATGGAGTCTTCATATGCTGCTTACCTACATGCATGATTTTGCACTTATCAAAATTTAATTTCATTTGCCATTCTTCGGACCACTTCACAAGTTCGTCTCAGTCTTTTTGCAGCGAGATATGCTCATTTTGACCTGTTATTGCCCTAAAGACCTTCAAATCATCCGAAAATTTCACAACTTTACTGCTTAGGCCACTTTCAATGTTATTTACAAATATAATGAACAGTAGTGGCCCCAGTACTGACCCTTTTAAGATGACATTAAACATGTCGTTTAGATTGATCGTTTAGCTAGCTTCTGTTCTAGCTACAGCGCACCAAGCCCCGAAGACACTGCGTGTGGACAGAAGGCAACTGCACGGGGGCTGACGCAACCGCACGTTGTGCGTCCGAAGCAGTCTGTCAGTGCCGATATCATCAGCGAAATCCTGGAATAAAATATCTGGTCACGCGTGTCTCCAGCAACGGCTGCAATCTGCAGAGGAGAATGGTGCCCGTGTGTCTGTGTCGATGTTGCTGCAGACGAGTTGCCGGCACACGCCTCCAAAAGGAGTCGAGACCGACGCCGAGAGAATCTGCCTGACGTCTGGGTCGGGGAAACATGTCTAGACCCTCCTCCAACCTTAACCCGCCCCGTCATTCCGGTCAAATCCTCACACCCCGTCTCGGGGCGGGAGTTGAAGACCCCCTTTAAAATCCAAACTAAGCATCGCACGAAAACGAAAGAGGTGTCATTCCAAATAATTTCATATATCCCCAAAACAAACTCCCCAAGAGCAAAAAAAAATGTAAGTCATGAAAAGTGAAAATCTAGCCCCCCCCCCCCCCTGTGACGTCACTTTTGTGAGGAAATTGTTTTGGAGGGTAGACCCGGACCCTACTCGTCGAGCGCTTTCCGATGACACCTCTTTCGTTTTCGTGCGATGCTTAGTTTGGATTTTAGAGGGGGTCTTCAACCGCTCCCCCCCCGCCCCGAGACGGGGTGTGAGGATTTGACCGGAATGACGGGGCGGGTTAAGGTTGGAGGAGGGTCTAGACATGTTTCCCCGACCCAGACGTCAGGCAGATTCTCTCGGCGTCGGTCTCGTCTCCTTTTGGAGGCGTGTGCCGGCAACTCGTCTGCAGCAACATCGACACAGACACACGGGCACCATTCTCCTCTGCAGGTTGCAGCCGTTGCTGGAGACACGCGAGACCAGATATTTTATTCCAGGATTTCGCTGATGATATCGGCACTGCTTCGGACGCACAACGTGCAGTTGCGTCAGCCCCCCGTGCAGTTGCCCTCTGTTCACACGCAGTGTCTTCGGGGCTTGGTGCGCTGTAGCTAGAAGAGAAGCTGACTAAACGATCAATCTAAACATGTTTAATTCGATTCGCTGTCTAACTTTGGAGCATTCTGGAAGAACAGAACTATCTTCGTGTTCGCAGTATTGCTATTTTCGATTGACGCATGAGACAGTTTGAGCGGTGTCGGTCCATCAGCGACTCACCCTGCAAAAACATTCCACTCACTGACTGTACGCCGTGACACTTTCTGCAACCTCCCGCTGGTTACATCCAGTCTCGACCATTCAGATGGTGGGCGCACGAGCAGCTCGCGAGACGCACCCGCTCGGGGGATACCCATACTTCCGCCACGAATCAAGCGGCAGCAATGCACACTTTACAACCATATCACGTTTCCCCGAAGCAGCGGGCGACCCTGATCTGCCAAGGTCTTGGCACAGTGGGTCGAACCGCTTCAGGCGTTCTCCACCCACCGCCCCCGGCTGGTACGGCCGCCTGGTAACTGGCCAGGCGCTCTCCATCCACCGCCCCCGGCTGGTACGGCCGCCTGGTAACTGGCCAGGCGCTCTCCACCCACCGCCCCCGGCTGTACGGCACCTGGAACTGGCCAGGCGCTCTCCACCCACCGCCCACGGCTGGTACGGCCGCCTGGTAACTGTCCAGGCGCTCTCCATCCACCGCCCCCGGCTGGTACGGCCACCTGGTAACTGGCCAGGCGCTCTCTACCTACCGCCCCCGGCTGGTACGGCCGCCTGGTAACTGGCCAGGCGCTCTCTACCTACCGCCCCCGACTGGTGCGGCCACTTAGTACCTGACTAGGTGCTCTCTACCTAACTCAATTTATTAATCACAGAATCTTACAAAACGCTTAACACATTGTATACATTTCTGCTGCAAACAATGTCGCATTGTGAACCACATGCACGATATGACATGCAAAAAACAAAGATGTCATTTATTTATCACCAGGCTTCCAAGACATTTCCTTACTTTCCGGGGTAGCCCAAAGCAGCCCAAAACTGTCTAAATTTGTCCAAAATCAGCCCACAACTGCCCACAGTCACAACATTAGCACTAACAACACAACATTAACATTCGTCGGGACACGTGCCATCGCTGGTAGAAAGCTGACGTAGGTTCCGGCTGAAGTACCTCATTTCCCTGCGCTCCGATATCATCTCCAGACATTTCCAGGAATGGGTTGACTGCCATTGGTACATTTGCAGCCGACCCGTCAAAATTTCCATATGCTAATGGTGCAGGTCTGTTCAAGCACGAATAGTGGTAACTGGCGGCCGATGCTGGTGCCGGCCAGCTGGAAGCCTGGGCTTCATCCTGCCACATAGACACTGCAGCTGGGTGCCATGATCCGTCCCGAAGCCAGCTGAGCAGACGCGCCTCAAGCACAGCATTCAGCTGATGGCTCGCGCAAACACACCGGACACTATCGCCAGATAATGTCACGAGACGAGGCGACGGAGCTGTACTGCGGACCACATCACGGGACCACCAGACCACATTATAGGACCACCAGACCACATCACAGGACCACCAGACTATATCACATAACCACCAGAGCACATCACATAACCACCAGACCACATCACATAACCACCAGACCACATCACAGGACCACCAGACAACATTATAGGACCACCAGACCACATCATAGGACCACCAGACCACATCAGAGGACCACGAAACCACATCATAGGACAACCAGACCACATCACGGTACCCACAATTCCACATCACATGACCACCAGATCACGTCACAGGAACACCAGATCACATCACTGGACCACCAGACCACATCACGGGACCACCAGACCACGTTCCAGGACCCAAGACCACATCCCAGGACCACCAGACCACCAGACCACATTCCAGGACCACACGACCACATCACAGGATCACCATACCACATCACGGAACCACGATACCACATCACATAATCACCGGACCACTTCACGGGACCACTAAACCACATAACATGAAAGGATTATATATATATATATATATATATATATATATATATATATATATATATATATATATATATATATACATCTGTAGAATTATCGTGGATCCGTTATGGTGAGCAAGCGTGGTACTTGCAAACTGGATGCCGTTAGAAGCGGTGCATGAGGACTTCACAAGCACACACCAATAAGCACGATGTCTATACTTGATGAAGGATGAGAATGGAAATGATGTCGATTCAGTGTTCAGTAAGTAATTTCACCCGATTTCGCGAATAATTATCACTGATGTCAAGTCATAGTCAGGTCAAGTATGTTCAAGCTTGAATATCCCCGGTAAATCACTTCTAAATATTTTTATCCCAAGGAGAACTGATATGATAATGATACATTTTTGTAAACGACCCGGATGTCATCGATTTTTAGATGTTTTAAGCCAGCATGTTTAGAATGATTCTTTATCATTTTCTGTATAGAAAATTACCGCAAATGATACTTTCTCCACTCATTGCTATAAAGAACGCGGACATTGACCTGATCCCAAACTAGTAAGTAGCCTCGACCTCAATTTCAATTTCAAGATAGCACAGTTGCTCATCTTGATGGAAGAACAAAACATTACTAGTTCGATGTATATATGTTGCAGCTACTCCGAATGACGGCACTTCGAAACACCTGGAACTTTACCATCTTCCACTCGACACAGGCCAATAACCGGTGATGATCCTAACTTGGAATTAGCACGAGATGCGTAGCAAAAGATGAATAATATGGCACTGGACGTTTCGTATCTACGTCGAATTATACGGCATCTCTTCCGAAAAACAAACCTAAAGAGATTTTTAAACTTTGTGGGCCGCGCCAGGACGATGGCTACTTATACTTTCCGTGCATTCTGAATTGTTCCTAATTTACACATCAATGTTATGGCACCCAACTATTGCAAAATGTCATGCCAAATTTCCGGCACAAAAACATCTATGCAAAGAACTACACTCTCCGAATTCAGAAGCTGAAGGTGCAAACCGAATTGCGTCACAGACCGGACCAGGCAGCCTCACCAAAGGTCACCGACACGGGGCTCGGCCGGGGTCACGGATACGGGCCAACAAGCTATCAAACCGCCCCACCGCTCAAACTCCCTCACACATTACTCAAACCGTTGTACTCATATTGTGTCAAAACAACCTTCTCCTGTGAGTCACCAACGAGCGCCGCATGACCAACGCGGTCGATGCGCCCTAAAGAGAGAGCGAGAGCGAGAGAGAGTGAGTGAGTGAGTGAGTGAGTGAGTGAGTGAGTGAGTGAGTGAGTGAGTGAGTGAGTGAGTGAGTGAGTGAGTGAGTGAGTGAGTGAGAGAGAGAGAGAGGGTGGGAGAGAGACCTGACAACAGTCCGTGTTGACGGACATGCAACCCTTCTCTCAAGGGCAATCGCCAAGTCGGGACAGCTGCTGCATAGTTGCAGTCAGTTCGCAGCCAGGTTTGTTCTATGCAGAACAGGGACACAGCTGAATAGGCCGGCCATGCACCACAGAACACCTTACATCGACACACGATCAATCGCGGCACAATCGTGCAAGCAACTCGGAACAAGCTGCTAGGGCCTCTTTCCTTCTAAGTCGTCACGGGTGGTGCAACCGTTTGGAAGTTGAACTTTGAATGCCGCAGGTTGGTCTTATTTATCTTCTGGCCTATCGCTATAGTGCAACTCATACTTCATATCAAGCGGGTTTACCCCACGATGATTATTCGGCAATAATTTACATACAGCACGAAAATATCAACGCTTCGGCACCGGTGTCCGGATGGTTTTTCTTTTCCTTTTTGCTTAAGTTTTGAGACTCATGGACTCAATTTGATTGTTTAGCGCCCATATTCAGTCATACGCCACCAATTAAATACACTCAGGCCTTCTCAAGCTCCGAGGAATGTAAGCTATATACGCACAAGTCATACGTTTAAGCATGCACACAGGAGAAAAGCCTGGATGCCATGCTACGTGGAGGGAATGATAACAGGCGACTTGACGCCAAAACATCCATCATTTGACTACCATTACAATATTATTGGACGTTATTACCAAAAAAAAAACATCAGTGAGACAAGACACGTAATTTTATCGAGTGGCAATCATCACACCCTAATTTCGAAGTTCGTAGGCTGCAGCCATGGGACGAGAATCGTTTTCAAAGTTGCTGTAGCCGAGGCTGTGACGAAGGCAGGATTTTTCCAAGGTGTGCCCTGCCCATCTGTCAAAATAGTCCGGATTTACCCCACTGTGTTTTGCACTTCTCGAAAAAATGGCGTGCATGTAAGCACGCCAAAGGTCAGGCTCCATGGTGCCTATGAACTTTTATGGGCTCTTTTTGGACCTTTGAGGAATTGTTCGCGCCTCTCAGGTGCCCACGATAGCCGCCAAGCTTGCAGGGCGCCATCGGGCCGTTCCCTGACCTGATTAGGTCTCGCAACCGACAGGAGGCTCGACAGGGACTTCTGAAATTATATAGGACCCATGAAGTCCAAGAGGTCTCCGGAAGCTGAAAGGTCCCTGGAACGTAGAGGAACCTGATGCTTGGAAGCCCTTTGTTCCATTGGCTGCACTCCTGGGCGAGTGGGGGCAGTCGATATGGCGAGGGCCAAACGGGCCGTGGCCCATGCCCAGGTATTTTTGTTTTGTTTACTAAAGGTGCATGGGAACGGAAAACTCAAGTTCAATAAGTCTCAAACTGCCCAACTTTAACAGTTCAACTCGTCTCAAATTGACCAACTTTAATAACAGCTGCTTTGAAAAACCGTAAGTACATATATGACAATCGTCCCATACCATGGATGGTGAACATCAGTAATTCCGGAATCGTGCAAGTTAGGCTATCTATTTATTTGTGAATTGGCCACGTGCTAAGACTGATAAGCCTGGTGGGTCTCCTCCCACGGAGAGGGACTTTCTGTGACAGAAAACACGGAGGAGCCGTCACCTAAATGAAAATACATTGAAATTAAATTTACCACGCGGGCGAGTGCGATCACTTGGGCCCAAACGGCAGTATTCTGGGCCCGACGCGATTTTTGGCACATATGCTGAATTTTGGCACACTTTCGGAGTCTGGTTCGCTTTTGAGGGGCCCGGCTTTATTTCCTGGGCCCCGGTTGGCCGCGAATGATCAAAGACGGTCAAAAAGCCTTAATGCCACAATAACTAATCAACTAGTGCCACCGGAGCGATATTTTTTGGCATGACACGGATTATCGCTCTCCGCATGATTTTTCTTAGGCATCACACGTCCATTTAAAGGCTCTATGCGAACTTTTGGAGCCTAGGATGCGACGCTGAGTAATTATGGGCGGCTTTTCCGACCCATATTGATGCAACAATCCGTTTAATTTGGGTGGGATGGGGTGGGGTGGGGTGGCCGATCTATTTTTCGGGTTCCGGTGGGATTTTTTAGGTCATGGCACGAATTTTCTTTGTTCGGCCGGCGTGATTTGTCCGGTCCTCGCTAGAGCTTCCGGGGTCCCGCAATAACTAGTTGAGGCTCATACAATTTGTTTTGGTTCCCAGAACTTTAGGTCCTCAACGCAATTTTTGTGGATGCGGCATGATTTTTCGGGCTCCAGTGCGAGTTTTCGGACACCCACGATATATTTGCACACCAATGCAATTTGTGGGGGTCATGTCGCGAATATTTTAGGTGCCAGGGCGAAGTTGTGGATCCCGGCGCGATTTGTCGGGCCGCGGAGCGAATTCGACGTGACATTTTTGGTGCCACAACGGAAATGTTCGGTCATCGGTGCGATCTTTCAGAGCCTCATTTGTGTTTTAGCCCGGACACACATTTATAGGGACCCGCCACAAATATTTTGGACCCTGGAGCGATTTTTTTTCGGGAGGAAGTGCTGCGAGATTTTTCGAGCCTAGATGCGAGTTTTCGGAGCCTCGCTGTACGAGGTACCTCAACGGCGGCGGTGAGAAGGAATGCACGGCGGCAGACCAGGTCATGCCAAGTCCACGCCACCACTAGAGCCCATCGCTCAGTGGTGGTGAACCCTGGTGTAGCCGCCCCGGCCGTCTCCGACACCACAACGGACCGCCTGCCGTATCCGACACCACAACGGACCGCCTGCCGTATCCGACACCACAACGGACCGCCTGCCGTCTCCGACACCACAACAGACCGCCTGCCGTCTCCGACACCACAACGGACCGCCTGCCGTCTCCGACACCACAACAGACCGCCTGCCGTCTCCGACACCACAACAGACCGCCTGCCGTCTCCAACACCACAACAGACCACCCCCTGGCCGCCTCGTCTCCGACACCACAACAGACCGCCTTCCGTCTCCAACACCACAACAGACCACCTCCTGGCCGCTCGTCTCCGACACCACAACAGACCGCCTCCGTCTCCAACACCACAACAGACCGCCTGCGTCTCCGACACCACAACAGACCGCCTTCCGTCTCCAACACCACAACAGACCACCTCCTGGCCGCTCGTCTCCGACACCACAACAGACCGCCTTCCGTCTCCAACACCACAACAGACCACCTCCTAGCCGCTCGTCTCCGACACCACAACAGACCGCCTGTCGTCTCCGACACAACAACGGACCGCCTGCCATCTCCGACACCACAACGGACCGCCTGCCGTATCCGACACCACAACAGACCTCCCGTGTCGTCCTCCCCCCCCCCCCCAACATCACCTGCCCACTATCAGGCCACCGCCGGTAGCCCCAGTAGCTCCGGGTCACACGTGTCCCTGACCGGGACGATTCCGATTCACGGCAAACGCAGCATGACTCAGCACCTTTCCCAGCTGATCCAGATCAGCTGCGGCCCAGTTGGGGACCACTCCTGTCCCGCCCCCGCCCCCGCCACGTACACAGAGACCCCCCCCGCTTCTGCCGAGGGAAGTTCGCGTCGTTCGCGTCCCGGCACAAACACACGTCCACCTCATCAGCCGTCGGCCGGCTCCGCTCAGCCATGTGCGAGACGGGCTCCAGACGGATGGCAGTCGTGCTCGGCCGGAACAGCCCGGCAGGGAGGGGACGACCCTATCTGTGGCCGGCTGCCGCCGCCCACTGCGGAGTAGGCGGCGGCCGGAGACGAGCCGCTATCACCCCCGGATCCGGCCCGGCGAGGGGGCACACTCCGCCAACCAGATATTTAACCAAAACAAACAGTTCTACGGTGAGCATTGCATGCACGAGCGGATTCCTTGGAAACCACATTTCATGTTCATTTGAAAACAGAAACCGGACAATAATGACAATCCAAACTCTCGGAGCTCGGGACACAATTTGTTATATTTGGCTCCTGAACTAGACCATGAGCTTCAGGATTCGCTAGCATCTGGGATGAAACAGCCTGACCGGTGAATTGAAGGACATGGACCGGACCCATGAATGCCTGAACTAGATCCACGAGAGCAATGTCTCAGAATGGATCCACGTGTGAATGACCCTAGATCTGAGTGCAATGGCCCCGATTGGATCCATAACCGCACTGACCCGGGCTGGATCCATGGCCGTAACGGCTCCGCACCTGGATCCGCAGGATAGCTGCTCCAGTTGTGCCTGCGAGACGCGCCGAACTACGTGGTCGCAGTGGCACCGTACACATGCACAAGGAAGGCGCACGTGCTCTGCATGAGGTCAGACCAAAAAGTGCTCGGCGTTTCAGAGGCTTAGGCCGAGTGCCGCCTGCAATGCGGCGATTGCTGGACGCGTGCGTCTGCGCAGGCACAAAATGGCGCAAAACGTGGAGTTTCAGCTGACACGCCTATTTTCTGAAAATGCCGCGAAAATAGCATCAATCGCATTTTATGCACTGCTAGCCGTAATAGACAATCGTCTGGCACGAACAGGCTTCTAACATAACGCCCAGCAATTCATTCGACTGACAAATGGTGTTTTGGGTAATATAAACGCAGTGATTCTGCCCTCGTATGGCATACCAATGCATCAGTAAGAAAAAAGACAGCACAGATGTGCAGTATAAACATCACGCTACAATGGCATGACGATGAATCGATAAATCAGGCGACACGTCGGGCGTCGCTTGGGGTTGGAAGCAGGACAAACCGACTGTTGCGGCTCCCCCGAGTCAACCCCGTACCCCCTCCCAAAGCTGTGCAAGGAAGCCACGCGGGTTTGGCGAACGGCGGGCTGATTAGGCAACTGTTGCTCTGGCCACGACAAACCGGGAGGGTCTCCAGAGCCGCCGTCCAGAGTTTGCGTGCAGCACGAGCAGCCGAGCCGACCAACGTGTTGGTGTTGGTGCTGGTGCTGGTGCTGGTGCTGGTGCCGCGGAAGCAGCCAGCAGGCTGCCGCCGCGGCGCAGTCGACACTCACCCGCTGGCTGAACTGGAACATGCCCGGCCCGCTGTACAGCCCCGAGCAGCTCAGGATTGCGGCTGGACGGTATGGCTGGGGAAGACGGCCGGCGGCCGGTCAACACGAACCGGCGCTGCCCCACCGGCCGGTCAACACGAACGGGCGCTGCCCCACCGGCCGGTCAACACGAACTCGTGCACTGGAGGCCACACCGGCACACTGGGCGCACACCGGCACACCGACACCGGCGCACCTGAAGGCGCACACCGGCACACCGGCACACTCGTACACCGGCGCACCGAAGGCGCACACCGGCACACTGGCACGTACACCGGCGCACTGAAGGCGCACAACGGCACACTGGAGGCGCACACCGGCACACCGGCACACTGAAGGCGCACACCGGCACACTGGAGGCGCACACCGGCACACTCGTACACCGGCACACTGAAGGCGCACACCGGCACACTGGAGGCGCACACCGGCACACCGGCACAGGCGCACACCGGCACACTGGAGGCGCACACCGGCACACCGGCACACTCGTGGCGCACACCGGCACACTGAAGGCGCACACCGGCACACTGGCACACCGGCACACTGGTACACACCACCGCGACTCGTGGCAGAGGTGGTCGCGCGCCGTGCAACAGGTGCTGCCCAGTACTGGCTGCAGCGTTCGGTGACGGAGTCGGCGCGGCGGCGGCGGCGGAGGAGCCCTGCGGCTGGTAGCAGCCGCCGCCGCGCACCACCAGCCAGCCGAGCTGTGCACGTGCGGTGTGCCGGGTCGGGGCGCCACCAGCCAGCCGAGCTGTGCACGTTAGGCGTCAGACGCAATGCTAATCCGGACATCAGGGGGACCGCCAATAAAGAAAGAAAACAGGTAGGTTCATGATGCTATTCAAGAACTCTGAAGCATGTGCACGCGACAAGCCCGCTCGGATGTTCATTAGTGTGTGCGCGAAAAATATAGTTACAATTTATGACTCCATAAATTGTTTCCATAAAATATGATGCGAATTACATGTATAAAAGCTAGTTTGCCTTCAGACGTCAATTCCATTGCCATTTACAGTGACATATTGCGCATGTTGTTACTTTGCGCATTGCATTCTGGAACTTTCCACCATAGACAGCCGGACGCTGGCGGCGACGCTGGCGGCGACGCTGGCGGCGATGCTGGCGGCCCCCGGCCCGTCCCCGACCGCCCGCCGCCATTCATAAATGGTGGGGCGCAAACCAAATGTTAACCCGTCCCGTCTCGGGGGGTCTTCAACCGCTATTGCGGATATTTTAAGAAACCGACTACAATTTCCTGTGGGTAGGAAATGTTGTCAATTTATATTAATCTTAGATAGATTAGTTTTAACTATGCCTATGACCTGGCGTATAGCTGAGATCCGGGGATCACATGCAAGGGCGACAACGGCACGCATCCAAGCAGTAGCTCACACTAAACAAACCACATAGGCTTGGCGCCACGACAGTCACCAATGACTATCAGCAACGGAGGGCACCAGGAACAATAGCCAGCACAAAACCGGCGAGCAATGGCCACACGAGCCGGAATGGAGCCAGATAGCTGGCAGTCGGGCCGGGGGACGGTCGATGGTCTGCCCAGATCGAGGGGCGAGTGCCAGCTCGAGACCGTGGCTCGCATCACCTCAGACCGGACTTCTGAGTGGGTGGCCTAGGTCGGAGCGCTAGCTCCCGTATGGCATGGCGATCTCTCCGTCTCAGCCAGGACACTGGACGTTGTGCTAATATAACATCACTTTATATGCCCCAATCGACTTACCAGGTCACGAGCGGATAGCAGAAGCAAAACGTTGCCGCGTGATATTTTGTCTGGCGTGAGCACCAGACAATACGATCTACATTATTTTTCTAGATTTGCTATCGTTATTTACGGCTTTTCTTAAAGCAAGTGCTTGCCTACTTGCCAAGTGTACGGCAATCTAATCAAGTGATTAGATTGCCGATCAGGGAAGGAAACATGGCTGTCGAACTCCTCAGCGTAATTCACGCCCAGGTGTAGACATGGCTAAGCTGATAGAGCCGAGCCCGAACACAACTGTTGGCCTTCTCGCCCTTGAAGCTGGGATATCGCCTGGGTGCCCACCAGTGTAAAATAATTGACCATGTGGCCTGGAAATTCACAGTCAATGGAATTGTGCTATTTCATCCTTGTCTTAGGTTTTTACCATTTTGCCACATGTGTGGGCAGTCATTACACACATGACTGCTAAATAATGTAAAATGCATGCGACTGAAATGAGGCATTCTGCTTTTTAATCCTTAAGTGACAATCCTTTATTTTCTTCCAATCTTTCACTATTCCCAAGCAACTTCATTCTTCATCCAGACAGTTAATGGTGAAGTAATTTTTGGACACTGGTGCCCACCTCTACTTTACTTTGGATTTTAGTTAGACCATGAGGACTTCATTCCATGAGCCGGATGACACCAACATGCTGCATTGCCGGAGTTAAGTTTTAGACGGACGGCAATTGTAGCACGTACGCCAGCACGTGCTCAAACACGTGCTCAGACACGTGCTCGGCTGCAACTGCGTGGCCCGACGTGCACCGTCCAGACCGAGCGGTTCGTAAACACACTATTCTACTGAGCTTATCCCTGAGCTGAGCCTGTCCCTGAGCTGAGCGTGTCCGAATCGGCTACAGCGGAGGTCGTCCGCCAACTAGCCGGACCACGTGGCGGGTCATAATCACAGCCGGACCACGTGGCGGGTCATAATCACAGCCGGACCACGTGGCGGGTCATAATCACAGCCGGACCACGTGGCGGGTCATAATCACCGCCGTGGCGGGTCATAATCACAGCCGGACCACGTGGCGGGTCATAATCACAGCCGGACCACGTGGCGGGTCATAATCACAGCCGGACCACGTGGCGGGTCATAATCACAGCCGGACCACGTGGCGGGTCATAATCACAGCCGGACCACGTGGCGGGTCATAATCACAGCCGGACCACGTGGCGGGTCATAATCACAGCCGGACCACGTGGCGGGTCATAATCACAGCCGGACCACGTGGCGGGTCATAATCACAGCCGGACCACGTGGCGGGTCATAATCACAGCCGGACCACGTGGCGGGTCATAATCACAGCCGGACCACGTGGCGGGTCATAATCACAGCCGGACCACGTGGCGGGTCATAATCACAGCCGGACCGCGTGGCGGGTCATAATCACAGCCGGACCACGTGGCGGGTCATAATCACAGCCGGACCGCGTGGCGGGTCATAATCACAGCCGGACCGCGTGGCGGGTCATAATCACAGCCGGACCGCGTGGCGGGTCATAATCACAGCCGGACCACGTGGCGGGTCATAATCACAGCCGGACCGCGTGGCGGGTCATAATCACAGCCGGACCGCGTGGCGGGTCATAATCACAGCCGGAGCGCGTGGCGGGTCACATGGCGAGTCACATGACAGCCCGGGCACATGGCGAGTCACAATCACAGCCCGGGCACATGACGAGTTACAATCACAGCCCGGGCACATGGCGAGTCACAACCACAGCCCGGGCACGTGGCGAGTCACAGTATCAGAGACTCCGGAAGGCCGACTACTTCACTGCTGGCATCTGTTGGTGACGTCACCGCACCCCCCCTGGCGCGGACAACAGCCTGGCATGAGCCGCACGCCCACACTGCACTGGCCACCTGTCTGCCGGCCGGCCACGACTCCGGCACGTGCAAGGGGGGGGGGCACGTAGTTGAATTGTACATCAAGTGGTGGACAAGATAACACCAGTGCCTGTTTGTAGAAAGCAGAACACGCCGAATTGGTATACAATGCATCACAAACTACGCTCCGCGGGAAAAAATCCCTAAACAGGTATGCTCGGGTTCTCAACTACTTCATGGATTTCATAGGGAGGGGCACTGATGGACCGACAGAAGGGATGCGAGGTATGTGGTTAGTATGTAGATCTTAGGGCGAATCTACCGAACTGGCCGATTTATAGTTCATAACTCATGAAAGGTGAAGATATAGGAGATGTAATATGCACTGTGCCTACTTAATCGTGGTAGGATATTGCCTACGAATTCAAGAGACCAAACTACGACTACGAACTACGTTGCAGACAAGAGGAAACCGGTGTTCACAAGTATAGAAAATGACATGCATCGTCATGTACCAGCACCAGCAATGCTGATGTCACATGACAATGCCACACTTCCTGCCTATATGCATGACGTATTTCGCGCCTGGGGAGATCATTAATGCAGGCGTTCCACCATGACCCCGGTGTAAAACGCCATAATACATGCGCTCCGAAATCCGGTGAGTATAAAACCACCAGCCAGCACTATTATGCAAGCAGGCACTACAGCCCGACGCGATTCACAGGACTCAATCAATCCTCCCACAGTAGCGGACAGCTGCCATCCACCTCGGCACACCGCAAGGGCGGTACATGTACCGGGATTGGCACAAGACATAACTGCTCTGGAGGGGTTCCATCCTCGCTATTCAAAGTGTCGAGGACTGGGCCGAATACAAGTTGAATTATCGTCTCTTTCTCCCCCTCCATTTCCTTATCCGCTTACCTGCCCGATGCATCGTCACATATATTTACCGGACTTTGCTTTAGTTCAGTTTACACTGTACGAGACGCTAAACAAAATTGCCTAAACGAAACTAAGCCCCCTCCCTTCTTCATCTCTCCCTCTATGCCCTCCCCTCTGCCTCGTTCCCAACCTTCAACCTTACGCAGGGCAGGGAACACCACCCAGCATTGGACCGCGACACTCAGCACCAGACCGGCGACACCCAGCACCAGACCAGCGACACTCAACACCAGGCCGGCGACACCCAGCACCGACCGGCGACACCCAGCACCAGACTGCAAGCACGACACTCAGCACCAGACCGGCGACACCCAGCACCAGACCGGCGCCACTCAGCACCAGACCGGCGACACTCACACCAGACCGGCGACACCCAGCACCAACGACACCAGCACCAGACCGGCGACACTCAGCACCAGACCGGCGACACCCAGCACCAGACCGGCACACTACACCAGCCGGCGACACCCAGCACCAGACCGACACTCACACCAGACCAGCGACACTCAGCACCAGACCGGCGACACCCAGCACCAGACCGGCGACACCCAGCACCAGACCGGCGACACCCAGCACCAGACCGGCGACACCCAGCACCAGACCAGCGACACCCAGCACCAGACCGGCGACACCCAGCACCAGACCGGCGACACTCAGCACCAGACCGGCGACACCCAGCACCAGACCAGCGACACTCAACACCAGCACCAGACCGACACTCAGCACCAGACCGACACTCAGCACCAGACCGGCGACACTCAACACCAAACCGGCGACACCCAGCACCAGACCGGCGACACCCAGCACCAGACCGGCGACACTCAGCACCAGACTGGCGACACTCAGCACCAGACCGGCGACACTCATCACCAAACCGGCGACACTTATCACCGGACCGGCGACACCCAGCACCAGACCGGCGACACTCAGCACCAGACCGGCACACCCAGCACCAGACCGGCGACACCACACCCCCCAGCACCAGACTGACACTCAGCACCAGACTGACACCCAGCACCAGACCGGCGACACCCAGCACCAGACCGGCGACACCCAACACCAGACCGGCGACACTCAGCACCAGACCAACGCGACACCCAGCACCAGACTGACACTCAGCACCAGACCGGCGACACCCAGCACCAGACTGACACTCAACACCAGACCGGCGACACTCAGCACCAGACTGACACTCAGCACCAGACCGGCGACACTCAGCACCAGACTGACACTCAACACCAGACCGGCGACACTCAGCACCAGACTGACACTCAGCACCAGACCGGCGACACCCAGCACCAGACTGACACTCGGCAGCCACGACAGCCACAGCGCCGATCACAGTACCTGCAGGGTGGTCTTCATAGAGGTGATGAGGTTGGGCCGGCGCATGGAGCGCGTAGCGTCCGACTTGGAGCGCGGCCGGAATGAGTCGAGGAAGGTGTTCTTCCGGCTGGGCGATTCGACCGTGGCGAGGCCAGCCACCGGCACAGCGCTGCCGGCCGACCTCGTCGTCTGCGCCACGATGTCGTCGCCAGACTTGCGCCGCTGCCGGCTGCCTGCGGACGAGTCGGACATGTGGGACGAGTCGGACATGTGGGACGCGTCGGACATGTGGGACGAGTCGGACATGTGGGACGCGTCGGACGCGTCTCGGAAGACGGTCGGACTGGCCGGTCGCCAGCAGGCGAGTGGGCGCCACAGGCGGCGGCGGTCGGCGGGGTGGCCAGCGCGGTGTCGGACGCTTTGTCGGGCACGGTGTCGGACACGAAGCAAGGTCATGTGCGGACCGGTGCATCGGAGACCCGAGTTGGCGGCGGACAACAGGAGCTGAACAGGCGGGAGACGGAATTGGTTGGAGCGGTGCCGACAACAGGAGTTGGACAGGTGGGAGGTGGGAGTGGTTGGAGCGGTGGTTGGAGCGGTGGTTGGAGCGGCGATTGGAGCGGTGGTTGGAGCGGCGATTGGAGCGGTGGTTGGAGCGGCGATTGGAGCGCCGTTTGCGGCGCTGCCTGACGTGCAGTGGCGGAGTGGGGCGGCCGCGCACGGTGAAGCGCTGTTTATCGCGCCGTGAGGCTTCCGCCGTATCAACGACCGCCCGCCAGGCCGCCAGCGCCAAATTTGGCGCCAGGTCGCCAACCAGAGCGCCGCGCTGCCAATGCCAAAGCTGCACCGTCCCGGTACAGGGAAGCACGTCAGGCGGCACGACAACACGGGTGTGTTGGCACCACCAAGTTGCCATTGACTTGAAAACGGCTTCTTAATACCGGCGTAAACCATGCAGGGATGCCTTCAGCGGTCGGGCTGCTGGAGTTGACGTTGGCAACTGACTATCAGGACCACAAGGATTTATTTTCTCGGACAAAAATGTATTTTGCAGAATGAAAGTAATGCAGAACGCTCAATAAGCAACTTCCGATCCAAATCATAATCATCTTTTTTCTCAGACTACCAGAGGGACTCACAGATTTTTCAGATGAGATTTTGCGAATGTTTTACATATTCCGATGACGTCGGAGACACCGTTCTTGATAAAAAGTCGAGTTGCTTCTGTACACTCCGAGAATATCATCACATTTTGAGGTCACTCCTTTGTTACATGATGCAGATTTTATGAGACTGCCATTTTATGATTTCACCCACCGCAACAGCAGTTCCTGTCTATTTCACGCCGACAAATAAGCCAGGCCAGGCGACGACCCCCCCCCCCCCACCAACAGCAGCTCCTGTCTGTTTGACGCAGACTAATAAACTTGACGATGCCTCCCCACGACAGCCACTGAAAACAGCAGTCAAACATGGTCCTGGATAATTCATAATATTAGTAATGTTCGAGCAATGTGCGCGGCGCCACACCCGTCTCTGGTCTGGCGATCGACTAAGCATGCCGTCTTCTACTTCATCGGCAGCTGGGCATCAGTGTAGATAAAGCCGTCCGATGCTGACGTGGAAGGACTTAAACAAGATGTAAAATCAGGAGTACAAATTTGTCCTCAATTGCAGACTACAATTTACTCTGTGCAAAGCCCAACGACGGTACCCAAGCTTGAACGCGAAGGGAATAAACAGTACTTACATCTAACATATGGTGCATTTTCAAGATACAATTTATATGGACTAGTTCATATTTGGCTCACGATACATATGTTTTCCGTTGTCATACTCCCTGCCGATATTTCGGAGCTGACACGTTGTGAACGTTATACGATTCGGCCTGCAAGCTATGTCTCCCGTACAAATTCCCTCCGACCGTCATATGAAAAGCATGGCCTGGCTACTGTAAACTATGGGATTACTTCATTTTAGCTGCTTACATTTCGCACGTGGATTGTAAATAGCGCACCCATCGTGTTTACTCATGTGTCACAGGCTTCTATCGCGCATTGCGTCAGAGCCGTTGTAGGTGACGCCCGTGGCCAGCCCGACCTGATCTAGTCCGACCCGACCCGACCCGACCCGACCCGACCCGACCAGAACCGACCCCATCCTACTTCACTTGATCTGGTCTGATCCGATCCGATCCGATCTCACCCAAGCTGATCTGATCCGATCCGATCAGACTATCTCCACCCATCACAAAACAGCCCACAGTTCATCTTCTCCCAACCCATCACAACATAGGCCCGATAGTACCCCCACCCATCACAACACAGCTCAGAGTTCCTCTTCTGTCAACCAATCACAACATATATCAGAGACTGCACGTAACTCACGAGGCAGCCGATAGACTCTGTTCGTCGCCTGCAGCACGTACACCATAGCTCCCAGATCATGCACGGTTCACTGCTCCTCACCCGGGTTAGCCGTCGGCAGCACTGACCTTTCGCTGCCTCCATGAACTGCCTTCTCACTGCGCTATGATGATGCAAGCCAGCTGGTGCCTTGCTTCACCGAGCCGGTAACCATCCAGAGTGCAGTGGCGCGTGTGACTCACATCTGAACTGTGGCCCCATAACGGCGGCGTCTTTCCGCCCCTAACCTACACTGGCGCCGGAACTGGCCATCCAGACGACGGACAGAGCGTACGAACACCCGCCCCCAGCAAGGACCCGCACGAATCTGGCAGCAGTGCCGCACACGGCGTTTTCAGATTACGATGACGTCACAACCACGTGCGTCTGCCATGAGGCGGGACTGCGTCGCAGAAAACGCCGCCGATGACACGTGTAGCTGGCAATGCCGGTGGAGGTAGCAGATTTAAGCCCTGGTGAAATTGTGCTGTTTTTAATCGTTAGAGCCGATCAAATTGGGAGAAAGGAGAGGAAATTCCTTCCGTTTTCGACCGTAACAACGGGGCTGGGTGACAAAACCAGAGAGCTGAGCGAGAAGCGTCGGAAAAAGTGGCGTTTGGATATCAAGGTAAAGGAACTGACAGGAGTGTTATTTTATATACCTTTGAGGGAGCAAGTGCTACCTCCATGTTGGCTTTGCCCTCCCCCGACAATTTCAACATTTAACAAAACGTTTAACAAAATAAAACGTTGATATTCCTTATATGCAAATTGCTACGTTCCAGCCCAGTTTTTAGAAACAAGCACATACAAAAATATTCATGCACATTTACACATACTTTGCTTGCATGCATTTTATATTCAGTATTCCATCCGCATTCTAAGGCCACAGCATCACACCATTCACTGACCGGCAGTTCGTCTAGATCAATGCCACCTGCAAATACCAGCAGGTGGTAGCAACCTGCTATCAGCATGCTATCAGCATTGTGGCAAGAGCCTGATACCTTTACTGGCTTTCGCTATCTTGCATGGGGTTTGTTTGCTCAGGAAGAAGACCAAGAAATGAATTATATGTGTCTTGTGATAACGAATACTCTGAAAAAGCCAAAATATGTGCACAAAATTGAAATTCGAAACAAGATCTGTCGACACTGACCATCTCCGGGCCACGGCCTATCCATACCCACCGCTCACCAAATCGTAGCAGTATGCTTCGTCGTCCCCAGCGTAGCAGACGAGAGTGTGCTACGTCAGTGAAGCGATATGCGACAGCTGAACGCTACATCTGTGTGTTGAGGTGTGTGAAAACAGCCGGCGCTGGTCCATCTGGCCTTCCTCCGTCCTTCCACATGGCATTCCATCCACGTCGGCATATGCAAACTGCTGCATGATATCCAACTTGCTTCATCACGTCCAACCTGCCTCATAACGTCCAACATGCTGCATCACGTCTAACCTGCTTCATCGGGTCCAGCCTGTTGCATCACATCCAACCTGATTCATCACGTCCAACCTGCTTCATCACGTCCAACCTGCTTCATCATATCCAGCCTGCTTCATCATATCCAACCTGCTTCATCATATCCAACCCGCTTCATCACGTCCAACCTGCTTCATAACGTCTAACTTCAAGTCCAACCTGCTACATCACGTCCAGCCTGCTTCATCACGTCCAATATGTTCCATCGCGTCCAACCTGCTTCATCATATCAAACCCGCTTCATCACGTCCAACTTTCCTCATAAAATCGAACCTTCTACATCACATTCCAACTTCCCCACCTTCACAAATTTGTGAAGGTGTGGAAGGAGATGGTCGCATCTCCGAAATATCCGTCTTCCACCAGGCGATCCCATGTACGGCAAGGCCGCAGCGTAAACACGCGGCGGCGCTGCGGCGGCGGCGCTGCGGCGGCGGGCCGCCGGGCCGACCGGCCGGCCAACGATTCCCCGCCCTCCGCGGCCGGCGCAGCGCGGCCCGGCGCGCCCGCCATCTGCGCGCCAATTGAGCGCGCCAACCTCACCGACTCGTCGCTGTCAAGGTCAGCCGGCTCGGTACGGCCGTCCGCGGTTCACGAGTGCCGCCGACCGGCCGGCGGCCGGTCGGCGGCGGCGCGGCTGTAGGAGCAGCGCGGCTGGACGGGTGTCTCCCGCGCCAGTGCGTACAGCACGTGCCGCGTCACGTCCACATACTGGACGGGTGGGTCCCCCGAGCCAGCGGCGGCGCGGCGGTACGAACAGCGCGCGCCGCGTCACGTGACGTCCACATACTGGACTGGTCCTCCAGAGCCGGCGGCGGCCCAGCTGTACGAACAGCACGCGCCGTGTCACGCCCATATGCTGGACGACGCCGTGGGCGAGTCTCCGTGCGGCTCGGTGAACTTCGATCATACGGTGGCCTTTGATCCAACACGAACGACGGGGGGGGCAGGAATGCCAGCTGTGACGTTTGTGGACCGCCGGGAAGCGCCCGGCCGTCACTTCAGGCGAGCCGGTGAATTTCCTTCTGCAACCTTTTTTATGACAGGAATATCTAGCGTCAAACATCTGTCAGGGACGTGAAAATTGATAAACAATGACTCATGGTCACAGAGTAGAAGCTAAAAATAAGAATACATTATTTACGTAACAAAACGTTCCTTGAGCTCATTACAACTGTTTCTATCCGGGACCATCCTTCCCTGACCACTAAAATCACGCACTGTCATACCAGTCGAATAGCCGAGAATCCGCCAAGAAGAATATTAAACAACATGCAGTTCCCTTGTTTGCTTGTTTATTGAGTGATTCGCGACGCACTTTATGCAAAATGCAGTTCCTTCATCATTAATGGTTCTGATCAGGCTACGAAAAATTACCCACTCCTTTGTCCCCGTGGAAAATTCGCCTGCGTTCCTCGTTACACATTTATCCGCTAACTGACATTCGTAATCAATTCCCTTGTCAGAACACTCTCCCTCGTTTGTTAGAGGACGCCTCGCCACCGTCCGTCCGTCCGTCCGCCACAGATCCTGCTCCAGTGACAGCCACCGACCAACGTCACCAGCGTCACAGATCCTGCTCCAACGGCGGCCACCGACCAACGTCACCAGCGTCACAGATCCTGCTCCAACGGCGGCCACCGACCAACGTCACCAGCGTCACAGATCCTGCTCCAACGGCGGCCACCGACCAACGTCACCAGCGTCACAGATCCTGCTCCAGTGACGGCCACCGACCAACGTCACCAGCGTCACAGATCCTGCTCCAACGACGGCCACCGACCAACGTCACCAGCGTCACAGATCCTGCTCCAACGGCGGCCACTGACCAACGTCACCAGCGTCACAGATCCTGCTCCAACGGCGGCCACTGACACAACGTCACCAGCGTCACAGATCTTGCTCCAGCGACGGCCACCGACCAACGTCACCAGCGTCACAGATCCTGCTCCAATGGCGGCCACCGACCAACGTCACCAGCGTCACAGATCCTGCTCCAACGGCGGCCACCGACCAACGTCACCAGCGTCACAGATCCTGCTCCAGCGACGGCCACCGACCAACGTCACCAGCGTCACAGATCCTGCTCCAACGGCGGCCACCGACCAACGTCACCAGCGTCACAGATCCTGCTCCAACGGCGGCCACCGACCAACGTCACCAGCGTCACAGATCCTGCTCCAACGGCGGCCACCGACCAACGTCACCAGCGTCACAGATCCTGCCCCAACGGCGGCCACCGACCAACGTCACCAGCGTCACAGATCCTGCTCCAGCGGCGGCCACCGACCAACGTCACCAGCGTCACAGATCCTGCTCCAACGGCGGCCACCGACCAACGTCATCAGCGTCACAGATCCTGCTCCAATGGCGGCCACCGACCAACGTCACCAGCGTCACAGATCCTGCTCCAACGGCGGCCACCGACCAACGTCACCAGCGTCACAGATCCTGCTCCAACGACAGCCACCGGCCAACGTCACCAGCGTCACAGATCCTGCTCCAAAGGCGGCCACCGACCAACGTCACCAGCGTCACAGATCCTGCTCCAACGGCGGCCACCGGCCAACGTCATCAGCGTCATACCCGGTGCGAAATCTTGGTGTATGGCGGAGTCTCCATGGAGACGTTCTGAACCCTCCCGGCACGCTAGTTTATCGTCTCGTCCGTGACCCACGCTAGAAGTCTGGTATCGAATATGTTCTGTGGACCTCAGGTCTGAAGAGGGATGTCCACCGACGGGGTGGCCAGGTGGTACTGTACGAGGAATCCTACACGGTGCAGCGAGACGCATCCCCACAATGTCTTGAAAACTATTTGTCACCCAAATAATTTTAGGCATGGATATGGTTATCAATGTACACATTCAACTTACGGATTTCTTATCTCCTAAACTTCAAGAAAAAGCAAAGTACATCACCCAAAGACTGTATTTGGGTACTTAAATCTGGAGAACAATGGTGCACCCATGGATTATACGGTAGCGTACATGAC
Organism: Imbricaverruca yamaguchii; assembly: GCA_034440575.1. Classification (NCBI taxonomy): domain Eukaryota; kingdom Metazoa; phylum Arthropoda; class Thecostraca; family Neoverrucidae; genus Imbricaverruca; species Imbricaverruca yamaguchii. The sequence goes on along the minus strand of JAOTOL010001647.1, from coordinate 1,572,252 downwards.
TTTTATATTCAGGATATTCTTATGATGCCTCCGGGATTAGTTTTCAATGCTAAATTAAATGTCCAGTAAGGGGACAGCATTGGGCGGACCATCCAACATATGGCTGGTATTTCGGCATTTGTACATAGACGGAAAAAATACGACTAAAAAGTGGAACTGGGAATGTCCCCCCCCCCCCTACCACCACCAAATTGAAAGTGTGCGTCTCTACGTTTGTGGAATATCCCCAGCTATTCTCCAGAACTGAAGTCATTGCCCCCCGATAATGATCAGGCTCTACTGCGGACCCTGACCATTGGCGGAGCAAACATGTGCTGTTGCAAGTTATGGCTGGCACTGCTGCAGTGTATCGCCAAACAAAGTCATGAGTTCCACTTCCAGATACTTACAATGCAAATAGGGCAAATATCAATATTAGTTATTGCTTGAGGCTACGAGGCATGACACGTGACTCAACTTTCACCCCTTCCATGCTTCCGCCTCACCGATCACTATAGCCTGCTAAAAAAGCATTCCTCAATCAGGCCGGGGCATCTCTGCCAATCGGCGGAGGCGTTACATGTCCGCAATGCGCAGCGCCACACCCAACTGACCGAAATCCTGGCCGGCACAATCTCGGCGGGTTGGGGTGGAAAAAGCCGGACAGCATTAAATGATCTAGGAACAGCTACGCATTTGCAAACCAAGTCATGAGCGCAACACCGTGCACGCCCAGTGCCGCTGACAGACAACTTCAGTACTAGGTCCATCGCACAGATGTCACTAGTGCCATTGTCAAGATTCAAGCAGCAGCTCTTGATGAAACCGAGCGGCCATAAACATTAAACAGGCGTGTTGTCGGCGGCCCAGTTTCGGTGGCTCTGCACGCCGCCCTCGGCATCTGGGTAGGGATGGTGTCAGGAAGGAACCCGGCCCAAAACACCGGCCTGGTGTCGATCGAGACAGACTTGAGGTCTGTAGATAGTCCGCAGATACATGGCGCCAAAGCGCGATATCCGGACCGACATGGAACATGGGGTGGCTCAACAGGACCAGGTCTGGCTCTGAATCGAGATCACTGCATCGCACGCGGCACAATGCGACTCGATTTCGATTCGGGAAGCACCAGATAAGGCATCGCAAGGCTCATTCTGGCTTTAAGTAGTGTGAAAACCTAGCGGTGGCGCTTGTGAAAAAGAACATGGAGGGGGTCTGGTGGCATTGCACTTGTGATCCAATGTGCTCCCATAAACCAGAGTTAGGGACGAACAAGCCTCGCAATTCAAGCACACATTAACTTCGATCACTACCGGATGAGATACGACATGACTTGTTCTGGACCGAGATGGCGCGAGAGGCGGCACTACGAAGCACACCGAGGTTCGACAGAGCACCGGAGGAACTCAATCGGTCTGAACATCAAATGAGCCAATTTGGTGTTCAAACCGACTCTTCCCAGCGACACAAACATGCCAGTCCCCCTCCCCGCAACACGTGCTCCGTGTTGGGGGAGCCGCCTTAGCTCAGCGGGTATGGTACGGCGCTGGGCTCTTGATCCTAAAATTGTGAGCTCGAATCATCTACCGATCTCATTAACCAGTCCACCTGGGACCAATCGACGCGAGAGGTTGGCCACGATATGTGGCCGAGCAGCTAAATGTGTCGTAAAAGAACCCAGGGTCCATTCGTTCGTGTTTGTGGCAATCACACAGTCGACCGAGTCCGTGTGCGCGGCGGACGCGGCAACTCCACCTACCTGACGGTCCGGACAGGTGGCGCGAGTTGCCCAGTGACCAGGTGCCGGCGCGGGGTCGCGCCCCGCCCTGCGGCGCCGCGTCTGACGGTGTCATCTGGTCGGATTTGGCCGCCGGTGTTCCTGACGTGGCCAACTCCTCCTCCTGCAACAAGGTCGGCTCCGGTCAGAGGCAGACCAATGGAGCTCGTTCAGTGGATGAGTGTTGGATAATCAGGATCTGGTCAGCAGAGGCAGGTCAGCGCAAACAGTCTTGAGGGACTGGCGCAGGCAAGATATCACAAGTGCAGTTTGAACACCAGTTTCTGGACGAATCTAAGCCAGAACGTGGTTCCGAATCCACATGTTCACAAAACGATGGGCATATTGATTGGTCACACCGGCTTCACAACAAAGCGAAATATACCCAGAAAGGAATTTCCGTACTTCCCACAGCGACAGCGATGGGATGAGTAGTCTAGGGGTAAGTTGCCCGTCTCTCAATCAAAAGATTGTGGGTTCGGCTTCACCTGGCGCTACTCTTCGCCCGCGACCAATCGGCGTGAGAGATTGGCGACGCTACGTGACTCAATGGCTGACGTGTCGTGAAATTCGTTTCACGACACGTCAACGTGTCGAATAACCACCACCACAGCGACAGCGATGCTTTGTAATGCAAATGCATGGAAGCCATAGTCGTAACCGGTCGAATGGAATATTGGGCGCCGATTTGCATTTGAAAACTGCCGTCCCGGAGGACGGACGCGGTGTCCCTCGACAGAGTGGGGAGCGCGGCCTTGTTCGTGACCATCCGTGTCGCTGAGCATGGGCGTAGCCAGGATTTCCTGACGGCGGACCCGACCGAAAGAAAACGTCACGAAAAAGACCGCTTTCGGCGCGCGAATCAGGCCGAAGAGATCATCGCCTTGCGTGGTGAAAATATCAATACATTGTTTCATCTAGTGCAATTTTGTTTGCTAACGGGGTGGGCGGGCGGGCCCCAGGCCCCTCCTAGCTGCACCTCTATCACCAAGAAAGCATAGGCGGCATTATATATAGCTGGCGGACAGAGGCAAACGGCACAGTCACGCAACGGCAGTAAATGCCTTCAGGGAAATGTCACGACACGGCCGCCAACTGGTGCCGGCAGAAGCGGCACAACACTGGTCAGACACACCGACACACGTGCTACACCCAACCACAGTCGGGAATGCGAGAGGAGACCGCTCTTTCAACCCGCGCTTTCAACCGCCGCCTCCAGCAGTAGAAGCAATGCAGGCTTTTATCATAAGCACGCGGCGAAATCGGGAGTCCGAACTTGGTCCGCCGGCTCCGTTCGCCATCGACTGGCTGTGGTGCGCGGCCTTTCATGTCCCCATCGATCCTCTATGCCGGCTGATATCGGGCTGCGACGCTTGGCCAGTCTGGAGCGGCGCGAGACCGGCGGCGTCGCCGTCCGCACGCCACGTGCCAAAATACCGCCGGATTCACGCGAGACCGGCGGGGGCTTTGCGACCGACACCGCACGTGGCAGAGCACACCCAGTGGGCGCGGCGGCGGCGCCGACACCCATCCGGCACACGCTAGAAGTTCGATTCCCTGTGACGTAGGTGGAAGGCAAGGATGACCATTAACACTCGCATGTCCGGCGGTCCGCGCCAACTTCGCATGTCCGGGGGGCAGATGTCTGCCCCCCCCCTAAGATCTCTAGAACTATGCTAGCTAGCGACAAGCGGAAAACGGCGTTGGATAGCTGGTGACCGGCTCTATCGAAAGTGTTTCGGTCATTTTTTTTTCGCTCAGGTCAATATTCATGTAACTAGGTCATCATAGGTCAAATTCGACCAGATCGGGTGGGACTCTCAGATATTGACACATATCTCAGGACCTGTAACAGATAGAAACAAACAGCGAAAGCTATTCGATAGTCCTTGACATGTGTTATCGACAATAGGCGGTGTGATTTAAGGTCAGGTCAACCAAAACTATGACCTCGGGTCAAGGTCATGGAGTAACCTAGTGAGGGCATGTAATGTATCAATCGACATGTCTTGGCGATACGAGCACAATGACGGTAATTTCAGCCTTCTAGCTTGATGCAGTGCAATATAACTCACGCCCTGGAGGGGGGGGCGAAATCCGACGACCCCTCCTGTTTTTCGTAGCTAACTCCAGATTTTATCGGCCGATACACGCCATTATTTATGTACTTGCTAATAAATGACCGGCGCGTTGCTAAAGTAAGAAAAATTAAAATCGACCGAAAAGTTTTCGAGTTAGGGGTCGCTAAAGTTTTTTAAAAAAATTATCAGCGCCAGACCACAAACATCGGCGCTGATGCGCTCCCCGTATATTAGCAAAATGAAGTGTTCTTGGCAAAACTAGCGACTTGTTTGATGTGCATTGTCATGCTACATTGTTTCAAAGTCATGTCAAGCCACCGAGGTCAAGTCAGGTCAAGTTCATGACAGGTTAACACACGCCCTGGAGGGGGATGGCGAAATACACCAACCCCTCAACAACAAACAACCTTCCCGTCACCAGCCGGACCCATCCCGTTACCAGCTGGACCCATCCCGTCACCAGTCGGACCCATCCCACCACCAGCCGGACCCCGGACCCAACCACCACCAGCCGGATCCATCCCGTCACCAGCCGGACCCATCCCGTCACCAGCCGGACGTCGCGCATGTGACACATTCTAGGACACCGCCGCACCGCACATTCCGGCACACCGCCGGCGGCCCCGGCCACCTCATTGGTGACACCGCCAGAGCAACTATACGGCTCGACCAGCGGCCCCGGCCACCTCATTGGTCACACCGCCAGACCAGCGGCCCCGGCAACCTCAATGGCCATACCGCCAGATCAGCTGCACCGCCAGACCAGCGGACCCGGCAACCTCATTGGTCACACCGCCAGATCAGGGGCCCCGCCAGACCAGCGGCCCCGGCAACCTCATTGGTCACACAGCCAGATCAGCTGCACCGCCAGACCAGCGGACCCGGCAACCTCATTGGTCACACAGCCAGATCAGCTGCACCGCCAGACCAGCGGACCCGGCAACCTCATCGGTCACACAGCCGGACCAGCCGCACGGCTCGACCAGCGCAGAGAGCGGGCAGAACACCCTGAGCGCAGGTGCACGGCTGCCGAGCGAGCAGCAGACACGCGCGCCTCGGGGTCAGGTAAAGTAGGGTGGGACGTCAGCCCACTGCGGCTGGCTCAGCAACTGCGCCCAGGTGCAGGTCGGCTATCGGTGCCACCCGAGCTCAGGAAATAGCCAGAGCGTTGACCTGTGGAGGTCAATGCGGGCGTCACTACATGGCTGACTCCCCCCCCCCCACACACACCCCACCAGGTGAACCCTGAGGGAGATTTGGACTCACGAGAGGAACACCTGACCTTCCCCAGACCTCGACACGGGCGTGGAGACCAGACTTGGCCATACACCTGACCTCAAGGATTCGAGTGGCGGGCGAATGGCAGGGGGATCGAACTTCAAACGAAAGTCAAAGGAATGGCATCGACAGCTTGAGTCAGCTGCTGCAGAACGAACACAGAGAAAGAAAAATATCTGATGCACCTAGACCAACGAAGCAATTTGTGATGACAATCGCAGTCAGCGTGATTGCTGCCCATAGCAATTATGTGAAGCCGCTGTAGGCAGCAATCATACACCGCAGACCACAACCACTATGAGGTTTCTTCGACCTCGCAACGACATTGCATATGACCGAGTGACGTCAGCACCAGTACCTGAGCTGATCAGATCATTACATTGCCGCAGGGCATTCAGGGCGCGTCGCGAGACACACACGCACAGTCCCTGACTGGGAATGTGTCCGCAGGGAGACAGCCTCGACACAACTCCGGGGATGTGTCCGGCGGGAGACCGCCTCGACACAACTCCGGGTAATGTGTCCGGAAGGCCACCTCGACACAACTCCGGGGAATGTGTCCGGGAGGCCACCTCGACACAACTCCGGGGAATGTGTCCGCCGGCGGGAGGCCACCTCGACACAACTCCGGGGAGTGTGTCCGGCGGGAGACCGCCTCGACACGACTCCGGGGAATGTGTCCAGGAGGCCACCTCGACACAACTCCGGGGAATGTGTCCAGGAGGCCACCTCGACACAACTCCGGGGAATGTGTCCGGCGGGAGGCCACCTCGACACAACTCCGGGGAATGTGTCCGGGAGGCCACCTCGACACAACTCCGGGGAATGTGTCCGGCGGGAGGCCACCTCGACACGACTCCGGGGAATGTGTCCGGCGGGAGAACGCCTCGACACAACTCCGGGGAATGTGTCCGGCGGCGGGAGGCCACCTCGACACGACTCCGGGGAATGTGTCCGGCGGGACGTCACCTCGACACGACTCCGCCGCCGGTCGGCTCGGTCGGTGAGCCACATCAGCACATCGGCAGCGTGGCGCGATAGACCCGCGACACGCGCCCCGCCGCGGCCGGTCTGCCGCGTACCTCAGTTCCAGCAGAAACAGCTGTGTCAGCGGCGCACATGCCGGCAGTGGCGCCGGTGGCGGGCGTGGGCGCATACGGAGCGCGGGTGAGCCACATTTGGCACGCGCGGTACAGTGAATAAATGCCTGGAAGAGCGCGAACGAAGACGAGAGACAGAGGAAGGTTGCTACTAATCGCACGGGATGGGACACCACCGACGAAGTGCGGCGTGATCACTTCGTCCCCCCCCCCCACCCTAGGTGTGGGGCACTATACCAGCACTGTTACAGACGCGCCACATTTCGTCCCTCCCCTCCCAGGTGTGGCCACTTTATCAGCACTTACAGACGCGCCACATTTCGTCTCCCCTATAGTGACCCACACCTAGGTGTGGGGCACTATACCAGCACTGTTACAGACGCGCCACATTTCGCCCCTCCCCCCTCCCAGGTGTGGCGCACTTTATCAGCACTGCTACAGACGTGCCACATTCCACCACTCCTCCAAAACAACTCGGATGCCAAATGTGTCGAGAGTGTACCTCGTGACTCCGCAGGCGGTGGTTACATCAGAGGCAGCCTGCGGGGTGTGCCTCCCTCCCCTCCCCTGCCTAAGTACCTCTGACCCGGATGGCGTTAATCATCACGAGCGCAGTTCAAACTACGCACCGAGTGGACTTTTCCGCCGTTCAAAGAGCGGGCTCCCAACACAGCTGGCGGATGCGAAACATCAAACGAACTGTGTCCCAACTTGACCCAAAAAAGAAACACTGCGGCTGGTTCAGTGGCTAAAAATTCAGCATGTTAGTATGGATGCAAAGGAGAAATAGTGTGGAGGAAAAGAAGGAGAAACAGTAGGGAGTGAAAGAAGGAGAATTATACGAAGGGAAAGAGTAAGAGAAACAGCACGGATAGAAAGGAAAATAGTATGGAGGGAAAGGGTTCATGCTGGTTCATGTTCAACTAAGCTGGTTCATGGGCTAGGTCAGGACCAATGGACGTCCATACGTCAGGACATGGGTCACTGCCACTGCCACCTGAGCTGACGCGACTTCCCGTGTCTATCTTTGGTCGCCACCTACGGGAGTATCTACTTGACGTGCCGCCCGTGCCGGACTGATAGACTGCTCGACTTGCTGTTATTTTATATATATATTTTTTTTTTATAGTTTAACTTGTATTCTGTGATTTTGACCCTCTTTTTTTACCTTTTGTGCTGTGTTGTTTTATCTATTTGACGCGATGCCGTAATAGCCACAAGTCAATTGTGGATGACCTCAATAAAGTCTGTCTGTCAGGCCAGGATCAATGGACGCGGCTGTACATGGAGCAGGTCAGGACCAGACGTGACCGTACATGGGTCAGGCCAGGACCAATAGACGCGGCTGTACATGGGTCAGGTCAGGACCAATGGACGCGGCTGTACATGGGGCAGGTCAGGACCAATGGACGCGGCTGTACATGGGGCAGGTCAGGACCAATAGACGCGGCTGTACATGGAGCAGGCCAGGACCAATGGACGCGGCTGTACATGGGGCAGGCCAGGACCAATGGACGCGGCTGTACATGGGGCAGGCCAGGACCAATAGACGCGGCTATACATGGAGCAGGCCAGGACCAATGGACGCGGCTGTACATGTGACTCATTCAACCATAATGACACAGTTTTGAGGCAGACGTTGCTGTCGGGCCTCCGCCATTCCACATAGCTAGAATGTGGAGTGGCCTGCTAAAATAGTGGTTCTTCGTTCGGTGTGAGATGTAGAAAATAGAACAGCATGATGTCTACGTTTACCATGGAAGTACGCCAATTATCCTTTCAGTTATTGTCACTCAATTTTGAGCCACTTGCCACATGTTGAGCCACATGCACTCATAAGTGCGTGTTTTTCGGATGTGTAAGGAACCTAATATGTGGATACATATACTAGCGATAAAGATTACAATGCCATGCTATCAGGAAATGGTATTGTTAGTAGACCACGTTACATATAATTTCTGTACCTACCCTATCCTACGAGATGCTTGTGTATCACAACCCGTAATTGTGAGCACAAACATGATACTTATACACGGAATACTCTTGGAAACGAGTCATGGGGACTTCAGAAGCACAAATCAACAAACACAATGTGGATCCTTATTTGGAAAGGACGTCTATTCAGTGCTTATAAAGTGGTATATACCATCAATTTCACGAACAATTTATCAATCAGCCGATTAGCCATCGCTAGTATTAGTATTCCGCTCGCCATCCTATTGCCGTCATGCACTCTTCCGCCTGGGAGGGTGCTGTACAGTACACATGGCGCTGACCATGGTACCAACACCCCGGGCGTCCGCGGACAGTGACTAGCCGCCACTGCTGGTCTGTCTGATCCCACCCTTCTGATTGGGAGGGTGCTGTACAGTACACATGGCGCTGACCATGGTACCAACATCCCGGGCGTCCGCGGACAGTGACTAGCCGCCACTGCTGGTCTGTCTGATCCCACCCCTCTGATTGGGAGGGTGCTGTACAGTACACATGGCGCTGACCAGGGTACCAACACCCCGGGCGTCCGGGGACAGTGACTAGCCGCCACTGCCGGTCTGTCTGATCCCACCCTCTGATTGGGAGGGTGCTGTACGGTACACATGGCGCACCAGCCACACCCTTCCCATGCACACATGGCCGACCAGCCCCCTCTGGCTGTCTGATCCCACCCTCTGATTGGGAGGGTGCTGTACAGTACACATGGCGCTGACCAGGGTACCAACACCCCGGGCGTCCGCGGACAGTGACTAGCCCCCCATGCCCCCTACCAAACCCCGGCGTCCGCCATGCCGGTCTGTCTGATCCCACCCTTCTGATTGGGAGGGTGCTGTACAGTACATGGCGCTGACCATGGTACCAACATCCGGCGCCGCCGCTGCTGGTCTGTCTGATCCCACCCTTCTGATTGGGAGGGTGCTGTACAGCGCGGACAGTGGCCGGCCGCCGCCGCTGCTCGTCCGTCTGATCTCCTGTGGTGAGATAATACCCGGCCCGCAGGCCGACACATCGCGTGCCAGCTGCCACCCTTTGCCGTCTGAGACGGCCGGGAAGCAGCGGGACTTCCCTGGCGACTTTAACTGGTCGCCGTTGATCAACGATCGAAAAACAAGAAAACATCAGGCTATGATCTGCGAATGGTTGAAAATGTGAGCGGACACTATGTTCGGGTATTGGGCTCAATAAGAAAAGATTGGCGCAATGTTCAGCTTCCATGTCCTCCAACGTTTTTCAGTTTTTAATAATACAGGTGTGTTCTGCCAGAGATGAATACACATATGAAATGGGTCAAAATGTTCATCTTGTATATCACTAGCGTGGGCAATGGGTATTTCAAGGTTGAGAAACGCATTATATGATTTCCTACAGTGCTTTTCAGTTGCTAACAAATAGATTTGTCGTGAGTTATTTAACTAAAGCACAATGCTCGGCTGTTCCTGGCACGCCAAATACGTCTGGTATGCGAAACAGCTAATTCAACTCGATGACAGCCGAGAGTTGTATTGTGATATCACATTATTAAAAGCGTTTCTCAGTGGTTGAACTCATCATCTGATGAAAACTTGTCACCCGATGGCTCCAAAGTTAAAACGCCACACATACAAATTTCTTGAAGTTAACGGGTATCGTACTTGGCGTTGTTTGTCAAGTAAACATTCAAATTTCAGCGAAAGGATGCCAACATCAGACGTGACGTCACACAGGCACCGAACGCGCCGATGACGAGCCGTGACGGCGGTATCAGCGCCGGCGGCTCGACATGTGTCACGTGGCATATGCCGCCTCACATGGCATTTGACGTCACCCCTCTACACATCAAGGCATAGAGGGGTGACGGGCACATTACACATCACCGCCATCTGCACAGCAAGGCGAGCGGCATCGCGGCGTGACCATCAGAGCAGTGACCTGCGCCGACCGCTGACCTTCGCCGCCAGCTGACGTACCGCGACAACAGTGATGGACACCTTTCGCCGTCGCACGAGCACGCCCTTCTGCTCCAGGTGGCCCATGTCGGCTCCAGCAGTTGAGTACTCAAACGACCCCACGTCGCCGACGGAAGACGCGCGACGCCGTCAGCGACTAGCACGTTCCGGCTCCAGGTGCACTGCTCGGCGTAGACAGTCGCCGCCGACAGCCGCCAAGACAGGTACCGCGCCGGTCACGGTCACGGTCACACCGGTCACGGAGCGGGGTCGCCGGGTCACTCACACCCGGGCGAGCCGCCGCCGGTGTCCGGCCCGCGGGCGTCGGCACCACTACTGGTCCTCGCCCCGCGTCCACCTCGTGGGTCAGGAGCTCAGGGCGTGGCTAAAATAAGCCACGCCAGCCGGCGTCGCTCGGCAACAAGCACGGCCGCCGAGACGACGCCGGCGCAGCACGCCCTCGGAGGACAGAGGACGAGGTGCGGCCGTCATGAGCACGCCCTCAGAGGGCGAGGTGTGGCCGCCATGAGCACGCCGGCCAGCCCCTCAGAGGACAGAGGGCGAGGTGCGGCCGCCACGAGCACGCCCTCAGAGGGCAGAGGGCGAGGTGCGGCCGCCACGAGCACGCCCCCAGAGGGCGAGGTATAGCCGCCATGAGCACGCCGGCGCAGCCCACCCTCAGAGGGCAGAGGGCGAGGTGCGGCCGCCACGAGCACGCCCTCAGAGGACAGAGGGCGAGGTGCGGCAGCCACGAGCACGCCCTCAGAGGACAGAGGGCGAGCCGCCATGAGCACGCCGGCGCAGCCCCCTCAGAGGGCAGAGGGCGAGGTGCGGCCGCCACGAGCACGCCCTCAGAGGACAGAGGGCGAGGTGTGGCCGCCACGAGCACGCCCTCAGAGGACAGAGGGCGAGGTGTGGCCGCCACGAGCACGCCCTCAGAGGACAGAGGGCGAGGTGTGGCCGCCACGAGCACGCCCTCAGAGGACAGAGGGCGGGCGGCAGCCAAGCACGCCTCAGAGGACAGAGGGCGAGGTGCGGCCGCCACGAGCACGCCCTCAGAGGACAGAGGGCGAGGTGCGGCCGCCATGAGCACGCCCTCAGAAGGACAGAGGGCGAGGTGCGGCCGCCATGAGCACGCCCTCAGAGGACAGAGGGCGAGGTGCGGCAGCCATGAGCACGCCCTCAAGAGGACAGAGGGCGAGGTGCGGCCGCCACGAGCACGCCCTCAGAGGACAGAGGGCGAGGTGCGGCAGCCACGAGCACGCCCTCAGAGGACAGAGGGCGAGGTGCGGCAGCCATGAGCACGCCGGCGCAGCCTACCCCCAGGGGGCGAGGCAGAACCGCCGTCGGTGCCAAAGTCAGCGGTCGGTGCCAAAGTCAGCGCGCCTCCGGCGCCGTCTGACCTCATACGTCACCGGGTCGCCACACGCCGGTTGGCTCGCAGGTGTTCTCGTCGTCGCGGATCCACGTCGGCCCCGCACGTGGCGAGCAAATGAGTGCGAAGAGCACGCGGTGCGTTTGGCTCCGCGAAGCAGGGCTCACTTGGTGGTGGGTTCTCGTGAACCGGTGATCCAATAGCTGGGGAAGCCAAGGTTCCACGTGCAGCGATACAGTGCCAAGGTCCACAGCGGATTTCCCACGTTGCTGAAAATCCGCCACGGGTAGCCACGTACACTCGATGCTGGGCATTGTTTCCTCATGGTGTTGAACATCACACACCTCGCGACGCCCTCGGCCACACGTTGTAAATGGGACAGATCGCACAGAATCCGAAGCAGGACTGCCGACCATCCGTTCCAGGCGGGGTCTCACGCCCCGGGAATCTCGTGTTGGAGAACCAGGAGCGTTCAACACCGCACCTGACGACGCCGTCTGAGGAAGGCGTGGGCATCAACTGCAGGTCCCCAGGGACCGCCGACGGCACCGGCGGGCGGCTAACATCACCGACGGACGGCTAACATCACGGAAGGACGGCTAACATCACCGACGGACGGCTAACATCACCGACGGGCGGCTAACATCACGGAAGGACGGCTAACATCACGGAAGGACGGCTAACATCACCGACGGGCGGCTAACATCACGGAAGGACGGCTAACATCACGGAAGGACGGCTAACATCACCGACGGACGGCTAACATCACCGACGGGCGGCTAACATCACCGACGGGCGGCTAACATCACGGAAGGACGGCTAACATCACGGAAGGACGGCTAACATCACCGACGGGCAGCTAACATCACGGAAGGACGGCTAACATCACCGACGGGCGGCTAACATCACCGACGGGCGGCTAACAGCACGACGGGCAGCTAACATCACGAGGGCGGCTAACATCACCGACGGGCGGCTAACATCACCGACGGGCGGCTAACATCACCGACGGACGGCTAACATCACACGGACGGCTAACATCACGAGGGCGGCTAACATCACGGAAGGACGGCTAACATCACCGACGGGCGGCTAACATCACGGAAGGACGGCTAACATCACGGAAGGACGGCTAACATCACGACGACGGCTAACATCACGAGGACGGCTAACATCACCGACGGGCGGCTAACATCACGGAAGGCGCTAACATCACCGACGGGCGGCTAACATCACCGACGGGCAGCTAACATCACGGAAGGACGGCTAACATCACCGACGGGCAGCTAACATCACCGACGGGCAGCTAACATCACCGACGGGCGGCTAACATCACCGACGGGCAGCTAACAGCACCAATGAATGGCTAGCAGCTTACGACGACTAGCACATCGTTGGTACTGACAATTCAGATGCGACTGCATTAAAAATGTGCGTGCACAATGAACCGTCGGAGCGTAAAATTGATTTTCAGATGGAGCACCGGTGAGCACCGGTGACGGTGAGTGCATACGAGGGTACCACGGGGTCACTACCACAGTAGTGACCCCGTGGTAACTACTGTGGCGACGGGGAATGGGTAGCCAATGACCTGGCCACGGGCTGAACTGCAGCACTCGCTTGACCGGGGACTGGACCGGAATGACAGCTGGTATTGACTGGAGTGACAAGGATCTGGCTATCGATGACATCCGCTCATGGGGTGGGTGGGGTGGGGCGGGGAGGGTACGTCATGTCGCTCACGATGGGATAAAACAAATATTGAAGCTGACACGAGGCTGGCTTCACACCAGCTGCACTCAATCATGGTGCTGAACAGTTGGCCGCTGCTCAATTTGACGAGGTGTGCGTGGCTGACGGCACATATTGTACCAATCTCGCGTGACGCTCACTGGGAAGCTGACAAGCTTATGACTATTAGTAGACGTCTGTGGCGTAAGTTGATGAAGCGAGCCGGGCACAAATAATCCAAAGCAACAAAATGCACGAAATTATCTCAGCTACAGACACCGAAAGTAAATAACGAGTGCCCGGAACATCGGACCAGGCGGCCAAAAACAGCATGGCGGGCAGCCGCCGAGGCACCACCGCACCAGTGTCACGGGAGTCAGACAAGTTCAGCTCGACAGACAGCGCCAAAGTACGCTTAATATGTTGGCTGACTAACGTGCCGGGCGACGGTGGCGGCGTGTCACGCTCGATTCCGCCGGCCGCCCGCCAACACTGACTCACACCGAGAGACGTGACGCCGGCAGCCGACCCGCTGACAGGACACCTTGCGTGCTGGAGCTCTGGCCAACGGCGGGGGGCATTGCGATATCGTCACCGCCGATAAACCGACGCTCACCATTCCGGCATCGGCGTGATCCAACTCAAATCGAGCGCTTTCTGGAAATCGCCACGGTGTCGTGAACTGAACAAATATTATTACAAGCACTCACGCGTCAAACGGAGAATTCTGCCAATCGCATCCGTTCTGGGAATCGCAGCTGAACCGCGGTGTATAGCGTAACCAAACAAATCGGCGTCTCTTGGAGCGCCGCATCGCATCGGGTCTGCGTGTGAGTGCGGGTGGAGAGAGGATATGCGGTCAACAGACCCGATGCCAAGACGAGACTTGGCCCGCACGGCACTGGGTCGCGAGTCCCGGGGTCGCGCGCTCGCGTCGCTCTCGCTTCTGGTTTGGGTCCACGTTTGGACACAGGGGTGCCCATGGGACTCCTGCCGGATCCGGCAGGAGTCCCAGTACCTGGCTTGAACGGCAGCAGGCTCGGGTTCGACCATGGCCCAGTGCGCCCAGCACCACTTAGTCACTGACACTAACGAAACACGGTGGGAAGGGACGATTGGCTCAATTGGCTGTGTGGGGCGGCAGCCGATTGAAACTAATTCGACAAAAACCACCGCGTACTAGTCCACATATCGCGTACTAGCCCTCATGTCACGTACCAGTCCTCAAATTGCGTAATAGTCCTCATATCACATACTAGTCCTCAAATTGAATACTAGTCCTCAAATTGAATACTAGTCCTCATATCGCGCACTAGTCCTCATGTCGCGTACTAGCCACATCGCGTACCAGTCACATCGCGTACTAGTCCTCATATAGCATACTAGTCCTCATATCGCATGCTATTCCTCATATCGCATGCTATTCCTCATATCGCGTACTAGACCGCATACCGTGCACTAGTCCTCATATCGCATACTAGTCCTCACATCGCGTGCTAGTCCTCACATCGCATACTAGTCCTCATATCGCGTACTAGTCCTCATATCGCATACTAGTCCTCATATCGCGTACTAGTTCTCATATCGCATACTAGTCCTCATATCGCGTACTAGTCCTCATATCGCGTACTAGTTCTCATATCGCGTACTAGTTCTCATATCGCGTAACACGGATCCCCCTGCGGTGCGAGCCATGCAAAAACATGTCACAGCGATCGGGTGTTGCCCGGAAGGCGGCGCCCGCTGATGTGAGACCGGTCAAACTGAGGACCGACCTGTCACGGGCCGCCATGTCACCCACACACCGTGGGGACCGAGCTGTCACTGTCAGTCATGTCACTCACACACGGTGGTGAGGAACCACCTATCACTGTCAGTCATGTCACCCACACACTGTGGTGAGGACCGAGCTGTCACTGTCAGTCATGTCACCCACACACCGTGGGGACCGAGCTGTCACGGGCCGTCATGTCACCCACACACGGTGGTGAGGACCCACCTATCACTGTCAGTCATGTCACCCACACACGGTGATGACCCACATGTCACGGGCCGTCATGTCACCCACACACGGTGAGGACCGAGCTGTCACGGGCCGTCATGTCACCCACACACGGTGGTGAGGACCCACCTGTCACTGTCAGTCATGTCACCCACACACGGTGGTGAGGACCCACCTATCACTGTCAGTCATGTCACTCACACACGGTGAGGACCCACCTGTCACGGCGTCATTCACCCACGTGAGGAGGCTTCCGTATTCACCACACGGTAGGACTTACCGTCATGTCACCCACACACGGTGTAGGACAGCTGTCACGGCATGACCCACAGCTCACGGGCCGTCATGTCACCCACACACGGTGGTGAGGACGGAGCTGTCACGGGCCGTCATGTCACCCACACACGGTGGTGAGGACGGAGCTGTCACGGGACCGTCATGTAACCGACGTAAGCGGGCAGAGCGTTACACCGACCGGACCTCAGCAGTCCGACTCACGCGCACGGACGGGCGGGGCGGCCTTTTCACCAGGCGTCGAAAGGTTAGCCTGGCAGCCGGTCGATGTATTGATGAAATGGTTGTTAAATGTTACGACTTAATGGAACGCCAATTGTACCAAGTGCTTATTGCGCCCACGCTGAGATTGCTTACTGCTGGTATTATTGCTTATCATCAATGTGGCAAAGCTTGTAATTACCAGCTTGCTAAATTGTTAATTCGTTTGACTTAGAGCAGCGACAGATCTGTGTCTGAGATCACGTAGGCACTGGAAGCAAAGTTTTTCTTCTAATTTTGGTAGGTTTATCCGATCGAGCATCGAAAATGAAGGATCATAAGAGGTGCATCACCGCGGAACATGATCGAGGGATAGAACATGTCAAGTATTCTGGACAGAGAATTTGACAAAATCAAGCCAAGTTCAAAAACGAGATGGAGAACATGGCTAAAAAGCCGAAAAGACAAAATACGGTAAAGTTTTATCGGTTCCAAGCATATCAGTATTTTGGCGTGACAGCTTGACAACAGGTGACTGACGCGGGACTACCATCATCAAATTGTCAATGGGTGCAATGAAGAAACAGTGAGGAAAGCCGCAACCTCTTGGCAACCCCACATACGCCACGAAGACCTCCAACTTCCTCGCGACATGACCTGAACAGGTCAAAAGTCTAGCTTGTTCGCGTACCCTTTACGCTGAACATCCATCCTTCCATTTATTCGCTGCACTTTCCAGCGCAGCGAAATAGATGGTAACGAACACAACACCAACCGGCAGTGACTCATCAAAACAGGTGCGAGCACGAGGTCGGCACCGCCGCCAGATGTATCGCGTGCACCCAGCGCCGGCCCTGGTCGGGGGTAACAAACACCGTGCCGTCCCGGGCTCCCTCGCGCCGCCACCGCCACCACTGCCGCCGCTGGCCAGCGAAGCAGACACCGACCGGGTCGAGCCGCGACGGAGCGACGCCGTGTCGTCTGAGCGATGGACGAAGTTACAATCTGGGGTCTGCCTCGCCACGACTAAGTCAGATGCAGGGGAGGGACGGCGGCGGCACAGGGTGTACGTGCTCCCATGGGAAAGTGGCGCCACTCCGACCCGGAAAGGCCCCCTTATTCAGTTCTGACCGGCGATTTTGCCGTTTCAACTGACAGCTAATGTCTCAATGTCTCAACTGGGGCCGGACTAACGTCTTAATGTCTCAGACGAGATCGGAAATACTGGGCGCTCCTGGTCGAACGCTCCGGAAAACAGAAGTAGTCTCCATAGTCCATTCCTGCACGTCATGCACGGCTGGGCGCTACATGACCAATATAGTCGATGCGCCCTAAAGCCCTAATAACTAACTCCTGCACGTGACCACCCGACCGGCCTGCTCGCTCACGTGGCAGGGAGCCGTGCGGCCACCGGTCAAGGTCGTCCGGTCGGCCTTGCCAGCTTCGCAAAAGAAGGGCGTAAATGTCTGCTCGCCACCTCCGGACAGGGAGCCTAAACAGCCGGGTATTTCCAACGCTGGACTATCAACCATGCCTCTGACGTCTCAACTGGGGCCTTGCAACGGCGTGCAGCGACGCGAATCCTGGCTCGTCAGTGCAGGAAAACCACTGCTGACCAGCGCCCCGTACACTGCGATGCGGAACCCAACCTGTCCAGCAAACGACATACGCAATTTACGTTGACTACCATCCAGGCGGCACGTCACCACAATGCCGTATGCAAAACTACTGGAGCTCGTGCCCGGCTGAGAGTGGATTTGTTTTGTTTGTTGTGTGGTTCATGACGCACTTTATGCACATTCACGGCTAATGGCGCCGCCCACACAGCTTCGCCGGTGGACCGCGGGATTGGGAAATGTCCCGAGCGACGCTAGTGTCGAACCCTGGACCTTTGGCACTCAGACCCCAACACCGTAACCACTCGGCCATCCCCGGCCGAGAGTGGAGCGCGGCACCCATCGGAGGCGACGCTGCAACCCAGCCTCTCGGCGAGCCGCACCGGCCGCCGCCGGACACGTACTGTGAGGCGACCCAGCGGACTGGCGGTGCTGACCCGACCCGACCCGGCCGGGTCACCGCGGTACCGGCTGTTGGTGAGCTGGCTCAACTGGCGTCGGGTCGCGCCGGAATTGGCCATCGCCGTCCAGTCTTGCCACGTCCACTGCGGCACCATCGCGGCCGGCACGCACTCGCACGCACTCGCTTGTTCGGCTACCGCACGGCGGTCCTCCGAGTCGACACTAGCACGTCCCAGCGATCGTCAGCCGCCGCACCACTCCAGAGGTCGCTCGGCGCTCCTCGCCCGACCGCCGAGCCGTCTCGGGAGCACTTCTGATCACAGCGCCGCGGAGGTGATCCGCAGCCGCCGACCGCCGTGCTTACCCTCCAGTAACCGCCGGCCGCACCACCGTGGTCGTCAGCCGCCGTCCACCGCCTCGCGCTCGTCCGCGCACTCGTCTCACGGTGCGGCTCGCTCACGACTCGGCTCGTGCACGCTGGCCCCGTGCTGCGCGCGCTCGCGCTCGCCGCCGAGGCGCTGCGGGCCGCGCCACTATCGCCACAATCTGGCCGGGCCGGCCGTGTGTCGCCCGGCCCGCGGATCGGCGCCGGCCGGCCGGCCGACCGCGGGCGATTCTTCGCCGCGCCAGCGGTGCACAGTGCGCAAACGCCGGCCGCCCGTGGCCAGAACAGCATGCATGCCACGATGGCAGAACCCGTCTGCTCGAGTCTGTCGCTTTTAACCGTGCGTCAGATGATTGACATCGATGATGTGCGTGTGTAACTGGTGTGTAACCCAAGGTGCCGCAACTGTACAAAGACGTGGAAACCATGGCACGGATTGCTTTCATCCTCTAAATTCTACGGGCGTTACTATGTGCGATATATCTGCGCTTACGCTACGAGTTACATCTACAGCTGCGGTGAACGTCATGCACAACACTACTACATCGGACAACCTGCAATGTGATCTTTTAGAAACTTGAAACTCCCCCTTCACCCACCCCCACCGTCACCGTCACTCCGTAACGTCGTCTATTTCTCGAAACGCGTCTGGGCGCCTCCTGCGTGAAGGTTGATAAGCTCGACACCGAGAATAATCGCCGCTCAATAGACAGACTAGTCCCACCAATATCCGGGTCGTGACAAGCCGTACTTACCCAGCCTCACGCTCCTCATGTTCAATTCGCGAAGTTTCGCTACCGACTCCGCGAAGAGTCCGAGAAAATAGGTGGATTTGGAACGCGGCACAACCTAATGGTTGGAAATGAAGCTTCTACATTTGCTCCCTGTCACGCGGCAATTACAGCCAGTTACAACCCACAAAGCTTTGTCAGCCGAGGCGGGATTCCTCTTTTCAATATGCCGATGGTTGTAACAATAGTTAGACACCATTGAAATCATTAGAACTAAGATGCCGTTTTGTCCTGCTTCAGCATATTCGCCTCACCGCACATAGCTAACGTACATAACAAAGATGCCTTCTTCACAGAAGTCGCGTCTTTTGCTTTAAAGTAGGCTGTTTTATTCGCTTTTACTTTTCTACTTCAATATTCCAATGCTGATTTTATCACCCGTGATAATTTAATGCCCATATTAAATCATCACTAATATGCTGATCACTAAAAATCGCATCACAGTAAAAGCCCAAATATAATTATGAGCTCCTAGGCGCCGCCCCAATAGGAGACAACAATTCATGGTATTCCGTTTGGCACGTTGTGCACACAGGTCCGGGATGTACTCACCAGCCGAAAATCGTATATTTACTGCAGACTGGTCCGAAGTCTGCCGCAAAATAGCTCACAGCTCTTCCCTTTAGTAGCGCTTTGGTACTATCATCGGGCTCTCATTCAGAGTATCATACGTCCAGGTTCATTGGCATAATGTCTAATAGTCGTATCTAAAAATGTCAACGCAAGATAAGAAGCACCGTGTTTTAATCAAAGCCATACACACTATTACGCATTAATTTCAGCGCTTATACTGGCTTCCCGCGTACATTGCAAGCAGGACTGCAATAGAGTTCTGTTTGGAAAACCCGGGCACTCGCCACGACCTCCAACAGCTGCCCCACTCGCTGTGCGTCACGTGCACCATCGGTTCTGCACGACGTACCTGTACAGTCGACACAGACCACATGCGTCGCGCAGGGCAGGTGAAATAGCTACATCTGGCTCACTTTAGCCGGGACAGCGAACTCTCACGGGTCGTCACTTGGCTGACAGCATCCCTACACGACAACCACTGGGTCAGCACCACCAGTCAGAAGAGGTCGCTGAGGGTTCCCCTGCGGCAGCAGCAGGACTTCACACGACAACCACTGGGTCAGCACTACCTGTCGAATGAAATACCTACATGAGAGGCTATTGTGTGACAAGTCCAATCATCATAAATAAATGCCTTAAAGATAATCTAGGTATGCTTACAAATAGCGGCTACCAGGCTATGCAACGAGCTTCATCTTCATTCCACAAAATACTAGCTCAGGAAACCACAACACAATATACTAGCTCCACACAGGAAACCACACAGGAAACCACAATATACTAGCTCAGCCAGTGTTGGAGAGGACAAGGTTCAAGGTTGGACTTGTGCTTCGTAATCCTGGATGTGGAGGGGACACTCCTTGGATAATCGAACATGGAGAGGACATTCCTCGTCAAGGCTGCAACATCAGAATCTCAGCTTGCACATCCCAGTGAATCTCGAGTTTTTTTTCCACAGAGCAGTTTATTGACAAACAGCACCATCCGACCTCCAAATTAGGAAAATGAGAGTATAATTTTCTGCAGAAAATTATATTCTCCGGATGCCGAAAAGGCAGAAACAGCCTATTTTTCCAACCCTGGCCCAGATTCCTGTGGACCCTCCAAAATCCACCAAAATAAATCCACCATATGTGTTATGTGATGAACACGGTTGAAAAGTGTCATTGCCCTGAATGCATGTCATCTAGAATAGCATCGTTTCCGGAAAAGTGAACTCTTTTTTTGGGTAAAAGTTCAAAGAAGCTGATTGACGATGACAGCAAATGTAGCTTCTTCATTGATAGGAACTTCGAACTCATTGCAAAGCAAACAACAGGAGTGTTTAATGCCAGAAGCAAACAAAATGCAATCATCCAATTTGAAGTGCCGGAAAATGAAATCTCAAAATCCAGGATCCAAAAGCATGAAGTCAACCCTGGCGATGAATGCCACACGTGACGTCATTGGGGCACTCAATCTCCCCTCCACACCACCGCCACGGAAAGGTGGTGCCTCGTCGGGGGAGGGAAAACCCGAGTCCGCGCCGAGTCCAGCAGAGCGAAAAGCGCGTATGACCGCCAGGGCGAAATCAGCAGCAATACGAAGCAGCGGGAGCCTCCATCCACATCATGTCCCGAACGCACCCGCCGTCAGCTGGCTGATCGGCTGCCACTACCTGCCTGATGACGTCCCACACACTGAACGCCAACTCATTCCAGCGCGCATGGGCGCCGAATGACCTAGCAGCCGGCGCGCCCTCCAGCCCAAATAATCAATCAATCATTCCAGCGCGCGTGCAAACCCGAGCCGCACGTGCGCCGCCCACTCGGGGGACTCGACCGCCGACACCATCTCTGCAGGCGCGAGGTACCGTTCTTGGGCGTGCGCGCGGTGTAATTACGGCTGTTGCGCCACGTCGACGGCCGGCGGGTGGACCAGTTTCGCCGGAGTCCGGGTCCGGCGACCCGACACGCCGATGGTTGCGCAACTGGTTCTCGTGCCGATGTCGTGATCGCCAGGCAAACGGATGCCGACGCCGTTTGCCCGGTTCTCTTCGGCCGCCCACAGCACAGGAGCCCGGCCAACTGCCATCTGGTGCGTTCTGCGACGGATCGACCGATGCACCTCACCCCATACATTTTTATCGAGACCAACATGTGCTCGCAGGATAGTCTTTGGCTCTGAACACGGCTGCACAAATTTCAGCCAAATTCGTCCAAGTATCAACTGAAACATTCGTGGAATAAAATATCGGTATTTCCTGCATTTGACCTCGTGACTTAGTGATCTCGCGACATCTCATGACCCCCAGCCCATTGAAATGGACACATTTGACAGCGGAAAAGTGGGCACGATTTCGCTGACAAAACAAAAATAAAAAATATGTTGTTATAAATATCCGATACAGCTGTCCACTGTACATTATTTTTTTTTTGCGATTGTACGTTTTCCGAGTAGGACGGACTTCGTGTAAGCTTTCTTCCATTGGAAAGCTACATTAGCTGGCACATTGCCATATATACAACTATTTGAAACACGATTTTCTAAGTAAAACGCTCGGACCTTATTAATGTAGACCTTATAAATTCTGTTAAAAACCATCTCGAATTTCAAGGTCACTATTTACCGATAGGTCACTCACGGGATTATTTACGCGCAGCGACGCAATTGTACTTCGGCACAACTAATATGTACTGAATAACATCAAACATGGAAACAATGCAACCCGTCCCTGTTAAATCAGGTTCCATTACCTAAATATTGCATCTGTCGCGGTAGGTAGGTACCTATGACAAACATGAGGATCACTTTGTGTCAGCAATCAAGGGTAAGACAGGTTTATCATGTTGTGCTTGAGAAAAAGCATTGCGTCTCTGTGGACTGCTAATGGCTATGTGTTAAGGGTAAATAAAAGCCGGTGTTTGTCTCGCGTATGTCTTCCCTCCGACCCCATCTGTGCTTCGTACATATATCCGTACCCACATCCGTACATAGCTCAATACTCTCCAGCCTGGTGGCGGTTCCGAGGGAGATAAAGGCGCCGGCGTTGATGCCGGCGAACAACAGATGGGGTTGACATCGGGAAGGAAATGTTGACAGGCTTGGCGGAGCCACATCAGTGTATGAATATGTTTTCGGAAACACCTGGTGGAAAGAGGAAGTGGCGATTTTTTTTTCGACGTACATAAACGTGATAAATGTTGATATTGCATCACGGATGTATATCCTTTAATCATTTTTAGTCTGAAAGATGCATAATATGCGACACATTCTCTTCATTATCGACGATATATATATATATATATATATATATATATATATATATATATATATATATATATATATATATATATATATATATATCGCCAAAGATACCCTCGTCATGTGACCTCAAAATACTGCTGCAGGCTATAACTCCGAAACCGTTGGTCGGATGGAGCTAAAACTTGTGCAGGCGTGTCCGGAGCACAAGACTGCCCTGTGCACCAATTTTGGTTCAAATGCAAATTTAGTGGGTGTAAAATGTGAAAATGTTTTGGTCGATCTGACGTGGAACGCACTATCTGCAGCAGAGCATTCTGACTGAGCTCTCCGTGTGACGAGGCGGGCTGGGCACTCCCTGGGATCCCTGGGGCTGGACATTCCGTGGGATGGGGCACTCCCTGGGACGGGGCGGGCTGGGCACTCCGTGGGATGGGGCGGGCTGGGCACTCCCTGGGACGGGGCGGGCTGGGCACTCCGTGGGATGGGGCGGGCTGGGCACTCCATGGGATGAGGCACTCCCTGGGACGGGTTAGCTGGACACTCCCTGGGACGGGGAGGGCTTGGCACTCCCTGGTATGGGGCGGGCTGCACACTCCGTGGAACGGGGCGGGCTGGGCACTCCCTGGGACGGGGCGGACTGGGCACTCCGTGAGACGGGGCACTCCGTGGGGTGGGGCTGGCTGGACACTACGTGGAATGGGACGGACTCCAGGCGATGGCGGTTAGTTGGTTGCTGGTTTCACGACACGTCGACTGTTTATGCCACGTAGCGTCGCTAATCTCTTCGCCGATTGGCTGCGAGGGAAGGGTAGCGGCAGGTGGGACTCGAACCTACAGGCTTTCGGCTGGAACACGGACACCTTACTCATAGAGGCTCCAGGCGAGTTTGAGGGTGGGTGTGGTGGGACGGGGTTTGCTACTGTGTATGGTGTGGTGGGGTACCTAGTTGGATAGTCGACTTGAGCACCGTGTGGGGCGGGGTACCCGTGGTACGCGGGAGTAAGGTGGATTGGTAAGCAACATAAAATCCATAGGAGTGCGCCGCCATAGATTTTGGGTACGTGGATGGGATAGCGGATTTTAGATTGGTCGACTTCTTCCACGTCACCTCATAGGAATAATGTAAAATCGCATGAAGCTCCCAGGCCCTCGTTGTGGCGACACAGACGGTTAAGCCCACTACGTAGAGTTAGTAGACTCGTGAGAAAAGTGCAGGTGAATGAGAGAAAAGTGCGGTGGATGAGGCGCGTCCGTTGATGACTGCGATATCACTGTCTGAACCAACTACTCCGCGGCAACGAAGAATAGTTTGACCGGCGTGTCCAGTCGTGACCGGTGGTCATGCCTGGGGCCACCCCTCAGATGACATGCTATAGGAAACCGTGAAGATAGCACAGTTGCCAATGTAAAAGAAAGAGCGAACGCCTTTACGCTTCGCTGCGAGCGCGATATTCCCTATTTTTATTCCTGTTTTCACCTCGTGGACAACCTACGCTGGGAGCTCTCGCCACGGCGAATTCCTCTGTGTCGCAGGGACGCGACGCTCAGTGGAGTAATGCGGGGTATATTGCGACAAATGGCCGTGACCACGAGCAGGAAATCGCTCCTTACGCCCTGCAACGCGAGGGCTGATCACAATACGACGCGGAACGACTGCGTATCATATGGCGACTGCGTCACAATATGCCGCGGAAGTTGATTACTACTGCGTCACAATATGACGTGGGAGCTGATCATCACCGCGGCATAATATGGCGCAGGAGCTGATCAATACTGCGTCACAATATGACGTGGGAGATGATCATAACTGCGGCATAATATGGCGCAGGAGCTGATCAATACTGCGTCACGATATGACGTGGGAGCTGATCACTACTGCGGCATAATATGGTGCAGGAAACGATCACTACTGCGTCACAATATAGCGCAGGAAATGATCACCACTGCGCCACATTATGGTAACTTGGTGGGCTCCAGCGGCGTAAGCGAGATAAATTGGCACAGTACAATGCCAACAATACAACGATCACATCCGGTAATTGTAAATTAAGGCTCACGTTAGCATACTATTGTCTCCACTGAAAGGAGCATGCGGCATTACTTCACACAAAACCCAATGTGGAGAATGATGAAGCTGACGATGTGACGGGGGTCAATAGACTACACAATGCATCTAGCGTAATGTATGAAGAACATCGAATTATGTTGCAACGCATTCAATTTCCAAGTCCCATAGCGTCGCCGACCTCTCATGCCAATTGGCCGCGGGTGAAATCGGTAATCTAGCCGGTTGCGGGATTCGAACACACGATCCTACGATTACGGGCCTAACACCCTACCGAATGAGCCACCGAGCCACAAGCGGACTGAGATGACGTAGCGCCAGGGATGTCACAGGGGAGACAGCGTCATGCAAAGTTGTTTTGTCTTTCTCTCCTACTTCGCCAGCCATGAAACTGGCCGATCTGTCTGAAATGTGCATCACCGCAGCGGAATCAGCGCAACAGCAACGCAATCCAGCTTATCGACAAATGAATACGCTACTCACATGGAGATACGCGTTCTTGTTGTACATGCAAAAAAACGAAACAGCAGAAATCGCAGGGACAGTGAAAGCAGAGGCAACGAGAGACACGCAAGGGACAAGGATGTTAGTAGACAGCAGGAGAATGAAACGTGATGGAGATCCACTCTCCATGAATTCAAAGAGCCATAAGCTCCATGAATCAAATGGAAATTGCACTGACCACTGAACGAATTGTTACAGCTAAGCAAAAAACGTGGAAGTGTTATCTTGTATATTAGCGTACCCAGGGGCGAATCCAGGAATCGTAATTGCGGGGGATGTCGGGATTGATGTCACTGCGAAAGTATCTGGAAGGTTGCCTTTGTTTTCCGGAGCGCCCGAGAGGCCTTCCACAGAGGGAGCACACATTCCATGGGCGCAGATGCCTGCAGTGCCACCCCTCCCCTCTCTTGTGCCGGCCCCTAAGCGTACTAAAATAAGGGTCTTCTTTCCTCCCGTATCGCGCATTTGGTGGGGATCGGCGATTTCTGTTTTCACTTCGAATGCCTGCGGCTAAATCGAATGAGATGGAACAGGAATATAAATATGCTTCCCTGAATTTATCAAGACCCCGGCCGTTTCATTTCAATTTAGCATGGCTGCATCGCAACCTTTTGATTAAAAAAAGCGGTGGAACAACTGCTGGATTCTTCGTGTACAAGTTGATCACGTCATGGCCTGTCGGCACCTTTATCTAAAATTTAAAATTTGCAATTTGTCTAACGTTGCGACGCGATGCCACGGGGATACGAACATCCAAAAATGTGTATGGGCAAGAGACGGGTCACTCTTTCCATGAGACACGGAAGGGGTCAAAGTTCCCTGGAAGTGGTGGTGGTGGTGGTGGGTGGGTGGGGGGATTACTCACCTATGAATCATATCATTTGGTCAACGTCGACTGTTTTCCACTTACCACTGGTTCCATGCGACCAGGCATTCACCAGTTCTGATTGCGAATGCGATTTTCAGAAAGCGAATCAAATGACACCGCATTCGATCCAGGAACTTCTCCAAACTTGCCAGGATATTCGACGCACTCTAAAGCTTTCCACCGACTCTTTCACCTCCCGACCGACACCACGCCACGCCACCGAACGCCAAAGCGAAAACCACACAGCACGCGCGCGCTTATCCTTCACTGGCACTCGCGTTAAGCAGACGCACGAGATCGACCGGCCGCGGTGAACGGCTGCGGTCGAGAGCCGGCCAGCGGCACGACCGGGGTCGCCACGCGACGCAGCACCACCTTCGATAAACATTAAACAAACCAGCCCGTGTCAGCCGCCGCCACACAGCTCATCCCTCCACATGCCAGTCTCGACTGCCTGCGGCTGGCCAGAAGTGCCAGCTGCCATCCACCTGACCGCAGCGCCGGCTCTCGGCCCTGATATTCAGTAGTGTCGAGACCTATTGGATAGTTCGTCTCAAACTGCAGCCAAGTGTCAGCCATCATCCTCCCAAACTTTGGACAATGATATATGGCGCTTCAAGGAAAGAAGCACACTAAAAATATGCACTGTCAAAAACGTGATGGAACATAACTGAAGATATAAGAAGCAACAATACTGATAGTCGATGAAGCTCACATGGCTACAAAATGTTGGATCGAAAAGGTTATGCTGGTACCTTGTTCGTGATCGATAGCACGATTGGCAGACCTGACTTTGGCTACTACAAATTTAGGTTGTGCTAGCTGACTATAGATACCAATTCTAATACCACCTAAATATATATTAAAACAAGGAGAGCACGCAATATGTACACGAGGTTGCAAAATTTACGTTTTCTTCCGAGTGATGTTAATTTCTAAGCCATCAGCATATAATAGTATTTCTGAAGGGAGAATCACGCAATCCCACAAAATGTCGATACAAACTGAACTATCCAATAGGGTTATTTCGGGATAAGAACCCACGGGTTTGGGTAAAATAGCACACAAAAAAAAATTCCTTTCAGTCCCACTTTCGGTAGACAGTCGGTGGACGCCACCATAACTGCGCCACCTGGCATCGCTCGTCAGCTGGCCACCGTGGGTGACGCGTGACGCGTGACGCGTAACACCAACTAATTCAGCTCACAATCGCCCTGGCAACCACCTGACAGTCGCCATGTGGCAGCACTTCCACTTCACAGTCGCCGTGTGGCAGCTCCACCACCTTACAGTCGCCATGTGGCAGCTCCACCAGCTTACAGTCGCCGTGTGGCAGCTCCACCACCTTACAGTCGCCATGTGGCAGCTCCACCAGCTTACAGTCGCCGTGTGGCAGCTCCACCACCTTACAGTCGCCGTGTGGCAGCTCCACCACCTTACAGTCGCCATGTGGCAGCTCCACCAGCTTACAGTCGCCGTGTGGCAGCTCCACCACCTTACAGTCGCCATGTGGCAGCTCCACCAGCTTACAGTCGCCGTGTGGCAGCTCACTCACTCACAGTCCCGTGTGGCAGCTCCACCACTTACAGTCGCCGTGTGGCAGCTCCACCAGCTTACAGTCGCCGTGTGGCAGCTCCACCACCTTACAGTCGCCGTGTGGCAGCTCCACCACCTTACAGTCGCCGTGTGGCAGCTCCACCAGTTTACAGTCGCCATGTGGCAGCTCCACCACCTTACAGTCGCCATGTGGCAGCTCCACCAGCTTACAGTCGCCGTGTGGCAGCTCCACCACCTTACAGTCGCCGTGTGGCACCTCCACCACCTTACAGTCGCCGTGTGGCAGCTCCATAACCTCACGGTCGCCGTGTGGCAGCTGAGCCACAATCGACCTGTTGACGTGTCACCGCGGCGGGCTGCCGATCTCAAATGTCATGCACCACGGAAGATCATCCTGGAAGGCCTTGACGTCACAATGGTGAGTTGACAAGACTGGTGACGTCACCACGCCCCAGCACGAACGACCCGTGTCACAGGGGAACAGGATCTTCGGGTCCCGCATGTCGACTAACAGAGGGGATCAGGGTCTTCGTGTCTCACATGCCGACTAAGTGCTTCGGTGAGTTCTGAACCCACAGACACGGGATGGAAACTCGGTCAATGCATCCAACAGTGATGGCTGCTTGTTCGCTTCTCGGCCTCCGTCCGTCCCCTGCCCTCCACCAGATACCGCCTGTCCATCCGTGTACACTTCGCCCTCGTTATCTTATCGCTAGCATTATATTCACAATCGCGAATGATATCTAGAACATTTTCTGCCGGTGCGCTCCAAGGTCGGGAGGCTGCAGCCATGACCGGCGCGGATCCTTTGTCGGCCACTTCTGATCGTCGAGATCGATAGCGCCCAAAACGGACGGCTGGCTGCCCTCTTTGTTTGACCGACCGCGCCGCCACTCCGTCGATACTCACCGACGCGAGCTGGCCACCACAGCACGTTCAGGGCGACCCACTGCAGTTCCGCCGGCCCCTGTCCGACCCGCGCCTGCGGGGCGTCACGGGTCTTACCGCCACTGCTGCCACCACTGCCGACCGCCGCCGCGGCCGCCGCGGCCGCCTCCTGGCCCTATTGACCCGCACTGTGACTCACCAGGCCCTCAACGGCCCGTCCTGCGGGAGCGGCGGGGCGCGTGTCGACCGACACACACGTGCAGTGGCAGCTCGCACTGCCACCGCCGGCCGCCACCTCCCCCTGGTCATATTGACTAGCACCGTGACCCGCCAGGCCCTCGATGGCCGGGTCTGCGCGAGCGGCCCGGCCATGTGTCGACCGACGCACGGACCGCAGACGTTGTGTGACTGTGTGGAGACGTGTGCGATGGCCTGGCCGATGGGGCACATCATGCGTCGTCCGGCTGCCGCGCCGGCCACAGGGACAGTCCCCGCACAGACAGTCAGTGAATACATACCGAGACGGGGCGTCCTGTGTCAGTTGCAATATAGAGTGGACCGAGACGGTCGGGTGTCATATAGTGCCATCCTGTGTCAGTTGCAATATAGAGTGGACCGAGACGGTCGGGTGTCATATAGTGCCATCCTGTGTCAGTTGCAATATAGAGTGGACCGAGACGGGGCGTCCTGTGTCAGTTACAATATAGAGTGGCGCGTTCGGTAGGACACGTCAACCGCTGAATAGCCGATAAGTGCAGTACAAGAATGGCGGACAGTAAAAGTGACACGCCGTACCCTCTGGCGGCAAGTGACCCGGCGACCGCCGTAGAGGTCGCGTTGACAGCAATACTGCAACTCCACTTTGAAACGACGGCTGATACAACTGGCCACGATGATGTCGCCCACACAGACGACACTCCCTGACCGGAGCCCGGTCGAGCCACCGCTTGCGGACGTTCCTGCCGCCCACTCTGGTCAACACGCCCCCGGACCGCACATGGCCGCCGCCGCCACCCCGAGGCCACGGTTCTGGCGACAGTGCGGTCTCGATTACTCACAGACCAGAAGTCACGATATGCAACAGTGGAGTTTGAACTGTTGGCGATCACCTGGAGCATGCAGAAGTGTCGTGTATATCTGGCCGGCCTGCCCACCTTCAGCGTCATCACAGACCACCAGCCGCTGATTCGTTCTCTCAACAGCAAGTGGCTGACAGATATTGAGAACCCACGTTTACTGCGCCTCCGGGAAAAGCTGGTACCGTACACGTTCACCGCCGTCTGGCGAGCCGGAAAATAGCGCGCGGTCCCAGATGCACCGACCCGCGCGCCTGTTGGATCAGTCCACGAAGGACGAGGAAGCCGAGAGAGACATCGCCCACCATGTGTGCGGTGGCATCCAAGCCTTGGCTACAAGGTGGGGCGTCGACCCGGCAGATGCTGACATGACGCTGGCCAGAGTGCGTGACGCAGCACGCAAGGATACCGACTATCAGGCCCTGTTGGAGGTCACACTGGCCAGGTGTCCGATACGTAAGACGCATCTTGAGGAAGCCGTCCGTCCATATTGGGGTGCGGGACCGCCTTACCTGTGATGGGCGAGTTCCTGGTACATGGCCAGCGTCTAATAACATCGCGCAGCCTGGGACGGGAGTCCCTGGACAGCCTCCATGCGGGACATCAAGGGGTTGACCGCGCCAGAAGACGAGCGAGACAGACAGTGCACTGGTCCGGGATAGACCAGGACGTGGCTAATAGCGTTAACGCCTTCACACGACGTCACAAAACGACAGGCCAGCCAACGAGCCGAACCCTTGCGACCAACTTCTACCCGTCGCGAATCTTGGAGTCCGTCTCCGCGGATTACTTTGAGCACGAGGGATTGAGCCTATCTGGCGTGCGCCGACTGCCTGTCGGGGTGACCCATCGTGAGTAACTGTCGGCACGAGGTCACCGCCCGCACGCTCGTCCGAGAGCTGCGCCGCATCTTCTCCGCCACCGGCGTGTTCCTTACCCTGCGAAGTGACGAAGGAAGTGCGAAGTGGTCACTTCGCAGTGGTGTGGATCGTTGTGCACGTGTGCATTCAGGACCGGACCACCTGTCTGTGGGGCCGAGCTGGCGTGGTTGTTGGTGTCGGTGCGCGCCGTGAATGTCTGGTGAAGCTTCCGAGTGGTCCACAGTTCGCTTCACGGTACACGCGTGGGTTCCTGCAGCGGTGGTGGGGAGTGGCCCACCCCTCACCATCCACAAAGCAATGGTTACGCTGAGGCCGCTGTGAAGGCCGCAAAACGACTCATACAAAACACTACATGCGGCGACATGGACACGGACGAGTTCGCCAGGAGCTTACTGGAGCCACACAACGCCCCCGAGCCGACGGCCGCTCGCCAGCTGAAGTGCTGTGCGGGCGCCGGTCCGGTCAGTCGTGCTGGCCCACCACTGCCGTTTGCCCACCACTGCCGTTTGCCCACCACTGCCGTTTGCCCACCACTGCCGTTTGCCCCTGAGTGGCAAACGGCAGCAGACAACGCTGGCGCCAAGGCCACATCCACGCGGCAGAACGTCTAAGAATGATACGACTGAGCCACGAGGCCCTGCCGAGTATCGATATCGGTATCGGTGTGCATTCAAGACACGACCACCGGTCTGTGGGACCGAGCTGGCGTGCAATTTCAGCAATTTCAGAAAATTCAGAAATTAATACAATTTCAGCCTGTAACATGGGATCCTACGATATGGGCCCAAACAAAATTGCGCGCGAACCCAAAATGAATACAGTGGGGCCCAAAAAAATCATTGAGGGGCTTGATACTTCGAGTCGGGACTTAGCAAATTTGCATCTGGCCTCGAAAGTTCGGGCCAGGACCACGAAGGAATCTGATTGGGACCCGATAAGTTCTCATCGGGGCCCCGAACAAAAAGAGCATGACCCCAAAAATATCATCGGAACGCGAAATTTTTGAAGTCGTGACTAAAAAAATAAGAAGTAATAATCCAAAGTGAATAGCTGGCACTCAAAATCATCTTGAACCTGGGCATCACGCTAGAGGTCCAAAAATCGTACCTTGCTAAAAAAAAAACGTACCGGGACACGACAAATCTCGGCAACGTACCGGGCACGACAAATTAGCTTGAAAAAACCACACCGCGATCCATGCGTCGAAAAATTCACCAGAGGTCCCATTAATTTATTTGGGTTTAGGGCGCCTCGTCTACTATAGTCATATTGCGCGGGAAAAAAATCGAGTCGATCCTAGAAGAAAACAAAACTCATATCGGGTCCCAGGACCTACGCACTTGAGCAAAAAAAAACACGCCGTGACGTTCCGTCTGGGCCATGACATTAATACAGGCGCTGTGTGCTTAAATATACACACCGGGAGCACCTACGAACACTGGAGGCCCTCAAAACGCACCGACGCCGCATAGACAATAGTTTTGGTATTTGTCAACTCTACTGCTTACGCACTGTGACAAGGCCTCACAGCATGAACGGTGCAGTCAAGTGGATTCGGTTTACGTTGTTGAGTCGCAAAACCGCTTTACCCGCTACGCACAAGCAGCAATTATGTACATGATGTCCTCCAACCGTCCCCTATGCCACCAGTAACGTTCGTGTCAACTAAAGCTCATATCAACCAGGAAATGGATGGATGGACAGCATGAACCCAATCTCAGGAAACCCTGATAGCACCCGTGCCGCATCATTACACAACGCCCGGGGGACTGATGCAGACTGTGTGCCGCAGGTCAGTCGGAGCCGGCCCAGACGGAGCTCCGTCAAGGCACAGACGGAGCTCTGTCAAGGCCCAGACGGAGCTTCGTCAAGGCCCAGTCGGAGCTCCGTGAAGGCCCAGTCGGAGCTGATGCTGCCTATAAGCCGGAGACAGTTCAGTGACACGTGATCGGATAAACGACGGTGATTGCCTTGATAGTGATGTTGTTTTCAATAATATCAGGAAAATAAAGCCAAACAAGGAAACAGGACCTGATGACATTCATGCCAGGGTATAGCGGGAAGCTGAAAAGTAAGTGAAGCAGATTGATTCAAGATACTCAACATGGGTTTAGAAAAGCACGGTCGTGTCTCACAAATGTCTCACAAAAAAGGACGGTCGTGTCTTTTTTCACTTCGCCACAGAACAATCTGATCAGGGGAATCAGGTTGATGTAGCATATCTTGACTTTAGTAAGGCCTTTGACAAGGTACCTCATAAACAGTTAATGATACAGCTTCAGGCTCATGGTATTGCAGGTAGCATCTTAAAAAGGATAGAGTTGTGGCTTTCAGGTAGACAGCAAAGAGTGATGCTAAATGGGACAAAGTCATCATGGCAAAATGTTCTTGGTGGAGTCCCCCAGGGGTCAGTACTGGGGCCAGTACTGTTCATTATATTTGAACGTAACATCGAAAGTGGCCTAAGCAGTAAAGTTTTGAAATTTGCGGATGATTTGAAGGTCTTTTGGGCAATAACAGGTCAAAACGAGCATATCTCGCTGAAAAAAAGACTTCGACGAACTTGTGAAGTGGTCCGAAGAATGACAAATTAAATTAAATTTTGATAAGTGCAAGATCATGCATATGAAAATCATGTAGGTAAGCAGCATATGAAGGCTCCATACTTGATGGGTGGCCAAGTGCTATCAGTGACTCAACAGGAGAAGGATTTAGGTGTTATTCTAAACACAAAATTGGGGGCATCAGAACAGACCAAGGAAGCCAGGAAGAAGGCACTGAGAATGCTTGGGGCAATAAATAGGAATGTATCATACAGAAGTGAGGAAGTCATCAGGAAGCATTACTGTGCATATGTCTGGCCACATTTGGAATACTGCATCCAAGCTTGGTCTCCTAGCTATGAAGAAGATTGTTGGCTTTTAGAGAGAGTACAGAAGAGGGCTACAAAAAAGGTTAAGGGTATAATCAACCTGGTATATGAGGAAAGATTGAAGAAATTGAATATGTTTTCACTTAGATATAGAAGGCTGAGAGGAGATCTTATCGAGGTCTTTAAATTTGTCCATGGTCTGGAGAGGGGATATCTTGGGGAAATGTTTGAATTTAACAGAAATGATGCAATTAGAGGTCATCAATTCGAAATTAAAGCTAACCACAGCAGAACAAGGTTAAGACAGACTTTCTTCACCAACAGGGTAGTAGAACACTGGAACCAGCTGCCAGAAACCATTGTCAGTAACAGCACACTGAACATCTCTAAAAGCAGCATAGATGATCATTATAAGAATAGATGGCTTGCTTTTCGGTATTCAGGGAAGGCTGATCGACGGATTTGGTGGGCAGCTGGTTCAGTGTCCAGAATGCGACCAAGAAGAGCCCTTGCGGCTCATTGTTGCACTGGTCGTTTTATGTCTGTATGTCTGTATGAGCCCACGGCATGCTGAACCTCCGACCGATGGCCCAGACGGGGACGGTCAGGTGAGCGAAACCCTACGGAACCTGCAGCGCCGTGTGACAGGCCGTCACACGTGCACTCTCCCAGCAGACACGTATGTGAATGGAACGCTTGCTGGGTGCATACCTCATGTACATTGCGACATTGAGTAGCAGCACTTTCGCAGAAAGATGGGGTTTCCGATCGAAAATGACTTTTTAACTACGGGAGGCTAGTGAGGATGGGAATAAAAGATAACGGATGGGCTCGGGAGAGGGTGGGGGTGCACTATGGCGCAATCAATACAGGCAACTAGAAACGATTGCAAGTTAGCTCCACACAGATCAAAGAACCCGTAGCATAACTACGCGGAAACCCTTAGCGGTGCTGCCGGTCTGCACAGCGAGCCGGATGTCTGGGCCGGTCACATCAATACCAAGGGAGAGTTCATCAAAGCAATGCTGTCAATGGCCATGACGCGCGCCGTTTCAAGATGCGCATTGACTAGATGAGCTTGCTGTTATGTTGGCGGCGGACACACCAGGAAGCGCAGCGCCCTTGTCCGCACATGAGGTATGGATAACACCCTCTGGGAAGCTATCGGCGGGCTAGGGCTACTATCTGAGCCTTAGAAGAAATATTCCTGCGTCAGTATATTGATGCATTTGGGTACCTTCTAACGATACAAACATAAACGTCCCACGCTCGATGTTTAATACACCAAGTCTCTTTTCGGCCAAACGAAAAAAAAAATTAGCATCTCCGAAATATGTGAAAATAGAGGTCGATGGACAAATGGCAAGCTTTGAGACTTCACCATGCCAGAACAATCGGAGGTGGGGAGGAAGGCTATTAGGCGCATCCTTCCTATTCCTCTAAGGAGCACCCCACAGCAGAAACTAAGGGAGTCCACTTCCCAAGTACCGTGTGTTCTGCCCACCCCACTCCACCTTGTGCACTCTTCCCCTACCACATCCTGTGCACTCTTCCCCCACCCACCCTGTGCACTCTAGTGTCCACCCCCGTATATTTCTGCGCCCCTGGCTTCAGATCACCAAACTCGCAATGGATTTGCAGAATTACATGCTTGGGATGCTCTCTGGGATACCAATTGGGTAGATGCTGAATTCGCAGCCAGTCATAGGCAACACAGAACGAAGACAGAACGAGCTCGGACATCACGGAGCTGCCATCTTCAAACTAAGCGAGACCGACCTTTCCCGCGCGACCACACCGGGCCTCGAGACGGCTCCAGCGCACAGCCAGCTGACTGGCGACGCGATCGGCAAGATGGGAGGTGGGCCGGCCGGCCGCCGGCGTCACCGTCCGACAGTACCTCAGCTGACAGCGCGACCTTCCGCCAACAGCTGGCCGGGCGCCGTGCGTGCCGCCCGTGGCGCGCTGCCAAACCCTGTACCGGTCACCAGGGCGGCGGCCATGGCGATCCGACCACACTCGCCGCCGCCAGATGTCCGGCCCGACCGGGCCGGCCCGCCCCTCCCCTGCGGCGGCACTGACTGACGTCGGCGCCCCGCAGTGACCCCGGGTCGCGTGGCCGGGCTCTGCTCACCTTTCTCAGTCGCATCCCACGCGGCAGGAGAGCGCCGTCGTGCACGATACCGTCCGCCGGCGGTGTGAGGCGCCGACGCGGCCCGTCGCTGTCGGCCGACAATCGATGCTGCGCGAGGGCGGGGCGACTGGGAGCACGTGGTGCGCACCGCGTAGGGGAGGGGACCGTCGCCGTGTCGAACGCTAGTGCTGTGTGAGTAGAGCGCGACCGGCGACGGGCGCTCGTGTGAGGCACGACACGCAACGATCACAGCCGGATTATGTGGCGAGACGAGCCGGGTCTGGTGAGGATGATGTGGCGAGACGAGCCGGGCCTGGTGTGGCTGATGTGGCGAGACGAGCCGGGCCTGGTGAGGCTGATGTGGCGAGACGAGCCGGGCCTGGTGAGGCTGATGTGACGAGCCGAGTTTGGCCTGGTGCGGCGGATGTGCCACAACGAGCTGGGCCTGGTGAGGCTGATGTGGCGAGACGAGCCGGGCCTGGTGCGCGATGAGCACGCTGATGTGGCGAGACGAGCCGGGCCTGGTGAGGCTGATGTGACGAGACGAGCCGGGCCTGGTGAGGCTGATGTGGCGAGACGAGCCGGGCCTGGTGAGGCTGATGTGGCGAGACGAGCCGGGCCTGGTGCGGCTGATGTGGCGAGACGAGCCGGGCCTGGTGCGGCTGATGTGGAGACGAGCTGGGCCTGGTTCGGCTGATGTGCCGAGACGAGCCGGGCCTGGTGTATGCGAGACGAGCCGGGCCTGGTGGGCTGATGTGGCGAGACGAGCCGGGCCTGGTGCGGCTGATGTGGCGAGACGAGCCGGGCCTGGTGGGCTGATGTGGCGAGACGAGCCGGGCCTGGTGCGGCTGATGTGGCGAGACGAGCCGGGCCTGGTGAGGCTGATGTGGCGAGACGAGCCGGGCCTGGTGAGGGTGATGTGGCGAGACGAGCCGGGCCTGGTGAGGCTGATGTGGCGAGACGAGCCGGGCCTGCGGCCGGACGAGCCGGGGCCTGGTGTGTGATGTGACGAAAGGAGCTGGGCCTGGTGCGGCTGATGTGACGAGACGAGCCGGGCCTGGTGCGGCTGATGTGGCGAGACGAGCCGAGCTGGGCCTAGTGCGGCTGATGTGACGAGCCGAGCTGGGCCTGGTGCGACTGATGTGACGAGACGAGCCGGGCCGGGCCTGGTGCGGCTGATGTGACGAGACGAGCCGGGCCTGGTGCGGCTGATGTGACGAGACGAGCCGGGCCTGGTGTGCGGGCTGATGTGGCGAGACGAGCCGGGCCTGGTGCGGCTGATGTGGCGAGACGAGCTGGGCCTGGTGCGGCTGATGTGACGAGACGAGCCGGGCCTGGTGCGGCTGATGTGACGAGACGAGCCGGGCCTGGTGCGGCTGATGTGACGAGACGAGCCGGAGCCTGGTGCGGCTGATGTGGCGAGACGAGCCGGGCCTGGTGCGGCTGATGTGGCGAGACGAGCTGGGCCTGGTGCGGCTGATGTGACGAGACGAGCCGGGCCTGGTGCGGCTGATGTGGCGAGACGAGCCGGGCCTGGTGCGGCTGATGTGACGAGCTAACGAGTAGCCGGGCCTGGTGCGGCTGATGTGACGAGACGAGCCGGCCTGGGCCTGATGTGCGCTGATGTGACGAGACGAGACGAGCCGGGCCTGGTGCGGCTGATGTGACGAGACGAGCCGGGCCTGGTGAGGCTGATGTGGCGAGACGAGCCGGGCCTGGTGCGGCTGATGTGGCGAGACGAGCCGGGCCTGGTGCGGCTGATGTGGCGAGACGAGCCGGGCCTGGTGCGGCTGATGTGGCGAGACGAGCCGGGCCTGGTGCGGCTGATGGGCGACGGCTGGTGTGGCTGATGTGGCGAGACGAGCCGGGCCTGGTGCGGCTGATGTGGCGAGACGAGCCGGGCCTGGTGCGGCTGATGTGACGAGACGAGCCGGGCCTGGTGCGGCTGATGTGACGAGACGAGCTGGGCCTGGTGCGGCTGATGTGGCGAGACGAGCCGAGCTGGGCCGTGACTGGTGCCGCTGATGTGGCGAGACGAGCCGGGCTGGGCCCGGTGTGGCTGATGTCCGGTGCAGCTTCCGGTCGGCGTGGACGCCGACGCAGCCGAACCTGCCGTCTGACCTTGCGATTCCTCCTGTACCGCGATGATTCCTCTGCCGTCTGACCTCGTGATGCCTCCTAGGCTGTGATGCCTCTACCGTCTGACCTCGTGATGTCTTCTGGTTTTTACAGGACTTGGAGCGATATGAAAAAAGTATCTTCTTGGCATATTTCATCGACCTTGTATCGTATATCCACCTTCCTTGATTACCAACTCATTCCGTCGGTCATGTCGTCTATATACTAATGATCAACTTCGCTAAATCAACTTACCAAACAAAACACCAACACACTGGCGCCAGAAGCAAAATAGAGATTCAGCCCAGTTCGGCTTATATTTTATTACACAACCCGAGAGGTTGACCGCAACCACAGCCCCCCCCCCCCCTACACCCCACACTCCACTAACGGTAGAGACCCGACTCCTACACTGGCATCCAAGCGTGGAAGTTTTCCAAATGTCGTGTAGCCAAGCCAAACTTGTGCCAGTTCCCGAGCATCGTAGAAGCTCGGGAACTGGCACAAGTTGCCGAACCCAGGGAATACCTCGGTGATTCAGTAAATATGCTGGTTTGAAAGTTTCTGTTCAGAACTCGAAGTTCAACAACATGAACGCAGAAACAGGAATGCACAACATGAATAGCAATGCGCTGCACGGGTCCGTAATAGCTTGCTTCGCCATCGCACGGCCTACAGCCGAAGCGTGTATTCGCTTCCAGGAATCTAAAATTTCGACGCGGTTATACAGTGTCAAGTTGTTCGTCTCTCTGGCAACATAATGGGATCATGTTTGCTCGACTTAGCAATGTTTCTAAGTGGGTAGTTTTCAATGCAAATACACGTCGAAGAACCAAGTGACCAGGCGCGGGCGAAAATTATTTTTATTTGCAGTGAGTATCTTTATCCACCGTAATATTCAAAATCCGGAGTTCGTACAAATGTGCACCCTAGGTCGGTAACCGAGGTGATCTGACGCGGTGTAAGTTTAGTCCGTTTTACAGAACACAATGGTATGCCACAGTGAGGCCTGACCGCGACCGCCGACTAGTTTTATATGACAGGCTTCAAATTTGGCGTGCTTCTTTTCGCATTGATATTAAAACGCCAGAAACGCGTTGCGAAATGAAATAGTGCCACAAAGTCCTGCTTGCAAGATGGATATTGGAATATTGGAGAAACGGAAGTGCAAGGCCTCCTAGACAATTCCTGGTTCATAATTATATATTTTTGCTGGGATCCACGCCTGGTCCACGCGTCCCATACAGCAAGTCGAAATAAATGAAATCTGCGTAGTGGTTCATAAAAATGTGGCATGTCCATGAATAAGTCTCTCTCTATCTATCTCTCTGACTATATATGTCTCTATCTTCCTATCTCCCTATCTCGTGAACTAGAATGATACATTAAATCATCGCCATGCAATACCGAGGCCGATGGAGGTCCGCAACTGTAAGAACGCATGCTGCTTCTGGTCGGATGGCCACCGCAACCTCAGTGCACGTGCGGTCAGGGAAAGAACGAGGCCAATGGAGCCCCGCAACGGCTAGTGTAAGCTGTTTCTGGTCGCACGGACACCGCGACCTTAGGGCACGCGCGGTAAGGACAACATCTAGCTATTTGTACATTTAGCAGAAAAGCGAACGTCGCTTGCGAAAATGAGCCCCGCGTCTGCCACCCCGCAGTCGCGCGCCAGTGACGTCGCCCCCTCCCCAGCCGGTATGCCTCTGATTGCTGGTGTTTGACGCCAACAATGGAGTCTAAAATCGTTCACACCCGCGCCTCTGCACCTGTTCAGCCCAGGTGCGATTGATTGAATGGACACATAGGTTGTTGTTGCCGCGGTTCACGGGCGCATCAACTGCATAATGCAACGTCCAAATGAAAACACACAGTCTTTGACGGCAGCCTATAGCGAGGTTGGAGAACGCTGGGCTCTTCAGAAGGACGCCGACACCGGTGGCACGTGAGGGTCGTTGAATTGATGGCAAGCAAATGTTGACACGAACACCGCCGTGGTTAGGGCTTGGTGCAACGATAGCCGAGACGGTCACGATACGACCCAGAGCGCGGAACGAAAACCAAGGAACGTGGCTCAGGGTAGCAAGCAGCAGTCTCAAATTCGCTTTGAGTGTCAGATGGAGGAGGAAAAAAGGCCGGGGATGAGTTGAACATGAGCAAAGCCGGTAATTATCTGTCCATTCTGGGACACATTGGATGTTTAATCCTAGTTGCAGCTGTCGAATTTGGCTGATGGAAGTAACACAGCGTAGCACGATGACACAGCGTGGCATGGTTGAGCTCGCAAGAAACAAGCATTTGAATGGCAATCTTGAGTACTCGCTTGGTTAGCTCAGCCCCCATCCCCCTCCCATCCCGGAAAGCGCAGACACAGTGTATATGTAACCTGGCAAACACAACACTGTTCCATGACAGAAATTCCTTTTTATGGCTCCTGCGAGTAAGCCAAACGTGTTGGTCACAAACGAATCATTTCAATTCTGCACTGAATACCTATTCCAGTAACTGCCGGAGCGTTTCATGCCATTTTCCCACTTTCTTTTGGTTGGGATTGGATCAGGATCCCCAATTTGGTTCCAAACGCACCTTGCCCAAAAGTTTCTGCATGCGCTTTAAGGTCCCTGAGCCACTTGGAGAACAACGCGAGCCAGATGTTCCAGGCCAGCCAAACAGCGTGAATTGTGCAGGCAGCTTCCGCCACCTATCGGACAAAAATGGAACCTTTAGTTGAACTGACTGCAGTGTCCCTATGCTTGTGGCACGATGAAGGAGTACGTGGCTAGTAGAGTCATGACCTGTACGGCGCTTGCTGAATCCGCGGTCAAGCAAGGGGAGTGCGCATCCACGACGGGTGGGAACAGGGTCATTCTCCAGGATGACTCGATTTTCGTAATCCAAAATGTGCTGAGCTGCTTGGAACTAAGTGCAATTATATTATTGTATTGCACTTTGTTGCCTCAAAGATCGATTACCCCCAGAATCTTGGGTTGCAACGTATGGGGGTCAGGGACAAGGTTGGAAAAAAGGCTGTTTCTGTATGTTCTTTTGTAAGCATTTACCGTTGTCAAATGATTTAAGATATGAACAAATTAGCATTTGAGCATCATCCTCTCCACCAAAATCGTCCTCTCATTTTCTCATTTGGAGGCTGAATAAAGCTGTTTGACAAGAAACTGTTAGCTGATAAAGAATTCAGGATTCACTGGAAAGTGCAACTGAAAGTCGGATATCAAAGGTTTTAAGAAAATTACGTCTCCGTTTTCGATCAGCCTGCACTTTTCTTCTCCACATCCATGATTATGAAGAGCAAATCCAGCCGTGGTCTGGAATGTCGCTGCGCGTACTTTGGATTGGATCCAGTGGGGCCACTGCCCTCCCCATGTCTGCACCACTGCCCTCCCCATGTCTGCACCACGGCCGACACCAGCTCAAATCGCCAAAATAGACCACAAATTGCTTAACACCCTCCCCCTCAGATATTGTTTTAAAAAAAGGGCGCACTAGGTTATCTACGGCCCAGATTACAATTCTGACATTCTTTGTTTTTAGGTAAAAACAGTCACAAGATACAGGTTCGAAACATTTTTAGTTTAGTGAGAAAGCTCGCAAGGAAAATAATTATATTTTAGTGGTGACAATCTGCTTACCAGACCGATATATAATTTGAAAGCGAAAGGTCTTCCTAATAAAATAGAAATAAGTGTGGTCTTTTAAGTCAATATTTCACCTTGTGACCCCGTGCTATGTCGTTCTTATCGTGACCTTATAAAAGGTCTTTTTATACTTTTCATGTTCGGCAGATGAGTGCCCAATCGATTGTCTATCTAATGACGCATTGTTTTTCTTAGTGAAGCAGAATCCGTAATTGGTCACAGAGGTCAAATGCCAGGGCCTGAAAATGGCTCCAGATTATGGCATGTTACGTGACTATGAGCAAGGCTGATTTGGATGCCATTTAAAAGCTGTTCGCCATGAATCACGATGATATTGCCAAGTATGCCAGAGGTCAAAAAGGCTGAATGTGGATCAGTGACCTGAACTCGATATAGTGCATTTGTGTGTATAGTAGAAGTGGTAGATGTGGGTTTCATTTAAAAGTCCTTTGGTGTTAGAGCACAATTATATGAAACTAACTTGGACGAAGGGTCGTGGTGGTGACATATGAGTCGGCGACTTGGCCTGAATTAAATTGACGATATCACGGTTTACGGTGCCGTATACGATTCCGTCACGGTCTGGTCTTCTCGTGTCTCTGGGGCTTGTTGGAGCGTGTCACGAGGTATCGTACCTCTGTCATCATGATGCAATGACGTTTTATTTGGCGTTGGTGGAAGCCTCCATGGCCACGTACCTCCCTGAACGGAAATTGAACAGGAAAGTGGCTGAATGTAAAGAATCTGACGATATTAATAGGATGTGTTCTGACAGGGAATGATAACACCGCTCGAGATGCAAGTCACGAAAGGTGCGGTATAAAGCGACTACTTTTCGGTAATCTTAGCGGATTGGGCATTGTTTTTTTTTAAAGGAAGTGACAGCCCTGTCATCGGGTTATCAACCCGTGAGAGTCTGAGGCCTCACCATTGCGCACCGGTCGATCGTCAGGCACTCATAACGCCTGTGTGTGATGTGTTGATTGTTGCACGTTGATTGATATCACGCTTCTGGTCGGCGGGCACGCTTCTACGCTTTGTGATGCAGGATGGAAGCTACCTCGTCACCACTTCATCACCCGGGCGCAATCACAGCACCTTAAGCAACTGCAAGACTATCTTTGATAGTGAAGACGGTCGTGCCGGGTGCTTTTCCGGAATTTTTCATTCGTCATCCAAGACGCGGCGCAAAATTTGTATTGGGATAACTTCAGACGCACCTTTATTCGTTGGCGCTATGCACCAGCGATTGATGCAAAGGCTTTTGAGTTGCCTAACTCTCCGAGACAGAACAGGGCTGCAGTGGCAGCGTTCCAGTGTGTACTGATTCATTACATACGACAGGTGCATTGCGAACTAAATTAAGTCACTTATTCACCGATAGTTGCGCTTGCATGATTTGTAGATAATCATGCAAAGCTATGATTATCTGCAAATAATCATAGCTTTGCAAATCATTGTAGCCACCAGAAACATTGGAGTGCCAGATGCGAGTAGATTTTGTTTCGGCAACCGCGCACGGCAAAAATGCATGCGATGGTACTAACGGGTCGGTCGAGCGTGCAGTATATCGTGTCAGCTTCCAACGGCCATTATATATGGGCAAATCGTAACCCTTCAGCATCCCTCGGAAACTGAGTCGTTTTCCGAATTTCAGAAAAACTTAACAGGGATTAAGTTTTTTCTTAGTCTGAGCGTCCGGAATGTGTGGTGTGGTCGATAAATCTGCAGCTCGGTTACGTCAATCATCTCTCTTGAAGAGCGGAAAAGATATTTCAACGTGTCGTGCCATTGCATAGAAAAAGATCATAATAGTAGAGACAATTGTGTATCTGCAGATGTCGACAACTGTGTGCGCCGCGTCTGTAACTGACATGCATGCCCAGCCTCGAATAGTGCTGTACTGGACCTTGGAGGAGTGGCGGGGATGGCCGAGTGGTAAAGGTGTCGGGCTATGGGTACCAAAGGTCCCTGGTTCGACTCTAGCGCCACCCAGGACATTTACCAATCCCGCGGCCCACCGGCGAAACAGTGTGGGCGGCGCCATTAGCCGTGAATGTGCATAAAGTGTGTCGTGAACCAACCAATAAACAATAAACAAACAATGGACCTTGGAGGACCATGCACGTGACGTACATAAGAACCCGCCATGTTCATGATAAAGTGATTCCCTGAGAAATGGAATGATTCCACTGAAATAATTCCTTAGAAGGCTATTCCTTAGGGGTTAGGGGATTTTCACTCGACGCAAATCTTAGTTTCAAGTGTACGTCAGCGTGCATACCATGCGACCACACGATATGCGACTACAACCTCGCATGACGGGTTTTGGCACTGTCGTGCTTTCCGTACAAACTGTTCTCAATGACACTCATATTATATACCTCCTATAACGCACATACAACCTTCA
Source organism: Imbricaverruca yamaguchii (assembly GCA_034440575.1). Classification (NCBI taxonomy): domain Eukaryota; kingdom Metazoa; phylum Arthropoda; class Thecostraca; family Neoverrucidae; genus Imbricaverruca; species Imbricaverruca yamaguchii. The sequence goes on along the minus strand of JAOTOL010001647.1, from coordinate 1,528,478 downwards.
TTTTGAAGTCAGGCCACTGGCCCATGTGCGACCTATGTGACCTCTGATACACTTACATCTGCGACTATCTTGGTCTATGAGAAGAGTGCTTAAGATTAGGCTCATATCGGTCACCTTCTGCAATGCATATAAAGCTGCTGTTTCGAGGTCACGCCACTGACCCAGATGTCTGTCTGACCTCTGACGTACACAAGATCATCGCCGTGCTTTATGAGCGAACAACCTTGAAACAACACCCGTATCGGCTATGTTCATAGTCACGCACAATACAAACTGTCTGGAGGTCAGGTCAGGCTCTGACACTTTACCTCATTGGCCGATCATGGAGTCAGCTTCACAAGAAAATATTTGCGCCAACAGTTAGACAGTCGACAAGGCAATGTTCGGTGAAGAAAGAGCAAACATCCAAATAGGACTTTTCAAAAGGGCCCGAAGTCAATAAAAGGTCACGAGTTAACATAACTTGGAGTTGGCCGCACCAAATCACAACCGTCCTAATTGCATTGGATACATCCTCCTCTTTCAAAGTGTATAATTTTGGTGAGCTAGCATTAACAATATAAAACTATACTCTATATGCACTTCCTCCGTGACCTCAGCATTTCGATGGTCTACAACTCGTGACCGTTGAGACCTAGAAGACCAAAATCCTCACAACCTCCTGGAATCGCCCCTCTAAGCTTCCCAGGCTTAACATAGGAGCCAATGGGGAGGACAGCTGAACCATGAATGATTTGATATCAGCAACGCTTGACAGCAAAGGGTGTATGCGCGTACGCATGCGGCCGAGCACACACGCACGCACAACTGTCAGCATAGCCACATGGCCACATGGTCACATGTCCACATGGCGACATGGCCACATGCACCACACACTGGACAACGTATGGACAGGAACATGGAATAATGGTCCAGGTCGAAACGCAACATTCTTGAATAGTTGAGCGTAGAGGAAACGATCGAAAAGAGCACGTTCCAACGAAAGAAAGGAATGCCGCTCTTGTTACATTCCTCAGCGATCCCTTTCGGTCCGTAGTCCCTTCCACAAAAAGTGGACCGGTTCTAGTATGTAATCTAAAAAGAAGACAATTTCAGTGATGTCAGTTCAAGGTGATGAGGTGACTTCGACCCCGGACCCTCGGGGAGCAGTGCACTCACGAGTAGCAGCTTCGTGGCAACGACAGGGCAACAGATGCCGCCTCACCTCACGTCACGTCACGTCACGTCACGTCACCTCACCACAATCAGTGAATCTCAGCATTAAGCGCACGACTTTGCATGGTAATGAGCCAAAAACGAGTGTTTGTCCCTCGGGAACAAACGAGATGCCACCGCCCTTACATGGCCCCAACGGGCTTCACAATTCCAGGACACTGCCAACTTAGTGCCCTAGAGCCTCAAGGGGCCCTGCCAACCCAGGGGCCCTAGTTCCCCAAGAGGCACTGATAACGCAGCAGTCCTGCGAACTTAGGGGACCCAGAGTCTCAAGAACACTGACAACACAGCGGTACTGCCAACCTAGGGGCCCAAGAGCCTCAAGGGCCTCTGACAACGCAGCGGTCCTGCCACCTCACGGCCCCTAATCTGGGCGTCGAGTTCTCTGTGCGTTTGGGCAACTCCGTCTTTCATATTGCATAGCCCTGTCTATGACAAAATGTCCATCGCCTATGTCCATCAATTCACCTTCTCTTCCAACTCACATTCGCACGCTCTTCCCGCGAGCCGTTCCGAACAGCCATCACCCCAAGGTCATGCACTTCAGCATGATGCAAATTCATAACAGGGAAATGGCCCCGACCGCAAGTGCACCGCGTCGTCCCGGGGTACTGCAGCGCTCGCGGGTCGCCGGCCGCCGATCCAGCTACGTCACAACAGCACGGCAGCTGTCGCCCAGCTGTCGCTGAACACAAAACGAGGACGAAAGGCGTGCCACGCACTCGATGAACAAAAAAAGACAAGTGCCATCATCTAAAAAATCATAGCATGTACTTCTGATATCATTGCACGATCGACGGCCTACATTGCAGCGGACTGCACACCCGTAGGTGACCGCAACTAGTCAACGACAGCCATCAGGCTTCCATGCCGAATTTGGTACCGTGGTGATGCTTAGCGACACAAATCACGAGTAGTTGCGGTCGTGGGAAGGCCCCCATCGTGCTTAGGCTCCAAGGTGAGGTTTCTGCTGGTAAAGTTTCGGTGGCTTCCTGGAAAGAATAAGATATAATTGCTTGAAAATCCACACCTTTAGGCTGACGACTAGTGCACGAGCGGAGCACTGAGGAAGAAAACAGTATTGGGGTAGCAACATAAAACACTTGAAGGACTGCAACACTGTACCATGCCCAAATTAGAAATGATTGACTAGGTTAGGAGGGGGCTCAGAAGAACATTGGAGGGTCTGGACCCTGCCGACGGTAGAATAGGCGGAAGCTCCGCGCATCAGCTTGTAAATCAAGTCTACGGTGCAGCGAATTGTGCAATACAATCCATCCAATGCAATGCAGCTTCAACATCAAATTGAAAGCCGGATAAACGCGAAACAACAAGGTCGGTACAACTGAATGGGCCGGTAATCCAATAATCCACCGCCGCTCCGAAGACGATCGATGCTCTCGCAAAGTGGCCATTGATTGCATCGATAGACGCCGATCCGAGAGCCAACAGATGGTTCCGCTCTTGAGTGACCAGCCAGTCGTAGGCGTGACCTGCAGTCCAGTGGCGGCGTCACGAGGTCACGAGGTCGCACACGCGCACACGCACGCACGCGCACGCACACGCACACGCACACGCACACGCACACGCACACGCACACGCAGACGCACACGCACACGCACACGTCACCAGTAAATCGGCACATATCAGCTGGCATCTAGATCTTGGTAGGCGTCAAGAATGTTGTCGAACTACTCACTACCGTGGGCAGCAAACATCGACTGGAATGCGATCACTCGAGTAGCATATCTATCACGACAGTAGGAGAACATTATGTATGATAGTGGTTTCAGCATTTTCTGGGTAGTCTTTTCCCCTGAGGTATTTATATTTAGCAGTAACATATTTTTAACAATCCGATATTGTCGCTGGAATATTTAGCGCGCGGTAACATTTTGTGAGTTCCATAGAGACCATTTGCCATGCGGTGTTATTGTTACACACGGTTCAAATAGAGGAGATACCGAGCTATCGATAGGCACGCGAGGTTTTCCAGGTCTCTTGCACACTTGAAGCTTAGAACCAAGGACATGCCGTTTTGTCGTTTAAGATACAAGGATGGTTGTCATCGAAAAGAAAGTACCACACATATTTTTTATTATTATTTTAAACAATCCATTTCTGCATCTTGTTGTCAAAGCGAGTGCTATACACGTGCCTGGGATGTTTCATGTGATAGCAAAACCGTTTGCACGATCAAGTCGCATCAGGTCTGGTTACGGGGTGAAACCCCGGCGGATTCACGCTTCACTGCCTGGTGAGCGGAGATAGCAGAGGGTCTTACAGGTGAGGAGATAGCACCTATAATTGTAACCAGGGAACACAGCAGTACCAACATTTGGTGCGTTCCACGACAGATCGACCAATGCACTTCACTTTGTGTCAGCGACCAAGTGTTAGGCAGGTTTATCATTTTATGTTGAAGAAAAAACTGAGTTTTTGCGGACTGCTGATGACTATGTGTTAAAGGCAAATAAATGGTGAGGTGTTTGTCTCGCGCGTACCTTCTCTCCCGCTCCATCCGTATTTCTTACATATATCCGAATGTACATGTGTATGTGAGCGAAAGTGATAGAATATTCTCCGAGACGTCCGCATTGTTCATTTCAAAGTAAACCCATAATGTACAGGAGTGAAAAACTGAAACCGCAGAACGAGGGGGGGGGGGTCCGATGTGAATAGGAACCTCAGTAGTAATATGGATAGGCGCAGGCGCCTACCGGTTACTAGCCCTCAATGTTGCTGATTCTTAATATGGGGTCTATGGTTGTCGATTGAAAAATGGCGTAAACCCATTATGCTAATCGTGTTGGAAAAGTCCCGCCACTGCATCACCGAGAGGTGGTGGCACATTTTGATATACTTCATGACAGTGTCTAGCCGAAAAAAATTTTCCACTATGACCAATGCATTTGTAGCTGCACTTACTAGGTTCACAAATGTAGTCCTTTGTAAGAAAGGAACACCTCTCGACAGAGGCTGGCTTAGTGTACCAAATTTCCCACCAGGGTTTGAATTAGGCTGTGGAGAGCATTTGGATTTGGTATAGGACAATTGTAAGGCCATAATATGTCAGGTATAATGTTTCGTCTGTTTTCCAGATTACACACTACGTTACGTACTTCCTAGTGCATTTATAATTTTTAATCCACAAGCTATGCGCTTACAGTTATTAGCAAGCAACGCCATTCAATTTCGCGGCTATTTATTGGAGAAGATAATTAATGTGCGTTGCAAAAAGCATAGCACAAGGCTGCTTTGCCCACTCTATTTCTCAACCTAGGGTTTTGTGACTATGTGCAATCTTGTTTCATACATTTACGCTTGAAAAAAAGGTTGGAAGCATCTAAAAGCAATGGCAAATTGAATGAAAGGCGAACGACAATGTAGTGCTGTGAAATGGAGGGCGAATGTAATGGAGGGCGAAAGCATTTCAATGCAACAAGTGTTCATAACACATGTAGAAAGCCTTGACACTGCATTTCTCGTGGATAGCAGACATGCTGTCTTCGTAACCTGCGGACGGCCGGCTCGCTCGGGGACCGGCCAGCTCTCCGAACTGGAACCATTGAATACGCTCGGCGCGACGGACCAGGAGATCCACCGACTGCATCCAGACTGGACGATCTGCCGTCCGATTGTCCACCGCAGCGGTGACGGCCGCCGCAGCGGTGACGGCCGCCACAGCGGTGACGGAGAGACACGGCATCACGACACTGCCAAGGCCGCCCAGCCCGGCAGACACGGGGCCCGCTTCGGCGAGCGGACACGAATGTCGACCTGCCGACTGCGGCGGCGGCTCGCTGTTCGCCGCTTCTGCCGAACCCAGTTCACAAGCGTCGTCATGCAGTGATAAATTATTTGTGAAATAGGGTGGAATACACCACTTTCTGAACGCTCAATCGACATCCTTCACTCAGAGGTGTTCACATGCCGCTTCTTGATGCGTGCTAACGAAGTCTTCGTGTGTTCTTTCAAACAGTATCTCGTTTATAAGTGTCATGCTCATGCTGCCGATACGGAATGGTGATAAAAGAACATTTCACAGCGCAATTTTAGGTAAAGGGATTACCTGCAATGTGATATAGCATGCAACACCAGTTTATATCATAGATTATTTTTCTCTTCTCATAGATTGTCCAAGCCCAACTCTTCCTAAGCTACGAATCTCAAAATAAATTTAAAATGCACAGTCGCAAGTACGCTATTGGCTCAAATTTGGGTTTGAAAGACATCAACAGCATTTTAAATGACACTAATTCCATGGCAAATTTCGACCTCCTACTGTGCTCGTTTCGCCATCCTCACACCTAACGAGAAACCATTATTTTAACACTGTCGTCATGCAACCGTCGATTTTGCACACCGGCCGTCTGTGTATATTCTGGTGGGTAGACTCGCCCGGCGGCTGCCGGCGGCGTAACAGCTCGTCCGCCAGCGGCGGTGTCTCGTCCGCCAGCGGCGGTGTCTCGTCCGCCAGCCGCGGGCCGCAACAACCACCCGACCCTGGGCACGGAGCCAGGCCCGCTGCTACACCTGGTGGCGGCTGGACGTACAGGGGGCAGTCGAACGCTGAGTCACCGCCACAAGTTGTCCGTCGTCCGTCATGCAGGCGCAGGCGCGGCGCGCTCAGCAAATTCGCAGACAGACGCTCTCGGTTGTAAACGCAGTACGGTCCAGTCGGTATGAGCCGATATCACCACACGGTGGCAGGCTGGCAAAATTAATCTGCACACGATCGGTACGTCGACGTCGCCCGACGCGCACGGCACACCTCACCTTGAGAAAGAGCACAGGAAGAACGTCGACACCACATCACTGAGTCGCGGGCTGTGTTTTCCGCACGTACACCACATGGGTGATAATCATACGGGTCGTTTTGTGTTGTTGATAGTGCTCGAGGCCGGCCGACGATTGGTGATGTCCGACGATGACAACTGGCCGTACACTATCAATAACTGGCCGTATACTACCAACAACTGGCCGTATACTATCAATAACTGGCCGTACACTACCAACAACTGGCCGTACACTACCAACAACTGGCCGTACACTACCAACAACTGGCCGTACACTACCAACAACTGGCCGTACACTACCAACAACTGGCCGTACACTACCAACGACTGGTCGTACACTACCAATAACTGGTCGTACACTACCAACAACTGGCCGTACACTACCAATGACTGGTCGTATACTACCAGCAACTGGTCGTGCACTACCAATAACTGGCCGTAACTACCAACAAGTGGCCGTACACTACCAATGACTGGTCGTGCACTACCAACAACTGGCCGTACACTACCAATGACTGGTCGTACACTACCAACAACTGGCCGTACACTACCAATAACTGGCCGTACACTACCAACAACTGGCCGTACACTACCAATAACTGGCCGTACACTACCAATAACTGGTCGTACTACCAATAACTGGCCGTACACTACCAACAACTGGCCGTACACTACCAATAACTGGTCCAATACCAATAACTGGTCGTAATACAATAACTGGCCGTACAATACCAATAACTGGTCGTACATACCAATAACTGGTCGTACACTACCAATAAGTGATCGTACAATACCAATAACTGATCGTACAATACCAATAACTGGTCGTACACTACCAATAACTGGTCGTACACTACCAATAACTGGTCGTACACTACCAATGACTGGTCGTACACTACCAATAACTGGTCGTACACTACCAATAACTGGTCGTACACTACCAATAACTGATCGTACACTACCAATAACTGGTCGTACACTACCAACAACTGGTCGTACACTACCAATAACTGATCGTACAATACCAATAACTGGTCGTACACTACCAATAACTGGTCGTACACTACCAACAACTGGTCGTCCACCGAATAAATGGTCGTACACTGCCAATAACTGATCATACAATACCAATAACTGATCGTACACTACCAACAACTGGCCGTACCCTACCAATAACTGGTCGTACACTACCAATAACTGATCGTACAATACCAATAACTGGTCGTACACTTCCAATAGCTGGTCGTACACTACCAATAACTGGTCGTACACTACCAATAACTGATCGTACACTATCAATAAGTGATCGTACACTACCAAGAACTGATCGTACACTACCAATAACTGGTCGTACACTACCAACAACTGGTCGTACACTACCAATAAGTGATCGTACAATACCAATAACATGGGCGCCAAATGACCTCGCGGCCGGCGCGCCCTTAAGCCCGAATAATTAATCAATGCCAATAGCTGATCATACACTACCAAAAACTGGTCGTGCAATACTAATAATTCATCAACTTAGCCACTAAGTTAATAGCATAAGAGTCTACAGACTACCAAAAAGCCGTGATGAGCTTGTTGGAATAGTTATTATTTTCGAGTGAGTTTTTTAGGAGTAAGTCCTTGGAGTCTACTATATTTTGGAAGGAGATGAGAGGTCCATCTAAAATTCAAAACAGCTCTCAGCCTGTCGGTGTTATCAGGCCAGTGTGGCCTACTGGATATTGAACAGTTAGAAAACAGTACCAATCATTTTAACAAAACGATAAGCATGATGATACTGGGCTCTGTTGCTTTCTCCCGAGGATTTTCAAACTGAAGTCCAACTGGTTTCCGATAAAAGAGCTAGGACTCTACAAGATGCGCCGAAACTCAAATCTTGTCAAAGAAAACGCTGACTTCAAAGGTGTATGCAATCAGGTTAGCTTCCACCTGGCTCTCATGCTGCCTGTCAGTCTCATCAAGCTGAACAATGAGTTGCCAATTCTCGGGTACTTTACGCACGCATCTTGTGGGTGTTGAGTGGAAACAATCAGCGTCAAAATACATTTTGGTGAGCAAATAATTTGCATACTCTCCGTGTCCCTGACAGGACAACGTGACATTCGGGTGAGGCAGCGAACTAGAATTGCACCTTATTCTGCAGTGTCCTGTCTGTTATATCAATGCGCCACATGGCAAAGGGACTATAAATTCCTCTGTGGGACAACTTGGTGCAATCATGCTAATGCGTAGTGACAGGTGAACAGTGGGCATTTCTTTGATTAAAAAGATAACGTGACTACAATTACCAATTGCTTAAAAGATGTTGGCTATGGGGAATATTTCATTCGAGCTGGTGACTTTAAGAAACTTTCGTCCAAGAAACTCGTCCGAAAAACTTTCGTCCAAGCAACTTTCGTCCAAGAAACCAAATGTTTTCAACCGATTTCCGATCAGCATTTGGACAAAAATCGGAAAAGTCGGAATTTGGAGTCCGAATACACTGCGCATATCATGCATCACCTGTCGCTGTTCTACCCACATCGCTACCCCGGACGAGGTCGCCGGATCGCCTGGCTCCCCAGGCGTGCCATTCGTGTCGGCTTCAGCTGAGACGCTACTCGCCAGGCAGCTTCCCGCTAGCCAAGCAGCGGCAACGCCAGCCACGAGGGTCGTGTACGCTGCTCCACCGACTACGCCGCATAACTCTGCTGCGTCGCACAAGCACGCCGTCCTTCGCACCGCTCCGTGCTGGTGCATCTTTCCCTGTGCCGCTCTGCCTTGTCACGACCGGACGCCGCTGGTTCTGCTAGGTTTGACCCGTGCATCAAGCCGATCTGTGAAACGCTGTTACTGGCCGCACGTCTTGCCAGCCGTATTAAATTAAGAGCCTTGTTTCCACGACGCCAATGGTAGCTCACAACACGCACTCAGGGTTGCTGCGTGGGTGTGCGCAACGAAATGTAAAACATCCAGTGATGCCAAGCGAAAACCTCGCGGGAGCTACACCAATAAGCGCTGGGGAACTTGGAAACTGAAAAAAGCTGAGCGATACCACATACGGGTTGTGTCGGCAACGCCCAGCCACCCCTCCATGCACGTAGCGGTGTTGCCCGGCATGCGGGCCATCGGCACTCACCGGCCACAACAGACCTCACCGCCGGACAGAGGCAGGTTAGGCGCTCACCGGCTGGACAGAGGCGGGTTAGGCGCTCACCGGCTGGACAGAGGAGGTTAGGCGCTCACCGGCTGGACAGAGGCAGGTTAGGCGCTCACCGGCCGGACAGAGAGAGAGGTTAGGCGCTCACCGGCTGGACAGAGGCAGGTTAGGCGCTCACCGGCCGGACAGAGGCAGGCGCTCACCGGCTGGACAGAGGCGGGTTAGGCGCTCACCGGCTGGACAGAGAGAGAGGTTAGGCGCTCACCGGCTGGACAGAGGCAGGTTAGGCGCTCACCGGCCGGACAGAGAGAGAGGTTAGGCGCTCACCGGCTGGACAGAGGCGGGTTAGGCGCTCACCGGCTGGACAGAGGCAGGTTAGGCGCTCACCGGCTGTACAGAGAGAGAGAGAGGTTAGGCGCTCACCGGCTGGACAGAGGGGGGATCAGGCGCTCACCGGCTGGACAGAGGGGGGTTAGGCGCTCACCGGCCGGACAGAGGTGGGATTAGGCGCTCACCGGCTGGACAGAGGTGGGATTAAGCGCTCACCGGCTGGACAGAGAGAGAGGTTAGGCGCCCACCGGCTGGACAGAGGGGGGGATTAGGCGCTCAACGGCTGGACAGAGAGGTTAGGCGCTCACCTGCTGGACAGAGGGGGGATTAGGCGCTCACCGGCTGGACAGAGAGAGGTTAGGCACTCACCGGCTGGACAGAGGGGGGATTAGGCGCTCACCGGCTGGACAGATAGAGAGGTTAGACGCCTCACCGGCTGGACAGAGAGAGGTTAGGCACTCACCGGCTGGACAGAGGGGGGATTAGGCGCTCACCGGCTGGACAGATAGAGAGGTTAGACGCTCACCGGCTGGACAGAGAGAGAGGTTAGGCACTCACCGGCTGGACAGAGAGAGAGGTTAGGCGCGCACCGGCTGGACAGAGAGAGGTTAGGCGCTCACCGTCTGGACAGATAGGGGGTTAGGCGCCCACGGCTGGACAAAATCTACCGCTGGACAGAGGGGGTTAGGCGCTCACCGGCTGGACAGAGAGAGGGTTAGGCGCTCACCGGCTGGACAGAGGGGGGATTAGGCGCTCACCGGCTGGACAAAGAGAGAGGTTAGGCGCTCACCGGCTGGACAGAGAGAGAGGTTAGGCGCTCACCGGCTGGACAGAGAGAGAGGTTAGGCGCTCACCGGCTGGACAGAGGGGGGATTAGGCGCTCACCGGCTGGACAGAGAGAGAGGTTAGGCGCTGCCACGTGTCGTCCTGTCCGCGATACCTGCTCGGCTCACGGCAGGCACGTGTGTACCCAACACAAGTTCGGCTGCAATCGGCGTTTGGTTGGGTGGGCAAGAGAAGGGCAGAGGACGTCGGATACAGGCAGAGGTATACATGACCGGGACATGAGGGCGGCAACAGAGGTGGACATGACCGGGACAGGAGGGCGGCAACAGAGGTGGACATGACCGGGACAGGAGGGCGGCAGCAGAGGTGGACATGACCGGGACAGGAGGGCGGCAGCAGAGGTAGACATGACCGGGACAGGAGGGCGGCAACAGAGGTGGACATGACCGGGACAGGAGTGCGGCAGCAGAGGTAAACATGACCGGGACAGGAGGGCGGCAGCAGAGGTAGACATGACCGGGACAGGAGGGCGGCAGCAGAGGTAGACATCACCGGGACAGGAGGGCGGCAGCAGAGGTAAACATGACCGGGACAGGAGGGCGGCATCAGAGGTATACATGACCGGGACAGGAGGGCGGCATCAGAGGTATACATGACCGGGACAGGAGGGCGGCATCAGAGGTATACATGACCGGGACAGGAGGGCGGCAGCAGAGGTATACATGACCGGGACAGGAGGGCGGCAGCAGAGGTAGACATGACCGGGACAGGAGGGCGGCAGCAGTGGTCAATGTCCCTGGGAGAGGATCAATGGTCGGTTGACATGAGGAGAGGAGCAACAGTAAATGGACATGTGGAGATGAGCAACGGTATGTGGACATTGGGAAAGTCTTCTCGACAAGAGTAGAGATACGTGGACAAGGCGAGAGGAGCGAATGTATGTGAATACAAGAAGGGCAGCAGAGGCGGGCGGATACGGAGAGAAAAATAGGAGGTGATGGGATACGGGGCAAGAGTAGAGGCAAGTGCACAGGGGAAATGAGAAAGGTAAGGAAGCTCATGAAAAAGGACAGCTATTTTCTGCCAAAGCAAAGGTCCACAAGGAAGTACTGGTTCCTTTAAAATGAGCTCGTGCCATTGATGTAAACCAAGAAATGTGCAATACACCTAGTTTTTTTTCGATTATTTTCATTATCGCTGCTTAGTGCTTGTAAGCAGCAATCTCCGGCTTCAGCTCAAACAGTTCAGTCACGGGTGCATTGAAGGTAGGTAGGCACTGGAGTGCTTTCATGACGCATCATGCTGTCAACGTTCGCGCTCAGATGACTCTGAGGACGGTGGTGCAAGACCGCGTCCTATATAATTGGTAGAGCTCAAAGCTGTGTCCACGGATACAGGACAACCCATCCAGCCAGCACACCGCCGTACCATCATCAGTAGGCCACCCCTCACCACACTATTACACACACCGCCGTACCATTATCAGTCAGCGACCCCTTATCACCCCATCACACACACCACCGCCATGGTCGCATTTCCAACATAGCGGTCCGTTTGCAGCCCAACCCTCGCCCAGACAGCGCAGTGGCGGGTGTCGTAGCTGCTGACGTCACAGCAGTGATACATTATTCATGATATAGGGTAGAATATACCACTTTCTGAATGTTCAATCGACATCCTTCTCCAAGAAGTATCAACATCCTGCTCCTTGGAACCCACACCATCAGCCTTGCCTACACTATCTGCTCGAATTTGAGTCTGAGGCTTCAAAATAATTTTACATGACACTAATTCCATGATAAATTTCGACATCCTACTGTGCTCGTTTCGACATCTCACACCTAACTAAACAAAAAATATATATTTTAACCCTGCGTTACAGCGGACAATGGGCGGCGTGACGTGGCCGACAGCCAGCGGCTGGGCCGCCGCCAGACAGGTGTCGTCACTGGTGACGTCACAGCGGACAAGGCGGGGTGACGGGCAGCCAGCGGCTGGGCCGCCGCCAGACAGGTGTCGTCACTGGTGACGTCACAGCGACAATGGGCGGTGTGACGTGGCCGACAGCCAGCGGCTGGGCCGCCGCCAGACAGGTGTCGTCACTGGTGACGTCACAGCGGACAATGGGCGGTGTGACGTGGCCGACAGCCAGCGGCTGGGCCGCCGCCAGACAGGTGTCGTCATTGGTGACGTCACAGCGGGCAATGGGCGGCGTGACGTGGCCGACAGCCAGCGGCTGGGCCGCCGCCAGACAGATGTCGTCACTGGTGACGTCACAGCCAGACGCTGCGTCACAGCCGGGCCGGCTCTGTGATCCCACCTCAACAAAAACACGGCGGCGGCGGCCGACTGGAACACGGCAGATACGCCGACCTGGTGGGTCTTGTGGGAGATCCGCCTCTGGTGGATCGTGTGAGGAGGTCCGCCTCTGGTGGATCTTGTGGGAGGTCCGCCTCTGGTGGATCTTGTGGGAGGGGTCCGCCTCTGGTGGATCTGTGGGGGTCCGCCTCTGGTGGATCTTGTGGGGGGTCCGCCTCTGGTGGATCTTGTGTGAGCCCGGGGTCGTGTCCGCCTCTGGTGGATCCGTGTGGATTGGGTCCACCTCTGGTGGATATGTGGGGGAGGGGGGGTCCGCCTCTGGTGGATCGTGTGAGGGGTCTGCCTCTGGTGGATCGTGTGAGGGGTCCGCCTCTGGTGGATCTGTGGGGGTCCGCCTCTGGTGGATCTTGTGAGGGAACATCAGGCGGAGAACGTCTTATTACAGCATGCTACTCTCGCAATACTTACACCATGAAGGTGTTTTCGTTTGCACGCAAAGAAATGCTCGGTACATATTTGACATGCGATTATTTCAACTCTTCATGATTTCTTTTTAACTCATGCCTCTAAATAGGACCACAATAAAAGGCTTTTCTAAACCGCTACGCTGAGCATTGCTGTTGCTTGCGGACGCATCTCATCAGTCGCATTTCAGTTTGCCCAGCGCGATAGCTTTGTGGTGGATTGGAGTTTAAGGGCGCGTCGACATCCAGGGTCAGCTTGCGCCCATAACTGTAATATAATTAGTCTACGTTTCTGCCATAATAGCTTGTTATTGTTACTCATTTTTACGAGTGGTGGCCTATCACCTCAAGGCGAGCGTGTCGAGGGAAGGTAAAAATATTACGAGCGCCACGATCTCAGTGTCGTTCCATATTAGCATACATAAAGAAGAGTCGGCGTTCAGCTGTCCTACAAATTTGGCTTCGTAGAGGTTCTAACAGTAAACAGATACTAAAACATGATACACGGTAAGCGGGTTAGAGCAGCGTGGACATAGAGGTCGGTCGTCACCGGTCAGCATGCAACCGTGTGTTGCAAAGGACCTATTCTCAATCGGCAGAGTATTACTTCTTCCCGTTGTTTGGCTCGGTGCGAGGATCGCCACTTTCCTAGTGTCCGTTTTAAAACCGTGAGTTTACTACCCTTCGGGTTCCAGGCTCGTTGCCATTCTGACTGTATACGGGGCAATATAGTAGGGTGCAGGTCCCTTGGAGGGAGCCATAGATGGACCACACGGCCATTGCTGATGGCGTCTTTGGCGGTTATGTCCGCAGCTTCATTTCCCCGGAGTCCGACATGCCTGGGAATCCAGCAGAACACGATATATCTGCCGGTGCCACGCAGGGATTTCACGCCTTTGATGATCGTACGAACAAGTCGGTTATCCTAGTTAAAGGTTTGCAATGCCAGGAGACTGCTCAAGGAGTCTGTGAAAACCACATGCTTTGTGGGCCGGTCTTCCTGTATGAAATAGAGGGCTTGCAGAATGGCATACAGTTCGGCAGTAAAAATCGATGTTTGTGTCGGTAAACAAAAAGATCCAACACTGCGTCGACTGACGTAAGCACATCCAACACCAGAAACTGACTTTGAGCCGCCCGTGTAAATCCGCGAAGGGCCGTGATATTCATGCATCTTTTCCAATGCCAATATGCTGAGTTCCTCCGGGCTTACATGGCTTTCTTTTTGAGCAGGACAAAGTCACATCAGTTTGCACTGGGACAAAGCTATCGTACTGTCCCAGCGCGATAGCTGTGAAAAAGAGTATTGGAGGACTGCGAGCAACCGAGTCCTATATGTTGCTACTCTTCACCTGTAACCACTGAGTCAGAAATTTGCGACGCCACATCTGGGTACTTGGAATACTAAAGGGTGCAACGGAATCTAGGTTTTATATAATAAAATAATAATAAAGGATTTCCTACCTCCAGCCCTGGTGACTCAGGCGGATGTGTGCGATATTTCTAGTACAATCTACCAGAATTTTGGCATGTACGGTTATGTCACGTAAACATTCATTCCAAATGTGTTTTTAACCTGGCGAAGCTTTCATCTGTGGCGCAGCGAAGACATCAGAGTGTTATTGTTGGGCATACGGTGCTCTTTGATTATTGGCATGGGAAACTGAAATATGAGGCTGGGAAATATTGTTTGGATTACTACGTTATTAAACATGTTTTTAATTTAGGTGCAAAATTTCTTTAGTTCATAAGATACAACAACCGGAACAATATACCTCAACCTGTTGTCCTTCCTGACCCATAAAGTTTGACGAAATAAAACTGAAATCACAGTTGAATTTGCTTAATAAGAGCGTAGGCTTACCTTAGCTTAGCTTAGCTTAGCTAATTTCGTCTTGGAATCTTCGAACATTGAATGTGTCACGTGACCAGCTGGAACCAAAACGTATATGACAGATATACCCATAGTTCAATGTCCAATGCCTACCAAATGCCCAGCATATAGAAAGCATGAAATTGCACACAAAAATTAAACATATCTGGCATGGCCGGAGCCTCACTATTCTCTCTATAGTGAAAATAGTGGTGTCTAGCCCAACGTGAAGTAATAATAAGGTAGTGTATGTTGCAGAGTAAGCGACAAGTATCTACTGATGCATGTTGTCAAAATTGATTTTACATGTCTTTCTGTTCATCAGTTTTTTTATGTTGGAATTATTACAGATCTTTAATGGAGGCATTAACCCGCGCCGTCTCGGGGAGTTGATAGGCGCCCCCCCCCCCCCAATGCTTTCAGCGCATAGGGAATGAACGGAGCGCGGCAGCGCGCAGAAATCTGGCGTACCTTATCCCACATCAATTTAGCGTGTTGTGTCAAAATTATGAGGTCAGGTCATCTCGGGTCAACGAGTTAGTCAAAGTCAAGTGAGGTCACCTCCAGAAAAGTTCAATTAGTCGCCACGCTTTAACGGATGGATAGTTTCAGAAAACTCTGCGTTTGCCTGTCTTTAGGGGCGAAACAAAACGCACCAGGGTATTTTTTTCGTTTTTGATTTATTGTTAGCTTGGCACGTTTGCCCATTAGAGCTGAAAACGAAGATTCTGGCTAAAGAAAGCATTTTTGTGTTATGCTATACAATATCAGTTTACAGCATGGGAGTTTGTATCGTTATCGTTGATATCGGTGTCCCCAAATTAGGTACCTCTCAAAACACGCAAAAGTTGAACAGCGTACGCAATTGTCTCAAAACTCGGTTTGCAGGGCATCTCACACCTAGCAAGAATTCAATATTTTAACACTGCTGGTTCTTCACAAATATACTCGTTTACAAAGGAAATCGATCGTTGAAAAATATCGCAGGGAGATCGTTGAAGAAGATCGCATCAGGACTATTTGACGTGCAGTGAAGGAAGTGAAGGAGCATGTAGCCCAGCCTATTGACAAGCCCGGCCAACATACTAGGAGAGGTCGTGCTCGATTCGCACGATTCAACTCACTAATAGCAGGCTGCATAAAGCCGATCTAAAGATGACTAACCCGGGGAGCCGGTCGATACTCCATTAACACGGCCGTGAATCATGCGCTCCAAACCAATCGGGAGACAACAGCCTCGGGCTTAAGCCCGAGGCCGGCCTTGTCCGCACCACCACACTGGTGGCATGCCGGGAAAACTCAGACGACAGCTTCCAGCATCCAACAGCCGTCATCACCACACTGGTGGCAGGCCGGGAAAACTCAGACGACAGCTTCCAGCATCCAACAGCCGTCATCACCACACTGGTGGCAGGCTGGGCAAGCTCCAACAAAAGCCTGCAGCCTCCACCCGCTGCCCCACGCTCGAGCGACTCGGCTTGGGCCTTTACCCAGCGTCTGCGCCCGCACCCTTGCACGTGGCTGGCCACCTGCTTCTTTTTCTCGCCCATGTGGCCTCATTGTTCCGCGCGTGCCGGTCCATATCTTGGGGGGGGGGAGTCAACCCATCCGCATTGGTTGCGCACATAGCAGTCCCAGGTAGCCCAGCTGCGAGTGCCCAACTCGTAAACTGGCCGTCACAGAACGTGGGCTCCACGGGATGGCCGGTGTTTGAGCTGGCAGGTCACGCTGTTGACTGAGCGGAGAAGTCTCAGGAGCGGGAAACACGCCGGCACATCAAAGGCACAACAACTCGCTTAACATGACATCGATGAGCTAGTGTTTCACGATCGGGGGCGCGGTTCCAAGTCTATGCGGGAAGCGCCGCTCAAAAACATCGGTGTGTGTGCGTCTGACAAGCATCGGGCCATTTTGTTAACGGATACCCACCCGCATTGGCTCCCATATTAATTCAGATTTATGACGAAACTGTCGTTTCTACGCATTACAACGGTACCGCCAACGGGTTATACAACTATTTACCAATGTGGTTGCTTCCCAGAAATACTTCACGCTGTGTTTCAAAACGCTCCACTTCTGCTTTACTGCGTCCAAGACTACACAATATTGCGTGGCGATGGCGACGCTAAGTTCATCGGGATCCGGCTCTGAAGTGTGCGAAGCAGACGCGGCCTGGGAGTGGCGAGCGTAGCTGGCGGCCTCGGCTGTTTCCGACGCGAGTGCAACGGAGCCTGCAGTGCGTCCGATTGATCGGATGCTGAGTCTCGGGAGTAACGCCCACAATGAGAAGATGTCGCGGCCAGGAGACGTGCTGATATTAACTAACGGAACATGCTCCTTCGGCTCTATCGACACACGGTGGGGAATCCCGAGGGGGAGGCGTCACACAATGTCAGACGCAGTTCAGTGCGTTAATTTGGCATGTTGTGTGAAATTTCTGAGGTCAGGTCACCTACGGTCAACGAATTGAAAAGTCGAGGTGAAGTGAGGCTTCCTGAAAAAGTTAAAGCAGTCGTCACAATTTAACGGTTCAAGACATTTGCATGAAATTTGAAGCGTTTGCCTATCCATAGGAATGCAGCAAAACGCACCAGATGAACTTGTGATTTGTTTCTTTTTTGATGACTCACCAGTTT
Source organism: Imbricaverruca yamaguchii (assembly GCA_034440575.1). NCBI lineage: Eukaryota > Metazoa > Arthropoda > Thecostraca > Neoverrucidae > Imbricaverruca > Imbricaverruca yamaguchii. Next base: position 1,510,908 of record JAOTOL010001647.1, on the reverse strand, counting down.
TGCATATTTGCCCATTATGGCTAATGTCGAAGATTCTGGTTAAAGTATGCACTTTTTATGAGGTAAAGTTGACCGAAATCAACCTTTCCTGGTCTTCTCTTCCAATTACATAATAAACATGAAGGAACTTGAAAACGTATAATTTGTAAAATTTCCAAAGAATTACATGTTTATTTTGGGTGGGCGGACATTTCGGGGACACGGCTGATTTCACCTTCCTTTTCGCATCCCCCAAAATATTTTTTATATATAAAATATTTCCCAAAATGACACCCCAGAGCCAATAACATGTCAGTTGTGTTCCCATAGACACCCTAGTGACGTCACTTTTGGGGGAATACAAACTTGGGAGTGGGTTCGGACTCCAGTCGTCGAGCGCCTTCCGATGAAACCACTTTCGTTTTGGTGCAACGATTGGTATGTAGAGGGGGTACAAAATACCCCGAGACGGGGTGTGAGGATCTGAAAAGAAGACGTCAAGATCTGAACGGAAACGGGCCAAGGTGCAATTCGAAGCTGACGATGGAAAAAAGACGAAAGAAGAAGTGTCACGAACTCAGCATAAAACAGGATTACTTCACACGCGATGCACAAAGTCGCGAGCGCACCCCGACCTCATCACCACTTCATCTTGTCACCGGCTGGAGGGTGCGGTGCCAGGTCACCAGTGTGCCCCTGGCTCCTGTCGGCGCCTGCTGCCGGCTTCCGTGTGCAGGCCGGGCGCCCTTCGGAGCCTGCCCTTGATACCGGTCGTAACAGGACTGTTTGTGAGTGATCTGGCCGGTGCCGGAAGTCAGCGGCAGCCACACCGGACCGTCGGCCGCTGTCGAGGTCGGCGAGGTCGGGTCGCCACACGAGCCTGAGGCTGCCGGCCTGGCCAGGCCACCGCACCAGCCACGTCGAAGCCACGTCGTCCGAGAGGGGGAGGATCCCGCGCCGGCAGAAAAGCGCGCCAACCGGTGGGCCTCGTCCTGCTTGCGAAATTGGGCGCCCGTATATAGGAATACCTTTCTCCGAAAGATGACACTTCGAAAGATCCAGACCAACAACTTGAGCTCCCACGAACATTGCTGGGAGAGGGGCGCATCCATACACATAAAGCCTCGGCCTAATTGTAAGAGGTGTCGCCGGATATCTGCTACTGACTGCGTGACCGTGATGTGACCCGCATCACCATCACATAGACCGACTGTTCCATCGCCCGTGACCGTGAGGTGACCCGCATCACCATCACATAGGCCGACTGTTCCATCGCCCGTGACCGTGAGATGACCCGCATCACCATCACATAGGCCGACTGTTCCATCGCCCGTGACCGTGAGATGACCCGAACTGCCATCACATAGGCCGACTGTTCCATCGCCCGTGACCGTGAAGTGACCCGCATCACCATCACATAGGCCGACTGTTCCATCGTTCGTGACCGTGAAGTGACCCGCATCACCATCACATAGACCGACTGCTCCATCGCCCGTGACCGTGATGTGACCCGCATCACCATCACACAGGCCGACTGCTCCATCGCCCGTGACCGTGAAGTGACCCGCATCACCATCACATAGGCCGACTGTTCCATCGCCCGTGACCGTGAAGTGACCCGCATCACCATCACATAGGCCGACTGTAAACACTGTTCCATCGCCCGTGACCGTGAGATGACCCGCATCACCATCACATAGGCCGACTGTTCCATCACCCGTGACCGTGAAGTGACCCGAACTGCCATCACATAGGCCGACTGCTCCATCGCCCGTGACCGTGAAGTGACCCGAACTGCCATCACATAGGCCGACTGTTCCATCGCCCGTGACCGTGATGTGACCCGCATCACCATCACATAGGCCGACTGTTCCATCACCCGTGACCGTGAAGTGGCCCGCATCACCATCACATAGGCCGACTGTTCCATCGCCCGTGACCGTGAAGTGACCCGCATCACCATCACATAGGCCGACTGTTCCATCACCCGTGACCGTGAAGTGACCCGCATCACCATCACATAGGCCGACTGCTCCATCACCCGTGACCGTGATGTGACCCGCATCACCATCACATAGGCCGACTGTTCCATCGCCCGTGACCGTGAAGTGACCCGCATCACCATCACATAGGCCGACTGTTCCATCGCCCGTGACCGTGAAGTGACCCGCATCACCATCACATAGGCCGACTGTTCCATCGCCCGTGACCGTGAAGTGACCCGCATCACCATCACATAGGCCGGCTGTTCCATCGCCCGTGACCGTGAGTGACCCACACACCAAAGGCCGACTGTTCCATCACCCGTGACCGTGAGGTGACCCGCATCACCATCACATAGGCCGACTGTTCCATCGCCCGTGACCGTGAGTGACCCGCATCACCATCACATAGGCCGACTGTTCCATCGCCCGTGACCGTGAGGTGACCCGCATCACCATCACATAGGCCGACTGTTCCATCGCCCGTGACCGTAGTGACCCGCATCACCATCACATAGGCCGACTCAATAGGCCGACTGTTCCATCGCCCGTGACCGTGAAGTGACCCGCATCACCATCACATAGGCCGACTGTTCCATCGCCCGTGACCGTGAGTGACCCGCATCACCATCACATAGACCGACTGCTCCATCGCCCGTGACCGTGATGTGACCCGCATCACCATCACATATGCCGACTGTTCTATCGCCCGTGACCGTGAAGTGACCCGAACTGCCATCACATAGACCGACTGTTCCATCGCCCGTGACCGTGAAGTGACCCGCATCACCATCACATAGGCCGACTGTTCCATCGCCCGTGACCGTGATGTGACCCGCATCACCATCACATAGGCCGACTGTTCCATCGCCCGTGACCGTGAAGTGACCCGCATCACCATCACATAGGCCGACTGTTCCATCGCCCGTGACCGTGAAGTGACCCGCATCACCATCACATAGGCCGACTGCTCCATCGCCCGTGACCGTGAAGTGACCCGCATCACCATCACATAGGCCGACTGCTCCATCACCCGTGACCGTGAAGTGACCCGCATCACCATCACATAGGCCGACTGCTCCATCACCCGTGACCGTGAGGTGGCCCGCATCACCATCACATAGGCCGACTGTTCCATCACCCGTGACCGTGAAGTGACCCGCATCACCATCACATAGGCCGACTGTTCCATCGCCCGTGACCGTGAGGTGACCCGCATCACCATCACATAGGCCGACTGTTCCATCACCCGTGACCGTGAAGTGACCCGCATCACCATCACATAGGCCGACTACTCCATCGCCCGTGACCGTGAAGATGACCCGCATCACCATCGCATAGGCCGACTGTTCCATCATTTTGAAGGTGCCCCTCCAATTAATACATAATTTGACATGGGACCATACGAGGCAGGCCCGCCAAACCGCTTTGAATCAATTAGACTCTGAACTCCCAATGATTCCCTATAGTGTATGTAAAGCTGCGGTCATGCTTCGTGGAGCCCGCGGCAGAAACGATGTACATTTCCGCCCAACTGAGGGCGCCGGTGTCGCGCCATTTCCAGCCGGCAAACGGACGTCAGAGGTAGGGGAGATCGAGGAAAGTTGAGTGTTTCTTTTACTTGTGAGGACCCTGAGCGCATGTGGTGATACATACTGATTATTTGTGCCTATATTCTGAACTGGAGATCTTTTAGGCGTCAATGAGTTGCATACATATTTTTCGCAAGTAGTTATAAATCAGTGGTATTTTTAGTTGTTCTGAAGCATTGTCCTTGCCTCAAGCATCTTGCCCCAGACGTGGGGAAAGCTAATCCTGGTTGAAAGTTGATCCTGATAATGAGCCTTATTAACGTAAGCAAATGCTGGGACTACTACGGGGAAGCGTTACTTTTTGTGTTGCAGGCTTTTTGTAATAACTTTTTGTCACCTGATATGTTCTGGGGGGAAACGTGAGAGCTATCAGAAAATGTCACGTAATATACTTCGACATAGATTGTCACCGCCCTTGTATCTAGCATTGTCACACCAAAACTCACAAAGCTCACTTGCTCATCGTCAATGGCTGAACAATTTTACGCCAGTCTATGTCATGTTTCATGATAAAACATCAGCAACATCCAAAACATTACAAGACCACCGCTCATCCGCGGTCGCGATTGCTCAACTGTCCCCATACCAACCTCGCTTCAAATAAAATATAGTTGCGCATCTCCTGGTCATGCCACGCCGAAGTGGCTTGCGTGGATATCAAGACAAAACACATGCCTACAATTGTCTCCTGTGATCCGAAGCCAACCTGTTACCAATTAAGAAAACTAAAAATATTTCGAAGCGAAGGAAAAATTACTTCAGGCCTAAAGAAACATATTTTGGGTCAAATTTCACAAAATATATACCGCTCCCCCTCCGTCCAAACAAAAATGAAGACTTTCTTCGAAGTATCGGCAGGTGGTTCACCAGACGACTGGAGCTCCCTCAGTTGGCAATACATGTCGGACTAACGGGCACGGGTCGGCCTCGGGCCTTATGTGTACGGGCGTGGGCCGGGGCGGACTAGAACATTGAGCTCGTTTTTAACTCTTGCGGGCGCCCGCACATCGCACCCCTGCTCAACTGTCCCGCTGACCTCATCAGCTGCCGCGGCGGCGACCCGAGCAGGTCCGGCCCGGGGCAGCTGCCGGTGGTAGTACACCCCTCCTCAGCCGACCCGCTGACCTCAGCAGCTGCCACGGAGGTGACCCGAGCACGTCCGGCCCGGGGCAGCTGCCGGTGGTAGTACAACCCCCTCAGCTGACCCGCTGACCTCAACAGCTGCCACGGCGGCGACCCGAGCACGTCCGGCCCGGGGCAGCTGCCGGTGGTAGTACAACCCCCTCAGCTGCCCCGCTGCCCTCAACAGCTGCCACGGCGGCGACCCGAGCACGTCCGGCCCGGAGCAGCTGCCGGTGGTAGCACCATCAAGCTGCCTCTAGATTCAAAAGCTCGATGAAGGCGTCGTTGGACTGCTCGTCAGGCCCAGCGAGATAGGGGTGCCGTAAATACGCGTGTCGTGTGGAGAGTGGAACCGTATCAGTCAGATGGGACGAGGTGGAGGTGCAGTAAGTGGGAGTGTCGTATGGAGAGTGGGACAGTGAGCGCCTGAGCAGGCGAATTCACCCGCATCCTTAGTGCTTACACGGGTAGCACGGCCCATTACACATGCTGTACGTCCGTCGTACTTATCACACCATTCTCTAGACGATATGCAGAATTCCAACTGTGACCCGGGGTTCATTGAAAACGTAACTTCCAAACGAATGGGGCCTTCAAAATGTACTGTCGCCTTGGCGGGAACGAGTTTTGCAGCGAGAGACAGTTCCTTGACATTCGAAATGACCATTTTGCAAGATGGATGCCTCCAGCTGTCCAAGAAGTTCCACATCGAGGGAAACCTGACCCTTTGCCCCACCCTAGCTATTACCATATCCAACGAATATCTCGATTCTCGCAGCCTAACCAACGGTAGCGGTGAACGGAAACGTGCTAGACAAACTCGGATCGATGCACGGAGGATACCAATTTGCGTCGTAAATATTTGCAATTACATGCACGAGTGTTGACTTTAAACCATCCGACTGAATAGCTTCAGCCGATCAATCTGAACGCGCTAGTTTCATCTGAAGGTTTGAAATATAGTACATACTGTCATGTCGAGCTTCAAATATAGCTCCCACACTAATCTTCAAGGCCGTTCAGAACCGGTCTTGTTCAGTCAGCCCAAACTACCCTCCCGAGGTTCAGCTGGGTATCGCGTTTTTCACGGCAGGCCGGTTTGTGCGGTGGCAGGTAGGCGGGCGTCCCGACGCGCGGCACCGGCATCGCCGTCCGGCGTCAGTCTGAACGGCTCGGTATGGGACCAGACGCCAGGGCCCACGGCTTGGTGTCTGTACGCACCCCGACAACGCCCGGAGTCTGTACACGCCCTGGCAGTGCCCGGAGTCTGTACATGCCCTGGCAGTGCCCGGAGTCTGTAACACCTTGACAACGCCCGGTGTCTGTAACACACAAGCCCGAGTCTGTACACGCCCTGACAACGCCCGGCAGTGCCCGGGTCTGTACACACCCTGGCAGTGCCCGGAGTCTGTACACACCCTGCAGTGCCCGGAGTCTGTACATGCACTAGCAGTGCCCGGAGTCTGTACACCCCCTGACAACGCCCGGAGTCTGTACACACCCTGACAACGCCCGGAGTCTGTACACGCCCTGGCAGCGCCCGGAGTCTGTACACGCCCTGACAGTGCCCGGAGTCTGTACACACCCTGGCAGTGCCCGGTGCAGCAGCGTGGTCTGTACACGCCCTGGCAGTGCCCGGGTCTGTACACACTAGCGGGAGTCTGTACACACCCTGGCAGTGCCCGGAGTCTGTACATGCCCTGGCAGTGCCCGGAGTCTGTACATGCACCAGCAGTGCCCGGAGTCTGTACACACTCTGACAGCGCCCGGAGTCTGTACACGCCCTGGCAGTGCCCGGAGTCTGTACATGCACTAGCAGTGCCCGGAGTCTGTACACACCTGACAACGCCCGGAGTCTGTACACACCCTGGCAGTGCCCGGGTCTGTACACCCAGCGGAGTCTGTATACACCTTGACAACGCCCGGAGTCTGTACACGCCCTGGCAGTGCCCGGAGTCTGTACACGCCCTGGCAGTGCCCGGAGTCTGTACACACCCTGACAACGCCCGGAGTCTGTACACGCCCTGACAATGCCCGGAGTCTGTACACACCCTGACAACGCCCGGTGTCCGTACATACCCTGACAATGTCCGGAGTCTGTACACATCCTGACAAAGCCAGGAATCTTTACACCCCCTGATAACGACCCGAGTCTGTACACACCCTGACAACGCCCGGTGTCCGTACATACCCTGACAATGTCCGGAGTCTGTACACATCCTGACAACGCCAGGAGTCTGTACACCCCCTGATAACGACCCGAGTCTGTACACACCCTGACAACGCCCGGTGTCCGTACATACCCTGACAATGTCCGGAGTCTGTACACATCCTGACAACGCCAGGAGTCTGTACACACCCTGACAACGCCCGGTGTCTGTACACCCTCTGACACGGCCACTCCGCGCCCGCGCGACTAGTCCGCGGGGCCGGCCGCTCCGGTCATTGTCCTGTCTCGGGGTCGACAGCCCTCCAATTGCTCGGCCTTCAAACCACATACAACTTGAGCCAGGAAGACACATACCAGAGCACACGTGGCTGTGCCACGCCATCCCAGGCACTGCCTGTCTCGAGGCCACCACCAGGGGAGGCCGGGAATTTCCTATCCCATGGTCATCACCCGAGTTTACCACCCGAGGTTATCACACGGGATCACCACCTGAGGTCTCCAGATGAAGCCAACACCGCATGTCATCACCGCAGGTCACCATCCAAGGTCACCATCTGGGATACTTAGTCCAGTGGCACCAACTGGGGTGGGTGTCTTACCTGGCCATGGTCACCACCTGCGGAGGAGACTTTCTTGTCTCAAGATTGCCACCACAGGTCACCATCTGGAGAACGTACTTAGTGCGGTGTCACCAACTGCGGTGAGTGGGTGTCTTACCTGTCCATGGTCACCGATTGATAAGGGGTGACTAATGGTGTTCTCCCAGCGCACACATAATATTCTACTCTTAACATGTTCTACATATTCTGAGCATTCTATATACACGCAGAATATTATAAAATGCGTGACGTCATGTAGAATCTTTTCTCGGTGTTCACAGCAGGTCAATCTTTTTGTTCACAATCACATCACATTGTCGACAATAACTGCGCAGACGACACAATTTACACAATGAGATAATTACAAAATTCGAGCATAATTGCAGCTAAATACGGACTATGGTACTCCTGTGTATTGAGTGAAAATGCTCCTTCCTCTAATCCCCAATTCCGCTCACGATTTTCCATTCTAACGCACAACCGCAGTTCTAACACATAACCGCAGTCTGCGATACTGCATTCCATGACGAGTCCGCCATACTCTGCAGCCGGTCCGGACAGACGGGGAAGTACGGCACATCTGAGAAGATAACTAGAGCTGTCGATGCGCCCCTGAGCCCAAATACCCACCAATCGTCCGGTGACAGGTCGTCCCCGCTCGGCGGGCGGCCACTGCTCTGGCGCGGCGGTTGGTGGGCATTCTGTTTCAGAGCTTGTTTTGTTATGTTCAATGTTTCGATTGTTGGGTCGCTGCTAACGACAACACGCGCAGAACAGTTATTGTGAGGCGACATCTGTGACGTAGCCAGCATATGACGCGTGTCGTCGCTGCTTAGGCACCCTAAATCACGGTACATTTCCAGCGTTCAATACAGGATTTATGTGTGTGCATGGCCTTGTTTGAGGAGTTTCGACTGCGGATCTGCGCTCATTAGCGACTGTGGGACCCCCGCCGGAGCCGGCCAGACTCCGGCTCCGAGTGATGGTGCAGCAAGATGGAATGGAAATCCCCCACCACATTTGGCATGTCGGAGGAATCCCTGGCGTATTGTACAGATTAACCGAGGGTAAATACTCAATTAGCAAGTGTGCCCGAGGACAAGGCTTTCCTCTCGCGCTGGTTGTGAAGCTATAAACATGCCAATTGAAGACAAAAAATACTTGCAAGGTAGAAATCCCCCACCCCTCATCACCTCCCTTGATTCCAGTTTCTTTCATTCACGGTTCCCCGACACCAAAGTGCACCGCCTCTCTCAACATTGTGCCCCCCACCTTCCTCTTGGTAAAAATAATCGTAGCTGCGTCCCTGGCGGCACCGAAATAACTATACAAACTGACTTACTATCGTGCCGTTACATTCGATGACCTGCCAATTTTACCTCCCCATATCTATGATTACAAGCCGTGGTGGTTCTCGATTCTCGTGAAGATGTAGCGGAGCTGTGCGCCGCAGACGATTACACAACACTCCAGATAGCAGAGCACGTATGCGATATGGGCCTACGCTCCGGACGAGTCGTACCCAGTGGCGTGGGCACAGGGCGGGATACAGAAGCACCTGGCCCTTCCCACCTAGGATGGGGACAGCGTAGTCCCACCGGACTATGGTGTCGCGTGCAAAGCAAGGCACAGGGCGGGGCAAAGGAATAGCTGACACTTCACACTTCGGATGAGTGACAACATAAAAAGCTACGGTATCGCATACAAAATAGGCAGGCTTCCTCCGGCTCGGAGGATTCAATGCGGCGGCTGTGGGCAGATCTCGTCCTCCAAAAGGCTACTTCGCCTCAAGCGCGGGCGAAGCTCCCGCGCGTCTACTGTAGTGGATATACACAGGAGTGTGCACGAGACCCGACCTCATCAGACCCGACCTGCCGGACTCGACCCGAACTAACCCGACTGCCGTGCTTTTAAAACTTGCTTATCTTTTCATTGCAACACTTTTGCAACACAAGTCCTGCTTTGTTTACCTATAATTGTATGTACTTTGGACAGTTTAAGTTTTAACCATACCGTAGCCGCTGAAGCCATGTTCACTGACAGAAACTGAACGGTGCCCGAGCATATGCCTCGATTATTGGGGTCTATAACTCTTCGCCCACCCTCGCTCGCATGTCTACAGTACGGGAGTCTACATCCCTTCTCCTACCCTCGCTCGCATGTCTACAGTACGGGAGTCTACATCCCTTCTCTTACCCTCGCTCGCATGTCTACAGTACGGGAGTCTACATCCCTTCTCCTACCCTCGCTCGCATGCCTACAGTACGGGAGTCTACATCCCTTCTCCTACCCTCGCTCGCATGTCTACAGTACGGGAGTCTACATCCCTTCTCCTACCCTCGCTCGCATGTCTACAGTACGGGAGTCTACATCCCTTCTCCTACCCTCGCTCGCATGTCTACAGTACGGGAGTCTACATCCCTTCTCCTACCCTCGCTCGCATGTCTACAGTACGGGAGTCTACATCCCTTCTCCTACCCTCGCTCGCATGTCTACAGTACGGGAGTCTACATCCCTTCTCCTACCCTCGCTCGCATGTCTACAGTACGGGAGTCTACATCCCTTCTCCTACCCTCGCTCGCATGTCTACAGTACGGGAGTCTACATCCCTTCTCCTACCCTCGCTCGCATGTCTACAGTACGGGAGTCTACATCCCTTCTCCTACCCTCGCTCGCATGTCTACAGTACGGGAGTCTACATCCCTTCTCCTACCCTCGCTCGCATGTCTACAGTACGGGAGTCTACATCCCTTCTCCTACCCTCGCTCGCATGTCTACAGTACGGGAGTCTACACTTCCCTACCCCGGAGTCTACATCCCTTCTCCTACCCTCGCTCGCATGTCTACAGTACGGGAGTCTACATCCCTTCTCCTACCCTCGCTCGCATGTCTACAGTACGGAGTCTACATCCCTTCTCCTACCCTCGCTCGCATGTCTACAGTACGGGAGTCTACATCCCTTCTCCTACCCTCGCTCGCATGTCTACAGTACGGGAGTCTACATCCCTTCTCCTACCCTCGCTCGCATGTCTACAGTACGGGAGTCTACATCCCTTCTCCTACCCTCGCTCGCATGTCTACAGTACGGGAGTCTACATCCCTTCTCCTACCCTCGCTCGCATGTCTACAGTACGGGAGTCTACATCCCTTCTCTTACCCTCGCTCGCATGTCTACAGTACGGGAGTCTACATCCCTTCTCCTACCCTCGCTCGCATGTCTACAGTACGGGAGTCTACATCCCTTCTCCTACCCTCGCTCGCATGTCTACAGTACGGGAGTCTACATCCCTTCTCCTACCCTCGCTCGCATGTCTACAGTACGGGAGTCTACATCCCTTCTCCTACCCTCGCTCGCATGTCTACAGTACGGGAGTCTACATCCCACATCCTTCTCCTACCCTCGCTCGCATGTCTACAGTACGGGAGTCTACATCCCTTCTCCTACCCTCGCTCGCATGTCTACAGTACGGGAGTCTACATCCCTTCTCCTACCCTCGCTCGCATGTCTACAGTACGGGAGTCTACATCCCTTCTCCTACCCTCGCTCGCATGTCTACAGTACGGGAGTCTACATCCCTTCTCCTATCCCTCCTCGCTCGCATGTCTACAGTACGGGAGTCTACATCCCTTCTCTTACCCTCGCTCGCATGTCTACAGTACGGGAGTCTACATCCCTTCTCTTACCCTCGTTCGCATGCCTACAGTACGGGAGTCTACATCCCTTCTCCTACCCTCGCTCGCATGTCTACAGTACGGGAGTCTACATCCCTTCTCCTACCCTCGTTCGCATGCCTACAGTACGGGGGTCTATATCCCTTCTCCTACCCTCGCTCGCTCAGCATCCCCTGGCGCCTGTTATCCTGGTAGTGCACGCCACAAGCAGCCACATATGTATCGCGTGCTTGTGTGGCGAAGGGACAGTCAACCTGGATATAAATAAGCGAGAAACACGGCATCGGAGAGAATGCTCCAGAACGTCGGTTCGACAGAAAAAAAACCCGGCGGACATCTGCCGCGCCAGCGGCAGAATGTGGCTCGTTATGTTGTTTTTGAACCGTCTGCTGCCAAGAGCGCCCATCCTGCTGTTCCGTCGTTCCTACCACAGTGGCAGTGCGGGTTGGTGCCAGCTCTCAGAAGACCACCACCAACACAGCTACAGCTGACACGACGTGGGATGCTGCCGCGCGTGCGCGCTGGGGCCAAACCTGCCGGGTCGCCCGCCGAGCGACTGGAATGTGTTGTCTACCTGCGAACAAAAACTCCTCGCCGGGCGATATTCATCAGCCTCCACCAGCCAATATCGCCCACCGGCCGATACCCTTCACCAGCCGACAACCCCACCACTGTGTTGTGTCACATGTTGCCCCACCTGTCTGTGCCTCATCGGGCTGTTCCGACTGAGCTACCTCAGGTCACCTCAGGTCACCTCAGGTCACCTTAGGTCAGTAGGTCGTCAGACAACCACTGCCGGCACTAAGGTGCAACTAGTCAAACTACCGCCGGGCCGCCAGTCCACCTCCAGACCAGGTCATGTCACCAGTCCACCTCCAGACCAGGTCATGTCACCAGTCCACCTCCAGACCAGGTCAGGCCACCAGTCCACCTCCAGACCAGGTCATGCCACCAGTCCACCTCCAGACCAGGTCATGCCACCAGTCCACCTCCAGACCATACAGCAGGGCCACCAGTCCACCTCCAGACCAGGTCAGGCCACCAGTCCACCTCCAGACCAGACGCAGGCCACCAGTCCAAGGGCCACCAGTCCACCTCCAGACCAGGTCAGGCCACCAGTCCACCTCCAGACCAGGTCATGCCACCAGTCCACCTCCAGACCAGGTCAGCCACCCAGTCCACCTCCAGACCAGGTCAGAGGCCACCAGTCCACCTCCAGACCAGGTCAGGCCACCAGTCCACCTCCAGCCATCCACCAGACCAGGTCATGCCACCAGTCCACCTCCAGACCAGGTCAGGCCACCAGTCCACCTCCAGACCAGGTCAGGCCACCAGTCCACCTCCAGACCAGGTCAGACCAGTCCACCTCCAGACCAGGTCAGCCACCAGTCCACCTCCAGACCAGGCACCAGTCCACCTCCAGACCAGACGGCAGGGCCACCAGTCCACCTCCAGACCAGGTCAGGCCACCAGTCCACCTCCAGACCAGGTCAGGCCACCAGTCCACCTCCAGACCAGGTCAGGCCACCAGTCCACCTCCAGACCATACGACAGGGCCACCAGTCCACCTCCAGACCAGGTCATCTCACCAGTCCACCTCCAGACCAGACGGCAGGGCCACCAGTCCACCTCCAGACCAGGTCAGGCCACCAGTCCACCTCCAGACCAGGTCATGTCACCAGTCCACCTCCAGACCAGGTCATGTCACCAGTCCACCTCCAGACCAGGTCAGGCCACCAGTCCACCTCCAGACCAGGTCATGCCACCAGTCCACCTCCAGACCAGGTCATGCCACCAGTCCACCTCCAGACCAGGTCATGTCAACCATCACCAGGTCCACCAGTCCACCTCCAGACCAGGTCATGCCACCAGTCCACCTCCAGACCAGGCAGCCACAGTTCACCAGTCCACCTCCAGACCAGGTCAGGCCACCAGTCCACCTCCAGACCAGCACCAGTCCACCTCCAGACCAGGTCAGGCCACCAGTCCACCTCCAGACCAGGTCATGCCACCAGTCCACCTCCAGACCAGGTCATGTCACCAGTCCACCTCCAGACCAAAGTCCACCTCCAGACCAGGTCATGCCACCAGTCCACCTCCAGACCAGGTCATGCCACCAGTCCACCTCCAGACCAGGCAGGGCCACCAGTCCACCTCCAGACCAGGTCATGTCACCAGTCCACAGGAGCCACCAGTCCACCTCCAGACCAGGTCATGCCACCAGTCCACCTCCAGACCAGGTCATGCCACCAGTCCACCTCCAGACCAGGTCAGCCACCAGTCCACCTCCAGACCAGGTCAGCACCAGTCCACCTCCAGACCAGGTCATGCCACCAGTCCACCTCCAGACCAGGTCATGCCACCAGTCCACCTCCAGACCAGGTCATGCACCAGTCCACCTCCAGACCAGGAGGCCACCAGTCCACCTCCAGACCAGGTCATGTCACCAGTCCACCTCCAGACCAGGCATGTCACCAGTCCACCTCCAGACCAGGTCAGGCCACCAGTCCACCTCCAGACCAGGTCATGTCCACCAGTCCACCTCCAGACCAGCACCAGTCCACCCTCCAGACCAGGTCATGCCACCAGTCCACCTCCAGACCAGGTCATGTCACCAGTCCACCTCCAAGACCAGGTCATGCCACCAGTCCACCTCCAGACCAGGTCATGCCACCAGTCCACCTCCAGACCATACAGCAGGGCCACCAATCCACCTCCAGACCAGACGGCCACAGCCAGTCCACCTCCAGACCAGGTCATGTCACCAGTCCACCTCCAGACCATATGGGAGGGGTACCAATCCACCTTCAGACCAGGTCATGCCACCAGTCCACCTCCAGACCAGGTCATGTCATCAGTCCACCCCAGACCAGGTCAGCACCAGTCCACCTCCAGACCATACGGCAGGGCCACCAGTCCACCTCCAGACCAGGTCAGGCCACCAGTCCACCTCCAGACCATACAGCAGGGCCACCAGTCCACCTCCAGACCATACGGCAGGGCCACCAGTCCACCTCCAGACCAGGTCATGTCACCAGTCCACCTCCAGACCAGACGACCGCAGCCAGTCCACCTCCAGACCAGACAGCAGCAGCCAGTCCATCTACAGACCATTGCGAAGCCACCAGTCCACATCTAGACCAGGTCAGGCCACCAGTCCATTGACAGGCCAGATAACCGCCGCCCGTCGAAAATTCAAAAGACGCTGCCCATCTTTTCATTAACTGCTGCCGCCACATAGCCACCTCCTGTAACGCACGTGACACCTCCTGCTACCCACGTGACACCCGCTGCTACCAAAGTGTCGCCTCCTTGTTCCCATGTGACATCTGCTGCTCCCCACGTGCGGCCTCCTGCTGCCCACGCGACACCTGCTGCCCACATGACGTCTGCCTCACAGATCTGACTTGCTGACGTGACCAGACCGTTAAGCGAACACCGTCCGCCGCAGCCATCACATCCTGAGCCACGAAACCCCAGCCCCGCTGTCCGCCTGTAACTGTCCGTACAGCGGTCGACACCGACACCGACACCGACACCGGCACCGGCACCGGCACCGGCACCGGCACCGGCACCGGCACCGGCACCGGCACCGGCACCGGCACCGGCACCGGCACCGGCACCGGCACCGGCACCGGCACCGGCACCGGCACCGGCACCGGCACCGGCACCGGCACCGGCACCGGCACCGGCACCGGCACCGGCACCGGCACCGGCACCGGCACCGGCACCGGCACCGGCACCGGCACCGGCACCGGCACCGGCACCGGCACCGGCACCGGCACCGGCACCGGCACCGGCACCGGCACCGGCACCGGCACCGGCACCGACACCGGCACCGACACCGACACCGACACCGACACCGACACCGACACCGACACCGACACCGACACCGACACCGACACCGACACCGACACCGACACCGACACCGACACCGACACCGACCATCCCGTCACCCTCCCCAACAGTGCCCTCGACTGCATCACTGCACGGACCTCAGGCGATCGAATGAATTGAAAAATGACGCGCCGACCACGTCTTGGCGGCGACACCGGGTCGGCCTGGCAAGGATATCTGTCGCCGCGGCACGGAGTGTCTGTGCAGACGGCACGGAGTGTGTGTCGCCGCGACATGGAGTGTCTGTCGCCGCGGCATGGAGTGTCTTCGTGACATGGGTGTTGTCGCCGCGACATGGAGTGTCTGTCGCCGCGGCACGGAGTGTGTCGCCGCGACATGGAGTGTGTCGCCGCGACATGGAGTGTGTGTCGCCGCGACGATGGAGTGTCTGTCCCCGCGGCACGGAGTGTGTGTCGCCGCGGCACGGAGTGTGTGTCCCCGTGACACGGAGTGTGTGTCGCCGCGGCACGGAGTGTCTGTGCAGACGGCACGGAGTGTCTGTGCAGACGGCACGGAGCGTCTGTGCAGACGGCACGGAGTGTCTGTGCAGACGGCACGGAGTGTGTGTGCAGACGGCTTCCGTCCGTACCACGACTGCTGCTGCCTGTCGGTCAGACCACGCCTGGCCTTCTCCGCCTGATATACTGCAGTGGTAAAGCTATATTATATACATCATAGTATGTTAACCAGCTATACAGTACATATCCGGCAAACATACAATCTCCGGCGTTGGAGTGGCCACGTGTGATCACCGCAGTGAAAGCGTAGCACAGTGTGACGTGACGTGACGTCACTGTGCTGTGTGCCGTGCGTTCCGCAGCATCACACATCGCGTCACAACGGCGGCATGTTGGGATGGGTGTGATGCTGGGTCCCGAGTGACGACAGGCACAACGCCGCGCGTTATCAATAGCCGGCGTTACGCAGCGCACGGCGCCATCGCGATGTGGTATCTCGTGCTGCGTTTCCGGTGTTGGATGCACTCGTGATTGTGTCGGGTGACTTGACAATATGGCTGCGGGGCGTGTGCACGTGTGCACGTGTTGTGCCGCGGTCAACCAACCGCGAACGGTCCACGCCCACTCCACGGGTCAGCACGAGGTGTGGCTAATGTCCAACATTTTCGGACTTACATCATACCCGTTTACGTCCATTGACATTTAAGAACACATCAAAATTGAGACTTCCACGCTTTGAAGTATTAGTTGTCTAATAATCTGCAAGAGGTTGCGCCATTGTATAATAATCGTATCCTGCCACTACCAGATTCAGAAATATAAACTGCAATATTATTCAGTCTTAAATCTGTCTGTGAAGGGTAGACGATCACGCTTCGAATTGTTAAGGCTGATAATGATAATATACCTTAAGAATGGTTGTTTTAAATATATTTTCCTACAATATCGCCTTCTGCAACTACAGCAGCATGATTAGAATTTCCCAGCATGAGTAGAGTTTCCCAGCTTCAATTCCCTGTAAATGACGTCATTTATAAATAGCTACAGCACAGCGGCACGGCTCGTCCGAGTCGGACTCGCTGTCTGTAAACAAAGCCACGCTGCCAAGTTTGCTTTGTGCCGTCTCCGGTTGCGTTGTGGGGACCTCGATACAAGTTGGAAACTGTGATAAAAGTGCAATGGAAAAAGCGTTATATCCAACGGAAAGAACACCTCCCATGTACACTTTTAATATAACTTGCGCAATGAACTATTAACACGTTGTAAGCCCTTCCAGAAGAAGCAAAATAGACAGTACCATAATTATTTGAACTATTCGTGATCTCAAAATGGTTTGAATCTCCATGTTTGGTTACACTAGTTCGTAGCCTTGTTCAAAGGACTGAAATAGGATCGCGGGAATGAAGAATTTTAAGAATGTCCAAGATGAAATAATTGTGTTATCCTGAAAAAAAAGATTACAAGTGGAGACAGGAAGCATACCGACGGTCATGTGCACTTTAAATAAAGTGTATTTTTCTACTGGAAATGTTATTATCTCCTGTAAATTATATGTTCCACTGTGAATGTAATTTTCTTCTGTAAATGTTATTTTCTACTGGAAACGTTATTTTCCACTGGAAACGTTATTTTCCCCTGGAATTGATGCGTGCTCGATCCCAGTCATTGCTGCATATAGTACAAGTACATCAACACATTCAGAGAGTCCAGTTCCGCTTTTGTAACTCCACTCGATGCAGATACAATGTAAAAAGAGGCCAATTGGGTGTTATCCAACTGAAAAAGTTTGCTTGTCTTGATATTAGCTTCAGGAACGTGCGTACTCTACCGTGTGTGCACTCCTGCAATTAATATCGAGACAAACTGGCGCAGTCGGCTAATACGTCCACTACGATGGTGGGAGGTCCTCACGTCAGGTCTGACCACGGGCAGAATTTTGTCCGACTGGCTCCTACCCATGAGATGGTAGTAGCAGTAGCTGGCTGTGCCACATAATTATCGACGCCACCTCCTCTCCCGACCTCTGTCCGACTGGCCGGTATAAGCATACTGCCCCCCACCGACCTGATATCGCCCCACCCCGTCCACAGTCCTAACTTCCATCGACTTCCTTGTCCCGCCCTCGCGTCACGACACCTCCGCGTGACTGCGTCTCGGGTCCTCATAACATGCCCTCGGGCCACCACAGCGTGTGCAGCCATTTAGCGACCCACCAAGCGGAGCGCCACAACGTGTGCAGCCATTTAGCGACCCACCAAGCGGAGCCCCACAACGTGTGCAGCCATTTAGCGACCCACCAAGCAGAGCGCCACAACGTGTGCAGCCATTTAGCGACCCATCAACCGGAGCGCCACAACGTGTGCAGCCATTTAGCGACCCATCAACCGGAGCGCCACAACGTGTGCAGCCATTTAGCGACCCACCAAGCGGAGCCCTGGGCGACGGACTCGCAAGCACGATCCGCCGGTAAACAGAGCCTTCTGTACGATAGCACGGTTCGAGGACACGGGCTGTCCTCGTGTCACAGGGCCTGAGAAACCGGGACAGCCTACCGCGTGCACAACGTGCTGTGACGGGGCAGCAACACCGTGTGTACACAACGTGCTACGGCGGGGACAACCTATCGTGTACACACAACGTGCCACGGCGGGGACAGCCTGCCGTGTGTACACAACGTGCTACGGCGGGGACAACCTACCGCGTGTACACAACGTGCCACGGCGGGGACAGCCTACCGTGTGTACACAACGTGCCACGGCGGGGACAGCCTACCGTGTGTACACAACGTGCCACGGCGGGGACAGCCTACCGTGTGTACACAACGTGCCACGGCGGGGACAGCCTACCGTGTGTACACAACGTGCCACGGCGGGGACAGCCTACCGCGTGTACACAACGTGCTACGGCGGGGACAGCCTACCATGTGTACACAACGTGCTACGGCGGGGACAACCTACCGTGCATACACAACGTGCTACGGCGGGGACAGCCTACCATGTGTACACAACGTGCCATGACGGGGACAACCTACCGTGCGTACACAACGTGCTATGGCGGGGACAGCCTACCATGTGTACACAACGTGCTATGGGACAGCCTATCGTGTGTACAGAACGTGCTGTGATGGGGACGACCTACCGTGTGTACACAACGTGTCACGGCGGGGACAGCCTACCGCGTGTACACAACGTGCTACGGCGGGGACAGCCTGCCGTGTACACACAACGTGCCACGAGACGGTCTACCATGTGTACAAAACGTGCCACGGCGGGGAAGAACAAGGCTGTCCCGCAAGGGAACCTGAAAATAGAACCTTTGCCGTGTGTACAGCGTTTGTGTGTTTGATTCTCTCTCTCTCCCTCTCCCTCACTCGTACACACGCACACTCGCACACACACACTCGCACATCCCCACACTCGCACACACACACTCGCACATCCCCACACTCGCACACACACACTCGCACATCACCACACTCGCACACACACACTCGCACATCCCCACACTAGCACACACACACTCGGACGCTCGGGCGCTCGTACACTCACACTCACACTCACACTCACTTCCTCGCTCTCTCCCCTTAGGGCCGTGCCGGACCCCTAACAAAAATTGGCTGGAGCCAGAAAACGCATCCGTAGACGAAGAAAAACACGACGAAAAAGAACAACTATCTAGGTTCTTTTCTTTTCTAGGGCCTCGGTTCGGTAGCCAATCTCGGGGTGTATTGAACCAAAGAGATGAGGTGAATCAGGGCTCGGCTGGATATCTTAGTCACCAGAAAATGTTGGAAGAAGAGAACTAATCATGAAATTGAATTCATCGAATTTTCACAGCGAACCCACATACGATGCATTATTCCGCACGTACAGTATGGCACAATACTAGCATACAGCAGTAATTAGCAAAACAAGGGCCTAGCAAATACCCAAGAATCTCGCGAAGTGAGGTGAATGTGCCGGATTCGCAGCGTGGATGTACACTTGCACAAACGCTGACGTTTTGGCGACCACGTGTTATTAACTGGAAAGCCTGAAATTGGAGGAAAAATTACATTTTAATTGATTTGTGCTGGTGTAATTTCAGCAGTTTGATGTAGGTTACCGAAGGATACCAAAAGAAAAACCTTCGAATAGGATGGGGTAGTCACGGTTGAAATTCAGTGACGCAGAAACGATAATAGTGGAGACCAGTCAGCTCACATCCCGTCACCGGTATATGACGGTCGACACGCCCAGGACGGGCGGACCGGTCCAATGTCCACGGTGGGAGTCGGACCAGTCGACCAGTCCCGTTATGCTTGTCAGGCGATATCCAGTCCAATGTCGACTGCGAGCCGGACGGCCGAGGCCGGGCGAGCGCTGAGCAAGCTCGAGGCGGCCAAGGCCCACTCGGGTTACGGCGTACGTCGGCGTCGGTCCAGCTGATGATGTCGGGCATGCAAGCTGATAAGGTCAGACAGATAAAATGACGAGGTCAGGCGGACAGGCTGATGTGGTCAGGCGGACAGGCTGACGTGGTCAGACGGACAGGCTGACGAGGTCAGGTAGACAAGCCGACGGGTCAGGTGAAAAAGCTAATGGGTGAGGAAGTAAAACTGACAAGGTCAGGCAGACAAGTTGACGAGATTAGGCGGGCAAGCCGACAAGTCGGTTGGACAAGCTGACCCGGGTGTCCCGCGGACTTGCGAAGCGACCGTCAGCTACCGATGTCGATAAGCTGACACAGGTCGATTGCGATTGCGCCAGACAACGCCAAGGCTCGGCTGTAGACGGTCGCTCGGCTCGTTTTCAGCAGGCGGTGCTGTTGTTATGCTGGTTTTGGGACGTACCAAGCGTGATGCTCACATGGCGACAATCAGCAGAACACAGGACCGTTCCCATCGGCGCGCGGGGGAGCCGGGACGGCGTGTAGCCCCGCTGACGTCAGCACTTACAGCCGAGTGCTGACTCGCATCTAGCAATCCACTACGGCGACATCAGCACCATAACAATGACAGACGGCAGCAATACAAAAACATGGCACGCGTTAACACATCACCAACGTGATCTTGGCAGAGGTCAATCATCCGCCACCACAACAGCACTCGTTAGCACTTCCCTGAACAGCACTTTCCTGAACAGCACTTCCCTGAACAGCACTTCCCTGCACGGGCGATTGCCGTCTGCCGGCCGGCCAAGGTCAATTCGAGGATGGCGCTCACGCTGCCGATCACGGTACAGTCGGCCCTCACGCTGCCGATCACGGTACAGTCGGCCCTCACGCTGCCGATCACGGTACAGTCGGCCCTCACGCTGCCGATCACGGTACAGTCGGCCCTCACGCTGCCGATCACGGTACAGTCGGCCCTCACGCTGCCGATCACGGTACAGTCGGCTTCCACCCTGCCGATCACGGTACAATCGGCGCGTGACATATATTGATTAAATGTCTACTGCCAGAGGCACCTCCCAAAGGTCACTAGGCGGTCTGAGCTCTGACCGCACTAGCATTACCCGGTGCAGGGAGCCACGGTGATGCCCGTGCTACCACCACACAGGCCATTGGACGGCGCATATACTGTGCTCTAACGTGTAGCTCCACAACTCGCTATCAACAACCTCTACGACCCGATCGTCGGAGAAAATCAACGATTTCTCTCCGAGCGGCTTGGTGCCTGCCGATTACCAGATCCAAAATTACGGGTGGGTAACAGAGATAAGTGACATCACCAGTTGTATATGAGGAGTCGTGTGAGTGGCAACAACGTCAGCGGTTACTATCTGAGCCTCGAAGCCAACTTGAGGTTACACCAATGGAAGTGAACACATTGGTGGTTGCTAGTGCACCTGGGAAGCCCACGTACGCTTGCGTTGCCACCGCCAGAGGTGTTCTCGGTGACGTGGATGTCTCCGGTCCACAGGTCAGATGGTGCCCAGTTGCCACCAACACCGAGGGCAGTGAGGGCAGCTGTGCTCAGACAATCATCGGAAGGCTGACGTTGAGCTAACGCTGACGCCAATAATAGCGCCACCGCGAAGGCTGACGATAGCGCTCGGCTGACGACAGCGCCATCGGTGGAAATCGAACGTACACACCCGCTGCTGACGAACACACCCGCTGCTGACGAACACCCCCGCTGCTGACGAACATACCCGCTGCTGACGAACATGCCCGCTGCTGACGAACATACCCGCTGCTGACGAACATACCCGCTGCTGACGAACACACCCACTGCTGCCGAACATACCGCTGCTGACGAACACACCCGCTGTTGACGAACATACCCGCTGTCGACGAACACACCCGCTGCTGACGAACACACCCGCTGCTGACAAACATACCAGCTGTTGCCGAACATACCCGCTGTTGACGAACTGCTACCGACGAACTGCTGCTGACAAACAACAAAAAACGATCGAATTTGGTCGGGGCTGTGCAAGTCTGCACCACACAGGCATCAGGCGTGATGCAGACTGGCTACACCATACTTCACACGCAGTTGAATCAGAAAATGACTTCTTTGCACAGCTTGTCTTCAGATAATGAAGTGAGCCCATGCTGCGGGCCTCTCCGAAGGTGATCCGTTCTATCACTCACAAGCCGGGTTCACGCGGATTTTTGCTCCGAAGCCCCCACGTCCAGGATCAAAATAGAGCGAGCATGCCTTCGTGGTGATTCGCAGAGATTAGTGGCGAGAAATAATTGCAATTATCACAACAGTCTCAGTACCACTTCTTTTCTGGGCGCGACGCCGCTGAAACCAGCACAATTAAGCGTGCGAATGTCAGCAAACAACCATATGTTTACCAATGCATGTGGCAACTGCAAACACTTCTACGCGCTAGACATATGACTGCGCAGGGAGTCGGGGCGTGGCACGTCACGTGCTAACTGCCGGCGGCGCTGCGCCTGCCCCCGCCCACCGTCACGCACCATTGACAGTCGAACTGCCCGACTGGCGAGTCCGGACCAAAACCGCCGAACGGAAGGTGGAGAGAGCGAGCAGGGCACACAATCCAGGTCGCTGTTGTGTCCGCCACTACCCAGCTGCACAGTGCATAGACGGAAAACTGTACAGGAAAGTTCGACACTTTGTGGAAAATGAGTTGCACCCAGCCGTTTCATGAGGACTTCATGAAGCACGAAAAATGAAGTGAAGGATGTTCCGCACCCAGCGAAAGAGTTTCGTTCTGCTCCGTTCTGTAAGGAATTCGGTAGTTTAATAAGATTTCTGATCGCATGCATCTGGACATGGTGATCCCACCGAACAGGTCTGCCCGTCCTGATACCTGGCACACCTGATCCCACCGAACAGGTCTGCCCGTCCTGATACCTGGCACACCTGATGACCACCGAACAGGTCTGCCCGTCCTGATACCTGGCACACCTGATCCCACCGAACAGGTCTGCCCGTCCTGATACCTGGCACACCTGATCCCACCGAACAGGTCTGCCCGTCCTGATACCTGGCACACCTGATCCCACCGAACAGGTCTGCCCGTCCTGATACCTGGCACACCTGATCCCACCGAACAGGTCTGCCCGTCCTGATACCTGGCACACCTGATCCCACCGAACAGGTCTGCCCGTCCTGATACCTGGCACACCTGATCCCACCGAACAGGTCTGCCCGTCCTGATACCTGGCACACCTGATCCCACCGAACAGGTCTGCCCGTCCTGATACCTGGCACACCTGATCCCACCGAACAGGTCTGCCTGTCCTGATACCTGGCACACCTGATCCCACCGAACAGGTCTGCCCGTCCTGATACCTGGCACACCTGATCCCACCGAACAGGTCTGCCCGTCCTGATACCTGGCACACCTGATCCCACCGAACAGGTCTGCCCGTCCTGATACCTGGCACACCTGATCCCACCGAACAGGTCTGCCCGTCCTGATACCTGGCACACCTGATCCCACCGAACAGGTCTGCCCGTCCTGATACCTGGCACACCTGATCCCACCGAACAGGTCTGCCCGTCCTGATACCTGGCACACCTGATCCCACCGAACAGGTCTGCCCGTCCTGATACCTGGCACACCTGATCCCACCGCACAGGTCTGCCCGTCCTGATACCTGGCACACCTGATCCCACCGAACAGGTCTGCCCGTCCTGATACCTGGCACACCTGATCCCACCGAACAGGTCTGCCTGTCCTGATACCTGGCACACCTGATGACCACCGAACAGGTCTGTCCGTCCTGATACCTGGCACACCTGATCCCACCGAACAGGTCTGCCCGTCCTGATACCTGGCACACCTGATCCCACCGAACAGGTCTGCCCGTCCTGATACCTGGCACACCTGATGACCACCGAACAGGTCTGCCCGTCCTGATACCTGGCACACCTGATCCCACCGAACAGGTCTGCCCGTCCTGATACCTGGCACACCTGATCCCACCGAACAGGTCTGCCCGTCCTGATACCTGGCACACCTGATCCCACCGCACAGGTCTGCCCGTCCTGATACCTGGCACACCTGATCCCACCGAACAGGTCTGCCTGTCCTGATACCTGGCACACCTGATCCCACCGAACAGGTCTGCCCGTCCTGATACCTGGCACACCTGATCCCACCGAACAGGTCTGCCCGTCCTGATACCGGGCACACCTGATCCCACCGAACAGGTCTGCCCGTCCTGATACCTGGCACCATACCACCGAACAGGTCTGCCCGTCCTGATACCGGCACACCTGATCCCACCGAACAGGTCTGCCCGTCCTGATACCTGGCACACCGACCACCGAACAGGTCTGCCCGTCCGATACCGGCACACCGATCCCACCGCAAGGTCTGCCCGTCCGATACCGGCACCCTGATCCCACCGAACAGGTCTGCCCGTCCGATACCGGCACACCTGATCCACTCCCCATCCCCGTACCACCGAACAGGTCTGCCCGTCCGATACCTCACACCTGAACCCACCGAACAGGTCTGCCCGTCCTGATACCTGGCACACCTGATCCCACCGAACAGGTCTGCCCGTCCTGATACCGGCACCCGATACCACCGAACAGGTCTGCCCGTCCTGATACCTGGCACACCTGATCCCACCGAACAGGTCTGCCCGTCCTGATACCTGGCACACCTGATGACCACCGAACAGGTCTGCCCGTCCTGATACCTGGCACACCTGATCCCACCGAACAGGTCTGCCCGTCCTGATACCTGGCACACCTGATCCCACCGAACAGGTCTGCCCGTCCTGATACCTGGCACACCTGATCCCACCGAACAGGTCTGCCCGTCCTGATACCTGGCACACCTGATCCCACCGAACAGGTCTGCCCGTCCTGATACCTGGCACACCTGATGACCACCGCACGAGCATTTCGTTACCACCGGTCAGGCAGCATTCTCCATTCCCAGACTCGGAGGGCACTGCAGGCCGCGTCGTGTGCCAGCCGACCACACCAGCCGACCACACGGCGGGGGTCACACCAGCCGACCACACGGCGGGGGTCACACCAGCCGACCACACGGCGGGGGTCACACCAGCCGACCACACGGCGGGGGTCACACCAGCCGACCACACGGCGGGGGTCACACCAGCCGACCACACGGCGGGGAGTCACACCAGCCGACCACACGGCGGGAGGTCACACCAGCCGACCACACGGCGGGGGTCACACCAACAGCCGACCACACGGCGGGGGTCACACCAGCCGACCACACGGCGGGGGTCACACCAGCCGACCACACGGCGGGGGTCACACCAGCCGACCACACGGCGGGGGTCACACCAGCCGACCACACGGCGGGGGTCACACCAGCCGACCACACGGCGGGGGTCACACCAGCCGACCACACCAGCCGACCACACGGTGGGGGTCACACCAGCCGACCACACGGCGGGGGTCACACTACATGGCGGGGGTCACACCACACGGCGGGGGTCGAACCAGCCGACCACACGGCGGGAGTCACACCAGCCGACCACACGGCGGGGGTCACACCACATGGCGTGGGTCACACCAGCCGACCACACGGCGGGGGTCACACCAGCCGACCACACGGCGGGGGTCACACGAACACACACACATCACGTCACGTATAAACGCCATCCGGGCGTGAGCAGACGTAGCTGTGATAGAGATGCCACAAACGATCAACAAACACCCCGCGATCAATGCGCCATGCTGTGCCGCTCCCCCGGCATTCGAATCCTCCACAGCCGAGTCGAATGTTTGACTGTCAAATGCTCCACGTTCACAACATGCCGGCGAGAGATCTCCTCGGACTGCCAATGCATTGTCAGCACACAAAGCACTCTGAACCCACAATATCTGGCTTGTGCCAGAGTCAATGTCCAATTTGTTTACATTCAGATTCTCCAGCTCCAGCCCACCACCCCCCGGAGACACCCACCATCCAGCCCACCACCGCCCAGAGACGCCCACCACCGTCAGGAGACACCCACCACCCCCCGGAGACACCCACCATCCAGCCCACCATCGCCCGGGGACACCCACCATCCAGCCCACCACCGCCCGGGGACACCCACCACCGCCCGGAGACACCTACAATCCATCCCACCGCCGCTCGGGGACACCCACAATCCATCCCACCATCGCCCGGGGACTCCCACCACCCAGCCCACCATCGCCTGGGGGCGCCCACCATCCATCCCACCCATATAAAACGACACAACGCACTGATTGCATCCGTAATGCACACCTGTGTTGCATCGTCTGCATCGTCCGCACACCTGTATCGAAAGCGCTGCGCGCGCACGATGGGGTGACGACTGGCAGCCCTGGTGCACGAAGGCCGCGTACGTCACATGGGGCCGCATGCATCACATGGGTGTCGCCCTATGTTTCCCTGCCATGACATGCCCCCCGAAACCCATACAAACTATGTGGAGCCGCAATGCGCATAAGATGCTAGTTGTGCGGATATATATATATATATATATATATATATATATATATATATATATATATATATATATATATTGACATAGTTTCAATTTCAAGCTCCTGCGGACATTCAAACATGCTCACCAAGACATGATCTAGATGCCCTACCATGCCATCCCCACTGTAAATGTTTGCGTTGCGCTACACAATGTTTCCCATGCGGGGGATTGCACTATAATTTTGTTGGGGGGGTATATAGTATAATTCCGCTGGCGAGTTCGTGGCAGGTATATCAATGGCATTATGTTTCATACCCGCATGCGACATCGAGAGTTCGTACCTGGAAGTCGAGCCACACCAGATGATTAGTTTTGTGGCCTGGCCAGGCACGATATTATGATGGCAATTTGATGTTTCTGTCGGTAACTGCCGAGCCAGTACAGGTCGGGTCAGATATATCAGGTAGATATCGTAAATTGTTCTGTACACACATGAAAGTAGACCGGCCCCGGCTTCGCTCTTGCTCGCAATCATGGCATTGGGTAGTCCGTAGACGAGTAAGTTTCGTACCTTCCTACAATACCGGTGCATGAACACCACATGAGGCCAGATCTTTCTTAGTAAGGCAAGATAGGGCAACCCCTATTCCAAACAACTATGTCCTACCAAGTCAACTCCCCGAACTTTTCCTCACATGCCCGCGTCGAACTCAACTCCCTCGTATGCCTCTAGCATTCACCCTGTAGTTAGTCTCACTGCAACTCACAGGCTTCAGGGCCACTGTGTCGGGTGTTTGCGGTGGGTGCTCTGCCGCAGGTCATCATTATAATGAACGGGAAGCCAACACCAGACTCTGAGTCGGACGTGCGCGGACGTCGTGTGTGTGTCTGTGTGTGCGTGTGTGCGTGTGTGCGTGTGTGCGTGTGTGCGTGTGTGCGTGTGTGCGTGTGTGCGTGTGTGCGTGTGTGCGTGTGTGCGTGCGTGTGTGCGTGTGTGCGTGTGTGCGTGTGCGTGTGCGTGTGCGTGTGTGTGTGCGTGTGCGTGTGCGTGTGCGTGCGTGCGTGCGTGTGCGTGCGTGCGTGTGCGTGTGCGTGCGTGCGTGCGTGCGTGTGTGTGCGTGTGTGCGTGCGTGCGTGCGTGCGTGCGTGCGTGCGTGCGTGCGTGCGTGCGTGCGTGCGTGCGTGCGTGCGTGCGTGCGTGCGTGCGTGCGTGCGTGCGTGCGTGCGTGCGTGCGTGCGTGCGTGCGTGCGTGCGTGCGTGCGTGCGTGCGTGCGTGCGTGCGTGCGTGCGTGCGTGCGTGCGTGCGTGTGTGTGTGTGTGTGTGTGTGTGTGTGTGTTGCCAGCCTGCCACCGCTCGGTGATATCGGCTGGTTAGCGACAGCGGGTGGCAGCTGCGCAGTGCCGATCCCCCGGCGGCAGCTCCTGCGGTGCTGTCTCGCACACACTCGCGCAGCATGCACTGTGCACCGTGCACACGCAGGTGCAGCGCGCAGTTGCACTGGTGCAGGTCGGCCGACGGTGCAGAGCTCGTGACCGACGTTTCGGTAAGTCGGTGAGAAGCCATGGACAGGATTCGGCACACACCCTGCCTGTCGACCTTGGCGATGGCAACACGTGCTCGTGCACCGGCTGTTTATGGTTTGGAGGTCAACACCAAGTAATGTAGGCTCCCGGCAGAACATGGGAGGGACGCGAAGCTGGCACTTCGGCGAGCCAACATGGTAACAGAGCAGATGTGGGACACCAAACGATACCGGCTAAATACAACTCTGAAGCTGGTATCCTATAGAGCTAAAGTATCCATCTGAACAATGGCAAAGCAGACCGTGCGCCGATTGTAAATCAATGCGATGACATCCTGCAAAGAATTCCATACATACCTAAGTCCTCATTGTTTCGGATTCGCTTGAAGCTTGTTTCTCAATAGCTGATGCGCTCCACAGAAGGTGAAGTTGTGCTAAAGTATGGAAATAATAATAATAATAATAATAATAATAATAATAATAATAATAATAATAATAATAATAATAATAATAACAAGAATAATAATAATAAGAATAATAATAATAATAATAATAATAATAATAATAATAATAATAATAATAATAATAATAATAATAATAATAATAATAATGGTACATGCACCATACCATTCACGCCGTGGTTATATGCAGCCCAACACCTACATCGGAACTGAAATTGGTGCCCAACAGAAAGCACACCAAAAATACGATCAACAGAAGGCCGTTCCATTTTGCGGTGAGTGACCCAGGACGGTTCCGCTGCGTGCGTTTGTGTGCCGCGCAGGCCGGCTAACCAGAGTCCAGTCCCGAGGCCGGCCATGTCCGCCCAGCGACGCGCCCAATGGCGGCTACACAGCCGATCTGGACCAACTCCGCTCACCGCACGACGCCGCCATCCGATACCGTGCGGCTCAAGGCTACATAGATCTGGAGGAGAACGCTTGCCGGCGGCGAAGGCGGTCGGCGCTCTCCGGTAGCTACCCGTGATTAGATGCAGTTGGGCTAAACTCGTCAGTTCGCGAGCAGACACCGTCCAACAATTCATGTCAGACGGCTCAGTCGGGTGGTCGTGGAAGCTAAGTCGGAAGAGCGGTGAACTCACAATCGCAAGATCGTGGGTTCGAATCTCACAGTCGGCGGGAATACGGAGTCGACTCGTGGCTGATCGCCGTGAGGTGTTGGCGCGCAATATGGCCTGACAGTTCAATGAGTCGCAGAGGAATCCAAGCATCATTCAAGCTGCGTCTAAAACACTGCTCATTTTGAACAGAGTAGATTTCCTCTGATCCCAGGGATTACAAGCGTCGATAAGACGCAGTAGGTCCCCTCCCACACACCTAAGAACATTTGCCTGAAATCGAACCCTCGGAAATGTACGGTAAATCGAATAAGAACACTATGCTCGACACGCTTTTCATTCACGTTTCCACGCTCGATACACTACCAAGCCGGTCAGGTGGCATGTGGTTCACACGGTCCACACACGGCCCACCAGACCACGTATGGTCCACATGGTCCACACACTGCCCATCAGACCACGTATGGTCCACACGGTCCACACACTGCCCATCAGACCACGTATGGTCCACACGGTCCACACACTGCCAATCAGACCACGTATGGTCCACACGGTCCACACACTGCCCATCAGACCACGTATAGTCCACACGGTCCACACACTGCCCATCAAACCACGTATGGTCCACACGGTCCACACACTGCCCATCAGACCACGTATGGTCCACACGGTCCACACACTGCCCATCAGACCACGTATGGTCCACACGGTCCACACACGGCCAATCAGACCACGTATGGTCCACACGGTCCACACACTGCCCATCAGACCACGTATGGTCCACACGGTCCACACACTCCCATCAGACCACGTATGGTCCACACGGTCCACACACGGTCACTATCCCCGGGCCAAAACGTGCGCCAAACACCGTCGTGCCGCAGCCAGAGCCAAAGCCGTGCAACCGCTTATCGTGGCCTCAGACAAGCGACCGGGAAATTGTCACGAAATCACAAGCCACACCGACCTGAACTGAACCTAGCTGGAGTCCGAAACTGATCTGACATCACGAGAGCACAGTGAGTCGAAGCCGAAGCCAGAGCCGGCTGTCGGCACCGCCGCGAGGTCAGCAACACCAGTGTGGCCGACGCCAGCCCATCGGTGGAGGTGAAAGCGGCGGATGTATCAACACAGCCACGTGTGCCCCGGCCCCGGCCCCGGCCACCGGCCACTGGCCGGGGCATCGGCCACGTGGGGGGGGGGACATGGCCTCCGATGGGTTACACATAAGGCGGCTTCCTGAAGGTGTGCAAGCCGGTCGTGGTGGTTACCCAACCGGGGATGGTGGAGAGGATCGCTGGCGTGAGCAATAAGCGTGCATACCCAGTACACCAAGTGTGTAACAGCGCACATCCGTGTGCACGCACTTAGCACATCCCCAGGCGCAATGCAGGGGAAATTCTGCACCGCTTTTGAATTTTCTAGAATTTTAACAGCTGGTGCTAAGATTTCGCTGTGGTTGTGGACTTGTTGGCACTCTGAAGTTCTGAAGTTCCAAAGTTCTGAAGATGAAGCTAACGAAGCCGTCACGTAATTTCATGCAAGACACTACAAAACAGGCGAAGTCGTTCAGTTTCATAACTTTGACCGGACTAACTTGGCGGCGGCTGAGTGGATGGTAAACACGTTTCACAGTTGCCCGCCTGAGACAGATAACTCGTCTGAGTTTGAGCTACGCGTCAGCATAGGCGGCGGCAAAAACGCCACAAAAACACCCGGCTGAAGGTCAGCTATGGGTCGCTGGCTGACTGAACATGGCCGCCTGTGCCGGTGCCGCACAATTATCCCAGTCGAAAATAGGAAAGCAACACACACAGCTCAGGTTTCTGAACACGAGCGAACTTTCATCGGCAGTCCACTCTTCTTATTGCGACCACAGCCAAGTATATCGGCCGGATTTCGCCTCATCCGCAGCGAATGTGCGACCCGATGAATGTGCTCAACCGGTTCTTTCAATTTCATCCCATCCCACTCATGGCTTTTCCTACACTTAAACTGTTTCGGAACGGAACACGGAAAGGGCACTGCAGCAAGATAGCCTGCTAGGAACTTAATCACAGCTCGGAGGGGATCTGCAAATAATTATTTTGTGCTGGGTTGGATCAAGGTTGGTCGCTTCTCAGATGAGAGGTGCAAAATCTGCATTGGAAGAATACAAATGTCCTACCGCCCAAAAAAAATAAAGGCTTGGGCCACCGGGTGACCCCCTTAAATGGCCCTCGGGCTGTTGACGTCGGATTTTGAGCAGCTGCCCAACAAACAAAGCTTTGCTTCTCCTTTGTGTTCCATTCTACACAGCATGCAGTATTTCTTTCAAACGACTTTGTTTATAGTGCGAGCTCACATAACGGGAATTACACGTAGACCGTTATATTAAGCAGAGCAAGTGCTTCAGGAGATCACGTTCAGTGGTAAGCACACTTGGAAGTTACCAGAACTCAACAACAGCAGATATTTTCCCGTGCTTTGCTGCATGCGTCACACGAAGTCCCCGAATGCAAATTGATGCGCAGAAAACGAAGGCCTTGGCGCCGATTTGAACCCGCCACAGCGTCGTTCCGACGCGCTGCCTGCTGTGCTGTAGACTGTTCACATTGTCCGCACCAGAGCCGAAGTCTGGGGACGGCACATGGGAACTCGTGATGTCACCCCCGGGAAAAATCATCGGATCAGATGAAGATTATCGTCGACGTTTGAAAGTTGTATATCCCTTATTGATTGCCAACATGTTATACTATACGATGTCTAACACGCTAGAAATGTCGGGTACTGGGCTCGACGATGCACACCACTCCAAACATCTTCTGAAGTGAGCTACGGCGTAATTCTAACAAGTTCATAGTATTTGGCACCCTCGTCTCTCGTCTCCCTCGCTCCCCCCCCGCAGGAGAGCATCTCAATAGCACTAGCGTTGCAGTGTGAAGCGCGCTCAATACTTGGCTCGTTACGTGTCGCAACTGGCAGGTGGCAATCCAGGGAATTCGCACCTGTCAGAGGGGGACAACCTATCAAACGTGCACCTTCTACACGATCACACGTATGAGCTTCTTCCACATTTCCAGTGCTGAGCCGAGAGCACCAGAAAATGCTGCGTTTGTCCGTTATGCGCACAATATTGATTTGTTTTGCAACCGGACAATTTAATGAAATAGTATCACTCGAAATGGCTCCGACCAACAGTTTGAAGTTCGACTAACGGCTCTGAATCGGTGATTGGGCATCAAATACTGCCGAAGCGGCCCACAGTTACCTCTCACCAGTGGCCAATCACCAGTGACCAGTAGCCTGTGACCAATCACCAGTGGCCAGTAGTCTGTGACCAATCACCAATGGCCAATAGCCTGTGACCAATCACCAGTGGCCAGTGGCCTGTGACTGGTCACCAGCAGTATTAAAATAATATTTTTTTGTTAGGTGTGCGATGTCGAAACCAGTACAATAGGATGTAGATATCTGTCATGGAATTAGTGTCATTTAAAATATGTTTGTCCATCCAGCTCGCATTAAGGCTAATAGGGTACTTATGACTGTACTTTTTGTTTGTTTTGACATGCCTAATATAAGAAGGGCTATGCTCGGATTAGCAAGAAACTACCTATGCTGTGAACTGGTGTTGTTACTAGATAACATCATAGATAATCCTTTTTCCTGAAATTGCGCTTGGACATGATCGTGCACCACGATCCCCTATGGTGAGCATGAACAAATTTATAGCGAGATACCGTTAGAAACGAGGAATCGAGCCATCACCATGCATCAAGTAGCACGATGTCGATCCTTCTTTGAGAAGGATGTCCATTGAGTGTTCATTAAGTGGTATATTCCACCCTATTTCATGAATAATTTCCCACTGTTCAACAGTGACCCATGGCCTGTGACCACTCACCAGTGACCGGTGGCCAGCGACTACTCGCCAGTAACCACTCGCCAGTGACCACTCGACGGTGACCACTCGAAAGTGACTACTCGACAGTGACCACCCGACAGTGACCACTCGCTAGTGACCACTCGACAGTGACTACTCGACAGTGACTACCTGACAGTGACCACCCGACAGTGACCACTCGACAGTGAACACTCACCAGTGACCACTCGACAGTAGCCACTCGAAAGTGACCACTCGACAGTGACCACTCGACAGTGACCACTCGACAGTGACCACTCGACAGTGACCACTCGACAGTGACCACTCGACAGTGACCACTCGACAGTGACCACTCGACAGTAGCCACTGGACAGTAGCCACTCGACAGTGACCACTCGGCAGTGACCACTCGCCAGTGACCACTCGACAGTAACCACTCGACAGTAGCCACTCGACAGTGACCACTCGGCAGTGACCACTCGACAGTGACCACTCGACAGTGACCACTCGACAGTGACCACTCGAGAGTAGCCACTCGACAGTGACTACTCGAGAGTGACTACTCGACAGTGGCCAGTGACCTGTGGCCACACAAGACGCGACGTCGACTGCCCGGAGCGCAGTAGGTTACGTCAGAAGTAGTTATCCAGCCGGGTTTTCCGTGCCGCAACGCCGCTGCAGCGCAACAGCGCAGCCGCCAACAAGCTGAGATCATGCGCAGTGGCAAAAATGTCAGTGGTAACATTCAGCATAGCTTCCATCTACATACCACAACCGTTGTGAGATCATTCCGAGCGCAAATATGTAACCAGGAAACATTTGTATATTTCAACGCAGCCTTATAATGGGGAAGCCATGGCAGCGACCTGACCTAAGGTCAATGCTACGAAAAAAACCCGATATACATATTATGGTCCCTGATGAGATCATGACATGCTATAAGTTTGAAATCAATCGCCAAATTATTGTGGAAGTTATGCCACCTAGAACTCCAAGTGTAGTTCGGTCACTTCGCCTGATCTGGTGACCTGACCTGGTAACCTGACCTGAGATGACCCAGGATTAAGAATGTACGAGGGTATGCGGAAAAGACCAATGAACAGCTATGCGAGGTTTGGCCTTGCTAATCTGATTAGTTCGGCGGCAAATGAGGAAAAACCGGAGGGGGCAGATATCTGCCCCCCCCCCCGCACGTGCGCGGGTTAATGTAGTTTTACCGAAATCACAACGGTCGTTTTAACTGCGGTGAGTACGGTTACGATTCGTTATTACGTAATAATGGAACTGATTTACCAGCCGCCCTGTCATCGTGTCAAATGGAAGGGTGCTGATGGGTAGAAGACTGCGCCGCTCCAAACCAGCATAGAAAACATGAAAATGGTCAAAATACATGGCAAGTGCAAGCATTGAATATGACTTTCAATGTTGTTTTAGCTTCCTTGTTTTCGATCTCACGATAACTAAAAAAGAAACCCCACATTAAGTTAAGCAAAAATAAATACAACTGCTATACTCCCTATAACATATGTTGGGCAATCGTTGAAAATTGGGTGCTCCACCGGGGATAGGAGGAGCTTGGTCTGACGTCTATCTCTAAACCAATCAGAGAAGTCGAAACAACAACAAACAAAAAATGATGGAAGTCGCCTGCGCGATGAGCCCGATGCAGTAAATTTATCCATGAAGATGCCGCCCCAATAAGTCAGTTGGTTGGAGCGCAAGACTGCATAGTTCTTCCTCGTCCTAGCAAGACAAGGTTCGAGTCGCTTCACGTGCTTGCATATTCCTCGGCTGGGAGGGTCAGTTGGTGGCTGGCCATCCCAGCCGAGGATAAGCAGGGGTCGAGGCACGGGCCGTGTCGGTGCACTGTCGGCACGTCACACTCTGGGTCAACATTATGTCGCTCAACTGGACTTCACGGACTGGGTGGTGGGGTCAGGGCTCACACAAGCTCTGCAAGCTCTGCTTATCATACAACCATGCCCGATGAAGCCACCCAAGGACAATTTGGATTTAATTCAGAATAAAAGATGAGGGATACCAAAGCCAGAGCCTGGCCACGACCCAACGGCATGTGCAGGTGACCTACGCTGGAGTACTCGTACTCGAGCATATTTTTAATGCCGCGCTTCGATTCGCTTGTCCCACGTTAATTAATTCGCAGAGTGGCACGTAGAGTGCAACAAGAATCAAATCGCACACACGTTCGCAATGGCGGCACGTGCCAACTGGCGCACGACAAGCATCAACACGAAGAGACGTGCCGCAGCGCGACAGCAGTGATCTCGTGGAGTGGTCACATTCGCGAACGCTACAAACTGCAACGACACACGCCCTTATGCACCGCCACCAGTCTGAATCGCCAGCAGGCCACAACTCTGGCATTCTCGTCCGGCACATCACCAGTGGCTGCGTCCCTGGCCGGCCCCTCTGGCTGACGTCCCTGGCCGGCCCCTCTGGCTGACGTCACTGGCCGGCCCCTCTGGCTGACGTCCCTGGCCGGCCCCTCTGGCTGACGTCCCTGGCCGGCCCCTCTGGCTGACGTCCCTGGCCGGCCCCTCTGGCTGACGTCCCTGGCCGGCCCCTCTGGCTGACGTCCCTGGCCGGCCCATCTGGCTGACGTCCCTGGCCGGCCCCTCTGGCTGACGTCCCTGGCCGGCCCCTCTGGCTGACGTCACTGGCCGGCCCCTCTGGCTGACGTCCCTGGCCGGCCCCTCTGGCTGACGTCCCTGGCCGGCCCCTCTGGCTGACGTCCCTGGCCGGCCCCTCTGGCTGACGTCACTGGCCGGCCCCTCTGGCTGACGTCCCTGGCCGGCCCCTCTGGCTGACGTCCCTGGCCGGCCCCTCTGGCTGACGTCCCTGGCCGGCCCCTCTGGCTGACGTCACTGGCCGACCCCTCTGGCTGACGTCCCTGGCCGGCCCCTCTGGCTGACGTCACTGGCCGGCCCCTCTGGCTGACGTCCCTGGCCGGCCCCTCTGGCTGACGTCCCTGACGGCCCCTCTGGCTACGTCCTGGCCGGCCCTCTGGCTGACGTCTGGCCAGCCCCTTGGCTGACGTCCCTGGCCGGCCCCTCTGGCTGACGTCCCTGGCCGGCCCCTCTGGCTGACGTCCCTGGCCGGCCCCTCCGGCCGACGTCCCTGGCCGGCCCCTCTGGCTGACGTCCCTGGCCGGCCCCTCTGGCCGCGGCCTGGCTGACGTCCCTGGCCGGCCCCTCTGGCTGACGTCCCTGGCCGGCCCCTCTGGCTGACGTCCCTGGCCGGCCCCTCCGGCTGACGTCCCTGGCCGGCCCCTCTGGCTGACGTCACTGGCCGGCCCCTCTGGCTGACGTCCCTGGCCGGCCCCTCTGGCTGACGTCCCTGGCCGGCCCCTCTGGCTGACGTCCCTGGCCGGCCCCTCTGGCTGACGTCCCTGGCCGGCCCCTCTGGCTGACGTCCCTGGCCGGCCCCTCTGGCTGACGTCCCTGGCCGGCCCCTCTGGCTGACGTCCCTGGCCGGCCCCTCTGGCTGACGTCCCTGGCCGGCCCCTATAGCTGACGTCCCTGGCCGGCCCCTCCGGCTGACGTCCCTGGCCGGCCCCTCTGGCTGACGTCCCTGGTCGGCCCCTCTGGCTGACGTCCCTGGCCGGCCCTCTGGCTGACGTCCCTGGCCGGCCCCTCTGGCTGACGTCCCTGGCCGGCCCCTCTGGCTGACGTCCCTGGCCGGCCCCTCTGGCTGACGTCCCTGGCCGGCCCCTCTGGCTGACGTCACTGGCCGGCCCGGCGAAGCGACACCCCCACCTATGCGCCAGATCGCCAGCTCGACCCACAGGTCGTCTGATCGTCCCGACTGTCCGGCGGTCGACCACCCGACCGCCCGACCGCCCGACCACCGCCACTGTTCACCGTCCGACCACCCTCGCTGCCGACCGCCCGACCACCCTTACTCCTCACCACCCGACCACCCTCGCTGCCGACCGCCCGACCACCCTTACTCCTCACCGTCCGACCACCCTCGCTGCCGACCGCCCAACTGGTCGTGCAGGCAGTTACTCGAATTTGTAGAGAAAAAACGTTCAAACTACGACCAAACCTTAACACTACACCGTGTAAGATTTCGAAGTGCACAAGAAAATGTGAACGACCAACCATAGTTACATGATATTGGGGCGAAAATTGTGTGCGTTATTTTGCCATACACGGGTGTACGTTCCCACGAGTGGAACAGTTGCAGCGAACAGCCCGCCAATTGGCGCCATTCGGTTGCATTTACCACTAGTTGGTTGTATTTTGCGCCAGTCGGTTGCATTTTACGCCGGTCGACCGTATTTCGCGCCAGTTGTTTGTATTTTGCGCCGGCGGTTGCATTCGGTGACATAACTAGCACGAACACAGATGGCAGTAAGCTGTCGCAAAAGGGGATGCCAGAATTCAGAACTAATGCCTTCCTCATTCCTCTTTTCTTTTCTGTCATGAAATTCACTCTTAGGTTTGCATGCATTTAAAACATAACGTTTGTCGCGTACTTGTGTTGTCCCCATAAAACTGGTCCCAGTAACACATTTTTGCTTGCTTACAGAACCTAGTATTGCTTATATGATAATCGTACAGTTAAAATACTCACAGCAGCAGTAAAAATGGGCAGGATACCATGGCTAATTTCATAGTCTGGAAAATTAGCCGCCCTAAAGGAAGTGAGTGTCCAGGTAGCTGATTTAGTGCAATCGGCAGATTGTTGGCTCGCACAGAATGGGGCGGTGATATGGGTGAAAAATAACGTAAAGAAAACGCACAATAGTTCAAGCCACACATGTTTTCCTGAATGACTGGCTGCAGGCCAGCTATCAATATTTCGGAATTTGGTAGTGACAATAGCGTAGCATTAAGATTAGATTTAGCTTAGGGATCTTGAAGTAAGGTAAATGGATGGCGAATACAAAAATAAAACATCGGTGGTAAAAATTACTGGTGAGAACAGCGCGGCTGTTCCATCAAAACAAAACGAAAACATATCTGAACACCTATCGCACACATTACTATCTGGTATCTAAAGAGTATTTGTGTGAAACCGTTAAAAAGTATATTATAACTAGACCGATTATCACAGAATAGAACCTTCCATAATTTGCATCAGGTTCGCCATCAGATGCACCATCAGGTTCACCATCAGGTTCACCATCAGGTTCACCATCAGGTTCACCATCAGGTTCGCCATCAGGTTCGCCATCAGGTGCACCCCCAGCTAGTGCATCTTCGACTGGCTGGCGGAGCACAGCAGTTCCTCTGGAAATGTTGGGAGTCACGGGCGCACGTTGCATAAATACCATGAATAGCATAGAGAAGTGGAATGCCGATTATTTCCAAACTACTCCAAACAAAACAAAACAATGACAAAAATGTTTAGGCGCTGTAAGCGGGTTAGTGGCATCTATATCCCGTATACTTCATGCTTCTCGGTACAACACATAACTGTGATGTAAATGACAATACAATGAATGACAGATGATGATTAATCCTGTCATTCAATGCCGATAAATGACATGATAGAAACGAAAGTACGCCAAACTGCATGCTGCATTACATTGTCATCGCGGACTTTCTTAATGCAATAAATAATTCCTGCATTCGATGATGCTGTTCGGATTAGAACCAGAGCGCAATTCGCTCCACAACTTACCAGCTAAATAGTCGCAGAAGCTGGCCGCAAGGCTTCGTTTCATCCCGGAAGCGAACACTACGTATTGCGAGCAGGCTAGCGCTCTTCCTTACAAGGGGTGAAGGGCACAAACGAGCACTGTTACTTCGGACGAGGCCACAACGACTGGCTACGAAGGCCACCGGCGAATCATGACTAAATCCCACGAGCCTGACATGGGGGTGGGGGAGGGGGGGCACTTCGGTTGTATTTAAAGGAGGATGCAATACCACGATTCAAACGCTTAAAGAAAACGCAACATCCGTGAAATGGAAAACAGAACGTTACGAAGTTCACAGAACATGCAGACTTTTTTCAATTTACTTTTCTGAACAATTATATATGTGTTACGTCCTTGGGTAGCATGCTCAGCTTTCAGTCACGTCCAATAGCGACCCCGGCCAACGTGGGATTTAATAAAAGGGCAGCAGCTACTGAAGTTGGACTTCGCTTCCAAATGGCCATGCCAAAGACATACCAAAGTCTGCCTGCCTTCCTTTGAGCAGCGAGATTGTGGGCATCAGCCGCTTAGAAAAAAAAATTCAAGAAATTTAGCAGCTTGGACATGAGACTCCAGAGTCGCCTGGACTCGGAATATTACCGTCACAAAACACACACACACACACGCACACCCAACTATTCCGACTGAGGCGGCACAGAGCTCAGCCAGATACCTCACCGATAAGTAGGTCACTGCAGTGGCTTATATGAGGGGGAAAATTCATCTCACCAGTGCACTGTTAATATTATTTTCGTGGAATGGATAGGCGTAATGCAAAAAGCCACGTATCAGCTGACTGCCCCATACACCTCGCTGGACGGGTAAAGCGAGCGAAATTGGCCGAGAAAAACATGCGACGTTCCGTTGATGATAGATATCTCAGCCATATGTTCAGCTTCAGATCTCCGAGTTGCATCATTGGTATATGCATGCCGCGTACTTTGTACATTTCGTCAGCTTCACCCCTGAGCATCCCGATGCAAAGCTGAGCACTGTTGGACGCTGGGCTGGGGTCAACACTGATTCCTGGTAAACAACTTGCCGTCTACCAAAAATCAGTCGAGTCACTCTGTCAAAAGTTGTGGCAATAGCTTCTCAACCGAAAGACAGACCTTCCCTTCCACCATTCCAATGGCATGGTGCCAGAAGCGGATGCAGATGGGACACTGGGGGCATGAGTCCCTGCCCTCTGGAAAGGTGGCGCCCCTGTTACCCGGAAAAGGCCTGCATACGGAAAGGTTCGTGTGCAGTCTTCTCACCTCTGTCAACGGATTTTTCAGCAAAAGGTGCCTACTCAGAAGAAGAGGAAAAGACGCTCTTTGAGAGGAAAAGACGCTCTTTTAGCATGTTCCGGTGCATCCTCCCCCACCCCCACCCACACCCACCTTCCTCCTCCTCCGCTCAGCAGATGTTCAGCTGAAGGCACGCCTTCAGACTTTCGCAATAGCGCCCCTCCAAGAAAATCGAGACTCTGTACGAGTGCCCTCTCCCGCTCCCATTTCTGTATCCGCCCCTGGACAATGCGGACACAAGGCTGGCCTCGTCAGCACTAAGCATGCTTCAACTGATACAAAGCATGCCTTGTGCGGAGGTGACCCAATGAGTCGAACCAGACATTTGGAAGGGTGTTCAGGTAACGCCACGCCCAGGATCGCACCGGTTCTTATCCTAGATTGACCAAAATAATTCACTTCCAATCAACATTGCTACATCCTGCATACCATGAGATGTCAACGTAACGGGGTCCAGCAGGCTATTCTGGCATCGCCCAACGTCAAGTCCAATATCAGACCTACATCAGACACATTTTGGGCCACTGGGTGGGCGAGGGTCAGCGCTAAAATCGCAGCCTTTTCGTGTTCATCAGCTGTGTGTGCATTGCCTTTAGTGTCTACACAGTCACGCTGAGTCACATGTGTGCCGAGCCAGTGACTTCAGGCGCGACACACTTACCAAATTGCATTGCCAAAGGCAAACATAAGGGGCGTCATCCGTCCCTGGCACTGAACTGGAAGCCCCAGGTCACAAGCTAAGCACTTTAGCCGGCGCCACTCGGAGCGGATGGCAGGCGACGGCTGCGCTGAGGGGCGCGTGGTGAGCTGCTCGCGCGACGTAAATACCGCTGTAAACACACTTCTCTGAACAGTGACGGAGAGTACTTCATGAGTAGTATTGCGAGGAAAGTCAACGTGAGAAGAGCGTGCCTGACTTTGAGTCATAAATCTTCGTTTATTTCTTGCTTATTCGGTGGTTCACGACGTACTTCATGCACGTTCACGGCTAATGACGCCGCCCACACTGTTTCGCCGGTGGGCCGCGGGATTGGGAAATGTCCCGAGGGGCGCGAGTGTCGAACCCGGGACCTTTGGTACCCAGAGCCCAACACCTTAACCACTCGGCCATCCCCGCCCCTAGTGAGAAATTTTCACACCGCCGTGCTGCGACATGGCACGCCGCCGATCCCCAATCAGCAGCGTATGTATTTAGTGGGGGAGGGGGCTGGGGGGCAATGCGCCGTAGTGTTTATACGGTGGGAATTTCCGGTTGTCCAAGAATAATCAAGTTGCGACTGCAGTCGAGAATGGCATAGAATGACATAGCAGCACAGAACAATTCAAAACGCTCTGCATTTCATGAAATTTATAAAATATACATCCGGTTTTACGTAACCTGTCACTAATTTTTTTGAATGTAGACCATGCACGCAGCGATCTGTGAGCAGGCACGTAGCCAGGAACTCTGTCAGGGGGGGCATCTCACCAAAATGGCCCAAGGTCAGCTCTAAAAGGGCACCAAACCTTCCTTGGCGGCGGAAGTGTTGCCGACTGTGGGTGGGGAGGGGTGAGCAATGTCGATGAGCGCGCCCGTGTGGCGGATGTGTTGCTGAGCGGGGCGGGGAGGGGGGTTGGGAAGCCGTGCCTGGCTTGCCCATACTCTCGCAAAATCGCTACAGATCTAGTATAAGCTGCTTCCCGCAAGGGGGGGGGGCTCGGGGGGCACAGACTCACTGTCTGTGAGAGATGCGAAATGACCGTACTGCACGTACAATTCGATCACCGTCGTAAAAACCCGGGTCTAGGGGAGGTCGCATAGCACGTCATACGAGCGTCATGGAAACACGAGCGTCTTGACAACGGAGACGAGATTCGCACGATGAGATGTAGCGGCGTCGTTGTTGGGGTCTGACATGCTAGTTAGTCCGGCGTAGGTGGGACCGTGAAACGCCTGACGGCAAGGGCAAGCATTCAGCGGCCAGACGGAGACCAGATATTGACCCCGGAAGCTATGTTTAACTTCTGCTCGACACACATATCAGGTACTGTTCCTGATTGCAAAAATCATCTTTATTAGCACCACCTTGCGCCATTTTTCGCAATTTTCTGTCAGATTCTAATTTTCTTGTGATTTTGGGTATTCAGGGCACACCAGCTCAATATACCTAAGCCTTCACTGGTTACCCAGGAACAACAGCTGGTCTTTATAAACAAATAAATAGTCCGTTCACTATGACACCCGTCAAAAGGGCGAGTGAAAGTAGCTCATTTCTTACCCGTTTTCTAGATACTCGTAAAAAATATTGCATATGTGAAATGCTGAAAAGATCGAAGATTGTTCGATCGGGATGACAAATAATTGCAAGGGAGCTGATGAAAATCTCGTCCCACAGGGATCGAATTCATCTACGTCTCCCAGGCGGACATCGAGAAGACAGCGACAATGCTGTCACAGCGTTTCGCTTCAGCAAAACTTGTGAAGGGCACGAGGAGCTTCCACTACTTTTGGCCCAGAAGCGCGACTCAGGTGGCCGCATATGCGATTTCGCGGACCTCAACATTCAAACTAGTGAAAACTGTCGTTAATCGAAGATAAGCCTTTCGCCGACGCATACCTTTGAAGCCCGGAGAATGTCTCACGACTGACGCAGCCCACAGAAACTCTGGTCTCCTCCCCAAGGGCGTCGCCACGGATTCTTATTTCGGGGGTCGGTCCCAGGGACGGATCTAGCCACTCGGTTTAGGGGGGGCCAGTCCAGGCCCAGGACTTCTCGACCGGGGGGGGGGGGGAAGTGATGTCGGCTCGGTGTCTGGTGATGGTATTGTTGACCGGTTGTGTGTTAATGTCTGGTGGTTTTAAGGGAAAATGCTGTGACCGGGGGGGGGGGGAGCGATGTCGGATGTCCGGTGTTTGCATCGTTGACCGGTTGTTTTTTTTGGGGGGTCGACCCCTAATTTTCAAAGTGCGGGGTCCGGCCCCTGACCTCCCGGTGGCGACGCCCATGCTCCTCCCCCATACCCCCGACGAATCCCCACCCTCACTGGATCCACCAGCCACCCTCGCGCTCAACTCTTCACAACGCTACTCCAAATGGAGACACATCAGGTGGTATGTTTTTTTGCGATTTTTCTGACGGTGTCCCAAGAGTGCACACACTCTATCGTTGATTGTTTCGTATACAGAATTGCACGGAGAATCAGAATATGGATGTTTTTCGAAAATTGACACTTATACACTTATCGAAAAATGATAGATAAAATATATAATGTAAAAAATACTAAAACATGGATGTAAAAATTCAAAAAAAATATTGTGCAATACCATACTACGTCTGCTTTACAAAGCATTTTACAGAATGGAAAAATGATGATAAACCTGGGAATTATATGGCATTGAAATTTGCAATGAGCAGAAAGTCAGTATATGACGTCATCGTGACGTAAAAACCGTGAGACCTAGGGGCCTAAAAAGTTCAGATTCGTATTCTCGGCCCTAGGCAACCCCATATAGCAACTTCCTTGGGAATTCGACAGGGTGCTGTGTTGAAACAGGCCTTCTGGGTGTCGAGTTTCTGAAGAACTACTCAACGAGGAGCAAGAACACTTCATGAATTATTTTGCGACAACAGTTCGAGAAAACAAAGAAATTGGAACAACGCATCTGAGTCCGAACATGAGACACTAGAATATTAGCGCTGCAAAATGCATGGTTTCAAAAGCGCTATGGTCGAGCCGGGCAGGGTCGCTCAGATATGGTCCGTCCACTGCCTCGCCAAGCAGGTCAGGTCGGGCTACATCACATCATGCTTATCATATATCACATAACACCGCTTTGACATCATCCCCAATGTGGATTCCCCATGGGCCAGTTGGGTGGCCAATCGAACCACGCAACCATCGCACCCAACCATCTCACTGAACCAGCCAACCACCGCACCCAAACATCTCATTCGGTCAGTCAGCCGCTGCATTCCCCGTCCCACTCAACGATCTGAACCCCCCCTAATCACCTTACCTCACCTCAACATGAACCCCCGCACAGTGCCCAATCATCTTTCCCAATCTACCAACCATCTCACTCAAACAGTCAGCCCACTCAACCACCGCACCCAACCATCTCACACAGCGACTCGACTGTCCCACTCACCACTCCACCAGCAGCAGCATCGCCTTCACCCCCCCTCCTCGTCGTCGGCTCTCCAGCACCGATAATGCAGCGGCGAAACAACACCCGACAGCGGCGTCGCTCGTCGGCGCCAGAGGTCACGGTGACTTACCTGGCCGTCGGCTCGGCGCACCCACACGTCTTCGTCGCCCTCTTCGTAGTGGCACGCGCTGCGGAGGGAGAGCGACGTGTCGACGTAGTCGAGCGAGCGACGCGACAGACAGGGCGACATCTGCGGCGACGGCGTGGTCA
Source organism: Imbricaverruca yamaguchii (assembly GCA_034440575.1). NCBI lineage: Eukaryota > Metazoa > Arthropoda > Thecostraca > Neoverrucidae > Imbricaverruca > Imbricaverruca yamaguchii. The sequence goes on along the minus strand of JAOTOL010001647.1, from coordinate 1,466,754 downwards.
CCTGGATCTGCGGCGTGGCCACCGCCTCAGACGACCACGGCGGCGGCGGCAGCGAGGCGCTGGTGGTCACGCGCACTTTGGGCGTGTAGGCCGGCGCCCAGCACTGGGTGGTGAGCTGCGGCACGACGCGGCCGTTCTCGACGAGCCGCACGGCGCCGGCGCTCGTGTCCGAGGCGGCCATCCGGTCGGCGGCGCGCTCCTCCTCGAACATCTCCTGCAGCTGCTCCAGCTCGCGCAGCGGGTCCGGCGACGAGCCGCGCCGCTCGCGCCGGCCGCACGACAGCGTGTCGGGCGCGGAGACGCGTCGGTCGCGCTCCGCCTCGTGCCGCGCCGTCGTCCTGATGCCCGGCGGCGCCGGCGACGAGGCGCGCCGCACGGGGCCCGGCGAGCGGCCCGGGCGCCCGCCCGCGCCCGCGCCCAGGCTCACCACGCTCGACGCGTCGTCGCCGACGTCCGGCGCGTCCGACGGGTGCTTCTTGGAGAACGAGCCGAGCATCGAGTGCAGCAGGCGGCTGGGCGACAGCGAGCGGCGCCGCTCCTTCAGGCCGGGCACCTCCACGTCCAGGCTGTTCTCCCGTGTCCGTGGCCGCGACTCCATGTCGTCGGCGTCGGCTGTGGTGGCGGGCGAGCACCGACCTGCGACACCGGACGGGCACCTCCGGTCAGGAGACGCGGCCACGGCGCAGTCGACCACCCGCCGACCGCTGCCAACTGGGGTCGCCTTAGACCACCCCCCCCCCCCAAACACCCACTAACCAGAGTGGTAAGCACCAATTGACGTCTGCTTGGGAACTCCGGTTGGCGCCTTGGTTCGCCCAAGGCGCGATCCGGCAGTGCCAGTGCCAACTCAACCCTCCTGGAGGACTGGAAGTTGACGCTATGGCACAGCCTGAACAACGATCGCTGGGAGGAGAACCCAAACAGCAAGTGCTGTGGGGTGTTCTGCTCTCGCAGCTTGTCGCATGACTAAAACGCCCGATTGTTGACGCAACGGCACATGAATGTTCCCGTGTGTGAACCGCCGTTCGTCTCGCGTGCCGCCGAGACTGCAGCTGCGACACCCCTGAGTTGCACACGTGCGGTGATCGCCAACAACCGCCGTGGTGTCACTCAATGTTCATACGCCACGCAAAAGGGAAAATCACCCGCAAGTCGGGAACAAATTGAATGGGCTTACGACCCGATTAGACATTACGTCCCTGGAAGCCGTGCGAGCGCTCGAGAGTTGTCTGGAGTTTGGCTTGGGAGGTGGGGCTGAGCCCTCCGGTAATCTCACCCATCTTGCCGGTTTTGACATGGTGTCGGTGTACTTTTCGAGAACAGTCGGCCGCGTGCCAGCACTCTGGCAAAACCATCTAAATTTTCCCATCGCCTCTCCCGAACACAAAATACTCGTGCACCCGGCTGCTCTCGGAATAAACTAACCCTTATCGAGGGCGCTTGAACATTTGGAAGATGGTTCACCATCTATCTGCCCTCATCCTGAGCACCTTGACGGGCGCACGTATGCTTTGACGTAACACCCCCCGTGTCGTAGCTATCCACTTGTTTAGCCTTTCTTTGCCAAAAACACGAGCTTTGCAGGCGGCACAATGATCCACGCGGTCTGCATGCCTCTGATCCCACATTAGTTAATCACTGGCTGCCGAGCGCAGGACTGGTTACCACGCTGACAGCGGGATCAGCGAGAACACCCCACCTCCCACCCCCAGATATGGCCCGCGACGAAATAGGCATTAACGAGCGAGTACAAAATTCATTTGAAAGGGAAAGCAATGAACATTAGGTGTCCGATAATACGGACAAGCAAGCGACACGAGCATCTCAATTTATTCACGTTGTGACTGGTTTTCGAATCGTGGCCAAGTCAAATGAAGATAGACGGCGAAAAACGTCGTCGAAACAAAACGGGTGTAGTCGATAACCCGCCACGCACATGGTGCACCAGACAGACTCAATTTGACACATCACAAATACCAAAATCAAAAGGGCACAATTACGACAGATTATACAGGTAGTACGGCGTATGCAGGTAGTACAGCGTATACAGGTAGTACAGGTCGTATACAGGGAGTATAGTCAGTAACGCCAAACAACCTAGACGTCAGTGCTTATAAAACACAACACCAGCCATAAGGTAAACCGGCATGAAAAACCTGATTGGTTCTTGGTGGTTTTCGCACTTGAATAGTCGCATTGGTACAGCATAAGCCGGTGAATGTCCCGAACACAATAAATATTCGCTGCGACTGCCTATTCTGTGGAGGATGCCGGGTGCGGTGCAGGGCGAACAGAGCCGATCATTCCGGCATTCGGGCATTCAAGCTTCACGGGTTCAGAGTCCGGGCTCCCGCCTGAGCATCGGCCGCCGCCCGATGCGACAGGCAGCCACAGCTGCAGTGCGGGCACCTGCCAGCGCCACAAAAACCACGTGCAAACACACGCGGCCGGCAGAACTCTGCGGAAATGGCAGGTGGCAATACTGCGTGTGCGTCACAGCCTGACAAGCAGAGGTTCATCCAATTTGGCTAGGAGTAGAATGAATTATTGCAGCATATTGCATATTGCAAAACGGAGTCAACTGCTACTGCGCGACGGAGAATGGAGGAACGAGAGCAAAGTTGTCTGGTCAAGAGGCAGACGTTCCAGCACGGTAGAACGACTAAGAGAGACGTCGGAAGTTTGAAATGGTGTTGATTTTGAAAACATAGGCTCAATGTTACACTTAAAAAAAAAGAAAATATTTGGAAGATCTATCACAACATTCCTCCTGGGGACTGACCTCTCGGGGAGACACCAAGGATGATGTCAATGCAAATTCCCATGAAAACGTGGTAGGATTGGCGTTCCATGTTTCGTCAAAATAATTCCCTGGAAGGTGCTTCAAAACGGCACCAATTTATGGACGGTTACCAATTTATGGACGGTTCAAACCCATGGCCCGATGGCCAAGCTAGTCCAAACCACTGCGCCAATCGCCGAACGCCTCGCAGACATTCCACCTGAGTTCCCCAGAGTCGGCTGGGGTGGCGTCGAAGGTCACAGTAACGCCGGCCCAGTTGACGACGCGGCAGCCGAGTGAAGGTCGCCCAGTCGTGCGTGGCCGCGTGAGCCGGCGCTATGTTTGCTTTGGAGGCGGACGTCGCCGACTGCGGGCTGAGTGAACCACAGGCGCAAACACGGCGAACGAGCAGCTGACTGTCGGGGACAACTCTGGAGGAATGCACGAGATCTGTGGTGCACGGGAGAAGTGACTTCTACGTGAGCTGCCCACACCCCGAGAGCAGAGCCAGGGTGGGCAGAGCCAGGCCATTTATTTAACCAGCAGACCCAATTCCACGGTCGATCAGCCACATCAAGCCTGGAACCTCGCTTGGTTCCAAGGTTATTTCGTAGCTCCATATTTTGTACCTTTGTGGGCTTTCGGCTAGCTTCCAGTCGAAAACAGAACGCATACATGCAGCGAACCCCTACAATGTTGTACTTCCATTTAATACAGCAGCGAACAGGATGTCGCCTAATTTACTTCTGAGGGAACCATTCCTATTTTGATACATCCTGGATATGTCCGTTTACACAAACACCCCTCCCCCTCTCCTCGCCCAGCAGTTACGATATAAAACGGCTGCCTGCCAGCGACCGAGGTGGCATAGCCATATATATTTTATTCGACTCCAGTGACAACACCATCATGGAAGTCTTACATTAATCAAGGCGATATCAAACAATATGAACATATTATTTCAAGTTCAGTGGGGGCTGAATCCATTGTTGGCGCTTCCGGATGGGCGGGGACCCCCCCCCCCCCCAGGGGGTTTGGTACCCTGTTAATGTTAATTTGCAATTAGCACTATTCAACCTAAACCTATTCCTCGAAAATATGGACTTGGACCACCCTGGCCCGGAGATATCCAGCCTTCGATGAATCCGATCATTGTCACATTCTAGCACAGTTTAATTTGCTGGAGTTTCAACCTCGAGGCATGATCATCACTAGACAGCAATTGGGTTCAGGGGTAACAAGAAAAGCAATCAAAATACGAAGCTTTCTTAGTGGAATGCAGATATTTATTAACCTCCTCCCCTATACAAATGTGTTGATGTAAACATACATGTTTGTATACATGTTTGTGCATCTTATACGCCAATGTCGTTCTTATCCTGGAGAACTATTTAAAAAAGTGCACCGTTTCAACACTGAAACATGATGGAAAAATTAAACAGACCAAGACCTAAATTCAGATTACTGAAATACACTTATCGGGTGAGTGAATTCAGAGCGACTAAGAGTACACCCTATGCGATTATTTGGCACAGTACACCCTGTACTCAGATACCAGGTCCCGAGTGGTCATTCGCAGAACCATTTTTGCGATTTTGTATCCTGGAAGGTTCTTTGTTAAGATAAAATCGACTTCAAATCTGGCAAATATCTGACAAAAAGTGGCAAATTACACAAGGATTATTCTTCAGCGCCAACTCTAGCGTGCCACTGAGTCGAAGATGCAATTATGTTACAGGCGGGTCCAGGAATTGTCATGGGGCACTTCGTCTCTGGAGGGGCGTCATTTTTCGGAGGGACGCCTCTGGCTGAAACATTCGAGAGGGGTACAATCGAGCACACTGAAATGTCTCCTGTATCGCTCAGAGGGACGCCTCTGGCCGAAACATTCGGGGGGAGAGGGTGCGCCCGACAAGCCTTGCTGGTGGGGCGCCACTTTCCACAGGGGCACATGCCCCCAGTGCCCCGGTATCCGCCCTTGCACTGTGTAGAACATTCCGATGGGTAGGGGCGGCGGAACGTATCGCGATAGACGGGAGCACTATTATGTAATTTGGGCTTTAGGGCGCTTCGACCAGTTTTGATTATTCGCGCCCACGAGTTATAATGCTTCACTGCCGATGAGAACGGTCACCTCGGCGTGAGTGTGGTTTTAAATCCAAGCAATGACTGATAACGGAGCGCGTTCCCCGAATGCGCTAGTTTTGAATTGTTCCCACGAATGTCATAGTCCCAACGAGAAAAGAACCCGAACCCTAGTTGTTACCCTTCCAGAGTACTTCCAAATTAAGAAAGCGAGTCACATGCGGCGACAGCCAGCGTTTTATACCCAGCGTTTGATCACTTGATCGCAACATGCGGAACCACACTATCTGCATAGGCTTCTCTCCCGACAAGAGGGCGTATTCTGGGCATCTGGGAGTGTTTTGAGAACGCAGGCGACCTCCTAAGCCAGTCGGCGCCCTCTGATCAGATCCTTGGGCACTTCCCTGGGCCAGGTAATTCCTCTGTTGAAATTAAAGGCGCCGTTTCAGACAGTTACCACCCCAAGTGCAAATGTAGGGACCTTCCCGAGGGGCTCCGTCGCCTCTCCTGGGAGTGCTAGTACATGCACCTTTCTGGGCGTTACTCTTTAGCATGGATGCGACTTCCTGGGCCAGGCGAGCGCCCCTCATGAGAATGCAGGCATACTTTGCAATATAGTGCAATATGTGACCCAGCATGGCCAAAATGGCTATTGGTCAGCTGGATAACGAAGAAAGGACATGTCGTCTGTCACCCCTGGCACACCTTTTCAAAGCATTGCCTACAGGCAATTTCCCGGTTTACATACAGAAATCGCCTGTCTCATGTATAATTAAGGAAAAACAATTATGTTCAAATTACTACTCCAACCAAGCCTAAAGCACGTTAAGTAAAAATCAGCATATGAATCACCTGGCAGGAGAAGATACAGGCCGGGTGGCTTCAGTGGCGTGCAGCGTTCATCTGGTGGGCCACCATCTGCTCCGGGTGGAGCAGATGGTGAGCCGACCGGAACAGCGAGCACGGCGAATGGCCGTAACTAGAGCTCTAAATACCACACAAGGATCACTTTTAGTGAAGCTTGGTACTGATGCCGAGCATAGCGTGCTGTGCGCCTGGACAATAATTTACTTTGAATAATTAGCACTGAATCCATTATTAGAAACAGTGGGAACAATTGTTATAATCGTGCCTACATAACGGGCTGTCAGGATCACTTTCAACGTGTAAAGAAGTCAGTTATTAGGGCTTTAGGGCGCATCGAATTCATTGTCATCTTCAGATGCCCCCCGAACCAAATCCTGGCTACGCCACTGGCAGTGGCTACGTGAAATCACAAGCCGTGACCAGATTTAAGCATCCATGCGTCAAGCACGTGCAAATTAAACGCTTTTCATACCATTTATTTTAAACATTCGGACAACATATTCATCATATTGACTTAGATCGGACTTAAGATATATTTTCGTTCTCTCCAATTCAAATGTAACATTTATGTAATTGCCATATGATCTTAAAACTACATCGAATTGCCACCTGTCCAAAAGGAAATGTCGATCCGGCGATAGAAGAGGTGGGATAGCCGATAAATTTCCACCCAGGTGCATAGATTCGTTTCAGTTTTTGCTGTAAACCCGGCATAAAAACTCCATTGTCATTTAAGTGCCTGCCATTCCTTACCTGAAGACAGAAGTTCACCAAACACACGCACAAATCGCACAAAACTTCTCAGTCTCTAGAAATTCACCGATCTGGTATACCAAACTTAGTTGTCTCCAGCTATCTTGTACCAAACACCCGAACACGAGTCGAATCACTTGGATCCGGAGCGCACCGGACACGAGACTGTACAGATACAGTCACCCCACAGTATCTGCCGCTCGTCCAGCTGCCACCAGAGTGCGCCGACGGGAAACAAAAACACCAACACCGCCCGACATTCAGCAACAGCCGACACGGCCGCGACGAGATTGCGGCGCCGAGCGCGAGGGAGCGGGACGCGACTCGGTACACTCCACACCCGCGGGGTGGCGCCACACAGACTGCGTCCGCCGCCGTTGCGCGCTCGTCTCTCTGCCGTACGCGGTGACCTTGGTTTCGTCCTCGCGCGAACCAGCCGCTAACTCAAGGCCGTAGTGCGTAGCCATTGGAAGCCGCTTCCAATCTGCGTGCGTCTGTGTCCCGCGGTGTTGTCTTGCTGTTAGTCGCACACAGGCAGATGGAGACGTTGAAAGGGAACGGCGGTGTTCGATTCTAAACGCGTGCTGAATTGCTTGCCATTGATTGCCATTGCTTTGATGTAATTGCATGCCCTCAAAAGTTCCTCGGAGCTTTTCGGGCTGAAGTTATGGATTGCAATTCGGCATTGCTGTGGGCAGAGTAATAGTTTGTATTTGTTGACGTAATGTCGGAATATCTGGAGCCGGTGCTGCGTGCACCGGAGCATAGGCTGTTGAGGTGTCCATTCAGTGACGATGCGGAAATTATTTTCGGGGGATAGACGATGGGTGTGCTGATTATATATATATATATATATATATATATATATATATATATATATATATATATATATATATATATATATATATATATATATATATATATATATATATATATATATATATATATATATATATATATATATATATATATATATATATATTGTGTGTGTGTGCATTATATAAAAATTAGATACAAATTATTACGAGCATCTAAAAATATCAAGTCTGTGGGGAGGCCCCTCCCATTTTGAAAAAAATCACCGTCTAGCCCTGTGTCGAATGGTCGAACAATGTGGCTGAAGAAACCTTTGACACTCCAATACTAAAACTTCCCCTGGAGATGAATGAATTATAATATTCGCGAAAATATGAGGAATATATCATATTTATATTGTGGTACATCAATCAGAAGTGCTCGAAATCCTATACAAAATGATCCGATATTTGACGTCCTCTACCCTTATAGAAACGTTTAATGGCATCTCAAAGCTTCGAGCCTATTGGCAGGCCCCTACGATTTTGACAGAAATCGCTCGATCTAGGACCGTGTCCGATAGTCGAACCATATGGCTGAAGAAACGTATATGGCAAATGAATACAAAAAGTTCCTGTGGGCAGAGAATCAGGGATGCGGAGCCGGGAAAATTTTGGACGGCTCCGGCTCCGACTCCGGCTTCGGGGAAGTATCCCGGCTCCGGCTCCGGCTCCGTACATCCCAAACGTGAGCCGCCCCGCTTTTGACGGCTCCGGCTCTGACTCCGGCTCCGAGTAAAATGTCCCGGCGGCTCCGGCTCCGGCTCCGGCTCCGGCTTCGCATCCCTACAGAGAATAAATTCGAAAATTCGACAGACATGTTAACATATCTTGTTACAAGTCAGTTGAAAATACTCGAAATTCCAACAAGATGAGACTACTTTATATTTCGTTTACACCCTCATCAAAATGATATGGAATCTCAAAATGTTGCGTCTGTGGGCAGGCCTCTAAAATTCTGACAAAAATCACTGTTTGAGACCGAACAATATGAACAATATCGAGCCAAACAATATGGCTGATGAAACCTATATGGCAATCGAATACTAAAAGTTCCTATGGGGAAAGAAGAATTAAAATATCCGGAGAAAATTGGAGAAGAATGTTAAACCCATTTCGTTGCATGTCAATCGAAAGTACTTGAAGTCCTAAACAAAATGAAACTACTTTTTACTTCCTCCACACTTGAAGAAAAATGATGTGGGCATCTCCTGACTTTTTCGAAGAGGTAGACGGAATAAAGTAGCATTATTTTATTTGTGATTTTGAGCGCATTCGATTAAAATGCAGCAAGATGTTTCTCGAATTTTTGCGAATATTGTAATTCTTATTTCCCCATAGCAACTTTTAGTATAGACTTGAGACGTAATAGACGTGAGAGTCCTCCTCTCGCGTCTTGGGGACCTCTTGCTCTGCGTTTTGATTCGAACTTCGCACATCTTAAGGGTGTTATCCTATCTCCTAGTGGGCTCCTCTTCTCTCCCAGGTTCCTCCTCTACCAAATTATACACAACCTTTCTTATCTCAGTGGCCTTGTTATTTCCCGGGGACCTTTTTGGACATCTGCGATCCTTCTTTTCCGCCTGGGAGCTATCTCTCTTATCCAATGGCCTTTCTCTACAATCTTAGGGCCTCCTCGTTCATCATGGGGTCTTATTTCCAACCTTGTGTCGTCCTCTTCCGAATTAGGTGCCTCCTGCCATGTCTCTGGATCATTCTTTTCTATTTTGGTGGAACCTTACTCGTTTTGGTGCCTATTTTTGCGTCTCCGAAACCTCATCTCATATCCACTGGCTTTCTTTTCCGTCTTGGGGCCTCTTCTCACTTTCTGGGGCCTCCCTTCCCGTATTGGGGCGTCCTTTACAATTCTGGGGGCCTCCGTGCCAATTTTTGGCATTCTCTTGATTTCTGGGGCCTCCTACACTCTTCTAGGTGACTCATTTTTAAAATGATGGGACTCCTTTCATGTCTTGGAGGCCTCCCCATCTGTGTTTGGAGCCTCATTATTCTCTTAGCAGGTTGTTTTTGCACCCTAGTCTTAAATCTTCTCTTCTGGGGTTGTCGTCTTCTAAAATGTGGGCCTCATCTGGCTGGTCTCAGTGGCCTTCTCTCCTTCCTAGGGGGACCTTCTTACTCATCTTGGGGCCCCCTCTTGCGTGCGGATAAATATCTCTTGTAATTATTTTATATTGTAGGGTACTTCTCTTCCATCTTGGGGACCTCGTTTTCCAAATTAAGAATATCTTGCCACCCATCGGAAGCCTTCTCGTGGCCTTCGGCAACCCAGGGTGGCTTCTTGCCCGTCTCGGTGGCATCCTTTTCGTCCTGGAGGTCTCTTTTTCGTCCTGGGAGGCCTCCTATTCATCCTGGGGGCCTCCTCACAATCTCTGTTTTGTCTCTTATAGGAACCTGATTATATTTCCTGAGGGCCTCGTTATCAATCTTGGATCCACCTTGATAGCATCATCTTCTGTCCCGTCGGGCTCCTTGCTCACCTTTTTGTTTTATGCCTTTCCGGATAGTGGTCTCCTCAAATTACAGGGGGCACCCCCACCCCCACCCCAAAATCTCAAGGCAAGGGGTGGAGACGATTGCCCCCGCTGCCCCCACCCCGGTAGCAACGTCCCTGCTCCGAAACCTCATCTCATATCCACTGGCTTTCTTTTCCGGCTTAGGGCCTCCTCTCATTTCATTGGGCCTCCCTTTCCGTATTGAGACTCCTTTGCAATTTTGGGGGCCTCCGTGCCAATTTTTGCGCTCTCTTGAGTTCTGGGGTCTCCTACCCTCCCCTAGGTGACTTCTTTTTCAAATTATGGGCCTCCTCCTGGAGGCCCCTAATTTCTAGAATCTCTTTTTCGTCTTGGGGGCCTCCTTTTCGTCCTGGGGCCTTCGTTTTGTCCTGGGGTCTCCTTTTCATCCTGGGGCCTCTTGTTCCTCCTGGGGCATCCTTTTCGTCTTGGGGGTCTCTTTTTCTCCCTGGGGCCTTCTTTTCGTCCTGGAGGGCCTCCTTTTCGTCCTGGAGGGCTTCCTTTTTGTCCTGGTGGCCTCCTTTTCATCATAGGGCCTCCTTTTCGTCATGGTGGCCTTTTTTCGTCCTGGTGGCCTTTTCGTCCTGGGGGCCTCTGTGTCAATATTTGGCACTCGCTTGATTTCTGGGGCCTCCTACCCTCTCCTAGGTGACTTCTTTTACAAATTACGGGTCTCCAGGAGGAGGCCCCAAATTTGTATAATCTCTTTTTCGTCTTGGAGGCATCCTTTTCGTCCTGGAGGGCCTCCTTTTCGTCCTGAGGGGCCTCTGTGTCAATATTTGGCACTCGCTTGATTTCTGGGGGCTCCTACCCTCTCCTAGGTGACTTCTTTGACAAATTATGGGCCTCCTCCTGGAGGCCCCTAATTTGTATAATCTCTTTTTCGTCTTGGAGGCATCCTTTTCGTCCTGGAGGGCCTCCTTTTTGTCCTGAGGGCCTCCTTTCGTCCTGAGGGACCTCTTTTTCGTCCTGGGGGCCTCTTTTTCGTCCTGAGGGCCTCCTTTTCGACCTGGGGGCTTCCTTTTCGTCCTGGGGGGCGGGGGGGGGGGAATTGCCCCCGCTGCCCCCCGGTGGCGACGCCTCTGCATACGGGCCTGCGTAGTTCGCACATTTGGGACTAGTGGTCCCTTTGCGAACCTATGTTAAATCCATATCGTGACTAATGAAATGTCTACTTTGGATCGCGTAACCGAAATCCCAGAAGGTAAGTAACATAAAAAAATTACTGGTTTGGACGTTTTAAAAATGTTGGCTTGCTGTCAAAAGTTACAATTCACAAAACTACATTGTTTGTGAAAGATTGGTAGATGGTTCGAAATTTGTCCACCCCAGATAAAAATCTGCATTTCATTGGGAACGAGTTGCAACGTTTTTTTTTTTGCTAGGTTCGGAAATAATTTGACTCGGGATTTTTTGCTTGACATCTACCATTTCCCAATATTGTCCACAGTCATCGGCGTTTCGGGCATGCCCTTCGAGATAGTCTTTGGTAATCTATGCGGCCTGTCACTGGCAGACGTTGAAATACTTTTATGTTATTGTTTAGGCGCTAACACGTTTGAATTTCACAACAAACACGAAAGTTACGAACAAAGACTGGAAATAGTAATTGGCAACGTGGCGCTGTCTGGGCCAGAATTTTCATGCCCCCGCTGCCTGGGCCATAAAAACTATGCCATAGACAAGCGACTCGCCTATCATCAGGCGAGCCACAAGGTCAACCAAAAAGGTCGATCGACGTTTTGAACACAATGGATATCCATGTCTATATCGACTGAAACGAGAGTCTCTCCTCTGCGTCCAACCCTCCATCAATCTTTCACCAAATTGACGTCAATTCGAAAATCAACTCAGTCAAAGGTCTACAAATTTAAGCGCGCGTATCGTCTGGGCGAGCCATACACAGTTTGCTAGTTAAGTCAGATATCTTCCAACACCGATGCCCCGCGGGAACCCGGCAGTGCTCCGCGTGTCCAGTCGGAGTGACTGACAAATGTCAGCCGTGTGGGCTGGTGTTCCGGATTAGTTGTCAGCACATCGTACGAACCGGTCATTCCACGCCATCTATCGTGCCCTGTATAACTATTAGTGCGCCGATTGTGACTAAAATCATCGTGCGCCGCGTATTTCAGCCCAACCAGCGTGGTGGCAGCGTGGTGTTGAGTGGTGCCACCTTCTGGGCAACGACGAAGATGCGTGTGACAGGGGACACAGTGTGGGCAGAGACGTGGGCATAACTGAACGTACGCAGTCGCCAGTGGGAAACTGCGGGGCTGTGGCGGGAAACGCACAGAGCTGGGCGCCGCCGACGGTCGGGACGAGAGTTTTCGGAGAACAAACATTCCACTGGTAGAATATTGGAAATGAGCCAACGTTCGTTTCCCAGCAGAACCACGGGTGTGACCCACGTGAGAGCACTCGCTGCCATTTCACGGGTTCCATCTCGATCCTCCAAAACTCACCTGCAGTCCCAGTATCCACAGCAACCGCAAGAACAGCGGCGAGTTGACAGCTCGCACGTGCTCCTTGGTGAATGGCGCCATGGGGGGGGGGGGCGTACCGCGCCGCCGGCTGTAGGGCGCCTCCGACTCCAGCAGCGGCTCGTGGAGCACTGCCAACGGCTGCAGGCGGACCTGACACATGTGAGGCAGCTCGACCTGAAGCCACTACAACCGCATCCCCCAACACCACATGAAGCCACTGCAAACCACCTCTCCCAACACCACATCCACCCCACACCCAACCTCACGCCGCACGAGCTCTGAAACTGCAATATTTTGATGTTGTAATGCCATATCGGAAACATGCGCAAATTGGACAGCAAGTAGATACCTGGGTACCTACCTAAGTATACTTAGGTAGGTACACAGGTATCTACCTAAGTATACTAAGGTAGACACTTGGGTTCACCTAAAGCGCAAATTGAGAACAACGGCGACAACTATGCCACGTACCCACCTGTCCTCACCGACCCCGACTGGAAAAATCACAGGACTGCGGGATAAAAAAAACAGGACGGCGAGTGTTCCCAGCCAGCCACGTTTAATTATGCAGGAAAAGCCACGGCTACCCAAGTATAAACAGCAAAAAATCCATCTCCCTTAACATCGTCATTTACGGTCACGCATTACACATGTTGAAAGAGGAAGTTTGGTAACAATGCCTACTAAACTTGCAAAATTTAGTAAATATTCCTAATAAACTCGCTTATCTGTTTCATAAAGATATCTACTAAACTCTTTGGAGGATGTGTTGTTTTGATTTAGACGTTTGCTCTTGGTTATGCGCCTGGATTGTGTACTTCTGTATATTAGAGGCCTTGAGTGCTTGTATAAGTGCCATATTGTGGTGGCTCCGGTGAACACGAATAGTAAATTCCGTTGATAAATACTTGTTTGCAAGCTAAGCAACCGGGGTTTAGCATGGCAGCAAGAGAAATAGGTGAAGATCCCTGGAAGTGAGTTTCCTTCGGAGTTCTTACTCTTTTAACTTGTGCACACAATTGACTTTCTGTAATGTGATGCATGCTTCCATTTTAAATAGTGATATTTATTATATGCAGTGTCTGTGCAAGTGTATTTATGATAGTGCAAGTGTGTGAATGATTTCAACCATCAGTTTTAGATGAGGTGAGAAAGCCAAAAGTAATCCTGGTATTAATGTAAATATGTAATGGGGATGGATGGAATGGATAATACATTTGTGGAATGGATTTAATGGATTCAAGGCCATCAGTGTGACTTGCTTTGTTTTTGTTTTATTCATTGAATAGGTACTAATGTTAAAGCCCTCATGATCACCCTAATTATGAATTGTCTAGTCACAAATTTGTTCTTTCAGATGTCATGGGAATTCTTTTAATTTATAATTATAATGCATCATTTATGAATGTGACTAAGATGCTGCTGCTAATATGATTTTTTTAAAGAAAGAAAATAATATTCCAACTTAAAAATCTTAACTAGCCTAACCTAACTAAACCTAACCCATTTGTTTGCTTATGGAGGAAAATGTCCATACAAATTTGTCTTGTTACCACCTTAACATGTGCCCTGGAGGGCCTCTGAAAATAACGTGCACTGGAGGGGGCAGATTCTGCCCCCCTAAGATCTCAGCTCCTATGAAGGCTAGAGCAACAAAATTCACCATATTCAGTGGATTGGCACCATAGTGAACTCTATTATGTGCAAAGTTCATGACCTTAGGTCAATATCTTCAAGGTCAAATGAGGTCAAAATAGGAAACATTTCTGGTTTTGTGTGGCTTGGCTTGTCATTGTTATGGATCACTGTGGTTGTGTCTAAATGCTCCAAAATTGGCATTAATGATGTTTTGGACATTACTAATGATGCAATACAGATGTCAGATCCACCATTTGACCTCAGGTCACCTATATAGGAGCACTTTATTAGGTCATTACCTGCTCCAGTTACTGGAACCGGGCTCCCATCCTGACTGCTCCTTTGGGCGGCTCTGCACAATCGGCTTCACAAAGAAAGGAGTGAAATACATGAATAAAGTATGGAAATGCTTAGGCACACAATGACAAACAGTAGATTTTGGGATGTATAGGGAGTAACATGTAAAGTGACATAAATCGCATGACAGTCATTTGCATTTATGACACATTCCAGTTGACCAAGTTTGGTTCCATTAGCCTATCATGAACTTGACCTGACTTGACCTCGGCAACCTAACATGACTTTTAAATTATATAGCATAACAATATGTATCAAACAAGTCACTAGTGTTGTCAAGAACACTTCCCTATTGCCAATATACGGGAAGTGCATCAGTACCAATGTTTTGTGGTCTGGCTTGCTGCAAATTGTTTTTACTTTAACAGCCCTTGACTTGAAAACTTCTTGGGCCGATTTTCATTTGTCCTGCTTTAAACAATGCGCCGGTCATTTCTAAGCAGGTATGCGAAAAATTTGGTGTATATCGGCCGGTCCAATATGGAGTTATATATGAAAAATCGGAAGGATTGGCGGATTTCGCCATACGCCCTCTACTGCGTGTGTTAACCTGTTATGAACTTGACCTGACTTGACCTTCAGTGACTTGAAATGACTCTGGAACAAGGTAGCATGACAATGTGCATCAAACAAGTCGCTAGTTTTGCCAAGAACACTTCCATTTTGCTAATATACGGGAAGCGCATCAGCGCCGATATTTGTGATCTGGCGGTGATAAAATTTTTTGACTAGCGACCCCTAACTCGAAAAATTTTTGGTTGATTTTCATTTTTCTTACTTCAAACAACGTGCTGGTCATTTATTGGCAGGTACACAAACAATGGCATATATCGGCCAGTAAAATCTGGAGTTATCTACAAAAAACCGGAGGGGTGGGCGGATTTCGCCCCCCCCCCTCCAGTGTGCGTGTTAAAGCACAATAATGCCCTACTTACTTGATCCTACTGCTCTTTATATGGTAGCCTGTTTCTTGTATGTCCAGTTAATAGGTGCTCCACAATCATGTCTGACCATTTCCTATTATATAGCATCCATGATCACTGATATAACATTGAGTACAGTTTGCATACCAGTCAGTAAATTTACATTTTAAGGTGTTGATAGGGTTAAGAAAAAGCTTTCAGATGTGGTGCTTGTGGAATTCACGTCCTTCAGGGAAACTAGGCAATGGGGTGGGGAGGGATGAAATTGCATTGTCATCTCAGGGATATGCCAATAGTGACAGCAAAGGCAATACAATCTCAAAGTCAGCAAATAGGGACAGCAGTAGTTCAAGGAGGCAGAATGGTAGTTCATCCAGTGATGAAAGAACTCCTCAGTATGAAAAAGCCAAAGGTGGTTATGGAACATATGTTAAGAGTATGATGCTTAATGCTCAGAGTATTCAATCAAAATTTGATGAGTTCAAGTCTTATGTTGCTGAGGAGGAACCAGATTTTCTTTGCATTATGGAGGCATAGGTCAGTGAGGGGTATTTTGTGGATAACTTGCAGGATTATGAGATCCAGGGATGCAATATGTTTTCATGCAAGAGGGGTCCAGCAGTGAAAGGGTGTGGTGTAATGCTCTATGTGAATAGCTTATTCAGTTTTCAAAAAGTAGCAGGTGGGGAGAAAAATGTGTCTGTGGAGTCCATTTGGCTTGATGTTGCTGTGGGAAAAGGCAACAGCAATAAACTGTGGATAGAAGCTTCCTACTGATCAGGAACCCTGCCACATTCTCAGCAACTGGAGCTTGATAAGGTGATTTGTGAGGAAGTCAGTAGAAACTTTCAGAGGAAGTGCCTTATTCTTGGTGACTTTAATCTAAAAGGATATGAAAATGCTGGTGTTGGCTCCCCATCATGCAAAATGTTTAGGAAATGCCTTGAAGAGGACCTGTTCTTACACCAGTTTGTAATGGAGCCTACCAGGCATGGCTCATTCTTGGACCTTTGTGTTCTCAGATTTAAGTGAGTTGGTTCAGGACTTGACTGTAGGAGAAACTCTGGGAAGAAGTGACCATAACATAGTTAGATTCAAGGCACATGTGGTGGGAACTATTAAGGATAATTTGGTAAAGGTTCCTATTTTCAACAGAGCAGACTTTGACTGCATGAGAGTGGCTTTAAGCACCATTAGATGATAAGAAGAATTCTCCAATTTAAATCCCTGTGAAATGTGGGAAAAGTTCAAATCTTACTTGAATTAAATTCAGATAATTCAGATTAGACATGCTCCCCAAAAGCAAAGGCACAAAAGAAGGGTAGGAAAGCTAGCATGGCTTACACCAGACTTGATAAAAGCAATTCAGGTTAAGAAGACTGCATTTAGCATGTTTAACCCCTCCTGTCTTGGGGTGTCTTCAATCGCCCCCCTCAGGTTTTTCGCGGATAGCGGACGAACGGCGCGCGGCAGCGCGCCCAAATTTGGCATACCTTTTCCCACGTCAATTTGGCATGCTGATTCAAAAATTTTAGGTCAGGTCATCCAGTGTCAACGAGTTAGTAAAGTCAAGTGAGGTCACCTCCAAAAAAGTTCAACCAGTCACACTTTAATGGATAGAGATATTTTAATGAAACTTCCAATGTGCTTTATCTTTATGGAGCAACAAAACGTATGGGTGGAATTTTTCTCCTTTTTTTAGTTTTTGACTACATATGAATTTTGCATATTTGCCAAATTGCAGTTCAAATACAGGATTCTGGCTAAAGTAAGCATTTTTTATTATGGCAAGTTGACTTCCAACAACGTTCCTCGGTCTGCTCTACCCATTGGAAAATTAAAATTAAAGAAAACTTGAAAGCTCAAAATTTTGAAATTTCAAAAAAAAATTGGTGGGGGGGGGGGTCAAAAAAAATGATAGCCCTGGTCGATTTCGCTGTCCTTTTCTCATTCCAAATAAATTTTGTTTTTCACATATCCCCCAAAATTAACTCCCCGGAGTCAAAAACATAATGTAAGTTGTGAGAAGTCGTGAAAAATATATCCCCCCTGGTGACGTCACTTTTGGGGAAAGTTGTTTTGGTGTGTGGACCCGGACCCTACTCGTCGAGCGCTTTCCGATGACGCCTCTTTTTCGTTTTCGTGCGATGCTTAGCTTGGATTTTAGAGGGGGTCTTCACCCCCCCCCCCCCCACCAGACGGGGTGTGAGGATTTCACGGGAAGACGGCGCGGGTTAACAGTGGAAAGAAGACTGATTTTCCACGGGTAAATACAGAACATGGAAGCTAGTAGTGCACCCAGGAATATTTTTTTGAATGTTTCACAAGTCGCACGTGGTGTCATCCGCATCACCAAGCTAATCACGCAGAACGTCGAGTCCATCCCACGGCCGAACCGGCAGGCCGAGCCACCTGGAATGCCAGGTATGATAGGCGAGACGAAATGTGTGTCGCTGATACACCAGTGGAAGGAGTGGTGAACATTTCGGTCATGACCCCCCCCCCCCCCACCATGGCACAGTAAGACTTTCTGTGTGGGGTCGAACGTTTCTAAAGGGGCCTCTAATTTCACTGCTGTCTTCAATTCATGGAACCGTTGCTGCCTTCTGGAGGGATGGGGTGGGGAGAGTGGCTCCTTTCGCGGTTCTGCTACCACTGAAGGATCCATAGCCCCCAGCCAGCTCCTGACCGGATGCAATTTCTGTAGTTGACAGCGCGTTAATGTGCGGGCACTGGACCCCGACGGGGCTCCGACCGGGTCCAGACTGGGCTCCGACCGGGCTCCGACCGGTCCAGACTGGGCACCGGATGGGCAGACAGGCGGTATCGCCTCGAAACGCCACGCTGATATGAATCGCGCGATGGACTGAGCCCATGTTGGGTCCCGGCCGGACAGCCCATCCAGCTAACGTTCCTAGGTTTTGCCGGTTGGGGCATTGCTGGGCCCCAGTCGCGTACTGTGCCCAGTCGGGGCCCGGCTAAAATGCTGGCTGGGTTACTATACTATACATTTTACATGTTTTGAAAGGTACCTAATTTGTACATGCAGATATAAACCATAACTGTATGAATGTCTGTGCTATAAACTGGTATTGTATAGCATAGCACATCATAAGTAGTCCTTTTACCTGGAAATGCACTACTGGATGCTCGTTATCATGATCCCAGATCCATTATGATAATTGATCCATTATGATATGAGCATAAGGATGATACTTATAAATGGGATACTGTTGATTGATTATTTGGGCTTAGGGGTGCATCAACGGCTACTGGTTATGTAGCACCCAAAATGGGATTCTGTTAAAAATGGGGCATGAATACTCATTATAAAAAGCATGATGTTGGTATTTATTTGGGATACATTTTTAGAAGCAAGTTACATGTTTTGTGATAAACTGCATTTCGCTGAAATGTGATTGTTTAAGCTAATGGTATATGTATTATCTCAAGTGTGAATTGTACCATTGTGTTATTATCCATTTGATTGCAATGGTCGATGCAGCCATTGATGGCTGGTGCCAGTCCAGAAGTATATGCAACAGCACCTCTAATTGCAAGTATATCTGGGATATTGTCCAGCAACTGTGCTATCATTGGGCTTCTTTTTCAAAGAACAAGTCACATGTTTTGTGACAAACTGCATTTGGCTGGAATGTGGTTGTTTAAGCTAATGGTATAGTGTATTATCATTGCATATTCCTGGGCTGAATTGACCTGCCATAGCCTAAGCTGACACACACACTGAACTGGCGTAATGATCTATCACATGTGGTGTCAGCTGGGAGCAAAAACCTGAAACGCCTGAACCAGGACTGATCAAGACTACTGTCTGAGCCGACTTTTCCAGCCAGGTCTGATCTACCATGCTTGGTACTGGCTGACAGTGAGGATCGAACCCAGCCTGACTCATCCAAATCTGCCTTGACCTGATCTGACAAGCCTGCTCTGACTCTCCTGACATTAACTGACCTGCATCGACCGCGCCCGACCCGACCTGACCCGACCCGACCCGACCTGACCCGGTGCCCGTCAACAGGTTGGAGCTGAGAGCGTGGGCACCTCTGTTCCGTACACCATTCACGGACATTTTCGGCTGTACGGCCATCCACTCGTCCGGCTTCAAATGTCACGAGTATGAGGCCAAGCTGGGCGACTGTATGGAGGCGTACGGACCGCAGCGTGGCGCCAAGGAGTGCCGCGTCTACTTCAACGACCTCATGGAGTGCGCACTCATGACCAAGCAGGTGAGAGGATGCTGATGGTGGTATCATGGAGCTGAAGTGGCACAGATACAGTGTGCTGAAATTCGTTTTCGGATGAGCAACATGTGCTCTGTAGATGAATACTTGTGAGTTTTGCTGTAGATGGTGTAATTAAGATGTGGATCATTGCACACAATGTGTGTATATATAGCGCGAGTTTTGTTCAGCACACTTTCCAACAAGACTAACACAAGTCTGAAAGGAATTTTTAGCTACATTCAAGGTTGATTGATTGCTGATTGTTGGCATTCAAAACATCCTCTCCAGACAATTATCCTCTCATTTTTCGACTTTTTTGAATTTTGAGATTGAATGATGCTGTTTGACAATGATGATGAAGTGCTTTATGATGAAGTGCTCAACTTTTTCGCCTTTTCGCCTTCATCGGAAGGTGCAAAACGGAATTATGGTGACACAGCTTTGAAGAAGATATCCACTCTGGATTGCAGTATCGAGAAAAAGTCCTCTCCGTATCCAGGATTACAAAGCACAAATTCAGCCCTGGCTTCACTGTGCACATGCGCTTCACATTTTAGGAGCTGACTGGGCCGTTCTTGGAAATTACATCACATGGTTCCTCATTTTGAACGCCCATCAAGGCGTTTAGAGGTCTATTCCATTTCTTCACTGCTGACTATTCTTCAAATAGTTATTGCAGGAAGTTGTTGCTTGTTTGAATGTGTAGAAAATATGTGCACAGTATGACAGGAAATTGTAAAGGAGGCACATGCACTCCAAAATGGTAATTCGGCTGGTGGATCGAGGTGGCAAGGCTAATGTTGAAGCTGTTTGTACATCAGGGTCATGTGTAGCTATGATTGGGGTCATTGTAAAGTGTATATAGTTTGAGGGAAGTGGGCGGCTACTCTTCTGCTTGTTTCTGTCACCATTCCTGTAAGGATAAGTAGAGGACAGTCCAAATGCTCAGATTTGAGAACCAACAGTCTGAGGTGCATGTTTGTGTGTTCATTGGGATTTATGGATGTATCGACTGCAGTGGTCATGCAGCATCCAGCTCTCGGAGGTGATATATTATACTTGGTTATTTACTTAGGTATAGATGAAGCCCACCTAGATTTCGTGAATGTGACATTTGACTCGCAACAGCAGGTAGAGAAGACAGCCTGGAATTGAAGAAAAAACTAACCACTTCAGAAAGCACCATTTTGAACTGTATGAGAAACGTTGGAACCTATACTTATGTTTGGTCGTGCACATTGTACGAACATGTAATATTTGGAATGTTTTCGAATGCTTAGTTTTTCCCACTGCTGAGAGCATATGTATATCCTTCAAATATTCTGCAAATGATATTGGACATGCGCACTAAATGACCTTGTAGTCGGCGCGCCCTTAAGCCCAAATAATCAATCAATCAAATGATATTGGACGTTTTGGCTGGCCATTTTAAGCGCAGTTAGTCAGGTTTCGGTCACCAACATTGTCAAGGCTAGTTTTGAGGCACCTTTGCGAACTCTTGTACAAAACGTGTCGTTGTCAGTTTCAATTACAAGTAAGTTTGGCTTTAATTATGTTCTGTTGTGAGCCTGGTTTTCTCGCCAGCACCATCATGTGCAAGGTGATATACGTGACGTGATGTTCCTCAGCGTGTCACATCTGAGGTACCGTGTAACGCACCTGCAGAGGTGACGTGACGTGACGTGATGTTCCTCAGCGTGTCACATCTGAGGTACCGTGTAACGCACCTGCAGAGGTGACGTGACGTGACGTGATGTTCCTCAGCGTGTCACATCTGAGGTACCGTGTAACGCACCTGCGATGACGACGACGTGATGTTCCTCAGCGTGTCACATCTGAGGTACCGTGTAACGCACCTGCAGAGTGACGTGACGTGACGTGATGTTCCTCAGCGTGTCACATCTGAGGTACCGTGTAACGCACCTGCGAGGTGACGTGACGTGACGTGATGTTCCTCAGCGTGTCACATCTGAGGTACCGTGTAACGCACCTGCAGAGGTGACGTGACGTGACGTGATGTTCCTCAGCGTGTCACATCTGAGGTACCGTGTAACGCACCTGCAGAGGTGACGTGACGTGACGTGATGTTCCTCAGCGTGTCACATCTGAGGTACCGTGTAACGCACCTGCAGACGTGACGTGACGTGACGCACCACGTTAGACACGACGTGCAGTGTGTCAGACGCACTGTGTATGTCATGCGAGGTGACGTATATCGCACGTGATCAAATGTGACGGGATGCACCGTATGAGACGTGACGTGCGGTTTGCGTTGTCAGACGTGACACCGTTGTGTTGTCAGACGTGACACCGTTGTGTTGTCAGACGTGACACCGTTGCGTTGTCAGACGTGACACCGTTGCGTTGTCAGACGTGACACCGTTGTGTTGTTAGACGTGGCACCGTTGCGTTGTCAGACGTGACACCGTTGTGTTGTCAGACGTGAACATTGTTGTCAGACGTGACACCGTTGTGTTGTCAGACGTGACACCGTTGTGTCGTCAGACGTGACACCGTTGTGTTGTCAGACGTGACGTGCGGTTTGCGTTGTCAGACGTGACACCGATGTGTTGTCAGACGTGACACCGTTTGCGTTGTCAGACGTGACACCGTTGAACCGTTGCGTTGTCAGACGTGACACCGTTGCGTTGTCAGACGTGACGTGCGGTTTGCGTTGTCGGACGTGACACCGTTGTGTTGTCAGACGTGACACCGTTGCGTTGTCGGACGTGACACCGTTGCGTTGTCAGACGTGACACCGTTGTGTCGTCAGACGTGGCACCGTTTCGTTGTCAGACGTGACGTGCGGTTTGCGTTGTCGGACGTGACACCGTTGCGTTGTCAGACGTGACACCGTTGCGTTGTCAGACGTGACACCGTTGCGTTGTCGGACGTGACACCGTTGCGTTGTCAGACGTGACACCGTTGCGTTGTCAGACGTGGCACCGTTGCGTTGTCAGACGTGACGTGCGGTTTGCGTTGTCGGACGTGACACCGTTGGTTGTCAGACGTGACCGTTGCGTTGTCAGACGTGACACCGTTGCGTTGTCAGACGTGGCACACCGTTGCGTTGTCAGACGTGACGTGCGGTTTGCGTTGTCGGACGTGACACCGTTGTGTTGCCGACAGGTGGCGCGCGTGAGGGCGATGCAGGAGGAGCGAGAGCGACAGTACATGGAAGGCGAGAGGAAAACACTGTACGCAGACCCGCCAAATATCGATGCCTACTAGGAGGCGGCCGGGACCGGCTGCTCCCACGTTAGAACGTGCGGAAGACTTTGATGTGTGTGCCAGTGCAAATACGTCAGGATGATTTGGCAATGGCCATGCTTTGGTTAGGACGTGCAGCAAGCTTTAGCTGAGGTGTTCACCAATGTACCAGTGGTTGCCGGTGTAAATATATTGGAATTGATGCTGGTGAGTAGTGCTGAGTCCTTGAGATTTCACCGACGTTTCTGAGCGGCGGTGCAGATGAGCGGACTGCTATTGGAGAGGATGTAGCCCATTGAACGTCGTGGGAGCCTCGGTAAGAGATTGATAGGAACCTGGAGCCTTGATTATCTGGCCATCCTGTGATGACCCTAAGCTTGGTCGGGATTCATGCTTCAGGTTGCTTAGCCAGGGTGTCCCCAACTGTCCCAATGCTGTTCGGGCGGCATGAACAGTTGTCACCGCCGCCGATGAAGTAGTTTGTAGACGCACACCTTGCTGCATTTATTGAAGTTGCCTGCAAGTTCCTTATGCGTGCGCAATAACACATGATGTGTCAGGCTAATGGGCAAGGCACACAAGCCTCAATACCAGGGCATTCCGAGGCCAGCAGGAACTTAGGAGCACCAGTCCAGAGCTAGGCATGCGTTGACGTGCAGCGTGTGTGGGCTGGTTTCTGCAGCAAAGCAAGTTCATTAATATTTTGCACAGATAGCATCCAAAGTCATCCGCGAACCATGTCGTGCTGGTTTACTTGGTGTACGTTGCACACACACATTCACGGTGAGTACTTCGACAGGCCATTACTTTATACAAACTCAGCAATTAAGTAAAGTCGAACAAGACAGCAATGAATAGTCTATATTCATCATCCAGCGAACAGCATCCAATCTGGCGGCCACTCCAACCATCTGTGCAGGCATAAGCGTACCGGAAGTGTTCCAATGTCGGTGGTGAATGTGAACGTGCAATGTACAGCACCATAAACGCCACCAAACTGCTGACTCTTTTCATGATAGTGGCATGCGCAACTATCATGAAAGGATACTATTGTGACTATTGGTACGCGGCCGAACTGGCTTCGGACGACGCCATTGCTAGCAAGTTCGACTCTGTGTGGAATATTGTTCGCGGTGAGTGATGAAGCCGGTGGTGCATTGACGCCGCTAGTTCTGAAACACACCCATGGGCGCCTAGTTGTAGTCTTAGGGGTGCCCATGCATAGAGGCGCAGCCAGGGGGGTTCGGGTGTCCGGCCCCCACCCATTCGCAGCCAAGATTACGCTAGACCAAATACGAAGTTAAAATTTTCAGCGCGGAAAACCGGAATGTTGTGCGCGTTTATCGCGCCGGAAGCTTTCCTTCTTCCGCTACATTGCTTACACCCCCTTGGGGAAATCTGGCTGTGCCACTGCTCCCCCCCCCCGAGACCTGTCGAGCACCCCTGAAGTTGAGAACAGAACCCTGCGGAAAGGCGCCAAGAAAGCTATCAGGGTCTGGTGTAATCAATGGAAAAGCACCCTCTAACAATGTATGCACTGCTCCATCAATGAGCACATGGGGGAGAAAATACAAATAGCATTTATCCGGACCATGAAGGATGCAAGTAGTATGATTGTTTTGTTGTATGATAAATTATTTAAGGAAATGGATGACAGTTTCTACCTCCGGGCCCGGATTGCATGGGTGCCAGTGACTTCAACGCTTATATGCTTACATATGAGTAATTGTACGCTACTCCTTTCCTCAAGTATCGATGAGCGTCGCTGGGGTCCCTGCCATCCGGACCCCACCTGACTGTTTTTTTTCTCACCACCGCCTTCGCCCTTCACCAAACATGAAAAAGTGCGTTGCGTCCGAGGTTGGACTCCACTAAGTAGCTGAATGTGGTGACGCCCCGCCATCGCAAGTTCCCTTCACAGAAGGAGGAACGCATGGCTGGTGTGACGTCAAAGCTGACAACTCTGATCGACGCGAGTTGGCAGCATTCGAATCGCCTCCTGGAGCAACGCCAGCCGTAAATGAATGGTGTCGGCGAGCAGGACGTGTTTGATCGTGGTTTATTTCAGCTGCCAGCGGGAGCGGAACCTGTGGCGCTGAGACCACGCGCCGCCCCCAGCCATGGCAAGGTGCCAGGCCGGGAAAAGTGCACCCTTCAGAAAGACTCTAGTTCACTCACCGCTCAAATGGATTGTTGAGCCGAACGCGATGCTCCGGGGAAATATGGCCCCATGAGAATGTCTGGATCCGCCTTTTCCAGGTATGGTTCGGCTATATAAATCGATTTGCGATGAGAAAATACTGCCTTTCACTTTAGGAACCCAAACGTAACGAAAGTTATTCCTTTCGAACTCGATTCTCCTCATACAGAAAAATGTACTAATCGCAAATCGCTTTACCCGCCTGAATCGCGCCATGTCCAGTCGTTTATGAAGTTAAATTCAACGAATGTGTCGCTAAATTGTACCGGATTTGTGTTCGCAAGTATATTGTTTTGTTTATGAAACGCAGAATTTTGAAGATTGAAAAAAAGATGATCGAAGGTGCTTTTTATGAAACCGCCCGATGAAAATGTGCCGACCTGAACGATTGATGAGCGTGCTCCTCACGGGGTGGCAGCACTGCTGCTGGGCGGGCGTTTGCGGGGAGCAATTTGGTTGGATGCCATGAATGCAGATGGATGGTGGGGGCTCGAAAACTATTCGGGGCGAATAGTTCACCGCCGGTTTGGGGATTTGATGGAGACGCGGGCGAGAGATTCTGCTGCCCAGCTGCTGATCTGACCTGGGGGGAGATTTTTCCACTGCTGTCTGACGGGAGAGGGGGGAGAGATTCTGCTCATGACACCCCGGGCGAGAGATTCTGCTGCCCAGCTGCTGATCTGACCTGGACGCGGGCGAGAGATTCTGCTGCCCAGCTGCTGATCTGACCGGGACACGGGCGAGAGATTCTGCTGCCCAGCTCCTGATCTGACCTGGACAAGGACAGAGACCGCTCGAGAGCTTGAATGTCCATGCCAGCTTAAAAAAGGAGCAGTCTCGGCTGAAAGGAGCCCCTAATATACCTACATATATGTATATATACTGGCCCCTTCAAAACCTGCCCGAAATCCGATATGTTGCGGAAAAGTAGGGGGGCGTAAGGAGGTAGGAGGACCTTTTCAAATGCTCGCCCCCAGACATTGGGACCCTCTGACCACCGGACTGCTGGGCTAGCTCCGTCACTGATCTCAAAATTCGTCACAGAGACCCTGTCACGTGTCTCTCATATTCCCAACAGTCGTCACACAGACACTGTCACGTGTCTCTCCAAAGTTCGTGCTGCAGAGCCCCTCTGGGCACTGGGAAGGTCAGCCGTGCAACAGCGGTACAGCGACTCTGTTCAGGCCGCCCACCCAACTCCGTCAGCCACGCCAGCCCACGTGATTCAGCAGCCGAGCACCAGCGGTCGCCAAAAGCCGCCGACGGTGGACGGGTCTGAACTAGCGACGACGCCGACGGTGGACGGGTCTGAACTAACGACGACGCCGACGGTGGACGGGTCTGAACTAACGACGCCGCCGACGGTGGACGGGTCTGAACTAACGACGACGCCGACGGTGGACGGGTCTGAACTAGCGACGACGCCGACGGTGGACGGGTCGGAACCAGTGACGCTGCCGACGCGCTGACGACAACCGATGGACCACCTAGTGCATACTGGCTGGGTGATACTAAGCTGACGTGTATGGCCATAGTGACTGGGACGTGTATGACCGTAGTGACTGGGACGTGTATGTTACTGGGACGTGTATGACCGTAGTGACTGGGACGTATATGACCGTAGTGACTGGGACGTGTATGACCGTAGTGACTGGGACGTGTATGACCGTAGTGACTGGGACGTGCATGACCGTAGTGACTTTGACGTGTATGACCGTAGTGACTGGGATGTGTATGACCGTAGTGACTGGGACGTGTATGACCGTAGTGACTGGGACGTGAATGGCCATAGTGACTGGGACGTGTATGACCGTAGTGACTGGGACGTGTATGACCGTAGTGACTGGGACGTGAATGGCCATAGTGACTGGGACGTGTACGACCATAATTGTGGATTGGAATTGGAAGTGCATTTCCCCCGACTCTAACGATACACGTGGATAAGAATTTACTACAGGAGGTACACTTTCAAGGCTGATTTTATAACCTCGGCACTGAGAATGCAAAAATTAATTTGCAACCAGCGATCGGTGTATTTTATGTAATTAACGGGAATTGAACGGTTTATTTTCCTAACCAGACTGGTAAGTAACGTTCGTTCTCTTGTAGAACAACAAAGCGATGCATTGTGAGAAATCCCGTTCATATTTGCATGTTATTCGTATTGGCTTCCAGCTGCACATTGCTATCGCCACCACTTCAGTGGTGGTGATAGCAATGTGAACCCAGTATAAAGTGTATTGGAAAGTGTACCCAGTACATTGGGTGCACTTTCTATGTAGACAAACACTGTGCAGTTGTTACACAGCCTTCAGCTATAAGCCATAACTGGGCATGGATTCGCTACCTTTCACGTATATTTTCCTGGTATCTTCACACAGTACAGGCACAGTTGTGGCCGCTGCAAGCGTGACCACCGGAGATGTCACGTGATGCAAGGCAACACATAAAGGGACAGAACTTCGAATGGTTGGAGATTGGAATTAGAAGGAAATTAAAATTGAACACATGTCTGTTCCAATGGTATCGCACGGCTGTTTTTTGTCAAGGCAGAACCACTATTCACGCGCGATGCCAACAACATCACGACACAACACCAGCGACATCACGACACAACACCAACAACATCACGACACAACACCAACGACACCACGACACAACACCAACGACACCACGACACAACACCAACGACACCACGACACAACACCAACGACACCACGACACAACACCAACGACACCACGACACAACACCAACGACACCACGACACAACACCAACGACACCACGACACAACACCAACGACACCACGACACAACACCAGCGACATCACGACACAACACCAACGACAACACGACACAACACCAACGACACCACGACACAACACCAGCGACATCACGACACAACACCAACGACACCACGACACAACACCAACGACACCACGACACAACACCAACGACACAACACCAACGACACAACACCAACGACACAACACCAACGACACAACACCAACGACACAACACCAACGACACCACGACACAACACCAACGACATCACGACACAACACCAACGACATCACGACACAACACCAACGACATCACGACACAACACCAACGACACCACGACACAACACCAACGACACAACACCAACGACACTAATCGTGCAGACTACGCATGTGTTGATCGCTATGAATAAGGATATATTTTTGTGTCTATCTCGGACGTCAGACCGAATTGATTCTTCTATTTCCGTGTTTCCTCCATGCGGTGGAGTTGGTGAAGTTAGCGCCTGGTAATTTATATTTAGGCGGTTGAGGCTCTTTCTTCTAAATACATTTCGTGGCGTGATTTTGACTGGCACCTTGTGTGAACAACTGTTCGGAAAAGAAAAGCGTACTTTCGCCTGTATAATATATGAATATGTTTGTCATTGTGTTCATTGACATCGTCACCACATTTGGATGGCAGGGGGTGGGGGGAGTAAGTTTTAAGGTCGATTTGTTACCTATGCAATGACATGGCGCAATGTTGAATTACAAAAAAGTTGACGAGTGGTTTGCCCCGTCCCCTATAGTGGCCACTCCCATGATTGTTAGGTTAATAGTGTTCCAGCAATCCCCATTGATAGTATAGCCTGCCTGTGGCTCGACGAACCTAGACAGCGAAACCCAACACCTAGCCTGACTTAACATGGCTGGGCAGGATATAAGCTATGTATGAACTTTTGGACGTCCCCACGGTAGTGAACAGCAAGGGGAACGCTCCCCCAACTGCGTGCATTTTAGCATTGCGCCGATGGTGTTGCATGGATAAAATATTACCGCAAAACCTTCCTCCTCATGCCCTCATCCAAACTCCTTGGCGACGCCCATGCACTCAGATTGTGCCTACATGATTTACATGATACATGACTGAAGCTAGGCAATGTTCTGTTAGTACGAACACAGCTTCTAAGGAAGGAAAAGCGGGATGCGGAATAGATCCGCACATATTTCCACATCTAACAGGACGCTTATACCAGCGTTGGACAGACTGAATTGATCTGAACACCCCACTCGGACAGCATATTTATCGGTGGCGTGGTAGCTGGCGCTTACGACAATTTGTCGTCACTCACGGGACTGACATTTGTCGACGCATGTATAGCGGAGAATCGTGCTGCCCAGGTGACAAAGCGAAGCCACGGATTTTAGTTTGGGGTAAGATCAAGGGCTTAGGATGATTTCGTCTGGCAAGGTCATAGAAGCACATTATAATGACAAAATTCGGATTCTTACTCAGATCTTATTCTTGTATGCCTAATCTGTGAACCGAAGGCAGCCTCGGCAACAACGTATGTAATCTAACATATGGGTGCACACACACACACACACACACACACACACACACACACACACACACACACACACACACACACACACACACACACACACACACACACACACAACACACACACACACACAACATATATATATATATATATATATATATATATATATATATATATATATATATATATTTCGGAAACAGGTACACACGGCCAGATACCCTCGCTACGAATAAACAATAAGAATCCCGGTGCTGATGCATATACACATCAATCGTGTATTTGTTGAGCCATACAATTAGGGGCCATCGAATCAGGGGCGCAGGGGACACTGGGAAATTTCCGCCCCTCCCCACCGCCGTGGAAGATGGCGGCCCTCCAGGCAGGCTCGAGCGCCCCTCTCCCCTGCTCAACTAATTTTTCAGCCAGTGACGTCCCTCAGAGAGGAATAGGCGCCCCCTCGAAAGGAAAGAAAAGGCTCCCCGTTTAGCGTGTTCGAGTGTGCACCTGATCCCCCACCCGCTCAACCGACTTTGAACCGAATCCGCCCATCAAGATACTTTTGCAGCGGCACATCTCCGAACAAATGGCAGACAACTGTCAATTGTCCCCATGACAATTCCTTGGTCAGCCTCTGATCCGAATATGCCATATGAGAGTCAACATATTGTTTGTCGCCCGGGCCAACTGGAAACACACACACAGCATACCCGTGCTAACGTGCTCTGCGAACACACTGCCCGTGAACGTACTCTGCGAACACACTGTCCGTGAACGTGCTCTGCGAACACACTGCCCGTGAACGTGCTCTGCGAACACACTGCCCGTGAACGTGCTCTGCGAACACACTGCCCGTGAACGTGCTCTGCGAACACACTGCCCGTGAACGTGCTCTGCGAACACACTGCCCGTGAACGTGCTCTGAACCCCGTGCTGAACGTGCTCTGCGAACACACTGCCTGTGAACGTGCTCTGCGAACACACTGCCCGTGTTCTCTGCGAACACACTGCCCGTGAATGTGCTCTGCGAACACACTGCCTGTGAATGTGCTCTGTGAATACTGCCTGTGAATGTGCTCTGGGAATACTGCCTGTGAATGTGCTCTGCGAATACTGCCTGTGAATGTGCTCTGCGAACATTACCCGTGAACGTGCTCTCTCCGGCTTCAGCCCGCGTACATTGACATGCGGTCTGCGACGTGTGTTGCACGTCATGTGCGTCACGTGTGGCGTATATCACGTGGGGGTCGTCACGTGTGGCGTACATCACGTGGGGGTCGTCACGTGTGGCGTACATCACGTGGGGGTCGTCACGTGTGGCGCACATCACGTGGGTTATCACGTGGGACATCGTACATCACGGGGGTCGTCACGTGTGGTGTACATCACGTGGGGGTCGTCACGTGTGGCGTACATCACGTGGGGGTCGTCACGTGTGGCGTACATCACGTGGGGGTCGTCACGTGTGGCGTACATCACGTGGGGGTCGTCACGTGTGGTGTACATCACGTGGGGGTCGTCACGTGTGGCGCAAACCACGTTACATCACGTGGGCGTCACGTGTGGTACATTGTGGCGTACATCACGTGGGGGTCGTCACGTGTGGCGTACATCACGTGGGGGTCGTCACGTGTGGCGTATATCACGTGGGGGTCGTCACGTGTGGCGTACATCACGTGGGGGTCGTCACGTGTGGCGTACATCACGTGGGGGTCGTCACGTGTGGCGTACATCACGTGGGGGTCGTCACGTGTGGCGTACATCACGTGGGGGTCGTCACGTGTGGCGTACATCACGTGGGGGTCGCCACGTGTGGTGTACATCACGTGGGGGTCGTCACGTGTGGCGTACATCACGTGGGGGTCGTCACGTGTGGCGTACATCACGTGGGGGTCGTCACGTGTGGCGTACATCACGTGGGGGTCGTCACGTGTGGCGTACATCACGTGGGGGTCGTCACGTGTGGCGTACATCACGTGGGGGTCGTCACGTGTGGCGTACATCACGTGGGGGTCGTCGCGTGTGGCGTACATCACGTGGGTCGGGCAATCACGTGGGTCGTCACGTGTGGCGTACATCACGTGGGGGTCGTCACGTGGTGGGTGACGTGGCTGCCGCTCGGGCTAGTGAACCCCGGCCGTGTACTCGGCCGCCTCTGACATATACAGACGTCATTGATTTCCTGTCACTGGCAGCGCCACAGCCGCATCGGGCTGACACGGCGGCCGCGGCAGCTCGCCACCGCACCACTGCGCCCCTACACCCCTGCGGCCCTTCCCCGTACCGGACGGGGGCTGTCGGCCGGTCACCCCCCCCCCCACCACGGGGGGACGGGAGCTGGCGCCGCCGTGGCGAGGAGCGACGCGGTTCGGCAGAATCGAGCCCAAATGCTCAGATTACCGGCCGGCGCGGCGAGTGACGCCGCCACTGTCACTGTCGTCACTGTCCGTGCTGACCGTCACTGTCGTCACGTGACGCCGCCGGGCCTGACACTGTCGTCACGTGACGACGCCGGGCCTTACACTGTCGTCACGCGCTGGCCAAGGCCGCGCGCCTCGCCGTGCCGCTTAAGCGTCGCTGAAGCACGACTCAGCCGGAAAACGGTACGCGCCGTGGTTATTGCTTTGGTGTCCACTCCACCTGCTGACCGTTCCACGTGGTGTCCATTTACCTGCAAGTCTACTCCGCTTATGCATACTCTACCTGGTGTCCACTCCATCTGGCGACCACTCCACCTGGTGTCCACTCCACCTGGTGTCCACTCTACCTGGTGTCCACTCCATCTGGTATCAATTCCACCTGGTGTCAACTGCACAGTGTCTGTTTCGCTCAGGTGACTACGCTCCAGTGGACCACACCGGATGCGGGAACTGCAAGGACCGAAAGCCCGATCAGAAAGCCCGGATAATATTACAATTTGTATGTCAGGATCTGGCAGTAGTATAGTGCGCTATTTAAGTACATCATGCAACATCTTACAGATGGTCAGTGGTGTTGTTTTAGACGCCTTTGACGGGAGCATATGCCCCCTCAATGTTGGCTTCGTCCTCCAATAATTTCAAATTTTAGCATGGGAGCCTATGGTGTGTGTCCCCAATCCATTTTGGTTCACCATTGCCTAGATGTATTGTGCCCCCTCCAATAGTTTTCAGGAGCCAACACCGATGCAGTTGAGCAAATAGATAATTAAAAGCTTGGTACCTACGCATTGAGTCTTGATTGTGTTGTTCATTGATTGATGACCGTATGGTAATGGATATCAACCGGTGTGTTGAAAAATTGTTTTGCAACCATCATGCTGTTGCCATCAATACCATTCAACTGAAAAGGGAAGTCTCAGTAGGTTTATTTTCAACCCAAGTTCTCGGAGTGAACGAGGCTTTCCAAAGTGCTGTGAACTTCCTATATGCCGGTAATTAATGAACTAAAGCAATTGCACCACTTCATGTGCAAACAAAAAGTGTTTGCAAAAAGAAGTGGTATTTTGACTACGTTTCAGCTTATTTGACCTGACCTCAGCAGGGCTTGGTCCTGTCCGACCGGCTGGTCCCGGTCTTCGGTCCCAAGATGTATGGTATTTGCCACCTCTAGTTCACGCTCCATGAGGTGTCCGCCCCTCCTGGCGGCCCTGTCCTGTCCGGTACGGTACGGCGGCGGCGGCGGCGGCTGCGGCGGCGGCGGCGCCACCATCGCCGCCCGGTCGGCCGGTCCGGCGGCGGCGGCCGGGCGGCTCGGCCCGCTGCTGGCGGCCGTCGGGCGGTGCCGCCGGTGGCGGTCAGGGCAGAGCGGGGCCACGTGCGGCCGCCGGTGCCCCACCTGGCGGCCGGGCCAGCCGGCCACACTGTGCGTGCGCTGCCGGCGGCAGTCGACCGGGCGGCCCGCGCCGCCGCCGCCACCTCTGCTCCGCCGCCGCCTGCCGCCATGAAGGTCCGCAAGGGTGAGTGATGGCACGCCCGGCGGCTCGGCGGCCTGCCGCCCTGCCGTAGCCGCTGACAGCTGGCTGACAGCCGGCCCGGCACGCGCGCAGACGCCGTCAGTCCGCCTGGAACGTGTCCAGGTGTATGCAGAGGTGGAACGTGCCCAGCCGTATGCACAGAGGTGGAACGTGCCCAGCTGTGTGCAGAGGTGGAACGTGCCCAGCTGTGTGCAGAGGTGGAACGTGCCCAGCTGTGCTGCAGAGGTGGAACGTGCCCAGCTGTGCTGCAGAGGTGGAACGTGTCCGGCCGTGTGCAGAGGTGGAACGTGTCCAGGTGTATGCAGAGGTGGAACGTGCCCAGCCGTGTGCAGAGGTGGTGGTCGGCTCAACTCGCAGCCAGCATTGCTCCGTCCCATGCTGCTCCGCTCAGCGACAGGGGACAGAGTCATGTAGCGTGCGTGTGGCGGGGTTTGTGTGGTAGCCGAGGGCTGATATCTTTGGGTGCCAGCTGAGGCGGCCAGACCCTGGCAGCTGGGTTTGTGATGGCCTGATTGGCAACCTTACCTGGGTACTATTGACACTCAGCTACTGTGATAATTGTTAAATACGCAGCTTAGCCGATGCCCATGTAAGCCTCCTTACTTCCGAGTCTGCAATTGCGCCGCTCTTTGTTGATTTTGAGCAACAGTAGTACACCCAGGCTGGCCAGAACCGCATACCCCGTCCAGTTTATGAATTCCGGCGGCGATGTTCGCGAAGGCGACATTAGCTTTGGTTAGAATTAGAATCAGTTTCGGCTCTGCGGCGGCGTGGAGCCCGTTGACAACAGGTGTGGCTCTATCAGTGATCAGCATTGGTGCACCGCTTTCTCCGCGGAGCAGGGCGCAGCTGGATAATGTGGCTACAGCGTCGGCGTAGGAAGGGTGTGGCAGCGGGCACAGGGGCCCGAGGACGTTCGCGTCTGTCTCTTACTAGGACTTCACTTCGGTTATTTGGTTCGAGGAAATTGTGCAGACTGGTTGTGGAGTCGTGAGTACGACACAAAATCGCACTGAAGGCAGCTGTCGTTAAATAGTTTGGCACGTCGATATTGTAATGCATCGCTCGGGTATTACCACGCTCGCGTTCTTCCGTTTACGATGAACCACATACAACGGCACAGTTCTCTTGTGTCGATCATCGGACGGACGTCGCCGCCACTGGTGCGACCTCCCAGACGGGGTGCGACCCCACGTTTTCCCTCATTGACGTGAAATAACAATGTTGCTTACTTCCCACCTCGTGCGGCTTCCTTGCGTTATTCAGCCTGGGCCTGCGTCTCCCTTACTGGTAGGTAAGTTGACGTTTTTCAACCTATGGCGGAGTCGGCCTGTAGACCGAAATGTCGGGAAGTCTTCAGACCGGGAACGCTATCTGTGAGTACGAGCGAGGGCGAAGCCAGAGAGTGTCTGCTCCCATGTGCATGTGACGTGTCTGCTCCCATGTGCATGGTGTGTACGAGAGTTGACCTGAGAAGTCCGACCCGGTTGGCCAGATTGACACGCTTTTGGAATCGTAATATTTTCTCATTTTATTACGTTTTGCGTCGTTCACGTCGATCGTTTTTAAACGTATCTTTGTTCTCCTTTTCTGTTGCTTGGATTGGCTGGGCAGGGTCTTAAAGCTATGGTAATGCAACTGCCTTATTTGGTGTGCATTAACTCGGTAGGCAACAATCTCCACTAGTTTGCTATCTTTGTCTTTATCTATCTTTGTCCTGTCACAGGGAGCGCAATTCACGATAGTGATCCTCCGTGGGTTGACATTACGTCTCACTTTCAGCCGGGTATACACACGAAATTTCGCGGCATTGGCCAAAGTAGACGGAAGCCGAGAATATTCAAATATCAAATATGCGGCAAAACCTAGAGTTCGCTTGCCTTAGGGATAGCAGTGTAATCACGCATGAAATCCATCAGAACGTAGAAGCTCTTGGGGAGTGTTGAGATTTGTATATTTGCAATATATTTTAGTGTGTGACATTTACCCATCACCCGGGCCTAAGTAAAACGTCTCACAGGAGCACAACGCCGGGCAACGCACACTGACCAAATACAAAGGTCATCCCTAGCTACCTCTGAGCTCATCATTGGCACTTCTTCACAGGCTGGGGTCGCGCCTGTCCCACAGAGCACGGTCAGTACACTCTCCTGCAGCGCAACCATTGTCACTTACATCATGAGATCCCAGGTAACGGCCAGACAGCACTAACTAGCTAGCTGCAAGCAAAACGCAACATATATACATTGCAGCGCTTTCAGACGGTTTTGACTTTCTGAGGACATTCATCGACT
This sequence comes from Imbricaverruca yamaguchii, assembly GCA_034440575.1. Taxonomy (NCBI): domain Eukaryota; kingdom Metazoa; phylum Arthropoda; class Thecostraca; family Neoverrucidae; genus Imbricaverruca; species Imbricaverruca yamaguchii. Next base: position 1,431,258 of record JAOTOL010001647.1, on the reverse strand, counting down.
AGACCCACATGCCTACTGCAAATTAACTCATAGATGCACCATGCTGCTTGCACGCATACACACATCGTACATCAGATATTCGATGAGATATATCGTCTCCTTAGAACACATCCAGGGTGGTGAATCTCAACCAATGCAGTGCGTGTTTTCAACCAACTTGATATACATATGCGACGGAAAGTAACGTGCAATGTCAATACACGGAGTATCAAGATTGCATGAATCATGGCTCCCGCTATGAGAGGTTCAAGACAGCGTAGCACACGGGATATTATCACCTACAGTTTGAGGAGTATATCGACAAAACAGCCGCATCACCGTGGTCTAAGTAGCCAATCCAATTAATTGAAACAATTCCAAAGTCGAATACAAGTAAGTTAAAAACAAACAAATTGCATCTTTATAATCCGCACGTCCTGAGATTTCGAGTGGTGTGTATCTCGTCTTTTCAGCTTTCCCAGCTGCGACCACCTGCCTCCGCTCGGCTGGCGTCCTCTGGGCTGGTCGCCTCATGCTGGTGAACACCTACGGTCAAGCTAGGTTGGCACCACTTCACTACCCATCACTCGTCGCCACCCATTCTGCCACCCCGAGCGTGAACACGGCGCCGAACACGGACCACGGAACACGGACCACGGACCACGGACCACGGAACACGGACCACGGACCACGGACCACGGACCACGGACCACGGACCACGGACCACGGACCACGGACCACGGACCACGGACCACGGACACGGACCACGGACACGGACCACGGACCACGGAACACGGACCACAGACCGAAACCAACCACGAAAACGACCCCGAACACGACCACGAACACGACCACGACCACAGCACCAATCAACACTCGATTCAAAACGCACAGAACCAAAAAAATGTCCATGCTCCAGGGAACGGTGGCATTTTTTTTATCGCGCCGCCATCGGCCCCAAACTGGCTTTGCAATGAACACAGACACGCACGAACATGCGTGATGCCATGCTGGACGGGGTGCCGCCGCGTAGCCTTGGTAGCGGCACTGTTTGAGCGGTGTGACCGACTCTGCTGAGCTCACGTCGACATCGCCTCTCCCTCTGGCGTTGGCGAATTCCGGACGAAAATAAAACGGACGTTTCTGGTCCATCTCCAACCGGCCCGCCAGGCCGGCCATCGATGCGGAGAGCCCCGGGAGAGAGAGAGAGAGAGAGAGAGAGAGAGAGAGAGAGAGAGAGAGAGAGAGAGAGAGAGAGAGAGAGAGAGAGAGAGAGAGAGAGAGAGAGAGAGAGAGAGAGAGAGAGAGGGAGAGAGAGAGAGAGAGAGAGGAGAGAGAGAGAGCAGAAGAGAGAGAGAGCAGGAGAGAAAGAGAGGGAGAGAGTGAGTGAGAAAGGAGAGAAGAAAGAAGGACGAGAGGAGAGGCAAAGCGAAGACGAAGATGAGAGGTTTGTGTTGTTCTTTAGATGGTGAATAAGGATCAAAATGTCCACAGGTGAGGAGGGACTGGCACGCTTGCCGCCGTAGCTCGCGCCAGAATGTCGTGAAAAAGCCTTATCGTGAGCAAAATCCCCCACCAGCTTTGCCTTGAACGTGCAGGCTGACAATGACCATTTGCAACGGTATTGTATGCGGCGATACATATTTGCAGAGTCGTGGACCGGTCTGCAGGGATTCTTTTCCTCCGTTTTGCTTCTGACTTGTTAATGCCGATTTGGGAGATATTCGCAGGAGCGCAAGAGTCACTGTAGCAAAACTGCTCCACTGCGCTCTGCAGGTGCCCGTGTATGTGCGGGCTCGACCGGGGGTGCCGTGCTATGAAGATGATGGGCAGTGGCAGAGGCAGATTCAGAAGGGCACCGTTCCCACGGGTTGCGATGCCATGACGCCTCGGTCCCCGGTGGCCTAGGCGCTGGTGGGGTGGACAGGAATTAATTTGCGAGTAAAAGTTCTACAGCTTTGAACACAATCTGGATCCACCCCTGGATAATGACCACAAAGCCAGGCAGAATTAGAGGGCCTTCACGAAAGGTTACTTTTCCACAAATAATGGCTCATGAGTACATGTTCTTTAGCCCGAACTCCGAAATCCTCCCAGGTAAAATCACACCATGCACAAAATTATAAATTGATTGAAGCAATTTCAATGCTCGAATTTCGAGACCTGAATTTTCCATTTTATAGTGTCACGAAAACAAGTTGTTCATGGAGGAACTGAGGATATGTGGCGAAAAGCGGGCAGTACCGAATCACCAGCCCAGTCAGGACAATTACCAAACTCTGAAATTATGCAGGTAATGCATGCACGTACTTGTGCTACTTAGATAAGCATTCTCAGTATAAATGTAATCCACTGGTGGGAACCAAGGGCGATTTTAGCAGGATACTTGATTCCTAGAATCTTGAAAGGTCTCTCACGGTAGTTGGTTGCATGGCACGATCACATTTGTCGCGAATAAAGCAAGGCATGTGTTTGGTTAAAAGACGACAGTCATTACAGTTATCCCTATAGGGACAATATATATAGCCATACACATCACTATATGTAGCCTATAGGGGAAGTTCCGTACTGAAGCTTGAATCTCCACTTTGTCGCTTGCAGTCGACCCCTGTTTAAGTCTTGCTTCTTTTCCTTCAGGAGCCCTATTAATCTGGGTAGGCACTCGAACTGCAGACAAAACAAAAAATACAATCTTTTGGTACTACATGGATTTACAATTAAGCTTCTTAGAGGATTTGGGTTCAGAAAGAAACGCATTCCAGTGAGACGCCTTGCTGAATAGATCACCATAGAGGCCGGGTAAGTCGCATATCTTGAGATTAATAAGTGCTTAAGGCATTTCTTCGGACATTCAGTTCGTCTCGCAGTGCTTCGTAACATAATGCAATCATAAGCTAAGTTTTGAAAGGAGGTAGACTGAGATATGGTACGCCAATGGTTTACGCATGCTGAATGATGCGTCCTATTATATTTTGGCATGCATTTTCCTAAATAAATCGAAGGTTAACCCGTCCCATCTCGGGGGGGTCTTCAACCGCGCCCCTCAGGTTCTTCGCGGGTAGTGGACGAACGGCGCACGGCAGCGCGCCCAAATTTGGCATACTTTTTTCCACATCAATTTGACATGCTGTTTCAAAATTTTGAAGTCAGGTCACCTAGGGTCAACGATTTAGTCAAGGTCAAGTAAGGTCACCTCCAAAAAAGTTCAACCAGTCGTCACGCTTTAACGGATACAGATATTTTAATGAAACTTTCAGCGTTTGCTTATCTTTAGGGATGCAACAAAACGTACGAGTGAAATGTTTCATTTTTTCGTTTTTGACTACATATGAATTTTGCATATTTGTCAATTGCAGTTCAAATAGAAGATTCTGGCTAAAGTAAGCATTTTTGGTTAGGGCGAGTTGACTTCCAACAACGTTTTGGTCGACTTCGCTGTCCTTTTCTGATACCAAATAAATTTTGTATTTTCATATATCCCCAAAATGAACTGTCCAGAGCCAAAAACATAATATAAGTCGTGAAAAGTCGTGAAAATCTAGCCCCCTGGTGGCGTCACTTTTGGGTGGAAATTGTTTTGGGGGTGGATCCGGACCCTACTCGTCGAGCGCTTTCCGATGACACCTCTTTTGTTTTCGTGCGACGCTTAGTTTGGATGCTAGAGGGGGTTACTATCCGCCCCCCCCCCGAGACGGGGTGTGAGGATCTGACCGGAGAGACGGCGCGGGTTAAGTACCATGCGCAGAGTTAATTTTACTCCAGGCAAATACTTCCTTGCTGAAGAACTCTTGTGAATGAAGCCGTCAAAACTTGGAACCATGACCACATGGCAAGACAACCGACTGGTGAGAACTTGATAACTTAACCTATCCAACCCCGAGATGATGCATCTATACCCACTGGTCGGGACTAATTTCGCAATCGTATGCTACGCCACTGCAAACCTACATGAAGCTCTGAGGTGTTTCGGTCAGTCCACTGACATTTACTTTCTTGACAATTGCGATAATTTTTAGGTAGACAAGCTGCCAGCGAGCTCAAGGGGAGCTGAATCACAGCCTAGCTGCCCTTATAAGCGATGGCAGTGGAGAGAGCAAGGGCGAAACCACGCCTAAAAACGGCTTGGAAACATGTTCGTTAGGTTGCTCACGAAAGGACAGTTATCGGACTCAATATTTTGAATGAGTGCAGTTTTTAGACAGTGAGAACCTATATTTTGTGGATTTAAGCTCTTGACCAAGGATTTTCTCAGCCTCCATGAGTAATCATATCGAGGCATCGTGAGGAATAATGCAGGTCTCAAGTTGTATCGAGTTGCGGCTTCCAGGAGAATAGCTGCTGGACTCATCGCTCATTTTCCTCCAACGGCGTCCGGCCGTCATTGCTGTGAAATCTGTCTGGGGGGGGTACTCAGCTGTAGCTTCACAATGATTGCAGTCTGAAGTGCGCAGCTGATTATGGAGAACAATGGTAAGGTGAAATACATGTCATGATATTCATTAAAACAACTTGTCTACAGTTGATTACTATGCTTCCTTGCATTATAGGTGTGATCAACTGCAGGGCGGCAATTTGAAAGCTCAAAATGTAACTCCTTTAGCGGTTACTAATACCGTTACGGCTACAGTGAAGCCTTGTGATTTTATGCAATCATGTTTTATTGGGCTCAAATGTATTGCACACCGTCTTCATTGGGGTATGCAAGTGCTCGGCAAACAACACAGGCAACTTTCCGTGTGTTCACCGAACCGAACAGCGGTGTTCGGAATACGGCACGTGTATCTTCACCTGCTAAAACAAGTGAAATGTGTATTGGATTCCGAACACGGATTTAATAAACATTTTAAACCAGCAGGGTTGCACTTTGCAAGGGTGGATTTAGTGATTATCATCGAGGAAAGGGCGTATTTACTCCGAAGGATTACTTCGGTGAAAACAATAGCTAAGTGGGCGAGGGGCAGGAGAAGAGGTGACGTATCCGAACACGTTTTGTTTCCAGAACACCTACCTTTGTACTTATTTATTTGCAGAACACCTATATTTGCATTCCAGAAGACCTATATTTGCATTCCAGAACACCTATATTTGCATTCCAGAACACCTATATTTGCACGCCCAACGAGTCACATTGGGCGTGCAAATAACAAAAATATGGCGGCATTTGTAAACAATCAACCTCTAGCTCCCGAAAAACGAAGTTCCGATCGCGCAACAATACCGATTATACATTTGCGACCCACGAAGAGCCAGAGTGACAATTTGGACTGGTTTCAATTGAGCATAGCTGTTTACATTGGGACCAATTGCTATTCTCAGCCGGATTGATTTCACTTGAGACCAAACAATATTCTCCTTCCTGAATCTTGAAAGTGATTTCATATGGCATTTATAAGTTTCAATGCATTAGCATTTTCGTCTGAAAATGGTGTTCTCAGCATATCGCGGACACAGCGCTCGTTTTGTGTAGTCTGATTTGAATGGGTAAAATGAGAACGTCTGCTATTCTCAGATAATATATTAATTATATTTACTATTTTCAGAGAATGTCTACGCTTCTCACATTTGTATCCGCTCAAAACGAAGGTGAAAATGACGTCTGTGTGAAAAGAGGTGTTCGTAACTCCAGATAAGTGCTACCCAAAGCGTAGCAGCGGGGCCTAAATCAGCGAGTTCTTTTGAATGCGTCCGACGTCCATGGACGCGACATATAGTGAGGTGTCCCTGAACTGAAAGTGCTTTCTGGGGTGGCACTCCTGCCATCCTGTCATCCAGCAGCATGTCTCTGCGAGGTGCACAGTAGCACGAGAGCTGACGAGTGTGGCTGAGGTGCCCATCTCTCACCAACACTTCGGAGAACACTTCAGCGTGCACTCAGGCAAATCACGAAATAGTCAATCTTCTACTTCTGCGGAGAGCTAGCCGACGAGATTGACACCAGCATGGGTCAGCTTTACCCCGCGTCCGGCAAATTTCCAGAGTTGTCGTCGGACCCGTCGACTTGGACATCCTCCTCGCTTCTGAGTCATGTCATCACTGGTCAATTATGTGATTGCAAAGTGCATGAAGTGCTTCATCTGAACGACTCGCTGTCCTGGGCCAATGTTGGATTGCCAGCACACTGGGCGCCCGATCCAAACGTCCCGGGTGGTGCCTGCCCGTGGCCGCACGTCACGTCCTGTCGTCGGCTGGCGCGTCAGCTAGGATGGCACGGCAGGTGCCCCAATGCTGCGGCGCTGCACGTGTGGTCCCGTCAACAGTACGACCTTACGTGAGCAGGCAATCTCACAGGGGGCGCATAAAGAGCGCCGACCCAGGGATTCGAACCCACATTAGCGGCAGACCATGAGCCAGTCTTCAAACCAGCACGCTTATGGCAACTTAATGCTTCGCTTTCGTTTATGGCTGCGAGCTAAGACTAGTTCCGAGCTTCAGCTGCGGCTGTGGCTGTGAGCTAAGACTAGTTCCGAGCTTCACCTGGCGGAGAGTTTGTGGCGAACTTGGAGTATGGGGAAGGGAGAGTAAACATTACTGAGCCATGCTATGTTTCTAAACAAGGAACAACATTGATTTAAATTGGAATTAAAGACGAAATTGGCAATGAGCAGATTAGCATAACAAAGAGACGAGGGTGAACTATGTTCCGTTTGTCAAGGAACATGTTCGTTGAACAAGTAACGTATCAAGAACACCAACATATCAGGGCCTGCAACGTCAGTGCAAACCGGTGGAGCAAAGCATGCTATCGCATCATCTGTTTCGTCGAATTTTATTATTGTATGTTCATGTGTTTGAACCTGGCCTATCACTTAACCTCATTTTGCCTAACTATGATTATCGAGGACGGTACCAGTTACCAACGTGCTTTCATTTCAGTTAGTCTCGCCTTGTCACCCTCTCGTCCTAGTTGTATATTTTTATTCTTGTTTTCGCAATGGAGCATGCTCCTTTTTGCATTCAGCAATATATGATACTGCAGTGGCATCGGTGGAGTGATATTCACAGCAGCCACAATTCACTTAACCGCAACCAGGCACATGCCCGGTTGCGACGTGCACAATGTGCCACAGACACATTAAAAAACGTCTTGCGAATTAGTTTGCTCCTCGCCAAGTGTGACGTCATTCGCCCGGCCGCACAGGCAGTCACGCGGCCGTATGCTTCAGAGTCGCCGTCAGGTGTGGGGGGGCACCCGGCACAGTTTAGTGTCGGCGCCGAGGTGGGGACGGCGGGGGAGAGAGTCGCGGCTCCGACCGAGCGCCGACTATTCCCGGCCACCGCTAACCGCGCCGCCACATCGGCGCCCTGTCGCGTCACACCCGCCGACGCATCGGCCAACTGGTGACGTCACGGCGCCGATCGGAGACCGGCTCTTGGCGCGGCGGCCGGTCCGCGCTGCGTCCGCTAGCGTGTGCGGTATTGCTGTGCGGTGGTGGTGTTGTATCGTCAGGGGGTGGTTTATGCTGTGTCTGTGAGCGTGTGTGGTATTGCTGTGCGGTGGTGGTGTTGTATCGTCAGGGGGTGGTTTATGCTGTGTCTGCTAGCGTGTGTGGTATTGCTGTGCGGTGGTGGTGTTGTATCGTCAGGGGGTGGTCTATGCTGTGTCTGTGAGCGTGTGTGGTATTGCTGTGCGGTGGTGGTGTTGTATCGTCAGGGGGTGGTTTATGCTGTGTCTGTGAGCGTGTGTGGTATTGCTGTGCGGTGGTGGTGTTGTATCGTGAGCCTCCAGTCTATGCTGTGTCTGTAAGCGTGTGTGGTATTGCTGTGCGGTGGTGGTGTTGTATCGTCAGGGGGTGGTCTATGCTGTGTCTGCTAGCGTGTGCGGTATTGCTGTGCGGTGGTGGTGTTGTATCGTCAGGGGGTGGTTTATGCTGTGTCTGTAAGCGTGTGCGGTATTGCTGTGCGGTGGTGGTGTTGTATCGTCAGGGGGTGGTTTATGCTGTGTCTGTAAGCGTGTGTGGTATTGTTGTGCGGTGGTGGTGTTGTATCGTCAGGGGGTGGTTTATGCTGTGTCTGTAAGCGTGTGTGGTATTGTTGTGCGGTGGTGGTGTTGTATCGTAAGGGGGTGGTTTATGCTGTGTCTGTAAGCGTGTGTGGTATTGTTGGGCGGTGGTGGTGTTGTATCGTGAGCCTCCAGTCTATGCTGTGTCTGTAAGCGTGTGTGGTATTGTTGTGCGGTGGTGGTGTTGTATCGTCAGGGGGTGGTTTATGCTGTGTCTGTAAGCGCGTGTGGTATTGTTGGGCTGGTGTGGTGTTGTATCGCAGGGGGTGGTCTATGCTGTGTCTGCTAGCGTGTGTGGTATTATTGTGCGGTAGAATTATCAGCTTTACGAATGACGATATCCGTGTTCTCCCGTAACTTTTTCTTGTCACGCGTCGTAGGCAGGGGTCGTAGGAAGGGATGGTTTGGTAGTTTTCCTCATATTTCCTGTACTTTCTATCAACAGGTGCTCTTGAAAATCAGGATCGATGTCTGCCCTCCCCTAGGCTTGCATACTTAGTGTATCTTGGCATAGTACCTCCAACTCGGCTTTCTTCGCTTTGGATGAGGTCCAGAGGGAAGCACGAAAATGGACCCCAATGTTTCAAAAGATCACATTCGGGCAATGCCATGTTAGGTGGTCTGCCTAAACCACCAAGCGATAATGGCATGTTCCAAGAAATAACACGTGATTCTATAGATGGGCTCAAGAAGAAAGCAAACTACGCAATCACTATGACTAAGCAGCATTTTACAGGTGGACAAGCTACGCAGCATAGCAGATGCTACCGCCCCTGGGTAGTTGTACGTTAGTGTTGTACAGCTTCATCTCGAACGGTTGTAGGTGGTGGATGGTTTTTTTGCTGCTCACTGTTGGCGATCGATTTTTACCTTTTCTCTAACTTTGTGGGCCAGGTTTATATATGCAAATTGAACTTAATTTAGCTATAATCATATTGATGCGACTCCACGATGTAAGAGGTATGGGTACGCAGAAGAACGGTAAAGGAAATAATGTTTGATATAATTAATCGAAATCTGACTTGACATTTTGGCAATGAGACCTGGCATTTTGTGAACATTTAAAGCCAATATTTCTCTCCTCGAGCGGACAACCCTGATGTCCTTCACGAGAAGCGTCCACTCTATGTTTTTGACAACAACATGACCACCTATTTCGAGGGCGTTCGGGTTGCGAGCGCTTGACAGCGACTGCCGGCCGCCCCTTGCCGTTTCGCAGTTGTGTCCCAGAACTACGAATCATCCCATTAATTTCATCATCAGCGCAAACAACCAATAAATCAGCAAAAAATATAGAACTATCACCATGCCCACTAGCTGCCGAACAGCCAGCAGCTGCAGAGGCGCCAGAACGTCACCATCATTCACAGTCACGAGACTGGACATTGGCGGCGCCGACTCTGCAGTCGAGTCGCTCTGGCTCTCAGTGACGGGTGCCGGCCGGCGAACTGCGATCGTCGGCGCCATCTTCCGGCCTCCTATTGTCTGGGAGTTATGATCAAATCTGAAGGAGTGATCTGGAAGCTCACTGCCTTTTTAATGACGCCTTGGTGCCAAAGGGAGCAAATCGAGCTGTATGCTCTTGTATACTCTCAAAATGCCTCTGACGCAATTTTCTTCACCTAATGTGCTCACGCAACATTGTCTGGGTGCAGAACTGCCACAACGTGGAAATACCCCAAAACATGACTTTGGCTTTTACTTTGACTTTGAATGTTGAGAAGTTCTTTGTTTTCGGATGAGCTAGAGCTGCGACAAATTGATGTACGCATCCTTCTCCTCGGGGAGAGGCACCCATCCCAAATACAGAGTGCATGGTCTCTTCTGGATTGTGTCCGTCGCCACCCGCCAGCGGTGATAGAACTCACGCTCTAGTGCAGCATCTGCGGGCGCCCGTAGTCGGTCACTGAAGTGCAGTTGTGAATAGTCAGCCTTTTCAGCTTCTGGTCGATGTTCAAGCAGGTTTGCTATTCTAATTTTTTTCTTCAATCGCGTGTAACACTAGATTTCTCTTGGGATCATGCGCAATGCTACTCTGCCGCATTGCTTCGCTGCAGACTGTTGTTTCGGAAGCAGATTGCTGCAGATTGTGCATTATGGGCTAAATGTCACTACGGGTTTACTGTTCATTAGTTAGTCACTATCCAGTGCAAATGCGCAAGTGAAGACTGTGCACTTCGTTCGGACAGCAGTTACATTGAAATGACTTGCAGAGCGGTGGCCCACAGACGCGTATCAGTATACACCACGACACACGCCTCACGAGACAACACATGGCTGACAGCACCACTGCCATCGCCAGATCACACGAGCCAGGACGCCTTCACATACTCGAGGCCATATACACACGCGAAACAGACCCGGCTATAAACCGGCAGGCACCCTGCATGGAGGTACTCTGTCGCTTGATGACGGATCACACCTGCGGCCAAAACCGTGATCCGAAAGCAAAAATAGCGAATGTTTTTAGTGTGGCCTTATGTATAACAATGGACATTGTGATTAATTTTGTGCTGTTTGATATCACCAAAATGTGCTTAGCACGCAAATTTATTAGCTTATACCATGAACTGAATATATTATCTGTGGCAGCCTAACTTGTATGTGTGTGCATACATGTACACACATACACACACAAAAACCAACGAACACACACGTGCACACATACACACACACACACACACACACACACACACACACACACACACACACACACACACACACACACACACACACACACACACACACACACACACACACACACACACACACACACACACACACACACACACACACACACACACACACACACACACACACACACACACACACACACATACACAAACACACACACACGCACATACAATGTGCATCCGCACATGCCCGTCATTGATGAATGTCTGCCATTGCACCCCACTGCAGCACCAAGGAAAGCAAACAATGCACACTGCAATGACATGTACAATGCACATGTAGGTATTTGCCTATCGAGTTGGCACCGGTGATTTCCCATTGCTGGGTTTCTTTTTCAACACGCTTGAACTCCTTCCTCAATATATTGAAACCTCTGGTGGAGGAGATTACGGGCAGCTATGCTGTACAGGTTCAAGTGTTTTTGGAATGGAAAACACGAAACAGGTCTATTTGCCTCACAGAGGTTGGCCGGGGCAGACTATGCGCGACAAAGCATACCGTGCCGCACACATGCTCGGAGTGTTCCGATGTCTGTACTGTCCCCACATCAACTGCACCTCGCATAACACTTGTCCTCGAGGTGTTCCAAGGACACCAGCACTGCTGCTGTGACATACCGCCATAGCCTCAGTGCTCCTGACCGGCATTTTTTAGGCCGCTGCGCTTGCCACGCCCACAATGGCCGACATCGGGTTTGTGCAGACGCCCAGGTGTGCCCAGGTGCCCCCAGGCGTCTCGGCGTCGGCAGGTGGCACGTGTGGCCTCCACTTCAGCTGGTGACAGTGTCACGTCATCAGTCAGTGACGTCGTCACATCTCGCCTCTTTCCTGCTGACGGTCGGCGGCTGTCGGCCAGGCGGGTTGGCGGCGGGGTGGGCCGGCAGGGCGGCCTCACAGTCCCCGTGTCAGCCGACACAGTCCTCGTGTCAGCCGACACAGTCCCCGTGTCAGCCGACACAGTCCCCGTGTCAGCCGACACCGGCCGGACAGTCCCCGTGTCAGTCGACACCGGCCGGACAGTCCCCGTGTCAGCCGACACCGGCCGGACAGTCCCCGTGTCAGCCGACACCGGCCGGACAGTCCCCGTGTCAGCCGACACAGTCCCCGTGTCAGCCGACACAGTCCACGCGAAGCGGCTCGTGTCAGCCGACACAGCCAAACTCGCCGGCCAACATGTGGGCCGGCCGACCAACTTGCGACGCGGTGTTTCTCGTGAACAGTTGGTCTCGGTGCGGGTAGCTGGCGACGCGGTGTTTCTCGTGAACAGTTGGTCTCGGTGCGGGTAGCTGGCGACGCGATGTTTCTCGTGAACAGTTGGTCTCGGTGCGGGTAGCTGACGACGCGGTGTTTCTCGTGAACAGTTGGTCTCGGTGCGGGTAGCTGGCGACGCGGCGTTTCTCGTGAACAGTCGGTCTTGGTGCGGGTAGCTGGCGACGCGATGTTTCTCGTGAACAGTTGGTCTCGGTGCGGGTAGCTGGCGACGCGGTGTTTCTCGTGAACAGTTGGTCTCGGTGCGGGTAGCTGGCGACGCGGTGTTTCTCGTGAACAGTTGGTCTCGGTGCGGGTAGCTGGCGACGCGGTGTTTCTCGTGAACAGTTGGTCTCGGTGCGGGTAGCTGGCGACGCGGTGTTTCTCGTGAACAGTTGGTCTCGGTGCGGGTAGCTGGCGACGCGATGTTTCTCGTGAACAGTTGGTCTTGGTGCGGGTAGCTGGCGACGCGATGTTTCTCGTGAACAGTCGGTCTTGGTGCGGGTAGCTGGCGACGCGGTGTTTCTCGTGAACAGTTGGTCTCGGTGCGGGTAGCTGGCGACGCGGTGTTTCTCGTGAACAGTCGGTCTTGGTGCGGGTAGCTGGCGACGCGATGTTTCTCGTGAACAGTTGGTCTCGGTGCGGGTAGCTGGCGACGCGATGTTTCTCGTGAACAGTTGGTCTTGGTGCGGGTAGCTGACGACGCGATGTTTCTCGTGAACAGTTGGTCTTGGTGCGGGTAGCTGACGACTCGGTGCTTCTCGTGAACAGTTGGTCTTGGTGCGGGTAGCTGGCGACGCGGTGTTTCTCGTGAACAGTTGGTCTCGGTGCGGGTAGCTGACGACGCGATGTTTCTCGTGAACAGTTGGTCTCGGTGCGGGTAGCTGGCGACGCGATGTTTCTCGTGAACAGTTGGTCTCGGTGCGGGTAGCTGGCGACGCGATGTTTCTCGTGAACAGTTGGTCTTGGTGCGGGTAGCTGGCGACGCGATGTTTCTCGTGAACAGTGGTCTCGATGCGGGTAGCTGGCGACGCGATGTTTCTCGTGAACAGTTGGTCTTGGTGCGGGTAGCTGGCGACGCGATGTTTCTCGTGAACAGTTGGTCTCGGTGCGGGTAGCTGGCGACGCGGTGTTTCTCGTGAACAGTTGGTCTCGGTGCGGGTAGCTGACGCATAAGAACGTCGAGGGGCCGGTGATCACTCTGTTTGGAGTTGAGCGCACTGAAATATAAGGTCTCTATATCTATATATAAGGTACCTGAACAGATTAAAAGTGGCCTAGCAATGATTATCAGTGTTTCAGAGGTGCCACGCAAACGTTGGATTTAAAAACCAATTCTAAATAAAGACATAAAGACATAAAGACATAAAAGATTAGTGCAACCTGAGCCACAAGGGCCCTTCTTGGTTGCACTCTGTACACTGAACCAGTTGCCCACCAAATCTGCCAATCAGCCCTCCCTGTAATACTGAAAAGCAAGCCCTCTATTCTTATAATGATTGTCTATGCTGTTTTTAAAGATGTTCAATGTGCTGCTACTGACGATGTTTTCTGGCAGCTGGTTCCAGTGTTCCACTACCCTGTTGGGAAGAAGTTTGCCTTAACCTTGTTCTGCTGTGGTTAATTTTAATTTTGAATTTATGACCTCTAATTGCATCATTTCTGTTAAATTCAAACATTTCCCCAAGGTATCCCCTCTCCAGACCATTGACAAATTTAAAGACCTCGATGAGATCTCCTCTCAGCCTTCTATATCTAAGTGAAAACATATTCAATTTCTTCAATCTTTCCTCATATGCCAGGTTGCTTATGCCATTAACCATTTTTGTAGCCCTCTTGTACTCTCTCTAAAAGCCAACAATCTTTTTCATAGCTAGGAGACCAAGCTTGGATGCAGTATTCAAATGTGGCCTGACGTATGCACAGTAAAGCTTCCTGATCACTTCCTCACTTCTGTATGATACATTCCCATTTATTGCCCCGAGCATTCTCAGTGCCTTCTTCCTGGCTTCCTTGGTCTGTTCTGATGCCCCCAATTTTGTGTTTAGAATAACACCTAAATCCTTCTCCTGTTGAGTCACTGATAGCACTTGGCCACCCATCAAGTATGGAGCCTTCATATGCTGCTTACCTACATGCATGATTTTGCACTTATCAAAGTTAAATTTCATTTGCCATTCTTCGGACCACTTCACAAGTTCGTCTAAGTCTTTTTGCAGCGAGATATGCTCATCCTGACCTGTTATTGCCCTAAAGACCTTCAAATCGTCTGCAAATTTCAAAACTTTACTGCTTAGGCCACTTTCAATGTTATTTACAAATATAATGAACAGTAATGGCCCTAGTACTGACCCCTGGGGGACTCCACTAAGAACATTTTGCCATGATGACTTTGTACCATTTAGCATCACTCTTTGCTGTCTATCTGAAAGCCACAACTCTATCCATTTTAAGATGCTACCTGCAATACCATGGGACTGAAGCTGTATCATTAACCGTTTATGGGGTACCTTGTCAAAGGCCTTACTAAAGTCAAGATATGCTACATCAACCTAATTTCCCTGATCAAATTGTTCTGTGGCGAAGTTCAAAAGTCCAAGAGGTTTGTGAGACACGATCGTCCTTTTCTAAATCCATGTTGAGTATCTTGAATCAATCTGCTACCTTCCAGATAACTAACTATTCTATCCTTGATAATTGATTCGAGTACCTTGCAGACTAGGGATGTGAGACTTATTGGCCTATAGTTTTCAACTTTCCCTCTTTCTCCTTTCTTGAAAATTGGAACTACATTTGCCCTTTTCCAATCGGTTGGAATTTCATTATGTGAAACTGATCTACAAAATATTATACTAAGTGGAAATGCCAGTTCCTTTTCAGTTTCCCGCAACACCCTAGCATAAATATCATCAGGTCCTGCTGCCTTATTTGGCTTTATTTTCCTGATATGATTGTAAACAACATCACTACCAATGAAATCAACATCATTTGTCAGATCCCATGTAACTGAACTATGGTGTACGGTCGGCAGATTGGTCATATCTTCCAATGTAAACACTGATTTGAACTGCTTGCTCAGCTCCTCAACCATCTCACTATCCTCACCCAATGTAGTCCCGTTTACTTCCAGTGGACCAATTGTGCTAGAAACTTTACTCAGCTTGTAGAAACTAAAGAACTTTTTACTGTCCCCATTACAGTTTCTAGCTAAATCCAGTTCCTTTGCTCGCTTTGCTGCTCTGGTTTTTGCTTCACAGTGTCTCTAGCTTTTCGATACGCCTTTAGATTAATGACATTTGAGGCTTCTTTAAAAACTCTAAATGCAGTTTTCTTAGCCCTAATTGCTTTTATCACGTCTAGTGTAAGCCATGCTGGCTTTCCTACCCTTCTTTTGCGTCTTTGCTTTTGGGGGACATGTCTAATCTGAGTTTCCTTTAAGTAAGATTTGAACTTTTCCCACATTTCACAGGCATTTAAATTGGAGAATTCTTCTTCCCATCTGATGGCACTTAAAGCCGCTCTCATGCCGTTAAAGTCTGCTCTGTTGAAATTTGGAACCTTTACCAAATTATCCTTGATAATTTCCCTACATGTGCCTTGAATCTAACTATGTTATGGTCACTTTTTCCCAGAGTTTCGCCTACAGTCAAGTCTTGAACCAAGTCACTTAAATCCGAGAATACAGGGTCCAAGAATGAACCATGCCTGGTAGGTTCCGATACAAACTGGTGTAAGAACAGGTCCTCTTCAAGGCATTTCCTGAACATTTTGCATGATGGGAGCCAACACCAGCATTTTCATAACCTTCTAGATTAAAGTCACCGAGAATAAGGCACTTCCTCTTAAAGTTTCGACTGATTTCCTCACAAATCACCTTGTCAAGCTCCAGTTGCTGAGAATGTGGCAGGGTTCCTGATCGGTAGAAAGCTCCTATCCTAAGAGTATTGCTGTTGCCTTTTCCCACAGTGACATCAAGCCAAATGGACTCCACAGACACATTTTTATCCCCACCTGCTACTTTTTGAGAACTGAATAAGCTATTCACATAGAGCATTACACCACCCCCTTTCATTGCTGGACCCCTATTGCACGAAAACATATTGTATCCCTGGATCTCATAGTCCTGCAAGTTATCTCCAAAATATCCTTCACTGACCCATGCCTCCGTTATGCAAACAAAATCCGGTTCCTCCTCAGCAACATAACACTTGAACTCATCAAATTTGGAACGGATACTCTGAGCATTAAACATCATACACTTAACAAATGCTCCATAACCACCTTTGGCTTTTTCATATTGAGGAGTTCTTTTATCACTAGATGAACTATAACTCTGTCCCCTTGAGTTGCTGCTGTCCCTATTTGCAGACTTTGAGGTTCTATTGCCTTGGCTGACACTATTGGAATATTCCTGAGTTGGCAATGCAATTTCATCCTCCCCACCCCATTTCCTAGTTTCCCTGAAGGACATGCTCATATACTTTACCTAACACATGGACCCCCTTCTCAGAAAAGTGCAGGCCATCCCTCTGATAGAGGTCCCACGATGCATAAAACCTGCTCCACTCGTCTACAAATGTAAACCTAGCTCTGGCAGAGCTTTCCTACCCTGGTGTTAGCTGCCAGTGCCCTAGAGCTCCACTCAGGGGAGGCTCTAGCCCTAGGCAAAATTCCTGTTACAAGCACTCTATTGGCCCCTTCAGGGTGGCCAAAAGGGCCCCCCCTGAAATCGGACACCAGGCGACCATGAGAAGAAACTGAAATGAACAAGACTGCTCAGCGCTGGAAGACAAACTGTGCACAACTTAAAGACCAAATATATGCGCATGGGATCAGAAGTCCATCACTAGCTGGGCAGACAGCTGCAGCCACGTGCCTGTTTGCGCTCCGCAGAATTCGCCAGCTTACCGCAGGCACACATCGGAGAGGGTGCCCCAGCAGCTGTAGTGGTACCCCAGCAGTTGCTGGGACATCCCAGAAGAGAACAGCATTTCTGCAATCGCAGGCGCATCCCGGTCTTCTGGCCCTCTTGTAAGAGCACTCCTGTGTAGAACAGGGTCACCTAACTGGTGACTGGCAGCCATGGGACATCCAATCCCATACCAGCAGCCATGGGACATCCAATCCCATACCAGCAGCCATGGGACATTCAATCCCAAGAGATGAAAGATTGCCCAGAAGAATGCCCATTGTTGCATTCGCAAAATCGAAGCATAATCAACAAGTTAACAAAATGCTTTTCGGAAAAAGGCCACCGGAGAGGTTGATAAAATTGCATATTCGTAATCAGCATATGCTCAACTTTCAAATGCCATGTGTCTATGCTACGTGCCTTTTGAACGAACCGCGACTGAACAAAAGAATCTCAAATTTCAAAATAAATTCATCCTAGCATCATACAAATAATCCTGGTTGCGCATCTAGACAAATGGTAGCCACAGTGCAACACGACCTCACGGGGTAATCACGGAACAAGAGAACAACAGATCATTCATTGGTCTTATTCAGTGGCATGCCCTTTGGTGAGTAATTTGTTTGTTCAAATTGTAGGTGTTGGGGAAAGAGCTATGAGTTGAATAGATCATAGGCGACCGGGGTTGGCTGTCAGACCTATGTCATTTCCTATTAAAGGAAAAGGGTGCAAATGTATAGCCACGTGGCAGAAGGAAAGCCACAATGTGGCACGTGGCAGCCCCGGGGTAAAATGGTAACTGCCGTGTCGACAGGCGCCTCCAGGTCGCCACCGTCCCCGGGCGGCAGCGACGACTGCAGCGACGCCAAGCGGCGGCGCGGCAACCTACCCAAGGATTCCATCAAAGTGTTGAAGAACTGGCTGTTCGAGCACCGCTACAACGCCTATCCGAACGACGACCAGAAGGCGGAGCTGGCTGTGCAGGCGAACCTAACTGTGCTGCAGGTAACGTTGATACGGGTGCTGGCGAATAGGCTGACGGCTACCAGTGACACGCGGTACGGCCTGACAGTGCTGCAGGACAGGCTGACGGTCCTAAATGCCGGGTGGCTGACAGTGGTGCAGGACAGGCTGACGGACTGCCAGACAGCTGGTGGTCGGACGGCTGCGGGGGTGACAGGAGACGGCGGCTGACAGTGGTACGGGCTGACAGTGGTGCAGGACAGGCTGACGGCTGACAGTGGTGGGAAGGCTGACGGCTGCAGTGAGGTGGTACGGGCTGACAGTGGTGCAGGACAGGCTGA
The DNA here is from genome assembly GCA_034440575.1 of Imbricaverruca yamaguchii. Taxonomy (NCBI): domain Eukaryota; kingdom Metazoa; phylum Arthropoda; class Thecostraca; family Neoverrucidae; genus Imbricaverruca; species Imbricaverruca yamaguchii. Next base: position 1,413,123 of record JAOTOL010001647.1, on the reverse strand, counting down.
CGGCTGCTAGTGACACGTGGTACGGGCTGACAGTGGTGCAGGACAGGCTGACAGTGGTGCAGGACAGGCTGACGGCTGCTAGTGACACGTGGTACGGGCTGACAGTGGTGCAGGACAGGCTGACGGCTGCTAGTGACACGTGGTACGGGCTGACAGTGGTGCAGGACAGGCTGACGGGGTGCGGGTAACGTGAGGAATATGCTGACTGTGTCACTGGCGACTTGGGCACAGACTGACACAAGATGGCATTGCTGTTTATATGGTGGGACAGGTTGTGTTTCGGTTGGAGGGTTAAGTTGGAAACGGGATCGTGAGTTATTGCAGGTTCTCTGACTTGAAAATTGCAGACTCAGGAATAATCGCTTCCAAAGCAAAGTCTACAACATGTCCCCGAGCAAAGGTCAATGCAAGCTACCAAAATGCCACACCGACCTCAATATGTTGCATCAACTAAGATAGAACGCGAGCTGCACCTTTAGTTCCGATCCACCAAAGCGAAACGCAAGGAACTAATAATTAACACTTTTAGTTCCTAAATGCTCGTGAAGAAAGACTGGGTAATTGCACCTTATCCGCATGCATATACTCACGTGCAAGGGCATACATGCAGGAAAGTTCGGCATAGGGAAGTTTAGTGTACATGCATAACAGGATGCATGACATATGTGTCCGTGTTGACATTTCATAAGATGCCGCTGTTTCTTACAAAACCTTCGTGTAGTGATGATTCATAAGAACCCGTCATTGTCTACATTCCAGTTGCACTTCCGCAAGAAGCTCGCTATAGTACGAGGTGGTCTTAGTCCGATCCTGGCTCCTTATTACAGTGAGGAAACTACTGCACAATGAACACAACCTTCTGTTTAGCAGGAGAGTCATGACAGTGATGAAGTCCGAAAACTGTGCATTTTTGGCAAAATACCACACGCCCGATGTTTCGAAACTGGGCCATCATAAAAAGCACTCCTCATGATGTCTAGTGCCAAAACGCCGGGTATTCTGCCACTATTCTAACTTACTTTCGGACTTAACGAAATGATCGGACTTAGCCAAATAATCCCACGAGGCAATAGACCGAGCTTTCATTATTGCCCGTTAGCGGTCACTCAATTATATCAGGTCATGTTTTTGCACAGCCAACACCCGCTCCACCACCTCACCGCCGGCGGCAGCACGCCTTGCCTTGGCGGACCGAGCCAGTTTTTGCCCCTCCAAGTCAGCTTTTCAGTCGATTCGTGGTTCAAATTGGGCGTGGCGGCCGATTTAGGGCGGGGCGGTTTGCAGGGATCCGAGCTGTGCGGTGGGGCGGTTTACAGGGATCAGAGATGTGTGACGAAACGGGTTACAGGGGTCATAGCTGCGTCGCGGGGCGGTTTAGAAGGAGCAGAGCTGTGTTTGGGGGTGGGTGCAGGGATCAGAGCTGTGTGGCGGGGCGATTTACAGGGTCATAGCTGCGTCGCGGGGCGGTTTAGAAGGATCAGAGCTGTGTTCGCGGGGCGATTTGCAGGGTCATAGCTGCGTCGCGGGGCGGTTTAGAAGGGTCAGAGCTGTGTTCGCGGGGCGGTTTCCCTCTCAGGACGGGATGCTCTCCGGCTGGCCGCGCGGATAGCGTGGACGGGCCAACCGACGGTATCGACAGCTGTGCACATCACTAGCAGGATCGGCAGAGATCACAGCACAGCCAATAGCACAGGACAGCTGTCGACGGCCGGCGCGGCTACAGATAGACAAACGGCAGTGGAAGACAATTTTACTCAGCTTCGGCACCGTTTTGGCGTGACCTTGGCCTGATCAGAGCTGATTGAAGTCCTGCCTGCGCGAGCATGTCGGCTAACGTGCATCCCCGGTGCCCCAGGTGTGCAACTGGTTCATCAATGCGCGACGCCGCATCCTACCGGAAATCATCCGCCAGGAGGGCAACGACCCGGACCGCTTCACCATCAACCGGAAGAGCCGGCGCCAGCGCCAGCTGGACGAGGGCAGCAGCGAGCGCAGCGCGTGGTCGCCCGGCCAGTGGCCAGAGCAGCCGGCCGACGCTGACCACCGCCTCCTGCCGTCCGTGTCGCAGATCTGTGACATCGAGCGGGCCTGTGGCGAGCCCAGCCCGCCGCCAGCGCCGGTGGCTCCCCTGCCGCCGTTCAGCGCGTACCAGCAGGCGGCGGCGGCGGCGGCGGCGGCGGCCGAGCCGTGCCTGCTGGCCGGTCCGCCGGCCGTCTACCAGGACACTTACCCGTCGTACCCGGACTTCTCGGCCGAGCCGCTCCACTTCGCGCCGGCGCAGGTGACGCCGCCGCCCACGCCGCCCCCGCCGCCGCCGCCGCCGCTGCCACCGCTGCCGCTGCCGCAACAGCACCCGCTGCCGCTGCCGCAACAGCACCCGCTACCGCTACCGCTGCCGCTGCAGGTGCCGCAGGCGCAGCAGCCGGTCGTCCCGCGCCAGCAGAGCTTCAACAGCCTGCGGATGCTGATGGCCGCTGCCGTCCAGCGGCACGCCGACGGGCCGGCTGAAGAGAAGACCTACCTCAACTTGTGATGACGGCCCGCCCGCGGCGCGCAGCACGAGTCGCCGTCACGCCCGGACCGCCAGTGGTATGGTGGGGGTATAGCAAGGGGCGCAGTGTCCGCAGCGTTACCCGCGAAAGTGTCGCCAGCACCTGCCGAAGGCTTTGGTCTTCGGGGTGCTGCCAGTGAGAGGAGCACCTGCTGAGTACCGTGCTCTTCTGACTGCTGATGGCCAGAGGAGCGCCTGCTGAGTACCGTGCTCTTCGGACTGCGGCTGACGGGGAGCATCTGCTGAGTGTCGTGCTCTTCTGACTGCTGATGGCCAGAGGAGCACCTGCTGAGTACCGTGCTCTTCTGAGTGCGGCTGACGAGAGGTGCACGTGCTGAGTAATGTGATCTTCTGACTGCTGTCGGCGAAAGAAGCACTTGCTGAGTGTAGCAGCGTTCCGGCCGCTGCTCGCGAGAGGGACTCCTGTGGTCATGCGTGGAGTGGCTCGGAGTGCAGGTGGTGCAACAAGCGTCGGCCGATGGGGACTCCCGCGAGGGGCCGAGAGGGAGTCCCGTGGTCAGGCGTGGTGTTCAGAGTGCGAATGGTGCGGCGAACGTCGACCGCTGGCGGCTGCAGCCGCCGTGCCAGCGACGGCGTCACACGTGGTCGAGTGTCGCTCGGTCGGGACTGCTGCTGGACGCACGCCGACGACGGGCGTCGTCACTCCACGATGACGTCACCTGCGTGAGTGTGACGGGTGTGGGAGTGCCGGGTGGCGTCACGCGGTACTGCCGGAGTCCAGCGGCGCCCAGCAGCGACTCGTGACCCCCGCGCCCGGCACAAATGCCGACAACTAACTGGACCGTCACACAGACACACAGAGAGAGGTCGCAATAGGGTGGATCGAGCTTTGCAGTGCCATCACAAAGAGACCATAGCGGGGAGATATTTGCCGGGATTGACCTCGTAACTTAGCTGTCTGGCTATCTGGGAAGCTTGAGTTTAGCGCAGTACCTACAGGAAAAAAACCGACCCTTCCCAGCGTTACGAATGTGGCTGTCACCAGGGCCTGGCGTTTAACCTAGCGGTATTAACACGAATAATTTCCCCTATTCTAAACAGGTGCAAAGATATTACACACTGATGTTGTTGCACATTACTTAGCTGATAAAGCAGGAAAAACATTCTGGCACTTTGCTTAGGCTAACTTGTTTCTGTCAGCACTTTGCAACCGCTCTATCGCGAAGCTCAGGTTGTCTTTAATCTCAAAGGCAGCATTTGCGGTCGATATACGCATGTTTGTCAAATTGGTACGGCTTCAATGACCAAGCATACCAATCTACGGATAATTTCGCATTCAATTGAACCAAATTCGTCATGATAGACCGGAAGACCTGTCTACCTGTCTACCTACTACCTGTCAAGAAATGTTCCAACAGAAGGAAATGCTTCAAGAGAAATTCGTCAGGTACAACAAGCACAACAGAGAAACACCAGCCGCAGGTTGCACAGTTCCAGCAATCCCATGTGAGACGTGAGGTATGAACTAGACAGTTGCGAGAACAGTGCGTGACAGTGCGTGCTCTCGGAGTCGAATGACAATGACTGAGTACAATTCCTAGGCTTTGTCGTCCTGCAATCACTCGAATGAAGGAGCACATCAATGCGTACACTAGTACGCATTCGCATTGATGTGCTCCTTCGTTCGAGTAATTGCAGGCCGACAAAGCAGAGGAATTGTACTCTGTCAATGCCATTCGACTCGCTGGCAGCACGCACTGTGTCGGCGTGTGCACCTCAAGTGGGCAGGATGCGTCAATAATGCTGCATCAGCCGAGTCAAACATTCGCCCAGGAACCGTTCGACCTCGTTCTTTCGCTAATGTTTGCAACCAAATCGGTAAACACAGTTGTTCAGTTTGATTAATGCGTATAGAAAGTCAACAAATTAAGAACGCCATTGAACGATGGAAGCAGAGAAAGGAAGACAAAGAACAAGAAGTAGATAACGAAAAAGGAAGGAGAAAACAACACTAAGAAATAAGAAGTAGATAAAGGAGGACTAGGAACATCATGAATGTAGAGAAAGACGCCAGAATAAGAGCATGATGATCTGGCTAGTGAAAGCGATGTCTTACTAGGTAAGCAACTTCCTAGAGAGTGAAGTATTTAAGCATTGTTCAAGTTATGCAATCGCTGTGCCTTAATCTACTGTTGTCACAGTGGCTCCCAAAGAGTGTGAAGTAGGGACAGGTAGCGCATAGTGATCGTGAACGTGTTCCCATGATGAGTATGGAAAGAGGTTGAAGCCCACACACGTAGAAAGTTCAAAGGTGGGCAAAGCTCAGGCTAGTCCACAATTGTAACCATGTTCCTCTGGTGTTGCTCAATTAGATAGGCTAGCTACGGGTGCGATATGTAGATCAGCATTCCAGAGGTGTGGAGTAAATACATAGAGCAGCTGAACACGACGTCGGCGCGCCATCAGACGACTAAAGCGATGCTGGCAGAGCAAGACGTACATGGGAGACACCGCCACGACACCTAGGTTCGCGGCGAGTTGGCTGTTCCGGCCTAAGGCCCCATCAACCACAGCTCGACTACACCGAAGACGAGCCAATGAGCTGAAGTTCTTATTTTCAGTAAATATTTTCAGATTGCAGAGGGGAAAAGACAGCCTAACATTAGCAGGGAACCAAACCGAAGGTCTGGTCCCCCAACCCATCCAGGATCTCCAGCTACACTATTTCCTACCTCAAACATAAAAGTTTGGTACGTGGAACTTTGGCACGAAGCCTACCCTTTGTACACTAGAGGATGACAAGCTCGCAGGCGTCAGCGCTTCGCATTCTTTGTGTGATGGAACATGCGTATATGTCGTACGAAGCTCACATCCGAACCACATCGCCGTGAACAAGTCGGCCAGACTAGGTCCCTCTGCAGGCACGACGCTCCTTGGCTGCCACATACGGGCGGACGCCGTCCTTTCCACAGGGCTGCCACATACGGCCGGCAGCAGAAGGGGAGACGCCGTCCTTTCCACCGACCGGCGGGCACCAGACGGACAGACGCCGTCCCTTCCACCGACCGTCGGGCACCAGACGGACAGACGCCGTCCTTTCCACCGACCGGCGGGCACCAGACGGACAGACGCCGTCCCTTCCACCGACCGGCCGGCGGCAGACGGACCGACGCCATCCTTTCCACCGGCCGGCCGGCGGCAGACGGACCGACGCCGTCCCTTCCACCGACCGGCCGGCAGCAGACGGACCGACGCCGTCCTTTCCACCGACCGGCGGGCACCAGACGGACAGACGCCGTCCCTTCCACCGACCGGCGGGCACCAGACGGACCGACGCCGTCCTTTCCACCGACCGTCGGGCACCAGACGGACAGACGCCGTCCTTTCCACCGGCCGGCCGGCGGCAGACGGACCGACGCCGTCCTTTCCACCGACCGGCGGGCACCAGACGGACAGACGCCGTCCCTTCCACCGGCCGGCCGGCAGCAGACGGACCGACGCGTCCCTTCCACCGACCGGCCGGCAGCAGACGGACCGACGCCGTCCCTTCCACCGGCCGGCCGGCAGCAGACGGACCGACGCCGTCCCTTCCACCGGCCGGCCGGCAGCGTGTCACGTGTCCGCCAAACCAAACCGGCGCGGCAAGTAGGCACGGTACGGTACGGTAAAAAAAACCGTCGTGGCATACGTGTCGCTCTCTCATCAAGATCTAGCCACAGCGGCCGGACCCGCTGATCACGGCTGCATAGTGAACGCACGCGGTGCAGATGGCCTTGGCAGTTTGGGACGAGCGCCGACTCGGTCAAGGTCGCGATCAGTTTTTTTTTGCAGTCTGGAATATTTTATGATAATCAGCGCCGCTACCCAGCGCAACTGGGGGACACGCTCAGCAGACTTAGTCGTGTCCGTCGGTCTAGGAGTGACTCGGAGTCACGCCGAGCCGGGAAACACGGTCAAGACTGTCGGCTGTGCAGTGCAGTCTATCCTTTGTGCGCAGCCACGAGTACGGTCATGCAAGTCGGAACAGAACAAGAACGCAACAGGGTCATGCAGGTTAGGGCAGAGCACGAGCGCAACGAGAACAGGTTCGCACAAGTCAGCACGTTTCGGTGGTGTTACTATGCAAATGCTATGAAATGCAAATGTTAAGGCCCTAGCTGGCGACTAGTGAAGATCGAAGTGGTCGGTGACGTACTCTACCCGGACCTGATGGGACCTGAAGTGTGATTTACGGCATCCCGGTTTACAATTAGCCATTGTTGGAGAGAGAGGCTTTTCCCCAATCCCATTCATCCTCATGATTCATCAAAAACTCCTATTTCTGATAAGCAAGTATAGAAAACGCGCACAGTGCAAGATGAACGCCCACGTGAAGCGCGCTTACTGTGCATGCACCAAGACACACACAAACGTTGGCCAGTGCAATACAAGCTTCTGCGCATATCACTGGGTCCAGTGAGCTCGGGAGAAATGTGCATCCTTCCACCGTAAAATATAAATGAATAATTCAGCGTATTGACATCGCATGAACAAAGGGTATGATGTACATTATCGTACAGGGCTGCTACCGCCATCGGTATCAATGGCCATGCTGGGTACGGGTGTTTCTATGTGATATGCACAGAGCACCAGGAATGTGCCTACACACATTCCTCCCCGATGAAAAACATTTAGATACTTTTTATAGCGCCAAACGTTAACGACTTTGAGCCTCGTGGTGACTTTTTGTGGTTGTCTTATCGCCCTGGAAAAGCTGAGCAGGTACATCTGCTGCGAATGTATATATATATATATATATGATATATATATGTATATATATAGATATATATATATACACACACATACACACACACACACACACACACACAATATATATATATATATATATATATATATATATATATATATATATATATATATGTGTGTACATATATATACATATATGTATATATATATATATATATATATATATATATATATATATATATATATATATATATATATATATATATATATATATATATATATATATATATATATATATATATATATATATATATATATATATATATATATATATATGCTTCGAAACAGGTCTGGCTATCATGGAAATAGAGCGCTGAAACATTATATTGAAACAGAGGCGCAGCCAAGGGGCGGGGCCGGGGTCCGGACCCACTTAGAACCAAAAATACACCAGATCAAACAAGACTAGCAACACAAGACAAACAAGACTGCGACTAGCGTTCTGCCGCCCTTTGCGAGACTCGGTACGCGCTCTAGGACCCGGTGCATTCTCGACATCCCGTTGTTATCTAAAAGTCCTACTGTGTTTATTTGTGGCCCCTGACGTACATTTGTAGGACCCCAACGCGATTTCGGGGGCTCCGGAACAACTTTTCAGGGTCCCCACGCGACTTTTCTGGCCCAGGCGCGTGGTTCCGGGAGACCCGACGCCAGTTTTTTTTGTCCAGGCCTGATATTGTGGGCCCCCGGTGCCATATGTTTGTGTCCTGCTGCAATGCGGTTCAAGAAAGCTCCGGTGCGTTTATTCGGGTCCATACTGCGATTTTTAATGACATCTGGTGGCATGTTTTGTGCTCTGGAGTGATTTTCCTGGTTCGGACATTTATTTTTCGGAATCTCTCATTATTTTTGATGGTTGCGGCTTAATTTTTATCGGGTCCCGATGCCATTTTCGGGGCCACGATGTTTGTATTTGGGGCCATGGACACCAAACTTTAGGAGTTTCCAGGAATATTTTTGATGTCCCGACTAAAATTTTTGGTACTACCGATGGGAATTTTGGGTTCCGAGGGCGACATTTTGGGTATGTGGCGGCGACTCGGCGTGAGTTCGCGGGGTACGTCGCAATTTGCTGGGCCCTAACGCTAGGCGGACAACTGCCCAAATTTTCGGGCACCGCGCATTTTGTTTTTGGTGTCCGCTGTATCTATTAAGAACCCTCTACCCGAATTCTGGGGGCTCTGGCGTGCATTTTTTTTTTTATAACCTAGAACGATTTCTTGGGATCCCGTCGCGATTCCTGGGAACCCACCCCTTCAGGAGGGGAGGGAATTCGCCTCTGGTACGCCACTGCGGCTACTTAATCAGTTTTCGTAGCCGATGGCACCCTGCAAATTAGAAAGGCCCTTCTGAGAACTCTTTCGGGACCTGTTCTCAATTGTTCCGATCTTCGAGTCAACTCGATGGAGTCCCGGTACGATTATTGGGGCTACCGGTGCATTCTTGATTTGGTACCTCAAAATGCTCTTTTTCCGGGGCCCGACGCGCTTTTGGCCTTTGACGCAATTTTTGTGACGAACAAAAATAATAGCCGATGGCGCCCTTCAGTGTAGAAAGGCCTTCCTGAGAACTTTCTTTCGGGACCTGTTCTGAAGTTTCCGATGCTCGGGTCGATTCGATGACACAAAGTTTTCGGTGTAAGTAGGATTTCTGGTCCCGTCGTCATCTTCAGAAGATTTTATACGAAGTTAGGAGCCTCCAATACGACTTGTAGGAGCCCATGTACGATTTCGGGGGGCTTCAGCGCGATTTTTTTCGGGACCCTGGCGCAACGTTTCTGAACCCCAGCACGATCACTGGGTCCCATAGCTCCTCAAGGAGAGAGGGACTGCCCCAATATCCCACTTCGCTATGCCACTGGCTCTGGCATAAATAATTGCAGCCACGAATACTGAATGAATGCCTCTAGTCGCGTTATTTTTCTGTGATGTGGGTATTTAGGGATAATTATTTCTTTCCCTCTATGGGAAAGTAGGACGGATACATGGTCTCATTGCACCCTCACATTGTTTGAAGAAAAAGCATGCGATGAAATAAAGTGAATAGGACAGTTAAAACAGAAACCGAAGCCGAATGCGCGTCGATCGCCGATCTGGTATTCAAGAGTGTGGCTCTGTATGCCATTAGGACACTTTCCCCCCTTAATGTTGGCTGGGCCCCTGCCCAAATAATTTCCCCCAGGAAGCAATCTTATATTCATGTCGATCATCGTCTTACTTCCTTCCTGGACAGCCTTTCACGGTTCACCTAGTAGCCATGAACACTTTTCCCCGTATGGAGTTGAACAGCTGTTCTGACCAGCCACCTGGCGGGCGCTAGATACACTATTCATGTGTTCAATCCACGCTGGAGGGCGCTGTAGCGGATGCCGATCCGCCGGCCATCTGGCGGCCAGCTGGTAACTCGTAGCCGCTGGTGAGCGCGCGCCCGCCATCTAGTGTCTCAACTTGTAGTTCGCTCTATTGACGCTAGAGGGCAGTGTTGTTAATTATGCATCCAGGCCCGTTTCAACTTATTTCTCCGCTCATCTCCAATGCACTATGTTCAGCAGCCACCTGACTTAATAGCCTTCCACTTCACTGAGCCGACTTACTTGTATACTTAACCCACTTGCACTTACTTTTCCATAGCTGTGTACCTTAGTGCCTTAACTAGAACCCAAGGTATGTTCTAGTTCGGATGAGTCTCCGCTATGTGAGCAATAAAGCAGTTCTCGTACCCAGACCCAGCGAGTGGTTTTACTGGGCGCTGGCGACGCTGACTCCGGCAGAGGTGGCGACGCGACTCCGCGGTGGCAGCGTAGGTATCGCCATGAGACGCCGGTCCGCACTGAGAGGCCTGTACAGCACTGCTGTGCACGGTCTAGGTGTCAATTGGTAAAGGCGTCTCCCTGTGGCTCTCCCAGATCCCTTACTCCTATCCACACATCCACACCCCTAGGCGCTACATTGGTGACCCCGACGTGATCTGGGAGCCACTGTGTCTCTCTCTCCACTCGGCGCACGCCCCGCCCGGTCCTGTCCCTTTCTCTCCCTCTCCCTCTCGCCGGAGGCCTGATGGCACCACCCGGACACAGAGGGACCGCCCGTCTCGCCGCTGCGTCGCCCCATCTGCGCACGCCCAGCTGGCCGTCGCCAACCACCGGATACCGACGCTCCGTCAGCAACTGCACACAAGGTGAGGTCTCTGCTGGCGGATTTCCAGCAGAGATCACTTCTGTAGCCCACTGATGACGTCACGGGCGCCGACGCCGACACCAGCTGACGTCACAGCCGACACACTGACTGACGTCACAGTTCCGGCCGGCTCACCGTCTGATGTCACATCAGCCCGCTCACCGAAGTCGACATGGCTGTGTCAGCCGACTCACCGCTGACATCGCATCATCCGCTGGCGCGCCGTCCAACGTCCTGGCTGACGTTAAGGCATCTGTCAGCTCACCATCGTCGACGCCGCATCATCTGCTCGCCCAACGATGTCGACGTCACGGTATCAGCCGGTACACAAGCTGACGTCACAGCCGACTCACTGGCTGACGTCCCAGCACCAACCGGCTCACCGTCTGACGTCGCACCATCTACCCGCTGAACGATGTCGGCGTCACGGTACCAGCCGGTACGCCAGCTGATGTCACAGCCGACTCACTGGCTGACGTCCCAGCACCGACCGGCTCACCGTCGGACGCCGCATCATCAGCCTGCTCAACGAAGTCTACGTCACGGTGTCAGCTGGCGCACCGTCTGACGTCACAGCCGACTCATTGGCTGCCGTCACGGTATCGACCGGCTGACCGTCTGACGTCGCATCGCCAGCCGACCCACTGGCTGGCGTCGCTCACCGTCTAACGTCCTGGCCGACGTTACAGCATCAACCGGCTCACCCTCTGGCGTCCGGATTGACGTCACGCTATCAGCCGTATCACCGTCGCACCGCAACACAGCCAACCCACTGGCTTCTTCAGCGCGACCTCAGCCGACCCACCGGCTGACTGCAGCCGACTCACTGGCTTCCTCAGCTACCTCGGCAGACCCACTTGCTGAGTTCTCGACCTCAACCGACCCACCGGCTGACTTCGCAGCCGACTCGCTGACGATCACCATCAGCAACTCATCGCCTAACGTCAACTCAGCCGACTCACTTGCTGACGTCATGTCGGACTCGACGGCCGCACGTAGCCGACACCGTCCGGCTCGACCGCCGCTCGATGCCTCCCGCTCGGTGCCGCTGCTCGCGGCATACTCGACTTCTGCAGTGTTCGATCGCATTTGCCCACTCCTCGCCGCGTGAGTGCTCCCTGAGTGCTCTCCATCGACCGCGTCAAACCTGCCTACTTGGACCCGCCATCCGGCACCGCAACCGCGAACGGATCGTCGTCTGTCCCAACCACAACCACGTTCACCATGGATGGACCACGACTCCTGCTGCACCCGTCGACCGCCCGTCCGCAGCTCTCGTCTCCGCAGCTTGTGCTGCGCTCGTCCGCTCCTGAACAACCCCCGTCGCGTGACGGTAGTCCCGAGTGCCTGCCACCACGTCCGGCTGGTCCAGAGTGCCCTCCGCTGCGCTCCGCTCTGCGCACCCGCTGCGCACAGCTGTTCTGACCAGCCACCTGGCGGGCGCTAGATACACTATTCATGTGTTCAATCCACGCTGGAGGGCGCTGTAGCGGATGCCGATCCGCCGGCCATCTGGCGGCCAGCTGGTAACTCGTAGCCGCTGGTGAGCGCGCGCCCGCCATCTAGTGTCTCAACTTGTAGTTCGCTCTATTGACGCTAGAGGGCAGTGTTGTTAATTATGCATCCAGGCCCGTTTCAACTTATTTCTCCGCTCATCTCCAATGCACTATGTTCAGCACCCACCTGACTTAATAGCCTTCCACTTCACTGAGCCGACTTACTTGTATACTTAACCCACTTGCACTTACTTTTCCATAGCTGTGTACCTTAGTGCCTTAACTAGAACCCAAGGTATGTTCTAGTTAGGATGAGTCTCCGCTATGTGAGCAATAAAGCAGTTCTCGTACCCAGACCCAGCGAGTGGTTTTACTGGGCGCTGGCGACGCGACTCCGGCAGAGGTGGCGACGCGACTCCGCGGCGGCAGCGTAGGTATCGCCATGAGACGCCGGTCCGCACTGAGAGGCCTGTACAGCACTGCTGTGCAGGCGGCGGCTGTCTGCTGTGCAGGCGGCGGCTGTCCCTCCGGCCTGGCCAGGGCATCCTCTAAGGAGTTTTCACTAGGTAGGATTCCTCGCTCATACCTAAGTATAACAAGGCGTCACTGGCGGATCTAGCCCACTTGCTTGAGGAAAAGATCAACTTTCGGCGCATGCCCAACCCTAAGCCCCCCTAAGTTGCGTACCTAGGATTTCCGTCATCGGAGGAACAAACGGATTTGGAAGGTGCCCAGCCTATTACTCTTCTTGGTTTAAGGGCAACAGATTTCAACCACAAATTTTCAAAGGGTTTCTTTTTATTTTGTTAAAACGAATTGATACAGCTGCCACATGTTTCAAACGTGGATGTGTGTCTGCATAAACATGTGTATGTGTGCATAAAAAGTGCAAATGCATGTATGGAATGTACATGTGCGTAGAAGCAAGCATGGTAAATTTACGTAAGCACAGATATGCCTTAGCACAAAAGTACATATGGAAAATGTACTCATGGTAAATGCATTAAGAGGAAATGAACATTAGAAAAATGCACGTATGTCACATGTACCTGACCAAATGTACGTAAACTCGAAGGTAAATATGCATAAATGTGCGTACATCGGTTCCTACGTACATTTACGTTTACATACATTCGCGTTTACATACTTTTACGTCCACGTACATTTTCGCTTACGTAAAGACATAAAGACATAAAGACATAAAAGATTAGTGCAACTATGAGCCACAAGGGCCCTTCTTGGTTGCACTCTGTACACTGAACCAACTGCCCACCAAATCTGTCAATCAGCCCTCTATTCTTATAATGATTGTTTATGTTGTTTTTAAAGATGTTCAATGTGCTGCTACTCACAATGTTTTCTGGCAGCTGGTTCCAGTGTTCTACTACCCTGTTGGTGAAGAAAGTCTGCCTTAACCTTGTTCTGCTGTGGTTAACTTTAATTTTGAATTTATGACCTCTAATTGCATCATTTCTGTTCAATTCAAACATTTCCCCAAGATATCCCCTCTCCAGACCATGGACAAATGTAAAGACCTCGATGAGATCTTCTCTCAGCCTTCTATATCTAAGTGAAAACATATTCAATTTCTTCAATCTTTCCTCATATGCCAGGTTGCTTATGCCATTAACCATTTTTGTAGCCCTCTTTTGTACTCTCTCTCTAAAAGCCAACAATCTTTTTCATAGCTGGGAGACCAAGCTCGGATGCAGTATTCCAAATGTGGCCTGACATATGCACAATAAAGCTTCCTGATCACTTCCTCACTTCTGTATGATACATTCCTATTTATTGCCCCCAGCATTCTCAGTGCCTTCTTCCTGGCTTCCTTGGTCTGTTCTGATGCCCCAAATTTTGTGTTTAGAATAACATCTAAATCCTTCTTCTGTTGAGTCACTGATAGCACTTGGCCATCCATCAAGTATGGAGCCTTCATATGCTGCTTACCTACATGCATGATTTTGTACTTATCAAAATTAAATTTCATTTGCCATTCTTCGGACCACTTCACAAGTTCGTCTAAGTCTTTTTGCAGCGAGTTATGCTCATCTTGACCTGTTATTGCCCTAAAGACCTTCAAATCATCAGGTCCTGCTGCCTTGTTTCACTTTATTTTCCTGATATGATTGTAAACAACACCACTATCAATGAAGTTAACATCATTTATCAGATCACATGTCACTGAACTATGGTGTACGGTCGGCAGATTGGTCATATCTTCCAATGTAAACGCTGATTTAAACTGCTTGCTCAGCTCCTCAACCATCTCACTATCCTCACCCAATGTAGTCCCGTTTACTTACAGTGGACCAATTGTGCTAGAAACTTTACTCAGCTTGTAGAAACTAAAGAATTTTTACTGTCCCCATTACAGTTTCTAGCTAAATCCAGCTCTTTTGCTCGCTTTGCTGCTCTGGTTTTTTGCTTCACAGTGTCTCTAGCTTTTCGATACGCCTTTAGATTAACATTTGAGGCTTCTTTAAAGACTCTAAATGCAGTTTGCTTAGCCTTAATTGCTTTTATCAAGTCTGGTGTAAGCCATGCTGGCTTTCCTACCCTTGTTTTGGGTCTTTGCTTTTGGGGGACATGTCTAATCTGAATTTCCTTCAAGTAAGATTTGAACTTTTCCAACATTTCACAGGCATTTAAATTGGAGAATTCTTCTTCCTATCTGATGGCACTTAAAGTCGCTCTCATGCAGTCAAAGTCTGCTCTGTTGAAATTTGGAACCTTTACCAAATTTTCTTTGATAATTTCCCCTACATGTGCCTTGAATCTAACTATGTTATGGTCACTTCTTCCCAGAGTTTCTCCTACAGTCAAGTCTTGAACCAATTCACTTAAATCCGAGAATACAAGGTCCAAGAATGAGCCATGCCTGGTAGGTTCCGATACAAACTGGTGTAAGAACAGGTCCTCTTCAAGGCATTTCCTAAACATTTTGCATGATGGGGAGCCAACACCAGCATTTTCGTAACCTTTTAGATTAGTCACCAAGAATAAGGCACTTCCTCTTAAAGTTTCTACTGATTTCCTCACAAATCACGCGTATTTGCTTATATATTTTTGTCTACGTACATCTACCATACGTACTTTAGTTTTAAGTACATTTCTCCGGTTACTGGATTACTGGAAATGTACATTTCATCCGGGAGAACTGGCTACACACAGTTAAATTATAACCTGCCTCAGTATATTGGATTTTCTGTGCAGTTCGTGTGCATTAAGAGTTGGTTCTGGTTTCATCACGCGGAGTCGGAATATCCCTTTTATCTTTGGATAGCTCTTGCTGTGCGAAGTAGCTGCTTTTTATATCTGAGGGGCCATCAAGACATCTTTCCAAACTCTCGAGGGAAGAATTACTCATGCTTGACTGAGTATATGTGAGCATGTCAAAAGCACCCTAGTTTAATCAATTCGGTAGTGGTGAAGTTTCTGGATAATGCAGACACACGTTAAATCAGGTTAAGCGTCATGAGATAAGTAAAAAGCTCCGATCTACTTTCGTATAGTAACATTATAACTTGTGATTGGAAATTCCTGCTAAAATTTATGCTTGACCCCTCTTGCTTTTGTCTAGTAGTTATAGTGTCGGAGCCTATTTGTATGGTTCGCCAAAAAAAATTGGCGTAATCCAGTAACATGTTGGCACCAGACATAGGGCTATATTCAGAACATAATGTTCAATGCTTCGGCTTTCACGTAGGGCATGATAAGAGTAGACAAGCTAACGCATGTCTGCTAGATCGTTTTGAACATGGTGCTACACGGCTCAGGACAGGCTTGTTCAGTGTGGATTGGGGTAAAATAGTCAGAGTCAGAGTCAGAGTCAAAGTCAGATTTATTGAGGTCTCCACAATAATATGGCTTTTCAGCCCTCTCGTCAATACATTTCTGTAAAACTATATACACAATCTTATTTCTCATGTCAATAAACAGGAGTCAATAAAATGTGTATAAAAGGTATTGGAGATCCCTTCCGGGACTATGACGCTTTAAGTTTTGCACCTGCACCTCTTAAATCCTCATTTTATCCCCCGTACTATGCGTCCGCCGCGTATATTCGACAGCGTGTTAGCGGCTTGGCCCGTCTTAAGGGGTCGCACTAGAAACTGGATAGAATACGTGACGTCAATGGTGACTTCTCCTCGTGTGTGACGCTTGGCTGAAATGCTGACAGGAGAGAGGGCAGGCTCGCGAACAGGATTTGTTGATAAGAACAGTTACGTTTATGCCGCAGCTCAGACAACAAACACCGCTGTTTGTTGTTGATATGGCATAGGTTAAATAAGTAAGTAGGTAGGTGAGGAGGTATGTGTCCTGTTTACCTGTTTATTGGTAGAAGGCAGGCTGCCTATACTTGCATTTGTGTTCGATGGATTGTGTTGGATTTACATCTCATCGTTTTAGAGAACTCCACATGCTTGGCTTGTGTGAGCTTAGCATGCTAATTCTGTTTGCACCATTTGTATGTTGAAATGCTTGATTTTTATGTGAAATTGATGCATTTATTTTATTGCTGATTTAGGTTTGTGCAAGAAATTGCTTTTATGTTGAAGACATTCCTTACCTGGTTAAGAAAGTGCACTGACATACTGGTATGCTGTTGAATAAATAAACAAATACAGTAATATAAATACTGTTTCATTGCATCACATCTACTGATATTTTATTTTATGTGCATACTATGCTTAAAGATCCTGCTAGTATTCTTCATTTTGGGAAAGGATTATTCACTAAACAAATTACATATTCAGTAAATACTCCTGACATATGCACAGTAAAGCTTCCTGATAACTTCCTCACTTCTGTATGATACATTCCTATTTATTGCCCAGAGCATTCTCAGTGCCTTCTTCCTGGCTTCAGTGGTCTGTTCTGATGCTCCCAATTTTGTGTTTAGAATAACACCTAAATCCTTCTCTTGTCAAGTCACTGATAGCACAGGGCCACCCATCAAGTATGTAGCCTTCATATGCTGCTTACCTACATGCATGATTTTGCACTTATCAAAATTAAATTTCATTTGCCATTCTTCACTTCACAAGTTTGTCTAAGTCTGCAGCAAGATATGCTCATCTTGACCTGTTATTGCCCTAGAGACCTTCAACCTAGGTACTATGGATGCAAATGTGGCAAATTTCATTATGCCCTGCAATGTTTTTATAGAGTGCTACAATGACTCCACTCCTGGTAAAAAGCCAATGGAGAAGTTCCATATAATAGGTTGTTTGTTGAAAAAAAGCAACAGTAATATTGCATAGGAAAATTGAAGTATTCTGCTGATAGGATGAGTACTGACATCATTAAATGGATTCATTTAAGGGTTGCCATTATTTTAAAAACCTCAGTGCTGACTTCATGCATGAGTCAATACAGCAAAGCCTGAAAACCTAAATTTTTTTTTTTTTGCACCAAGTTTCACATCAACAGACTTGCATCATGGATAGCAGCAATGCAAGAACTGAGTTCTCCCTCATGTTCTCTTGGTGTGGACTTGTGATTCTGAAATGTTACCTGTTTCCAAGAAAATATGATGCTTGAAAGGGAAAGTAATCTATTATGGTCATAATGCAATAGTTGGCCTTTCTCTATCAACTTCAATGCAAATGCAGTGTTGCATGGGCACATAGCAAAAGCCTGTGCCATGTTAAAAAAGTAAAGAGTGAAATCATGGAAAAATAATTAAATCATCACATGTTCCTTAGCTGAACAAACACCATGGTTTCAGCAAAACAGAAGCTGTTTATGTCTAGTTCCATCACTAGGTAGCATTCCATGAGGAGGGTGAACTACAAACTGCACCCCAACATTGTAAGGACTTGATAATTGATAAGTGAATATTATTATGATTATAATTTCAATTAATGAATGTTAGCCATTTCACATCACCTGAAAGGTAGAGTACATGCTAAAATACATGGAGTTGTGGGCAAAATGCTCATGTTAGTATATGGTTTGGCAAATGTCACAGATCTAACATTATTGTGATAGAACAGAGTGAGTAAGATGTCTGCTCTAATTGCTGCAATATTTTGGTAACATCCATGGAGATATTGCAAAAAGGAAATTCTATCAAGTAGCAAATTAAAGGATTCTTGGGCCATAATCTATTATCTAAATATATATAGTCTATATATATATTTATTTTGGGCAAGGCACACAGGTTTCTGGATTGATTTGTGACATGGAATGCCAGACAAGTTGTGGAATCTGAGTTTTCTTGCAGGGAGATATAAATTATACATGTGTAGCTGTTGATGCAATTCAGTATCAGTAGTCATAGGCAGACATAAGCTATCAGTAAGTGTAGGCTGATGTGACCAATCATGCATATATATAGAGCAACATATTCAGTGATCAGTAAGTATAGACCAATGCCATCCATCATCTTCCAGCAGCATTTTGATGAAGCAGAGCAAGTAAAATGCATTTTGCAATGGCTACCATATTTTGATGATGCTGGTGGAGGTTGTGTAACATGGAATGTCTACCAAATTGAAAATTGAAGAGATTCATTAGCTGGTACTACCATTGGTTTAGATGGAGGACAAGAGTGCCTTGTTGATTTGTGTTGCATGGAATATCATATTGTGAAAATTTTGCTGAGATTGAGAAAATCACTGCTAATATTTGAATGCTGAAGCCCTGCAGTTGCATGGAAGGTGTAATGAATGTTCTACCATCATCAGCATGCTACAGTTAGCCAGAAAATGTCAATTTTCTTCACTTGATTCTAATATTGGGTGGGTATAAAAGCAGACAACGTCTCACATACACTGTTCTACAGACACCATCTCATAGTCATGGTTGATCTCGGCAATCGCTGGCCCAACCTTCATGGATCCTTTACTGAGCGATTGGGTGGGTGCTAAAGGCATGCAATTTGGACTTTTGTGACAGTGGGTAAAGGCAAAGGTGACCAAATCCTTGGAAAGCTATGTTTTTGGCTTACAGACTGCTAGACATTGCCTGACAGTGATAGTACAGTATTTGCCATGCTTGTACAATGACTGGTTGAAAGTCAAACAGCCCCTGTTGCCCTTGTATTGACCTGGCTGGTAGCTAATCAAATGGCAACAGCTTGTTATACAACAGTTTCAACAGCAACTCAAGCATACACTGATCCCTGGTTTAAATGATTTGTGTTTGACAGTATTCACAGGTATCCGTGTTGGACAACGGTCCGACGTCTTACCACTACACTCCGGATCACTTTGTTACATATCACGACCATCACACTCCGGATCACTCCGTTACATATCACGACCATCACACTCCGGATCACTCCATTACATGTCATGACCATCACACTCCATATCACTCCGTTACATATCACGACCATCACACTCCGGATCACTCCGTTACATATCACGACCATCACACTCCGGATCACTCCATTACATGTCATGACCATCACACTCCGGATCACTCCGTTACATATCACGACCATCACACTCCGGATCACTCCGTTACATATCACGACCATCACACTCCGGATCCACGTTACATATTAATTACATGGTGACGTGACCTGGAGACAGATCTCAAGATGCACGCACAACACGCATTGCCAGGTGATTTGTCCGGGACGGGTGATGCCCGCGGCATCGCCAGATGACGTCTTGGTCCTCTCCTGCAGGACGTCTGTGAGTGGGTGGTCCAGTTTACGTGACCAGACACTCCGTCCAGTCATGATACTCGGACACCTGCTTGAGCTTGCCATCATGAGCTGGCTGTGGCCCGTGATGAAGTGAGCTGGACCGACTCATCCAGTTCGATGATCGATCAGGCACGCACTGATCTGCCGATCGGATGATTTCAGCTAGTCTTCACAGGATGGAAGGGGCAGAGAGGTTGAAGGTTGTCATGGGTTTCGGAGAACAGAGCTTGTCAAGTGGATATGGACGTAAAGGCCAGGTGAATGGGGAACGATTTTGACTACCATATACATTCTACCAACAAACAATATTGTATCACAAAGGACATGCATGGGCGCAAAATGACCCTAGATGTCGCCGCGCCCTTAAACTCCAATCTACCACCACCACAAAGGACATGTAGTTCACATGCATTGAGTTCATGAGCATTGATTTACACATCTCCATTTGCAGTTCCATTTTGGCAACCATATACTCGTTTCATTTCCCCATGTTTGCCATCCTAGCCACGTTTTGTTTCTCCACAACTCATTACGCTTGTTTCTTCGTCTACTCTTCGTTTTCTGCTTGCACATCAAGCAAGCAGAAAACGTACGGTGATAATGTACGATGTTATGGTACAGCCCTATTGGTGGTCAAAATCGGGGTGGGGGGAGGTTGAAATGGATTTCAGGTAGCCTAGGCTCACTGTATTCTCGTTTGTGTGTCGGCAAGCCGGTAGAAGACTAGTAGTGACAGTGGCTGTCCAACGTCGCCACGTTGACAGCTGTGGTGACCCCGGGTCAGGTCACCAAACGTGGTGATGGATCGGCAACGGCTGTGAGTTGTCACATGCTGACGCCAGGTCGTCGGACTTCCTCGGTCTTCCGGTGCGACAGTCGTCTGCTCGCCCGACTAATGGCACCACAGTTCCACTTGGATACCACAGTACCACTTGGATACCACAGTACCACTTGGATACCACAGCACCAGTTGGATCAGATCTGTGTTACGACACCTGTTGTGGAGAACTAGATCCGGGACCACGGCAACCAGTGTAGGCAAGTAGCAGAGCGTGGTTCTGATTTTCTGGTGTTTTTTTTCTTCTCCGCTTGCACGATAACTAGTTGAAAGTCCAACAGCCTTTGCTATCCTTGCATTGGCTGGACTGACAGTTAGCGAAAACGGCGATAGCTTGTTATGCAATGTTTTCAACAGTTACTGGAGCAGACAGGTACGTGCGGCTTTACAAAATTCGCGCCTTGAAGCATCCAGAGGCATACAACACGTCGTGCTGGCCAAAAAACTTGTAGCGAAAAGGCCAAAAACCTTCGTTACTTTTATCCTGACCCAAGGTCACGAAAGTTCAAACTGCACGCCCTTGGTACACGCCCGATCGTTTGGTGAAGGATTCATGAAGATCAAGCCAGCGGTTGCCGAGGTCGGCCATGTTAGTAGGTCAAAAGTATTGTTTTTCGATGATTTAGTGACCTTTGATCTGATCCAAGGCCACGAAGGTAAATGTTTCATGAATCACTGTATCATCATGTATGAGTATTCACTCGTGGCTGTGCACTACGCTGGTACCCAACCACACGACAATCTGCTCTGGTGCGCCCCCGGCGGCCAAATCCCGGCGTGGTATGCCGCCATGAGCGCACCCAAATGACCACATACAAATCGAAGAGAAAAACAAAAACACATTGAAAGCTGGCGCCGCGCGGCCTCGGCTGCAACGCCGGCTCAAAAGCTAAAACCGCTAACATGGCATGTAAGATGCCGAGCGGGCCGCCCCCTAGTTGAAACAAATGAGTAACAAAACAATAAAAAACAACAACTACGAAGCCCTATTAATAATCGTGACAGACAAAAAGTGGGGCCACGGCAGCCAAGAGGGCCATAAGAACCGTGTCCCGAGAGACGGCCCGCCCTAAAACAAAAGTAAAAATGCTTTAAAAACACGTTCCACGCCGCGGCCGGCAGAGCCGGTGTGGGCTGTGTGGCTCGGGCACCACACACCCCAGTCCAGAGCGACGTGGCAGTAGCCATTGTCAGTAGCAGCACACCGAACATCTTTAAAGACAACAAAGACAATCATTATAAAAATAATGGGCTTGTTTTTCAGTATTCCAGGGAGGGCTGATCGACGGATTTGGTGGGCAACTAGTTCAGTGTCTAGAGTACAACCAAGAAGGGCCCTTGTGCCTCATGGATGCACTGATATTTTTATGCCTTTATGTCTACAGCACGCGCCGCCCCGCCGCCCGGCCGCCACACCCGCACGAGCATGCGGCCGGGCCAAAGGTCCGGGCGGCGGCACCCAACGCTGCTCCAGGCAGCGCCAGCAGCCGTCACGACGCCCGAAGGGTAGGTGGGTCCTGGGGGAGGACAAGGATCCACCAGGGCGGAACCATCGAAAGCCCCTCGCCCCCTCCACCCAGAGCCCCGCATGATATGGCGTAATTTTACGTATCCGCGGTCGTGACGTACGACCGCGGGCTACTGGTAATGGCGGCGCCCGGTGACGTGTACGACGTACATGTGACGTGACCACCTCAGGGTGTCACTTTCCATCAGCTGACGCATCAGCTTCGTGTGGAAACGACTGACACGAAACTGTTTTAGCTTGCCTTGTACTCCCTGCACCAAGTACCGAGGCCCGCGACGAAGGCGTGGATAGAGGCCGTTTTGCCCTGCTGGCGGAGCTACACCACGGGGGTAGGGGGAAGCATGCTTCGCCAGCTTCCCGTCGGCGGCGCGCGCAGCGTCGCGGCTCGGTTCTCGAAAGCGATGGCAACATCGACCAACGAGACCTCATTACAGCACGTCACAGCTATGTCCTGGCGGAGGGCAGAGTACACGCCCGGCACCTGTCGGCAGACGCGCAGCTCCGTGCCGCCCCGCCGACAATAATTAACACAAAGTGCAACGTCTCCCTAGCGTCGCCACAGCGTCGGCGCCGGTCCCGTACGCCGCGCTGGTAGCCGTTCGGCGGCACGAGGCCCCGCCTTACTCGGTGCACGAACCGCCACCCGGCAAACCTTGCGAAGCTCCCACTATGCATGTAGTGGGAGCTCACAGGCTGGCTGGCGACACAACCCATGACTTTGCCCTGGTGGAGCTTGGCCAGGTGAGCCGGCGTTGGCGGATCGCACCGCACCAAGTAGTCACAGTGCCCATCTTTGTAAAACATGCTTCTAATCTGTGGGAGTTATCTTCAAAATGGAAATTAAGACCGCTGTTTTACGAGCTGAAGCTGGATACGAATAACATCAATTTGTTTACTGCTGAGGGAAGGTATCAGTTTCCAGCCCTCCCTCGACCTTTGGCGTACCCACAGCTATCAAAATACCTGTACCGTTGTCCAGCAAGGGTACACACATTGAGTTGTTTGTCGCAGCAAGCGGAGCCACTAGCAGTGAGCAGCGGACCATCTTGGCATGCAGCATCACTCAACAACTTCTTCACCTTGTCGGCCGTCGGAATGCCGATGAATATCGCGTCTGGCTTCCTTACAGTTGCATTTGTGTACGTTGGCACTAAGCACTGCCGCGATGATCGCAAACCCGGCAGCGTCCTATACGCAAAATTAAATGGCCGGCATTTGAGCGATGTTAAATTCCACATTTGTGAGGTCACATGTTTTGACCAAGTACAAAGCAAATAATTCTGGAGCGTTTTTTTATCACTTAGTTGTGGGCGCTAAATGACCTCGTAATCGGCGCGCCCTTAAGCCCAAATGATCAATTATCACTTAATTGATTTAGGGATGAAACAAAAAATGTAATGCCAGGATCGTCTTTAAAGTTTATAAACACTGGTGAAACTCGCCCCAAAATGTGATCTTTACCTGAAGCCTGTCCAATTAGTATGGTTATTTTGGCACATATTCTTTGCTTCTATTCGTCCTTTAATTGTATGCGCCCTAAAGCCCAAATAACTAACTAACGTCCTTCAATTGTGATAGTGTATTCCACTATGCCGAGTTTGTTGATAACAGTTATTACCTGTGTGGTGTCATGTAAAGGGCAGATCTGTAGGAATAATGCTACTAATAATTCCAAAATGTTAATATATGTGATTTTAACCTTTTAGTGGTGGATTTGTAGTCCTTTGTCTTCAGCAGCTTGACATTTTGTTTCAATTGTATTGTATGTCTGTATTGATGGTTTCATTCTTTCCAGGTTTACCTTTAGTTTACACCCTGTCTTTCTGAAATGCAACATTATGTATATGCCTGCGGTTTTAATGGCTTGCAACAGCTGGACAATTCAGATCATGCTATCAAGTTTTCTTGGGTGAAATTACCAGATCAGCTACATGACCATCAGTGTGTATCAGTCAGCTGGGACGCCCTCTATATCTATACTGCAGAAGGTGAGAGCAAATTTTTGATAGATCCTTAACTTTACCGCTCAGATGAAGCTGTTCATTTCATATTGCACAACAAATTTATCTTGTAGTTCACTACAAATTAGTTCTATTTCTAAGTCCTCATCTTTGTATATTCCTAATCAGTGTTATTTTTATGTGGTGTTGTGAGCTTATTCTGAATTCCTGACTTGTGGGATCAAAATGTATTTCCATTTTTATTTAGCACATATATGCATGCCAATGTCCTCACTCCAGTATGTCGGGTTAACACAAATGAACCACAGGTCAGATCTTAACTGTCTTTTTCATATTATATAACACTATCTTGACATGTCTTGAAAATGTTTAATGTGTAAAGTTTCCAGCTAATGCTTTGTCCCACTTAAGTTTCCAGCTGATGCTTTGTCTCACTTAAGTTTGTCTGAAGTCAGGTAGATGACGTGAAATGTTCAGTTGAATTTGCATGTGTTTCAGGCCAAATGAAGAGAAATGGAAGACCCATCCAGCCATTTGCACCCTACGAGAAGGACAAGCCAATCATGGTGAGACCATTCATCTTTTGATGTTTATTTGCATGGCCCCAGGACTAGAATAAGTACTATATTTTCTGGTACTCACATGTTTATGGTATGCTACCTATGTGTATGCAGCACATAAGCGCCTGCTGATTCAGCACCTGCTATCTATGCCGAATGTGCAATGATCAGTGTAACCCCGTTCGAAACCCGTCTGTTGTCTCCAGCTGTCGGCGGCAGAAGATCGGCTGATCGCGCTGCACGAGGATGGCTCCGTGATGCTTCTCACGGACAGCTGGCGTCGGCTGCAGCTGCAGTGTTCTGCTGGGAAGAGCCCTGGAAGAGTGTGTCACGTCGGCGTCGGTCGACAGACTCTGGCCGCCTGCGACTCGGGTGAGTAATTCCGCGAGCTCTTCAACATCAAGCCGGGGTAGTTGTGCTGAGGGCGGCTCTGGTCAGGTGAGCCATGTTAGTGCTGTGCTGATGGACGGACTCTGGCTGCCGTTCACCTTTGAGCAATTGTTTTGTTTGAAAAACGGCGCTTTCGTACACCAGGGCTGCATACCGGTCCAATATTTATTCGCTACGTTTTAAGCTGTAAATCACTGAGTCTATCAGAAAACTCCCGTCACAGAAACTCCAAATCCTCAACTCCCTGAATTCCTCAAAACGATGGAAATACTGAAAACAGTCTCTGCTTGGTGGATTCAAAGCAGCAGCATCTCAAACCCCCATTCTTTCAACGTCACCAATTGCAGGAGTACTAGTGCCTCAAAACTACGGTGTTTCGAATCCCCGATTTATTTTATACTCTGAATTCCTAAATACCCAAGGTTTCAAAGTCACAAATGCTTCAAAATCTCCAAGTCAGCTGAAATTGTGGACTACCCTGGAGCCGGAATGTATGCCAATCCTGACTTAGCTTTCACTTCCACGGAAACATTATATGCACCCTTTTTCATAAGCTGGTGGCGCTGGCTAGGTCACTGGCTAGAATCACTAATTACTTATAGAAGCTGGTGATCTGGTGAATGGGAGGTGTGGGGACCTGAATATGCACACTGCCTGGATAACTATAGAATATCACACCTGGCTGTGAAGGGTATCAATCAGCCATGGCTGAAATGCCCAGCTGGATTTGCTCCGTTTGCACTGTAGGAGCATCGAGGCGCATTTCGCACCGCCACACGATCCAGCGTCGTCAGCTGACTTCATTGTTTTGAAGCGTTCGGTAGTCTTCAAATAGCAGGGTTTTGGAGCATTGGCGGTTTGGAACAATCGCGATTTCTCGAATGGGGCGATGAATTCGTTCATAACGGGACTATTCCCGTCGGTTCTGGACTTTGAGAAAATCTATCATTGGAATGATCGGTGAGATTCGTGGTAATGGGGATGTCGAAGATTTGGCAGTCTGGGCTTCTGTTGTAGTTCTGGAGCGACGTATCTACTCTTGCGGATCTTTTATGTGATTGTATGGTTTTTGTCTGATGATCAGGCGAAGTTGTATGTGATGTTTGTTCACAATACCTAGGCACTTTAGATTTATGGTGTTCGTAAGTGTTGGTGCCATTGCAGGGAAGCATTATCCACCTTCGTACCATCAGGTTTCCCACGATACTGCATGGGCACGTGCATGACCTGGCTGTTGCTGTTGTATCGTACCCACGGCTGCACAACAGCCACTGGTGAAACAGCGAGCATGTTCCCTCAGAGTGTACCACTGTGTTCAAGTCGATATGGTGGAGATTATTTGCTTTTTTCTTATTTTTCAGCAAGGCAGAAGGTAAGGGCAGGGCCACACAGCCATGTTACCTCAATGCTGCTTTGATAAAACAACCGGTCATATTTAAATGATCCAAGTATGAACTAGAACTACATAAATATAGCTGCTTTCTAGTTTGTGAGCCCCTCGAGTATCATCAGTCAGCCGTGGTGGTGTTGACCTACCCAAACACCGGAGTATCAACAGCGTTAACTTGCATGCACCGATCGTGAAGTAATTTCTGTTGAATCCACGCTAGAGAGGATTATGACATCTGTTTTATTACAGAAAGCTATGACATTCATCTTGTCACAGGAGACTGTGGCGTACGCATTGCTATGGAGCCTGTGACTCCTGTTTTGCTCCAGAGTCTTGCAACATTTGTCCCTTACAGAAGGCTGTGGGTCCCATGTTATAGATGACTTTGACTTTTGCCGATACAGAGACCTATGATAGCCATGCTGTTATAGAAGGTGTGCTGTGGACGCTGGACACCGTGCTGTTGCAGAGGGTGTGCTGTGGACGCTGGACGCCGTGCTGTTGCAGAGGGCGTGCTGTGGACGCTGGACGCCGTGCTGTTGCAGAGGGTGTGCTGTGGACGCTGGACGCCGTGCTGTTGCAGAGGGCGTGCTGTGGACGCTGGATGCCGTGCTGTTGCAGAGGGTGTGCTGTGGACGCTGGACGCCGTGCTGTTGCAGAGGGTGTGCTGTGGACGCTGGACGCCGTGCTGTTGCAGAGGGCGTGCTGTGGACGCTGGACTTGAAGGTGCTGTGGACGCTGGACGCCGTGCTGTTGCAGAGGGCGTGCTGTGGACGCTGGACGCCGTGCTGTTGCAGAGGGCGTGCTGTGGACGCTGGACGCCGTGCCGTCTCCGCCGGCGAGTCGTGAGTTGTGTGTTATCGCACAGAGACCTGTGATAGCCGTGCTGTTGCAGAGGGCGTGCTGTGGACGCTGGACGCCGTGCTGTTGCAGAGGGTGTGTTGTGGACGCTGGACGCCGTGCTGTTGCAGAGGGCGTGCTGTGGACGCTGGACGCCGTGCCGTGAGTTGTGTGTGTGTATCGCTACAGAGACCTGTGATAGCCGTGCTGTTGCAGAGGGTGTGCTGTGGACGCTGGACGCCGTGCTGTTGCAGAGGGCGTGCTGTGGACGCTGGACGCCGTGCCGTCCCCTGCCGGCGAGTTCGTGACGGCGGTGACGTGCGGCCGAGAGCACGTGGTGCTGTTGACCCGCTCAGGTCGCGTCTACACCTATGGTGGGGGCAGGTGAGTTGTCAGTCACGCCCATCCCGATGTGTTAACCACACAATCCGTGACATTTACCGTGTTTTGATGAGTGCACGCATAGGCAATCCACAGTGTCGAATGATAGGATTTATTAATGCCAAAGAAGTCAGCCAATGCTAGTTTGGCCACTCCAATCACTTAAGCTCGTCGGTCCAACTGGCTTGAGCTCCTAAAGCTGGCCAGCACATAAAAATGTCATATGCAGAATACATAGTATGGGTACGGGAGCTCTGTCTTCTGTGGCCAGCTGGATACTGGAGTTCTATCCTGTGTTGTGCTCAGCTGGACTGAATACGGGTGCTCGTCCTATGTGGTGAACTGGGTATGTGAACTGTGTCCTGTGTAGTCAGCTGGGTACAGGAGTTCTGGCCTGTGTTGTGGTCAGCTGACTACGGGAGCTCTGGCCTGTGTCGTGGTCAGCTGGGTACAGGAGCTCTGTCCTGTGTTGTGGTCAGCTGACTATGGGAGCTCTGGCCTGTGTGTTCAGGTGGGTACAGGAGCTCTGTCCTGTGTTGTGGTCAGCTGACTACGGGAGCTCTGACCTGTGTGTCAGCTGGGTACAGGAGCTCTGTCCTGTGTTGTGGTCAGCTGACCTGACTAGGGAGCTCTGGCCTGTGTGGTCAGCTGTGTACAGGAGCTCTGTCCTGTGTTGTGGTCAGCTGACTACGGGAGCTCTGGCTTGTGTGGTCAGCTGGGTACAGGAGCTCTGGCCTGTGTGGTCAGCTGACTACGGGGGCTCTGGCCTGTGTGGTCAGCTGGGTACAGGAGCTCTGGTCTGTTTGGTCAGCTGGGTACAGGAGCTCTGTCCTGTGTTGTGGTCAGCTGGCTACGGGAGCTCTGGCCTGTGTGGTCAGCTGGGTACAGGAGCCTGCCTGTGTGTGTCAGCTGACTATGGGAGCTCTGGCCTGTGTGTCAGCTGGGTACAGGAGCTCTGGCCTGTGTCTCAGCTGATACGGGAGCTCTGACCTGTGTGGTCAGCTGGGTACAGGAGCTCTGTCCTGTGTTGTGGTCAGCTGACTATGGGAGCTCTGGCCTGTGTTTGGTCAGCTGACTACGGCAGCTTTGGCCTGTGCGGTCAGCTGGTTACAGAAGCTCTGTCCTGTGTTGTGGTCAGCTGGACCGGGTACGGCCAGCTGGGTACGAGAGGTCCTGTGGCTGGGTACGGGAGCTCTGTCCTGTGTCGTCAGCTGGGTATGGGAGCTCTGGCCTGTGCCGTCAGCTGGGTACGGGAGCTCTGGCCTGTGCCGTCAGCTGGGTACGGGAGCTCTGGCCTGTGCCGTCAGCTGGGTACGGGAGCTCTGGCCTGTGCCGTCAGCTGGGTACGGGAGCTCTGGCCTGTGCCGTCAGCTGGGTACGGGAGCTCTGGCCTGTGTCGTCAGCTGGGTATGGGAGCTCTGGCCTGTGCCGTCAGCTGGGTACGGGGGCTCTGGCCTGTGTCGTCAGCTGGGTACGGGGGCTCTGGCCTGTGTCGTTAGCTGGGTATGGGGGCTCTGGCCTGTGCCGTCAGCTGGGTACGGGAGCTCTGGCCTGTGTCGTCAGCTGGGTACGGGAGCTCTGGCCTGTGTCGTCAGCTGGGTACGGGAGCTCTGACCTGTGTCGTCAGCTGGGTACGGGAGCTCTGGCCTGTGTCGTCAGCTGGGTATTGGAGCTCTGGCCTGTGTCGTCAGCTGGGTACGGGAGCTCTGACCTGCCTTGCCGTCAGCTGGGTACGGGAGCTCTGGCCTGTGCCGTCAGCTGGGTACGGGAGCTCTGGCCTGTGCCGTCAGCTGGGTACGGGAGCTCTGGCCTGTGTCGTCAGCTGGGTACGGGGGCTCTGGCCTGTGTCGTCAGCTGGGTACGGGAGCTCTGGCCTGTGCCGTCAGCTGGGTACGGGGGCTCTGGCCTGTGCCGTCAGCTGGGTACGGGGAGCTCTGGCCTGTGTCGTCAGCTGGGTACGGAGCTCTGACCTGTGTCGTCAGCTGGTGTGCCGGGAGCTCTGGCCTGTGTCCAGCTGGGTACGGGAGCTCTGGCCTGTGCGTCAGCTGGGTACGGAGCTCGGCCTGTGTCGTCAGCTGGGTACGGGGGCTCTGGCCTGTGCCGTCAGCTGGGTACGGAGCTCTGACCTGTGTCGTCAGCTGGGTACGGAGCTCTGGCCTGTGCCGTCAGCTGGGTACGGGAGCTCTGGCCTGTGCGTGTTCAGATGGGCTGGGAGCTCTGGCCTGTCTGCTGACAGGGTTACCTCGGTATGGAAAGTCTGACCTTGCTCTGTTGACAGTCGTGGTCAGCTGGGTACGGGAGCTCTGGCCTGTGTCGTCAGCTGGGTACGGGAGCTCTGGCCTGTGCCGTCAGCTGGGTATGGGAGCTCTGGCCTGTGCCGTCAGCTGGGTACGGGGGCTCTGGCCTGTGCCGTCAGCTGGGTACGGGAGCTCTGGCCTGTCTGTTGCCAGGGTTACCTCGGTATGGAAAGTCTGACCTTGCTCTGTTGACAGTCGTGGTCAGCTGGGTACGGGAGACCTGACTTCGGCCGAAGTACCTCAGCTGGTGGACACCTTGGACGGCGTGCACATTCAGCAAGTGTCAGCTGGTGGTTGGCACACCGCGGGTATGAATCACTTGATCTGACGGTGTTGGTGCAAAGGTGTCGAGTAGAATGTGATGTCCAACAGTTTTGAAACCATGCTCAATTTTTGTGAGGAATTTTGTATTTTCAAGTTCTATTTCAAGCTTTTCTGTCCAACGTACCATGTTCATACGAGCATACATGAGCGTGATGTTTTGAAGATGCTGTGTACGACCTAATACCGTTATCAGGACTACTATTCGGGGCACTGAACGAATGGGAGCTAGATAGATTAAAGAGCTGATCATGCAAGCTAAAATAGAAGGAAGCAGGTAATGTCTAGGCTGACTGTAATTGCTCCGTCTCCAGTTTGTAATGATATATCTTACTTCATTTAGTTTCGGTGGAAACACAAGGCGTCTGAGCAATAAATGCAACTGATTGGCAGCTTGGCAGAGATATTATTCTTTCTTTTCTTTTCTTAGATAGGTACACGGTATGAAGCCAGCGAGCGGGATTTTCGCAATGATGCCTAGAATGACTGCTCAGTAAATTAAAAACCGAGGATGCGAACAGCACCTCAGCCGAAATTGATTGTACCATTGCATTGTCAGCATTGGGGTACCCATTCAAATACGGGTTACCTATTTCTAACTTACTAGTACATGCTGAGCTGCCGACATCAGTTGAATTTCTTGTTAAATAAGCTGTTTTACCTGTGTTGACTTTTCTTAAATGCGTGCACGTTTTCTAATATCGGATATGTGGAGGTATAATGGTGGGCAAGTGTGCGTGCCGACATCTCGTCGCTCAGATTGTATCACCCGCAATCTCTCAGTGCAGCTCCTTTTACTCCACTGTCATGTACGTGACCTAGAGCTGGCCTTAGTTATGGGCGCTAAATGACCAAACCTGGTCGATGCGCCCTAAAACTCAAATAACCAACCAACCAACCGACCAGGAGCTGGCCGACCTGATACGGCCGCCTGAAGTGTCCCCCGCGAACATCATGTTGCAACGCAAATATTGTCAGTACTTTAAAGATATTGTGACGAAGGCTTATTCAAAACTTGCGAATGGCTGTTCTCGTTCGGAATGAAGTGAACTCGGAACAGTGCAGGAAAAATATACTGTGGTTTCAAATGAGTGACGGTCGAGTCCGGCTGGATGGATCATCGAACTTTTTTTCGTGCATATTCTCGCACTCAGTTCGGATTTGTGCTAGTGTGTAATATTTTGAACACAACACGGTCTTTACTAAACAGGTCTTGCTTTTAAATATCTGCCGTCCACTGCCCTGTTCAGTCTGCTCCAGCCGCAGCACTGCTGGCAGACTGATCCTGCCATCCATTGCCCTGTTCAGTCTACTCCAGCCTCATTACCGCTGGCAGACTGATCCTGCCATCCACTGCCCTGTTCAGTCTGTTCCAGCCGCAGCACTACTGGCGACTGATCCTGCCATCCATTGCCCTGTTCAGCCTATCCAGCCCATATGCTGGCAGACTGATCCTGACATCCATTGCCCTGTTCAGTCATGTTCCAGCCGCAGCACTGCTGGCAGACTGATCCTGCCATCCACTGCCCTGTTCAGTCTGTTCCAGCCGCAGCACTATTGGAAAACTGATCCTGCCATCCACTGCCCTGTTCAGCATGTTCCAGCCGCAGCACTGCTGGCAGACTGATCCTGCCATCCACTGCCCTGTTCAGTCTGTTCCAGCCGCAGCACTACTGGCAGGCTGATACTGACATCCACTGCCCTGTTCAGTCTACTCCAGCCGCTGCACTGCTGGCAGACTGATCCTGACATCCATTGTCCTGTTCAGTCTACTCCAGCCTCATTACCGCTGGCAGACTGATCCTGCCATCCATTGCCCTGTTCAGCATGTTCCAGCCGCAGCACTGCTGGCAGACTGATCCTGCCATCCATTGCCCTGTTCAGCATGTTCCAGCCGCAGCACTACTGGCAGACTGATCCTGACATCCACTGCCCTGTTCAGCATGTTCCAGCCGCAGCACTGCTGGCAGACTGATCCTGCCATCCACTGTCCTGTTCAGCATGTTCCAGCCGCAGCACTGCTGGCAGACTGATCCTGCCATCCACTGCCCTGTTCAGTCTGTTCCAGCCGCAGCACTGCTGGCAGACTGATCCTGACATCCATTGTCCTGTTCAGCATGTTCCAGCCGCAGCACTACTGGCAGACTGATCCTGCCATCCACTGCCCTGTTCAGCATGTTCCAGCAACTGACACTACTGGCAGGCTGATCCTGCCATCCACTGCCCTGTTCAGTCTGTTCCAGCCGCAGCACTGCTGGCAGACTGATCCTGCCATCCATTGCCCTGTTCAGCATGTTCCAGCCGCAGCACTGCTGGCAGACTGATCCTGACATCCACTGCCCTGTTCAGTCTACTCCAGCCTCATTACCGCTGGCAGACTGCTCCTGCACCTCCCTGTTCAGTCTGTTCCAGTTGCAGTCTGACAATTTTTTGGGAGCGTATCCCCTGTGTTTTGTTTCGCTGTCATGTATTCCCTTGATTGTTTCGTCGTATCGCACCATTCCTGTGACCTGTGTTTGCGGTTTTCCGCCGCACCAACAGCCGTGTAAAGTTGCAGTCGTACAGTGGTAAATTATTGGTGAAATATGGTGGAATATACCACTTTCTGAACGCTCAATCGACATCCTTCTCCAAGAAGTATCGACATCCTGCTCCTTGGAACGTACACCATCAGCTCAAAGTGCCTACACCATCAGCTTGAATTTGAGTTTGAGGCATCAAAAACATTTTAAACGGCACTAATTCCATGGCAAATTTCGACATCCTACCGTGCTCGTTTCGACATCTCACACCTAACGAAAAACCATTATTTTAACCCTGCAGTCGTGTCGCGTGACGGAGACGTCTACGCCTGGGGCTGGAACGAGTCGGGCCAGCTGGGCGTGGCCACTGACGAGGTGGGCGTGTCTGCCGAGCCGCGCCTGGTGGAGGCGCTGTCGACCGACGTGACCGTGCGCCAGGTGGCGTGCGGCACGCGCCACACGCTCGCTCTGCTCGGTGAGTGGTGCCGGGCGGCGGATGGACCGCCTGCCCGCCACCGACACACCAGCGGCACCGAGCGGCCCATACTGGATCAGTGGACTGCCATTTCTGGCGTCCTCTGCCAGTTGTGTGTTAATAGTTGGCACGGGTTCTCTGTGCCATCCCAGCCGTGTCGGTTAGCCTGAACTTGCATCACCATGTTGTATTGTGGCCGTGCTGATTGACGCAGTGTTTCGTAACACCGTGAAGGAGGCAGCGCGATGATGGTAACCGCGCACTCGTGCATGCAAACATAGCATCAGTTCCGCATGAGAGCTGCCCACGATGACCGGTACGGTAGATGGTGCGCCGGTACCACTGGCTGTCGTCCAAATCAGACCACTCCGACAAATACTCTTCGCCCGCGACCAATCCGCGTGAGAGATTGGCGACGCTACATGACTCAACGGTCGATGTGTCGTAAAACCAATAACCAACCAACCAACCAACCACTCCGACAAAGTCGGACTGCGCTAGCTTTTATGTTGGTTTCTACGAAGATGCGTTTCGTATGATCTGTGTATGTTTGTATGCCAAGTATTGACACGGTGGGTGTATCTCGGTTTGAAGCACGGTGGGCTATTTTGCTCACAGGTTCGGTGCACAACTGTTCATATCCGTTTTTCATTCGAATTATGTGTGTCGAGAGTTGCAGAGGTGAGAGTCCCCACTCATGCTGACACCTGCAATCCGTAGAAACATAGAAACATTTGATACATTTATATCATGTAAGAACTGAGCTCGTCGAACATCACTGGTATGCTTTGTCGGTGGCTAAATGCCAGTAAAACTAACTTTCGATTATGCATATGAAATCTGGACAGGGTCAGGACTTACTATAAATGCTCGCTAAGGCTACGTATATTGCCCCGCATAATCCGACAGCTATGTCATACACTGTGGAACTGATGGTGAATAAATAGCAGGCACGATGAGCGCTCCATG
This sequence comes from Imbricaverruca yamaguchii, assembly GCA_034440575.1. Taxonomy (NCBI): domain Eukaryota; kingdom Metazoa; phylum Arthropoda; class Thecostraca; family Neoverrucidae; genus Imbricaverruca; species Imbricaverruca yamaguchii. The sequence continues at coordinate 1,378,998 of JAOTOL010001647.1, read as the reverse complement.
ACCAGCGCAGTCGATGTACCCTGAGCCCAAGTAGCAAACCGAAGAGCGGACATGTTTTGGTATCCGCGCAATGCAATTATTTTCTTATAATTGTATAATTATATACAGCATATTGGTAGATGTAGCGCAGGTCAAACATCTTGAACGGCGACTTTCCAGGTATTAAGTAATGAGCATTCTGCCATCGCCGTGCGACTAGGAGACGCTTCTCTGGAAAGACAGTCTCGATTCGCTGGATGTCGCCTTGTGATGACCGGCATGACTGCGGGTGCGATTCCGGCATAACTGGCCTGGCTCCCGGCTGTCGCCCGGCAATAGCTGGCTCCACAGGTGGAGTGACCGCAGTATCGCAGCCGACCGGCCGATGTCCCGCCTCGCTGCGGCCGGCTGGACTCTGAGAGGTTGACCTGGTGCCGACAGACGACGGCTCCGTGTTCGGCTGGGGCGGGAACGGCTACGGTCAGCTGGCGACGGCCCGCACCGGTGGCGCCACCCCGCCGCATCAGCTGGCCACGCCTCCAGACCAGCTGGCCACGCCTCCAGACCAGCTGGCCACGCCTCCAGACCAGCTGGCCACTCCTCCAGACCAGCTGGCCACGCCTCCAGACCAGCTGGCCACGCCTCCAGACCAGCTGGCCACTCCTCCAGACCAGCTGGCCCCCCCAGACCAGCTGGCCCGCCTCCAGACCAGCTGGCCACGCCTCCAGACCAGCTGGCCACTCCTCCAGACCAGCTGGCCACCCCTCCAGACCAGCTGGCCACGCCTCCAGACCAGCTGGCCACGCCTCCAGACCAGCTGGCCACTCCTCCGGGCCGGGTGGCCACGCCGCCGTGTCAGCTGTCCACGCCGCCGGGCCGGGTGGTGCGCGTGACCGCCGGCGGCTGGTGTTCGGTGCTCGTCGTGGCCAGCCCCGCACACTGACCGGCACCGTCACCGGTACTGTAGTGGCTGCATCAGTCACCGTCAACGTCACCGTCATCATGGCTGCATCAGTCACCGTCAACGTCACCTCATCGTGGTGGCTGCGTCAGTCACCGTCACCATGGTGGCTGCGTCAGTCACCATCAGCTTCACCCTCACTATGGTGGCTGCATCAGTCACCGTCAACGTCACCGTCATCGTGGTGGCTGCGTCAATCACCGTCATCGTGGTGGCTGCGTCAATCACCGTCATCGTGGTGGCTGCGTCAATCACCGTCATCGTGGTGGCTGCGTCAGTCACCGTCAACGCCACCTCATCGTGGTGGTTGCGTCAGTCACCGTCGGCGTCACCGTCATCATGGCTGCATCAGTCACCGTCGGCGTCACAATCATCATGGTGGCTGCATCAGGCATCGTCGGCGTCACCGTCATCATAGTGATCTTTGGTGTAATGCAGGGTTGCTGTCACTGTTGGGTGGGGGGCCACGGTAGCTCAGTTGGTAGAGCGTGGGACTCTTGATCGCAAGATTGCGGGTTCGGATCTCACAACCGACGGCGTTTATCGAGTCCACCAACGACCAGTCGACGTGAGAGCTTGGCGACGCTATATAACCTAGCGGTTGAATGCGTCGTAACAGAACCCAACGTTCTTCTGTGTTGGGTGGCGGGGTATCACCAGCGATATAGTGTAAGAGCACCGTCAGTGGTGCAGTGCAGGTTCGCTATCGGTGTCGGGGTCGGGATATCGCCAGTTGGCATTCGGCTGGCTGCAGGAGGCCATGGTGCAGCACCATCGGTCTGAGTCCGATGTACCCTGTGTGGAGAAGTGGCGCAGGCTGGATGGGCAGACTACCCACTGTTGTTCAGCAAGGGCTCAGAATATGTGCCAACTTGGGAGGCTGGAAGTGTGTGTTGTTACATGGACGTGTAGACTTATCTGCATCCGGTCAGAGGAACGCGACTGAGCATACCTGGGAACCACATGAATTATTCATCACTGTATGGGAAGCAGCCGTTTTTTTCCTTATATTTCCTAGATATGTTTGGAATCGACCTTTTCTAGTGACGTAGAGCCAAATTGTGGCATTGATGCATGCCGACACGAGATCTCCCAATCGCATCGCGTGCTTTAGCTCCACAACCGATTGTTTTGCGCTTTAGTATGGTAGCCTGTACCGCCATGTGAAATGTGTTGTGATTTATTTGAACTCGAAGAGCTCAATAAAACTGTTCATATGGTATTGTTGGAACTCAAGTTTTCCGTTGACTTACTGATTTCCTGCACATGTGTACGGAAGGCTGGCGGTTGTTTTTGTACCCGTTCATGGAAATCGAGGCTCTCGCGTTGAACATAACACAGTTCTTCGGTTGGTCTATGTATTACTGTTCAATATCATGTATTGCATCCAATACATCTGACACACCCGCTGTCACGGATTCACACAACGTCAATGATCATGTCGACATGGCACAAGATTACACACACGAAATGTCACACTCACATGCACAGACACCTGACGGTTCGTCCGTCGCGACAATGCTTGAAACTGCGCTGTGTCCCGGGTTGGCGCGCATCTCGCCGCGGGGGGATCGCTGCGAGGCGTGGCACGGCGCGGCCCACAATTGTAACTTCGCGCACGCGCATCTGCGAGCTTAGCGCACCAGCCGATGGTGGTTTGAGAATGACATGCTCCGGCTGGGTGACAGCCATCTTTGATTTGGCTCGGGCTGGCCTGCCGATGACAGGTGACCACTGGGCCTGGTCGGCGGGTGACCACTCGGCCTGGTCAGATTGGTCAGCCTCTCATCTCGCCACGACGCCCGGCCACCGAGGCCGACCCGCTGACAGGCAGTCGCGCCCGTGGGTGGTGGCGCCACGACGCCAATGGCGCAAGTCGTGCCTCAGTACTGGACGGGACCCCTCAGGACCGGACGGGACGCCTCGGGACCGGACGGGACCCCTCAGGACCGGACGGGACGCCTCAGGACCGGACGGGACGCCTCAGGACCGGACGGGACGCCTCAGGACCGGACGGGACGCCTCAGGACCGGACGGGACGCCTCAGGACCGGACGGGACGCCTCAGGACCGGACGGGACGCCTCAGGACCGGACGGGACGCCTCAGGACCGGACGGGACGCCTCAGGACCGGACGAGACCCCTCAGGACCGGACGGGACCCCTCAGACCGGCGGACCCTCAGGACCGGACGAGACCCCCAGTACCGGACGAGACCCCTCAGGACCGACGGACGCCTCAGGACCGACGGGACCCCTCAGGACCGGGCGGGACGCCTCAGGACCGGACGAGACCCTCGGACCGGACGGGACGCTCAGGACCGACAGGACGCCTCAGGACCGGACGACCCCTCAGAAGAACCCCAGGACCGGGCGGGACGCCTCAGGACGACACCCCAGGACCGGACGGGCGCCTCAGGACCGGACGGGACCCTCAGGACCGGACGAGACCCCTCAGGACTGGACGGGACGCCTCAGGACCGGACGGGACGCCTCAGGACCGGACGGGACGTCTCAGGACCGGACCCCTCAGGACCGGACGGGACGCCTCAGGACCGGACGGGACGCCTCAGGACCGGACGAGACCCCTCGGGACCGGACGGGACGCCTCAGGACCGGACGGGACGCCTCAGGACCGGACGGGACCCCTCAGGACCGGACGGGACGCCTCAGGACCGGACGGGACGCCTCAGGACCGGACGGGACGCCTCAGGACCGGACGGGACGCCTCAGGACCGACTCTGCAGCTTCTCGAAGAGCGAGGGTCGTCTGGCGCCGCTGGCCCGCCGCCGGCCTGGGAAGGCGCGTCCCCGTGACCGGGCCGGCACCGACGGTCTGGGCGTCGTCGGCGTCGGCTCCGCCTCGACTACGAGCACGAGATCCTCGGGCTGTTCGTCTGAAACGATGGAGACGGCGTCAGTGTGCTGACGGTGGACGGGGTGGGCCAGAGTGGGTCGAGCGCACAACGCCCGGCTTGTGTGCTCGATCGTCAGCGGTCGAGCGCGCACCAGGGCTGGCACTGACCTGACCCGACAGGCCAGGAATTTCCTGTGCCCGTGCCAAGTCACTATTTTGGCGTAGGCCCCGCAGTCCGGCGGGAGCAGCGGTGGGGGCAGGGCGGGGCCTGACGCCCACCGGGCCAGCCAAGCGTGCGCTGACCGCGGACCAAGGCTCGGTTGTCCGGGATGGCACGCACACCAGCATGTCCTGCACCATTACGAGAAGCCCTGGCTAACCGTCCCGTCAGCATCACCCGTGCTAGGCCACACCGGAGGCGAAACAGACGGAGGGTAACACCTGATGTAAGGCATGATATCGAGCAGGAGATCGAGACTGATGGTTCTGAAATATGCAATATTGCTTGGAGTTGCTTCCGGTGTGGCCTCGCACTCTGCCCGCCAGTTCCACAGACACGCTATACTATGCGCTTTCCGATGTAACCAAAGCACACAAGGCATCTCCGACCAATGCCATTGTTCCAGTTAAAGCACCAAGCTCACACACCAGGCTTTAAAGGCTATCTATGGGAGTGGTTAGGCGATATCTTCTTTCAGCTGCCAATGACGTTTCCGCGAAGTTGAGTATGAGTGTCTGCGCCGATTATTATTTTGACGCGTGTAATATCACTAGTTCTGCAGCTTTGATTCGATATCGACTAACCACTTGCCCTTCGACTAGATCATTTTATGTTATGAACTACAAAGCAAGGGTAAGGAAAACCAATTACCTCGGGTTTGCGCTCCGGACCCCTCCACCTCGTCCTCGAGGTCGTCTACTCTCTCACCCTCCACTACCAACAGCAGTTCCTGTTCCTCTTCGGTCGCCGCTTCCTCGGCCAGCTGTGCTGCTTGGACCCTGCCCAGCTCTTCGATGGTGACGGTGTCCTCCAATGGGATCTCTTCGACTGGCTGCTCCACGGGAAGCGCCTCTTCGATCGTCTCCTGGACGGCAGCCGGCTGCTCGGGTGTCGGCTCAGTGGCTGCCGGCTCGGTGAGGGGCGGCTCGACTGCCGGCTTGGTAGGCGGCAGCCCAACTGCCGGCTCGGTGGGGCGTAGCTGGATTGGCGGTTTGGTGGGCGGCAGCTCGGCTGGCAGCACAATGGCGGGCGCACCCGGACCCCTCAGCAGCTCGGAGATGCGCCGCTGGCTGCCTCCGCGTCGCCGCGCGCCCGGCACGAACGGTCGCCGGCCGCCGCTGTGCCGCCGCCCGCCGCTGAACGGCCGCCGGAACGGCGCCGGCGGTGTGGCGACTTCCGGCGGAGCCGCGACCGGCGCCGGCGGCGTGGCTACCTCCAGCGGAGCCGCGACCGGCGCCGGCGGCGTCTCCTCCCGGCTGGGCTCCTCGTCGACGACGCTCTCCGGCTGTGCGGCCGGCCGCTGCGGCGCGATGCCGACGGTCACCTGCGGGCTCGGCTCGCCGACCGAGGCGGCCGTCGGTCGCTGGAAGAGGCCGACAGGCCGGCGCCGGCGGCCGCCGTGCCTCCGACCGGCCAGTCCGCCGGTGATGCTGCGGCCGGCGATGCCGGGCGGCAGGTTCCGGCTCGGCGGCGCGGCACTCTCCCCACGGATGCGGGAGCGCAGATTCCGCGAGCCGACGCCGGTCGGTGCTGGTGCGGCATTCTCTACATCCTCTGCGCTCTTGGTATCGGTTGACGTGGTTTCGACGGCGACGGTCGACTGCTCCTCTTCAGGGGGCTGTTCTGTAGCTGGCCGAGCGGCCTCGGTCGCCGCCACCTGAGCGGCAAGGCCGAGGAAGCCGCGCCGCCTCCCTCCGAGGCGCTGCAGAACGCCGGGTCGCCGTCTCCTGCCTCGTGAAGGCTCCTCACTTCTATCGCCAGCTGTCACGACTTCAGAATCCCGAGCTGGCTTGCGGGAGGGTAGGGGAAGACGACCGCTGGCGCGCGACCCAATGAACGACGTTCTTCCTTCGGAGGAAACTGCTGATCCTGAAAAAGCACCGGCTCTCCGAGACAACGGGAAACCAAGGACACCACTACGACGTCGTGATGGCTGCACAGCAGCCTCTTCGTTCGCGAGTGCATCATGCGGCGCCGGTACTTCCTTCGCAATGCTGGTCACCTCTACATTAGCTGTCCCCACACTGACGGCTTCATCCACGCTGACTACCTCCTCCAGCTTGGTGGGCTCCTCCGTTGCAATCTCTGACCCAGTCTTGAGGAAAAATGGTCTGCGACGGGAGGGCCGACCCCTGTTCAGGTGTGGTTTCGCTACTGCTGCTTCCTCTGAAATCGCCTGCTCCACAATGGAGCGTACATCCTCGGGGTTGGGCGTCACCGCGCTATTTCGCAGCGGCCGGCGACCTCTCGCGAACAGTCGTGAAGCAATCTCCGCACCTGCGACTGGCTCCCCAGGTGCTGGCCGAGACGGACGGAACGGGCGCCTCCTTAGCGGTGGCCTCTGCGCAGCAAGTTCCTGCTCCTCCGACACTGACCTTTCAGTCGACTCAATTGCATTCGGCCGCCTCCTGCGGCTGCCCGGTCGCAATCCTCCCAGGCGTTGACCCGGCCTTCCTCTCCGTCCATGAAGGATAGAGGCAAGAGTGGTGAGCCTCTCTGGCGGGAGAGATTCTGTGACGACGCTCTCCTCGGAAGTCCTCTCTGTGGTGGCAGCCATCCACGTAGCCTCAGTGACCTCATTCACTTCCGGCTCATGTGCGGCAGTCTCTGTCGGGGAATTGGCGTCTTCCGTCGTGGCGTCCTCCAAGGGCGCCCCCGTGGTGAAGTCGAACACGGCGTTGCTTTCGGTGCCGGCGAGCTCGTCAATTACATCCACTGTCGCGATGTTGTCCGCACCTAGGTCCTGTACTGGGACCGGCTCTTCTTCGGCGACAACGGCGGCGAAGACGACGCTGGCTTTAGTGTTGACCTCGATCGGGGCATCGGCGATGCTCTCCACAGGTTGTGCAGGACCCTCGATGCCAGGCCGGCCCCGCCCTCGGCCTGGTCCACCGCGCCGTCTGAAGCCGCGGCGGCTGGCGGGCCTGGTCACACTGTTGAGCTCCGCGCCCGGGTCGGCCTGACCCCGTGAGAAGCGAGGTCTCAGTGCGTTCGGAAACACACCACCTCTACGACCGCCCAGTCTGCCTTGAGTCCCGATCCTGCCACGGCCCCTCGGCACGGGCGTTTCTTCGATGGCGTTGGATTCTTCTTCCTGCGCCACGTTGGTGGCTTCCACAGTGAACTGTTGGGATTGTTCGATCTCCTCTACCTGCTGCTGAGGCGGAGCGGCAATGACCCTTGGACGTGACCGCCTGCCTAGTGCAGCCCCACCTAGAGCCGGCCGACCTCTCCGCCGGTTTCCGCGTCGCCCATCAATGTGCGGTGCTGCCTCTTCCAGCTCGCTATCTTCATTATCTGCCTCCAGAGTTGTCTTCTGCTCGAATGAGGGAGCAACCAGCGGCACCGACTCTTCCAGTATTTCTTGGAGTGCGGGTGCATCGACTTCCACGATTGGTTCTCCTGCGAACCGGCTGGGCAGCGGTCGCCGTGAGCGCCTGCCGGCGCTCGGACGTTCACGGCGTAGCGACCCAATCGGTCGACGACCTCCGCGACTCGGTCTCGGCGCCTCGGTGACTGCAGCTTCCTGCGGAGCGTCGTCGACGGCCACCTCCGAGATCTCGGTTTCGGTCACAGGCTCCGACTCAGCCGAGCCGGAACCGGAATCGAAGTTGAAGTCGATCGGCTGCTCTAGGACGGGACGAGAGCGACGGCTGCTGACTGTTCCAGTCCTGCGACGATCCGGCTTTCCTGTGCGGCCGACCACCAACGGACGACGGTTTCGATTTGATGTCACCTCGATTTCCTCGTCGGCCGGTGCCGGCGCCTCGGCGATGCTCTCCGTCTCCTGTGGTATCTCGTCGATGATTTCGTTCTCTGCCTCCAGGGTTTGGTCAGGGAAGGACGAGGGACGACCTCGGCGGCTAGACGGGCGCCCTCTGCGTGATGATCGTGATCGACCGAGGGATGGTCGCAGCGGAAACGATAGCCTGCCGCGCCCTCTTGGCAGCCTTGGTGCCTCGGTGGCGGACTCTTCAATGGGCTCCAGATCAACAGTAAACTCAGACTCGGGTTTCGGCTGGGCCTCGGCGGCAAGTTCTGATTCCTCTGCGGGTGGTCTCCGGCCAGGTCTTCCACGACCTCTGAAGCCCCCTCGACGAGGCGAGTTTGGCCGTCTACCTTGTGACAAACCTTCGGGTAGTCGTCTGGACGGCAATCGTCCGGCGGGCTCCGGTTCCTCCACTTGCGCTACTTCAGGCTCCACAAACTGTGGCTCCGTCGTTTCGAGCTCCGTCACTTCTGGTATGACGACCTCAGGCTGCAACACTTCCGGCTGTGACACCTCAGTTTCTATCGCATCTGACTTGAAAGCCTCAGGATTTTCGGGTTCGGCAATTTCTTCCTCGACGGAAGCGGAATTGAGTTCATTTGGGCCGGGGTGACGACCGAGGCCAGGTCGGAGACCTAGGCCAGGTCGGGGACCGAGGCCAGGTCGGGGACCGAGACCAGGTCGGGGACCGAGGCCAGGTCGGGGACCGAGGCCAGGTCGGGGACCAAGGCCAGGCCGGGGACCGAGGCCAGGTCGGGGACCGAGGCCAGGTCGGGGACCGAGGCCAGGTCGGGGACCGAGGCCAGGTCGGCTGCCAGGACTAGGACGGTTGCCGGGGACAGGACGCCTGCCGAGACCAGGACGACGGACACGTGGCGAAGGTCTTGCTATTTCCTCTTGCACTTCTGGCTCGGCAACTGTGACCTCTGCCACCTCGAGCTCCACAGCAACGTCCTCTGCCACATTGGGCTCCTCAATCTCTGGCTTTGCGACCTTGGGTTCAGCTACATCTTCTTCGGCAGGTGCGGGATCACGTCCTGGCCGGCGCCGGGGGCTAAGACGGCGTCGAAGGCCAGTCCGACGACCGAGGCCACGCAGTGGTGGCCGGCTTGTTACTTCCAGCACTTCTGGCTCCAAGGTCTCGGGCTTTGTCACTTCGGATGTTGAAGCCTCTTCTTCAGCAGGTGCGGGATCGCGTCCCGGCCGGCGCCGGGGGCTAAGACGGCGTCGAAGGCCAGCCCGACGACCGAGGCCACGCAGTGGTGGCCGGCTTGTTACTTCCAGCACTTCTGGCTCCAAGGTCTCGGGTTGTGTTCCTTCGGATGTAGCAGCCTCTTCTTCAACAGGTGCGGGATCACGCTCCGCGAGGTCAGGACGACGTCCAAGGCCAGGCCGAATACGGAGATCCGGTCTGCGGTCAAGAGGCGCAGGGCTGGTCGTTTCTTGCTGCACTTCCGGCTCCGCAACCTTTGGCTCCACAATCTCGGGCTTCGCAGCCTTAGCGTCCGGTTCTTCCGCCTCAACTTCTTCCTCGGTTGGTCTACGCCCGCGACCCGGCCGGCGGGCAAGACTAGGGCGACGTCTAAGGCTTGGTCGAGGACGACGCAGTCGCGGTCTCGGGGATACTTCCTGCACCACGGGCTCCGTCTCGAGACGCTTCGACTCGCGCCTTCGGGAAGAGTTGAGTCGGTGACGGTCTTCGTGTGAACCACGCCTTCGCGAAAGGCGGAATCGCTCCGTCTCCTGAACCGCCTGTGCGGTCGTCGCGGGCGAGGTAGTGGTCGTGGTGGGCTCCGGTGCGGCCTCGGTGCCGAATGCTGGCTCGTGAACCAGCTCGATGATGCTATCTGTCGGCGGTACCACACCACTGGAGTCCACCTCAGAATTCAGCCTTTGAGCGTCTTGGAAGAAGCCCGTCTCTGTGACTGGCTCCTCTGTGAACGACGTGACGTCGAAAAAGTCCGTGGATGGCGCGTCTGACCCCGACTCTAGTGACCAATCCCTCTGCTCGTCGTCCCCGACGAGAAACTGGTCCGGGTCTGTACGCACCGTGGTCACGTCGCCGTTGTTGAACGCCTCGACGAATTTCCTCTCTTCCTCCGGAGTGACGTCTATGATGATGGGATCAACGGACAGCTTCGTGATGGGAGTGTCAAAGGTAAATCCGATGGTAGTGGGTTCGCGTGGTTCCGGGCCCAGGGTGGTTAACTCACGCGGCGGGAAGCGCGTGCGCGGAGGCAGACGCTCCTCGGCGACCGTAATGGGTTCGGTGACATCGTTGGACAATTCGGTGGCGGCATTGAAAGATTCGGTGGCGATATTAAAACGCTCGGTGGCGATGTTTGAGGACTCGGTGACGGTGTTGAACGCCTCGGTGATCGAAACCGGCTCGGTTACGGACTGACGATCTCTGCTGCGGCTGCGGCCCCTACCCCTGCTTCTGCCACGTCCTCCGGTCACCACTCTGCCTTGTCTCGCGTTGCTCAGTACAACCGGATCATTCAACTTCAGCTCTGGCGGCGGTGACGGCGTGCGTACACGACTGCCGCGCGAACCAACGCGGCCTGAGGTTGGCGCCACCCCGCTGGTACTGGGACGCGACCTGCCACGGGACCGCGTTGATGCTGGAGCGGGAGTGGGTGCCGGACGTGCAGCAGATCGGCTGGGGCCCCGAGCACGACTAAGGAAACGGCTGCGACCCCGGCTGCGACCTCGTGTGGGTGCCTTTGTCGTCGTGGTCGTTGGCTCGTCAAGCTCGGCCTTCACCTCTTCCGCTTCACCAACTCGTCGTCCGCCGATCCTGCGCAAAATATCAGTCTCTAGAGTTTCCCTGGAAGGCCCGCGACGACGTGGTCCGCGGGTGGGCACCACGGGTTGTGACACGGACAACGATGGCCTGGACGGTCTGGAGAGGCTCGGGCGACTGGTACGAAGACGAGATGGCCGTTCACGACCACGAGAGGGTGCTGTGGTGCTCTCATCCAAGCTGGATACAGTGGACAGCTCTATGCGGTTCGAAACTGTAGAAACGGGCAGCTCCTCTTCGTGTTTAATAACTGTCGAAACCGGCTCATCCAAGTTACTGGAAGCTGTAGTGACGATGCCGTCTTGGCGCCTGGAGAGTGTAGAAACCACCTCATTGTCAATGCTGGAAGTCGTCGAGAATGCGGTGTCCTCGTCCGAGCTGGAGACGGTAGTCAGGGTGCGCGGGTCACTGGTGGATGCTGTGAAGCCTTCGGTGCTGCTGGGAACGGTGAGAACTTCCCCCCGGAGGGAAAATGCGGTACTTGTCGGCTCTTCATCTCGGCTGGAAGCGGTCGTGGTCAGCTGTACACCGACACCGGCGACGGTGGCAGGGGGCTCTTCGATAGAGCTGGCCGTAGTGGAGGCGGCAACCTCGCCGCTTGTCGGGCTGGCCGTGCCGCCGCGGACAACGGAATTGGCGGACGTCGCGCCGTAGTCGTAGTAATCGGGTGCGTATTCATCGCCATAGTAATCGTAGTAATACTCGTATTCGGACGTGGTGGTGGGCACCGTCGTGGTTGTGGGAGTTGTTGTTGTGGTGGTGGTGGTTGTCGTCGTCGTCGTTGTGGTGGTGGTGGTGGTGGTGGTGGTGGCCACCGATGAGCGCGGCCTGGCGGTGAACGAGAGACGCTGCTGACCGCGACGACGACTTCCGGGCAGACGGCGGCCGAGGCGGCCGGCGCTGAAGCCGGACGGCGGGCGCTCCGTCACCTCGTTGTTGAGGATCTCGCCCAGAGGCCGCCGCGTGCGCCTCCTCCGCGGCTCCGCGGTGGTCGGAGCCGCCGTCGTGGTCGTGGTCGTCGGGGCCGCTGTCGTGGTCGTGGTCGTCGTGGTGGTCGTGGTCGTCGTGGTCGTCGCCGCCTCTGTTGTGGCTGGTTCGTCGGCGAAGTTGTCCTCGAAATCGACCGAGTTGGCGTCCTCGTCTTCGTAGTCGTAGTAGTAAAGATACTCGTACTCGATGATTGTGCCGTTGTCGAGAATTTTGCGCACGATTCGCGACTCGATTGGGTCACTCTGAGCGGCGACCGTCGACAGTGCCAGCAGAACCAGCAGTGCGGGCCTGAAACACGCAAGACGTGCATCAGTCAGCCACTGAAAGAAACATGACCGTGATGCACAGCACATGTTTGTATTTGTGCTTATCAGCTATTCAAGCTTTCATGAGTTGGCATTCCGTTGTTAAGCAAATATTGACCTCAAATTTGAACAGGAGCAGCATCTTCCCAGCCTTTATGGACTCGTTTCACAGTGATGTGCTTGTGCATTTGATGTGCAGTTGTCACTAAAGGACAGCTGCGTTAAAAATATTATAATTTAAAGGGACTAGAGCCAAGGACCCCAGATATAGGCATCGCTGGTGCTGTTAGGTCTTTTACCTACACACACACACGCACATGCACACACACACATGCGCACACGCACACACACATGCATACACACACATACCCAAATGTACATACATAAACACATACGCATACACGCACGCACACACACACGTATACGCACACACACATACATATATACACACACACACATACAGAGACACATGGGCGCTGCATGACCTCTGCAGTCGATGCGCCCCTAAACCCCAATAACTAACTACAGAGACACATACACACTCACATACACACATGCGTATATATACACACATACACACACACATTTTTAATTATATATATGTATATGTATATATAAAGCTTCATGCTCCCAACTCTACGTATGTTATGTGTGTCATATAACAATAGTAAAACACTATTGTTCAGAGTACATTTTATTTCTGCTGTAGTCCAGCATTGTAGTCACCAGCTACGGTGCTCTGCTGCTATGTTGTACTGCAGTCTCCGTCGGTGGAATGGAGTGCACTTTTTCCTTACTTTCGAGATATCTGGGTGATGGGCATGTTGCGTGGTGGGATGCTATCGCCGGTCACTATGCTCCTCGGTTAAGCTCAAAGTGCATGGCATTTTGAGGCTTTATCAGCAGTCTATGACCGCCAGGTGTCGCTCGCATGCTAAATTCGATATTACTCAGATGTCTCCAACTGCGGACGAAGGAGAAACGTATCCAGAGCTGATTTTTGCGACGGGAGCGCATATTTTTAAAAGTGCTCCTGGTGGACGGGATCCCCTAAGAGAGATGGGCCACTTGACAACTAATTGTATGAATAAGGCGAAAATTGGCTCACAGATACTCTCCGTTGGTTTAGGGCCGTGTTTCCTAGCCGGAGCCCCCTCTCCCAGCTCGGGGTCATTTCTTACCTGTTTGGGACCCTCCCAAAGACCGTTCAAAACGGCTTGGGATCCATCCGATACCTCTTCGTCGGCTCGGGCCTATTTACAGTCTGTAACTATCCGTCAGCCTGTGATGACCTCTTTTAACATGCTAACTGCAAACCTCCACCTCTACCAGGGAGCCTCACCTTTCTTAATATTTCAAAACAAAGTTCGCCGATTCATGCCAAGTTATTGGTTTCTTTATATATTTTATCGCTGTCGTCCCACTTGTTGAACATTTCTTAAAATAGGTCGAAGCCGGGACAATTCCAAAGGCCCTGGTCCCATCCTTCAATCATAGGGCTTTCATCCCGACTTGATCCTCCTCCATCCACCCAGAGGCCCTCCATATCGACACGAGGCTCCGATGGTCCGGGATCCTCTGGTGGCCCAGGACCCTCACCATTGGTTCAGTGGTTTTCTCTCTCTCTCTCTCTCTCTCTCTCTCTCTCTCTCTCTCCCTTCAATTACCCAGGGTTATCTCTGGTATTCAGGGACCTTGCCGTCGATTCAGGGACCCTATACTTTGGTACGGAGGCTCTTTTACTGGCCGGGACCCTCTCTGTTGGGCCGAGGATCCTTACAACGGCCTGGAGACCCTGCCGTTAGTCAAGGCTCCTCACATCGGCGTGTCTCCTCCATCGGCTCAAATTCCCTTCATATCGCGACTAGAGGGCACTTTCCGGTGATCTAGAGTTTTCTCCAATGGTCATAATGCTCTTTGTTTGATGCGGAGCCCTTTCCGTTGGTTCAGGGTCCTTTCCGTCGCCTCAGAATACATTTCCGTTAGCACAGGGACTCTTTACTGTCCGGAGGCTTCTCCATCTGCCTAGGGGCCCCTCACATAACCGGGATCCATCCGTCGGCCTAGAGACACTTCACATTGGTCTGGCCGGCGACCCTTAACGTCTGCTCGTCGGCACTCCCCATCGATTCGGGAACCCCTTTCATGGGAACAGGACCCTCATAGCCTCTAAATAAGTCCGTGTTGCCTTGCGACGGTTCGGAAATCCTTCTCATCGACCCAGGGGTCTTTCACGCCGGTTCTTGGTCCCCGCAGCCAGGCTCTGAAGCTCTCATAGACCATCCAGCTCACAAGCACCACCAGCTTTCACGTGGTGTAAGGCTCCTTCAGACCTCAATGATCTCTTCTGTTCCCACCCGCCTGTCCAGCTCCTGAGCCCATTCTTCTCGCATTCAAAATCGGAAATCGGCCTGTGGGCGATTGTCGCATCATTTATTTTCGACTTTGGAAATATAGCCCCTTCGGCCGATTTTTAGCGTTTCCCTCCTCTCTCTAATGTGACCCTTCAGATGCAATGTGTGCACATGCCCCTTGCCCCCTCCCCACGTTGTGAGGCCCATGATCGTATAATGGTACGCAAAGGATTGTTCTTACTGAAATTGTATCGAACCCTGTGATGCTTTAATCTCGTCATCAAAATTTCCACATATATTTCAATTTTCCCATTGCACTGCAGCCACATTGCATTGGATGGTGTTGAGAGCTAGCGAGGCCGGAAGTTAACTAACTCTGACATGCAGGCCACCTCCAGCGCCGTTGCGGTGGCGGGAGCGCCCCACCGTGATCGTGGCCCACCCCTGGGCAGCACGCAATCGTGGCGATGTCGCCGCGTGCCTCTGACGTCACTAGTGCAGCTAACTGGCGCCGCCTGGCCATTGCTGATCCGGCCAGGCGAGTCCACCCGGCCGCCTGCACCGACACCCGTCCGCACAGCCGGGCGAGTCCACCCGGCCGCACAGCCGGGCGAGTCCACCCGGCCGCCTGCACCGACACCCGTCCGCACAGCCGGGCGAGTCGACCCGTCCGCACAGCCGGGCGAGTCCACCCGTCCGCACAGCCGGGCGAGTCCACCCGGCCGCCTGGCACCGACACCCGTCCGCACAGCCGGGCGAGTCCACCCGGCCGCACAGCCGGGCGAGTCCACCCGTCCGCACAGCCGGGCGAGTCCACCCGTCCGCACAGCCGGGCGAGTCCACCCGGCCGCCTGGCACCGACACCCGTCCGCACAGCCGGGCGAGTCCACCCGTCCGCACAGCCGGGCGTTGCGCTGGCCCGGCCCACCGGCTGCAGCGGACACCGGACACGGCTGGCGCGGACATGACGCCGCACCAGGTGGCGGTCCAGCGGCGACGCCCCCGCCCTCGGCGGCACACCCACCGACCGCCCGACTGAGATACACTCGGCATAGCGCGGCGCCGGGGCCGACACCGGTCGCCGTCACGCGACGGATTCAGTCTGAGCTCACGCTCAGTGTGGTCAGAGCTGAGCCGGTCCGGTCGAAGCGAAGCCGGCAGCTGGTTCGGTGACGCTCAATGGACCTGCCCGGCTCTTCAGTCGGCTCGCTTCAGCCGGCACATTCCGGCCGACAGCGGCTGTGTGGTGTTGTCTCCAGGTGTTCGGCACCACCTGGAGACAGGCACGGCGGCTGGGCGGCCGCTCGGGGTCAGCTGGCGCCCCCAGCGAGGTCGGCCGTCGCCGCACTTTTCATCCACCGACAGCCGGGAATTGTCGAGGTCACGCCCGGGTCGGCTCCGGCGGGGGCCGCTCGGGGCGCGCGGCCGAGCCCGGAATGCATGGTGCCGAGCCATCCCCAGGTGAAGCGGCACGCACTGGCAGCGCGGTGTGCTGTTGCTGGCAGGCGGGGGCTGGTCAGAGAGCGACGCGGCTATAGCTAGCGTGTGAATATCCTGCCGAGCATGCCGACTAAATTATTCGCTCGGGACCGGCGTGGAAGGATGTTGGAGCGTGGGAGGCAATTAGTACATGAGATATGATGGCGTGCCATTTATTCATACGGTGTATGAATAAATGGCGCCCTTGAAATTTATGTCGATGCTTCAACTTCCATCAGTGCAATGCGACCGATACTACACCCTTCCATTCATTTCTAACCATTGCATGTTGAGTCTGGTGTCCACGTTGGGTAGCATCCTACCACTGGCATTCGATCCATCATTGGGTAGCCTGACGATTTCCGCGATTTCTTTTTACGATGGCTGTGTTATCTTTTACGTTTAGCCTCAGTTACATGTTGCCAGGCTGACATCGTAGCCATGACGGTAAATGAGCTGGAAAAATGCATATATCACAACAGCCGACACCGTGCCCCCACCACAACAGCCGACACCGTGCCCCCACCACAACAGCCGACACCGTGCCCCCACCACAACAGCCGACACCGTGCCCCCACCACAACAGCCATGGTGTGGTGTGGTGGGTGGCATCAGTATGACCCAAAGTGCACCCTCGCCGAAGCTGGCGCCACTGGTCGCCGAGCACCGCCGTCCCGCCGCGCTCCGGTGGCGTCGCCAGCAAGGTTCGCATCGCGCGTCGACTGGACACGGGCCCGTCTGTGGCGGATACTGAGCCGTTCGGGGCAGCCGTGGCGGTGGCAGGCGGACGTTGCCGGCCGGCCGACGGTGGGAGTGCGCCATGGTGCATGAGATGGCCGGTCTCGAGGACGCGCTCTGAAGCAGCGAAGGGCGTGGCGAAGGGTGTGGTGAAGGGCGTGGTGAAGGGCGTGGTGACTGGCGGTCGCTACTCGAGTGTGGCTGACGACGTGACAGTGACACGACAGCGGCAGGTCGGCGCGCGCGGCTCGTCTCCGGGAGCAATGAGCTATGGTGGGATGCCGGTTAGCTCACCGGATGAACTTGGAGAATATTTGTTGAATATATGAGCTACGGTGGACCGGCAGTTGGACTGGTTGGGACTGGCGGACGGTTCCGGAGACGACTCTGGACAAGGTGCGATGTTGCTTGGAAGGGTGTGGTCGTGACCTTTCACCAACAGTGGTTCCGGAACATGAGCCGTCACGTGCAGGGTAAGGCGTGATTGTCTCGTCGTCACGGTCGTCACGTCGAGTCAGTGTTATGAGCGCCGGTGAATCGTGGCGCAGTTAGGTGACCAAAATGGTATGTATAGCAAGCATGCCTGAGTTTGCATTTCTGTGAAGTTGCAGCCACAATATCCAGCGATGTTTTCTTCGAAAGAGTAAGGCAGACTCAAATACATGAACTCAGCTCAAGATTGGTCACACGGCCCGTCACGTGATCATATTGCGTTGCTTACGAAAGAATCGATTTCTGAAATACAATGGGGAATATATCACAGCATCGAGAGGCAAACCAACTATACTCTGGTGAGAGCCTTCTACCCCTCACAGTGGCATACCGACAATGTGATATACCGACACGATGGCATACCAACACATTGACATGCCGACACGGTGACATGCCGACATGGTGACATACCAACAAAATGACATTCCGACACAATGACATGCCGAAACGATGCCATGCCGACACCGTGACATGCCAACACGATGACATACCAACACAGTGTCATTCTGACACGGTGACATGCTGACACGGTGACATACTAACTAAACTTCGGTGGTGTTGTCAGGGTAAGGCACTTCGCTGATATGGCCGGGGTAGGCCACTTTGGTGTTGTTGCCATGGTAAGCCACTTTCGTGACACACTAAGTGATGAGCACCATTATGCATCAACCGACCATCGCTTTGTTCAAAGCCCAACTGCACCCGGAGCCTGTTCCGAGCATAGGCGTATCTCCTAACGGGCTATAGACAAGTGACGAGCCGACAACACCTGAGAGGTGGCCCGTCGCCAGGTTGTGACGAGCCGGGAACACTTGGGAGGTGGCCTATCGTGCAGCCAGGTTGTGACGAGCCGGGAACACCTGAGAGATGGCCTATCGTGCGGCTAGATTGTGGCGCCATGTCATCCAGTCTGCATTATCCGCGTCAAAATCGCGTGTTGCAAAGCTACCGGCCGAGCACGTGGGATGACGAGATCTGACGCTCAGCCAGACCGCATCATCCGCCGACGGGCAGAGCAAGAGAGCATCCTGTGTACAGTGTAGAAAGTATGGGACGAAGGACGCTGCCGGCAGAACCTGTCGGCAGAGGTGGGACGGGTCATGGGGGGGGGGGGGGCTTGTCGGGTGGACCGGTCGCGAAGGCTGTCGCACGTGGGCTGCTCCGCGACCCTGTGATGTTCGGTGCACCTAATAAATTATAATTACGGTTATGTGAAGGGATACCGGATGGCGGCACCACGGCTGGCCTTGGCTCGCTGTCCCACCGACACATCTGATACTTTTGCACGCTTCATCATCGCTGTCTTGTTCTTGAAGAGCGTTTGGTCGTGTCGTGCTCGATTACTTTGCTCTCAGATTATGATAAAGGACCTAGTTGATCCAGAGAGTGGCATTTCTTAGCGAAGCTGGGTAGACCACCAAGTCCCAATGCGAATACTGTCTAGTCTGTACACCACCGACGGCGTCCACCACAGACCCTACACACAGGTGACTCTACCTGGCGCCCCAGACAGTGGTGCCACGCGAATCATCTCTGGCCAATCAGACATCAGCCTGCCAATGTCGGGTCGCGTAGTCAAGGTATCACCTGGTCAGCCGTCAGCCGTCAGCCTCCAGCTGACGCCAGCAGACAGACGGTCGGCCGTCGCTCTCAGGACGCGTCGGGCAGCGATGCGCCCCCAGGGTGGCCGGATCACCCCGAGCGATGCGCCCTCAATAGTGATGCGCGCCCTCAGGACGCGTCGGGCAGCGATGCGCCCCCAGGGTGGCCGCATCACCCCGAGCGATGCGCCCCCAGGGTGGCCGCATCACCCCGAGCGATGCGCCCTCAATAGTGATGCGCGCCCTCAGGACGCCGGGCAGCGATGCGCCCCCAGGGTGGCCGCATCACCCCGAGCGATGCGCCCTCAATAGTGATGCGCGCCCCCAGGACGCGGCGGCCGGCCAACGTGTCGCAACGGCTGTCAGCCCGGGTGGAAAGTGGCAGTCGGCACCCGGGCCGGTGGAAAGTGTCAGCCGTCACCCGGGCCGGTGCCATCTCTGGCTGACCTCCAGTCGGCTGCCGCTCAGATGTGGCAATGTCGCGCCCGGCGCTGACCGCAGCTGTCGGGACAGGGCCGTGACCGGTCCTGTCCGCCGGACAAAACGGGCCCGGCGCGCGCAATTCGGCTGATTCTGTGTGTCCGCCTGGGATGGGCCATGCCTACCGAGTGGACTCCTTCCTGCTGTGCCCCATCCTGCGGCCCAATGACCTGCGGCCGACTAGCCTACCATCGGAGCACCTTGACACGTGGTCGCCTAGCCTACCGTCGGAGCAAACAGAGCCGGCAGTAATCGGTGCACCATTCACTAGACTTGCAGACACAGGCACTCGGGTTGCCATGGATTCGACCACTTTTCCATGGCTACTACATGCGGCAATACAACACCTTCCACTGAATGTGGCTCGCGGCTAACTATGGGTAGCATGACAGGCATCTACCAATTGTGTCCCAGACACTGACACTTGACATTGACAGCCAGCGGCCACTGATGGGCCGGGTGTTGAGCGGCCGCCGCAGCGCTCCACGTCGAACTCGAGTGCACGTGAGGCTTCGATTGCCGGTAGTGACGAGCAGCCCAGTTATCACGCACCAACATCCGGCTGGCTTCATCGAGTGCCACTTACGAGCACCGGCACGCGGCTAACTCCGTCGAGTGCCACTCACGAAGTGCCATCTATCAGGTGCTAGTCGGCAGGTGGCTGGCGCTGCTTTCCACACGCTCGAAACGCTGCCACGGACCTGGCTGTGACAGGGTCGGCTCCGAGGCGACCGGGCGCCACAGGACAACCGACCTGAGTACGGCTCCCGTGAGCCCCGAGGCGATCTAAGGCGACCGTGTCGGCGACCCGTGCCTTGCCCGAGCATGTCTATACCTTAGAAAACGGCGTGTCCAGGGTCGGTGGGTGGCACCAGTCTGTCTATGCCTTGGAGAGCAGTCAAACCATGGTTGGCGGGCAGCCTCAGCGAGTATATGCCTTAGAGAATAGACAGCCCATGGTCGGTGGGTAGCACCACTCTGTTTATGCCTCGCATGCTCCGCGGTGATAGACGTTGTGGGGAGGCGTCCCTCCCTTCAGGCGAGTGATACACGCTGCGGTGACTCATCCCTCCGGTGATCTTCAGAGCACATGCACACCGACGTGTTCAGAGCCATTTCCACCAGGTCAAAGGTCAGCTGGCATCGAGCCCAGGCCCATTAGTCACGTCTCCAAGGTCGCATTTACAACAGCCCGACTAATCAAACCATTACTTCGCCATCTGCCCTAACCGGTCGGGCCACCCTCAGCCGGTAGACCATCAGTCAGACCGTTACTCCGCTGCCTGCCCTAACCGCCCGGGCCACCCTCAGCCGGTAGACCATCAATCAGACCGTTACTCCCTGCCCCCGCCCGGGCCACCAAAGAGACCGACCCTCCCCGGAGACCATCACACCACCCCCTTCCCGTCCCAGTCAGACCGTTACTCCGCTGCCTGCCCTAACCGCCCGGGCCACCCTCAGCCGGTAGACCATCAGTCAGACCGTTACTCCGCTGCCTGCCCTAACCGGCTGGTCGGTCATTAGCCGGCAGACCATCAAGGTCTGAATTGTGCAATGTTTTGTAAAAGGGGTCGGCAAAACACGTTGTATGATAAAACGATGATGATTGATGATTCGCCTGCTGAAGCATCCACAAAACATATACAGTGTGGAATCTTAAGCACACACATTGAAATACATTCCTCTTCATATGTAGGAATATGCGCCGATTGTGCAGTCGGCATACCTTGCGGACCAGCACCATTGTCCACCACTGTGTTATGCACTATGGCAGCTGGGCTATTATCTTACGACATCGGTGCCGCACTCCTGGTGGCTGCAAAATGATACCAGGCCAATGAATGTGATATGAAATACTGAAAATGGTACCAAGGTTTGATAAACGACGCGACACGTTCTTCAAGGGCATGACTTTGCTCATAATGCTTTCACCTCTTCATTGGAAGTATATATTGCGAATTGTCTTCTGAATGTTTCGCTATCATTCTTCGGTCGATGCGCAAGAGTCTAGAGTGTAGTTTTATGGACGTCTCGTCAGCCGTTTCCAGAAAAAGTAATCCCACTACAATTGGTGTCGCTGTCATGTACTGTCTGTCAGGAATCAAGCTTTAGAAAGTGGTTGTTTTCATGCTGCTTGTAACAGTTATATATGATGTATCTCCACTCCTTACAATTGCAAAAAACGCCACATCCATAGTTAAGCTGTAGGGTTGATTGTCCGAAGTCTCCCAGCTACGTGCTGAGTGAAAAATTGCTGGACGGTCATATTTACTTAGTCTATTTTTATTCGGTTCTCCACGAAGGAACATCACTTGAATACCGTTATATATGGATTGGAAAATAATGAGAAGGAGACTAGAATTGAAACAAGGTTTGGGGGCATTAGCGCTGTTTTGTGTTGACATTAAATATCTACCTTTGAAAAGTGAGCTTATTGAGAGCGTTGCTTTTAAGTACAAACACTGCACGTCCAAACAGCTGAGAGTGGCATGACTGTCTAAAATATGTGATCAAAATAAGCCTAACAAAAGGGCGCTGGAACTTGGCATGCATGTTTGCATGCGTTGGCAATGCACTCTTCATAAAACATTTGATGTGCAATTTCGAAGTGTAAGATGGCTGAAGTATGCCTGGTCGTTAATCAACGGAGAAAAGCAGGCATTGCTCGGCAGTAGCACCCATCGTAGCCAGCTCTCAGCGTACGGATGTGTTAGTCGGCTCCCAGTGTACGGATGTGTGGGACGGCTGCCGTTGGCCAGCTCCCAGTGTACGGATGTGTTAGTCGGCTCCCAGTGTACGGATGTGTGGGGACGGCTGCCGTTGGCCAGCTCCCAGTGTACGGATGTGTGGGGAGGCCAGCTCCCAGTGTACGGATGTGTTAGTCGGCTCCCAGTGTACGGATGTGTGGGAGGCCAGCTCCCAGTGTACGGATGTGTTAGCGGCCCCGTGTACGGATGTGTTAGCCGGCTCCCAGTGTACGGATGTGAGCCGGCTCCCAGTGTACGGATGTGTAGGGAGGCCAGCTCCCAGTGTACGGATGTGCTAGCCGACTCCCAGTGTACGGATGTGTTAGTCGGCTCCCAGTGTACGGATGTGGTAGTCGGCTCCCAGTGTACGGATGTGTTAGTCGGCTCCCAGTGTACGGATGTGGTAGTCGGCTCCCAGTGTACGGATGTGGTAGTCGGCTCCCAGTGTACGGATGTTGTAGTCGGCTTCCAGTGTACGGATGTGGTAGTCGGCTCCCAGTGTACGGATGTGTGAGGACGGCTGCCGTTGGCCAGCTCCCAGTGTACGGATGTGTTAGTCGGCTCCCAGTGTACGGATGTGGGGAGACGGCTGCCGTTGGCCAGCTCCCAGTGTACGGATGCGCGGGTTGGGCTGCCGTCGCTGTTGGTGTTCAGAGTGGAGCCGCTGCCGGCTGTCCTTGGTGTCACTGTGTGATGGCGCTGGGTTCGGCGCGCCGGCAGTCCAGCCGGGAGCCAGAGCCCGATCACGCCCGATTAGGCGTAGTACCGCTCAGAAAAAGCTGTTTGTTTGTCAAGCGCGATGCCAGAGGCCGCTCAGCCAGCCAACTGCTCCATGCGCTAGCTGCTCCATCCCACCAGCCGGGACTCCACACTGTCGGCCGGGACTCCACGCCGCCTGCCACACCAGGCGGCACTCCACCCCACCAGCCGGCACTCTACCCCACCGCCGGGCACTCCACCCCGCCGCCGGGCACTCCATCCCACCAGTCGGCACTCCACCCCACCGCCCGGCACTCCGTCCCACCAGTCGGCACTCCACCCCACCGGCCGGCACTCTACCACACCAGTCGGCACACCGTCCCACCGGCCGACACTCAACCCCACCGGCCAGGACTCCACCCCACCGCCGGGCACTCCATCCCACCAGACGGCACTCCACCCCACCGCCGGGCACTCCATCCCACCAGTCGGCACTCCACCCCACCGCCGGGCACTCCATCCCACCAGTCGGCACTCCACCCCACCGCCAGCCACTCCACCCCACCGGCCGGCACTCCACCCCACCGCCCGGCACTCCACCCCACCGCCGGGCACTCCATCCCACCGCCGGGCACTCCGTCCCACCTGCCGATACTCCACCCCGCCGGCCGGTAGGCGGAAGGCGGCCACGCAGCCAGAGCTGCCGCCAGCAGCACTCTCGGTGTCATCTGCTGCAGAGCTATGCCGCCCATCTGCCGATGCAAGGCTCAGCCTCGGCTGAGCTGTCCTAGGGATGAATCGCGCTGGGTATTCGCGTGATAGAAGACTATGGGCATCGGCGAGTGTCCAAATGTCGCTCTGCTCAAATTATGCAATGCCCTCGCGGCCAGCTCCCCCAAGTTTTCATCGACACTAATGGGGCGAAATTCCTCGCGTCATGACCGGGGAAGCCAGTCTCAGTGTGTGGGTAATGACGAAATTGGCGCCCACCGCGGCCCGGTCAAGGGCAGCGGGTCGGTTGCTTCACCCTTCACCCGGCGGAAATGTTGAGGGCTCCGGCCGGACGGCGTTGTCGCGCCCGCCGTGACCGCGGCGAAGTGGACGCTGCCGTGGGAGAGGACGCCGCCGGCCTCGGTACGGCTGCACCCGGACCAGGTCACTGGCGCGCCGTGACCTGGCTGCGACGCCGCTCACGACTCTTGCCCAACCAAGTGGGGGGTGAGAACTAACGGGTGTCTGGTTGGTCCGTGGTAGAGGAGTGGGTGCCCCGACTCCGAAGAGCAACATTCTGAGCGACATCTAACTAGAGCATCTCACACTACTGCTTCCTTATGGTGTGGCCGATTAAGCAGACCCTTCCTGCTTCCTGCACGATAGAGGGGCGGGGTGGGGCGGTGCAGCTTCGATGAGATCATTAATGACTGCACCGTCCGGCCTTGCCTCCCTCTACACCTTTCAGGTTAACAGTTATGTAACCATACATAGTGAAAATGTGAACGGGTGAATCATAATTGCAGATTATGTATCCTTGACTGCTTCTTTTGTAGCGCATCAAAATGTATTTTGCTCGTTTGGCCTTCGCTTTGTTTTTGCTGTCATGATATTTTCCTTTGTGTTAGTTTTTGCTCTGACACGATATTTTCCGTACTCGAGGAATGTGCGCCATGTATCCGGGGAGCCATGCGTCTAGACAGCGTCGCATCGGTGCGAAACGTTGGCTCAGCACGCCGATGAGGAATGATACCAAAACGATAATTTTGTGAAGTCCATTATCTGTCCAGCAATCCTGTTGCCGATATCATTATCTTGACATCGTGCAAGTTCAGTGGATTCTCTTTCACGCCGCTGGATGACGCGTGGTGTGCTTTCATTGACACCATGTAGATTTACTCTTAAGATTTGCATAAGAGCCATTCTATGCCATGCTCGTTGTTTACCTTGTGCCATGTACATGATTCTCCTGTTGCTGTTTTTTAGTGGTAGTTCTCCAGCTTTCTGAAATACTTAGTGTACAGCAGTCATTGCAGGAGCTTAATCAAGTCATTGTATTCGAAATAAAATTAGTGCCCGCCCGATTCTGCTCTATGGAAGCTTTGTGGATCATGTGGTTCACATGCATTTAAAACTTGTCCGGAGGGCCTCTCACATAATGCGTACGAATAAAGTATGGAAACGCTTAGGTGCACAATGGCACAAACAGTAGTTTTTAGGGTGTGTAGGGAGTAACATGCAAACTGACATCAATCGCATGCCAGTCATTTGGATTTATGACAACATTCCAGTTGACGAAGTTTGGTTTCATTGACCTGTCATGAACTTGACCTAACTTGACCTCGGTGACCTAATATAACCTTGAAGCTACATAGCATAACAATATACATAAAACAAGTCCCTAGTGTTGCCAAGAACATTTCCCTTTTGCCGATATACGGGAAGCGCATCTGCGCCAATTTTTGTGGTCTGACGCTACGAAATGATTTGACTTTAACAGCCTCTAACTCGAAAAAGTTTTGGCCAATGTCCGTTATTCTTGCTTTAAGCGACGCGCCTCACATTTCTAAACACGTAAGCAAAAATGGGGTATACCGACGGGTAAAATCGAGAGTTATTCATGAAAACCGGATGGGTAGATTCCTGAGGGTAGATTTCGCTTACCGCCCTCTCCAGGGCGCATGCTAACCCTGAGCTCAATGGACATATTACAGGATAACTATGGTGATTGCTGACACGCCATTGACTTGTTGCGAAATGCTACCGAGACGAAGGTTTGTGTTTCGCGGGGTACCGTCCCGTGTTAGCGCTACTGTCGACGACTGGTCACAGGTTGTGCACGTGTCTTACAGTGACGGCGCGGGCCGATA
Organism: Imbricaverruca yamaguchii; assembly: GCA_034440575.1. NCBI lineage: Eukaryota > Metazoa > Arthropoda > Thecostraca > Neoverrucidae > Imbricaverruca > Imbricaverruca yamaguchii. Next base: position 1,353,664 of record JAOTOL010001647.1, on the reverse strand, counting down.
TACGTCGACAGCCTGGACACCGCCCCCGGGTCTGTGGACGGAGGCCTGTGGCACATCCCAGGCCTGTGGACGGAGGCCTTGGCGGCACATCACGGGTCTGTGGACGGAGGTCTTGGCGGCACATCCCGGGTCTGTGGACGGAGGCCTGAGGCACATCCCAGGCCTGTGGACGGAGGTCTTGGTGGCACATCCCGGGCCTGTGGACGGAGGTCTTGGCGGCACATCCCGGGCCTGTGGACGGAGGTCTTGGTGGCACATCCCGGGTCTGTGGACGGAGGCCTTGGTGGCACATCCCAGGTCTGTGGACGGAGGTCTTGGTGGCACATCCCGGGTCTGTGGACGGAGGTCTTGGTGGCACATCCCGGGTCTGTGGACGGAGACCTTGGCGGCACATCCCGGGCCTGTGGACGGAGGTCTTGGCGGCACATCACGGGCCTGTGGACGGAGGTCTTGGCGGCACATCACGGGTCTGTGGACGGAGGTCTTGGCGGCACATCACGGGCCTGTGGACGGAGGCCTTGGCGGCACATCCCGGGCCTGTGGACGGAGGTCTTGGCGGCACATCCCGGGCCTGTGGACGGAGGTCTTGGCGGCACATCCCGGGTCTGTGGACGGAGGTCTTGGCGGCACATCACGGGCCTGTGGACGGAGGTCTTGGCGGCACATCCCGGGTCTGTGGACAGAGGCCCTGACGGCACATCCCGGGCCTGTGGACGGAGGCCTGCGGAACATCACGGGCCTCTGGACGGAGGCCCTGGCGGCGCACACGCCTCCGACGACAAACAGCACCTGACGGGCCACACCGCTATCAGGCTTCACATCTGCACAGCTGCACGGAAAGCTTCAGCCATGTGGTTGGTCACCGGGAGGTACATAGCCTGTTCCTGACTACATACCATATACACCGTGTATATAAAATATGCTCACTATTGTACTTCCATTGTGCACTAGTGGATATATAGCATATCTGTTCAATATATGTAATATGTACGTATGTATGTGTATACATCACATATGTGGTATGTACTGCATACAGTGAGGATAAGGGAGGCCGCTCAAGAATGCTCAAGCGGTACAGAACAGCTGCGAAGCGGCTGCTTCAGGCTCCGATGCCGACGCTTCCGTCGGCGAAGTGAATGTTTCAAGCTCTGATGTCGCCGCCGCCGTCAGCGAAGCGGCTGCTTCAGGCTCTGATGTCGGCGCAGCCGTCACCGAAGCGACTATTTCAAGCTCTGATGTGGGCGTTACCGTCAAGTCAGCTCTCTTGCCGGTGGGATGGAGCCTCTCTGGGCCGCCCAGGGTGGGATGTGTACTGTTGCCTCTCTGGGCCGCCCAGGGTGGGATGTGTACTGTTGCCTCTCTGGGCCGCCCAGGGTGGGATGTGTACTGTTGCCTCTCTGGGCCGCCCAGGGTGGGATGTTTTGTACTGTTGCCTCTCTGGGCCGGGTACTGTGCCCTCTCTGGGCCGCCCAGGTGGATGTTTCCCGCCCCAGGGTGGGATGTGTACTGTTGCCTCTCTGGGCCGCCCAGGGTGGGATGTGTACTGTTGCCTCTCTGGGCCGCCCAGGGTGGGATGTGTACTGTTGCCTCTTGGGCCGCCCAGGGTGGGACTGTTGCCTCTCTGGGCCGCCCAGGGTGGGATGTGTACTGTTGCCTCTCTGGGCCGCCCAGGGTGGGATGTGTACTGTTGCCTCTCTGGGCCGCCCAGGGTGGGATGTGTACTGTTGCCTCTCTGGGCCGCCCAGGGTGGGATGTGTACTGTTGCCTCTCTGGGCCGCCCAGGGTGGGATGTGTACTGCTGCCTCTCTGGGCCGCCCAGGGTGGGATGTGTACTGTTTACACACGTAGCCAGTGAGCCACGCCCCAGCGGCTCACACCATTGTACGCCCGACCTCGGCGTGTCGGGTCGCACCAACGTGAAGCCGCAGTGAAGGCGCAGCGAAGGCGCAGTGTGAAGGCCACACAGCGGCGCAGAGCAGAGGTCTGGCGCCGCCTGCCCGCACTGGAGTCGTCTCCACCTGCCCACCGTCCCCCGCCCTGCCAGGCTGGTTGGTGCTCAGTTCTGGAACCGAGTCTGCCCACTACCCCGCCCTGCCAGGCTGGTTGGTGCTCAGTTCTGGAGCCGAGTCTGCCCACTACCCCGCCCTGCCAGGCTGGTTGGTGCTCAGTTCTGGAGCCGAGTCTGCCCACTACCCCGCCCTGCCAGGCTGGTTGGTACTCAGTTCGGCCCGTCTGCCAGCAGTGTGGCGATGTTCGCTGTTTCTGCCCTTCCAGAAAAACAGACAAATAAATTCAGCCGACCGTCAACAACGCGCACGCGCAATCGGCCGGTCATGTAAATGCTGAGCGCGAGTTGCAGCGAGTGCAGTTGCTTTTACCTCGCCGAGTCGACCTGGGGGTCAGGTGTTCCGACAAAGGACTCGCCTGCACATTTCGGGTTAGTGAGGAGGAAATAACGCGACTGTAAGAGCTACACAGAAGAACGGACTGCCTGCAGTGGTGAGATGTTCATAACGTGCACATGACAGTTACCGAAAACAGAGCAGACTAGCTTCGAAAGTTGGTCTTTGCATGGACCCCTTCCCCTCCCTCGCTTTCTGCTTCCCTTGTCCCATTGTCCCTATTTAATCGCCTCCTTCATGCATACCCTTCCCATCCCCCCTCTCACTCCCCCAGCTATCTCTTTCCCAAGTCCTGATTTGTGACGGTAGATGACCTTCCGGACAGCTGGACTGACAGCTGACCGGCTGTTGGTGCACAACACCAGGTTACACAACCTCTCAACCGGGTGAAGCCACCGATATTAGCGGCATGGTCGTCTTCAGTGTCGAAACACACCCGAGGGAGAGAACTTGCTGATCGGATTAGAGCAATGACAAATCGGGTATCTGGCAACGTGGGTGTAATCTCTGGGCGGCTAAGGGAAGGAAGGGACATGTCGACTCATACTTTTCTCCGATCTTAGCCATTACCTTTGTGGTGTTGATTGGAAAAAATGAACCTAAATATCGGCTTGTCTCCCTCCCTTCCATCCCTCCAACTTTTCGGCGGCTTCTATGCCCAGGTCTGTCGTGATACTAATTCGCTAATGGGCAGGCGAAGCAAGTATAATAACTATGATTAGGCAGCCCGACCAGCTTGGCTGTGGTTCACCAGAAGCAAGCTCCCACAATTAAAACGAAGTATTTGCAGAGGCCATCAATGACGTTGCATGACCCCTCTAGTCGATGCGCCCCTGAACCCCAAGAGAGGTCATGACGACTGACGGAGGTCGTGAAGCGTTCAAGGCGTTCGTTCAAGGGAATGTGCTCCCACCGTGCATCAATGACCCTGTCGCATCACCACCGGACGTTGAGTGAATGCATGAGTGTGGTACCTGCTTCAGCACAGGATTGTCAGTTATTTGAAAGGTGTGTCGTCGTCTGGCTCTGCCAGCAGTGACCGTTAAACAGCAAACAGCTGGAACTGGAGCTGGAACTGGAGCTGGAGCAGGAGCTGGAGCAGGAGCAGGAGCAGGAGCAGGAACAGGAGCTGGAGCTGGAGCTAGAAATGGTGAGTTAAATCGGCCTTTCGACGCCGGAAAACACCGACCCCAGCGCTGACGAGTCGCCTACTGGTGGCCTGCACTGAGCGATCCGGCACATCATGGCCCCGGAGCCTGGTGGTGCCAGCCTCTGTCTCTCCCCTCCCCTGTGGTCGGCTAAGCTCGACTCAGCGTCTTACGGCTGCGGTCACTTAGTCACACACGTCGGGCGTGCACACCAGCTGCATGTGTCAAGATGGCTATCCTCGCGGAAGGCCTAAAAATGTGATGTCATCGTGTGGCGAGCCAACACGCAAACACCATGTAACACCGACTCTCCCAGCCGGAGTATATTTAGGAGCCGATCGTCCAGCCCGCAATCGCTTCGTAATCCTGATCAATCGGCCAGCCAGGCGTGAAGAATGCTCTGGTAAGCCATGGGCGCTGTCATGTTCTGGCGAACTCGTGATTTTCTTTGCCCATAATTCACAGCAAAATAATAGCATGGTGTCAGGCCGTTGTTCTAAATCGTGGGAAGCGCACCGAAACTCGCAGGCTCGATAACTACCCCCTCCCTGAGTCTGCTATCGGGCGTCTGTGTACATTTCATGGAGCTATTCTACGCGCGTAATGTGCCATGAAATTCCGTCATAAAGAACGACATACTTCACCACTTGCAGATACTTATCTTCGAACTCACTCACTAACTTCAGCGTCGTGAAGGACACATATAAATGAGATGTTATGTTGGTAAATGGAGAGGGTAACAAATCTGCTCAACGGATGTCAAGCTGATTCCTTCTTCCTGAAGTGAATTAATCGCAGTCAAGTCAAACGAACTTCCCTTTCGACAGAGCCGAAGGTGAGTCAGTGGCCGCAGCAGTACTCGCTATTCCGGTCAGCGATGAAGCGCGGCGGGACAGCCTACCAGTTACCATCTCAAGGTCAGGCGGCATCCAAGTAAAAGTGAATGCCTGAAAGTCTTCTCAATACCGGTTTTCTTTGACTGAACACCGAACTGCACCGCTACAGCGCTCGCATTACATGGGTTGAGGTATTACACCAGGCACGTAGATAACTTATTTGCAGGCTGGGTGAGACGTAAAAATAATCGCGACTCGACTTAAATCAATTCTGCAACTCCCACGTTTCGATCGAGATTCAAATATCGGACGAAGAGCATGGCAGTATTTCAGAGCAGCATCAAATCTCGGAGCGGCACCGCAGAGCGACATCTCGGAACGGCATGTCAGAGCGGCATCCTAGAGCGGCATCTCAGAGCGGCATCTCAGAGCGACATCTCGGAACGAGATGTCAGAGCGGCATCCTAGAGCGGCATCTCAGAGCGGCATCTCAGAGCGACATTTTGGAGCGGTATCTCGGAGCGGCATCTCGGAACGGCATCTCAGAGCAGCATCTCAAAGCGGCATCTCGGAGCGGCATCTCAGAGCGGCATCTCAAAGCGACATCTCGGAGCGGCATCTCAGAGCGGCATCTCAGAGCGGCATCTCAAAGCGCTCGTCTGCAGTGGTGAGCGCTTCTGGCTGTCACGTGTGATGGTGGACACCACGGGTCGGTGTGATGGTGGACACCACGGGTCGGTGTGATGGTGGACACCACGGGTCGGTGTGATGGTGGACACCACGGGTCGGTGTGATGGTGGACACCACGGGTCGCTGTGATGGTGGACACCACGGGTCGGTGTGATGGTGGACACCACGGGTCGGTGTGATGGTGGACACCACGAGTCGGTGTGATGGTGGACACCACGGGTCGGTGTGATGGTGGACACCACGGGTCGGTGTGATGGTGGACACCACGGTCGGTGTGATGGTGGACACCACGGGTCGGTGTGATGGTGGACACCACGGGTCGGTGTGATGGTGGACACCACGGGTCGGTGTGATGGTGGACACCACGGGTCGGTGTGATGGTGGACACCACGGGTCGGTGTGATGGTGGACACCACGGGTCGGTGTGATGGTGGACACCACGGGTCGGTGTGATGGTGGACACCACGGGTCGGTGTGATGGTGGACACCACGGGTCGGTGTGATGGTGGACACCACGGGTCGGTGTGATGGTGGACACCACGGGTCGGTGTGATGGTGGACACCACGGGTCGGTGTGATGGTGGACACCACGGGGAGGGGGTTGGCGTGCAGCCTGTCCCTCCCAATCAGCTTCGGCGCATAGCCGCCCCCCCCCCAGCCATTGTGCGGGAGGTGTGTGAGACGGCGACCGTTTGGCGAGCGTGCTGCGCTGCCTCAGACAATGGTGCCGACGGTGCTGGCGGACGGGAGGTCCGTGATGACCTCTGCTGACCCCGTGCTGACCCGGTGCCGACACCGGTGCGGGTCACCCTGCTCTGGTGCCGCTGTGAGGTGTGCGGGGGCGGCTCGTGTCCCGCCGGCAATGCACGCTGGCGCAATCCCACCACGATAGTTCTCATCGTCAAGCATGTCGGCAGCAGGCGTGAGACAAAAGCTGGCCACTATTCAAATGGAAAACATGCAGCCAGGCGCAAGTCATATCATCAGTCTGAAGCCAGAGTGGAGCAAGACATCGATATTTTATTTATGACGTATTGGCGCATAGTGCATGACTTCGGATGAATTGTTTATGTATTTGCGGATTTAACAGGCCAATTCGATAACGTGGATTAATGTTTGGTTTCAGTCAGAGTACAGTCCGATACATGCATATTATGATGCACGATGTGGATATACAGTTGTGTCGTGGTTATGCGTACTTCTTTTCGACAGTTGAGAAAACCAAATATGTTCATGCTATTATAATATCATGATTTCATCATCACATAAGTCTGACTTGATTCATTGAATCCTCGCAATATTCCTTTTCTAATTCTTCCTTTGTAGCAACATTTTGAACATCGCGTAAAACATAAACACATTGTTATATGCAAATTTTCGACTTTTAGAGCCTTCCAAGGATGGCAAATACATTGGCCATTGCTTTCACTTTCGTCCGCCTAAGCAGGCGTCTATTAAGAGCGGCACCATCCTGAGCTGACATTGGCTTCTTAATTATTACATTTTGAATCTTTATTCACAAAACTCATCTTGCAAACCATCTTTACAGGCTGTTGTATGGTTACATTGTCCGCAAATAACGTAGCATCCCGGATATGCTCATGAATAAGGTACTTATCTACATGACATGGACAGGATATGGACAGAGGGAGGGATAGTACCATGTCAACTGGAAATTGGAGTGATAAGGACTAACAAAAAGGGTAACATTAAGGGAGAGAGACGGGGGATAGAAATAGGAGAAAGAAGAAGGCACGTTACAAAGAACATTATAAGGGAAAAACGGCAAACGGAAATATGGAGCATGGAAGAACAAGCATACAAGGAACAAGGGAACGATAGAAATAGACGGAGCAAGTTAAGCACAACATAAATTAAAAAGAGACAGCAACTCAGTAAAGGTGACCTCCGTCTGTGGGATGCAGCAATGGATAGACATAAATGGCATACTATATATATATATATATATATGAAATCAATACGCGAATGATAAGGCATTCGTGATTTTCTGCAACGTCAAGAGGATGGAACACCGCCGGTCGAGCTCGCTTACCTTTTGTAAATCATGTTGGTTCCTTTGCACCGTGACGGTCACTGCTTCGATACCGCCGGGTCACACGAAGATGAGTGGCCCGCTCCTCGAGCCCCCAGCTCTTCGGCCGAGTGAACTGGAGGCCGGCAGAGTGGCACAGCTTTATACCGGGCAAGTGCCCCGACCGATCCGCGGACGGCTTCGCTCTGCGCCGTCGCCGCGCACGGACAAAGCCAGAGTCGGCGCGGCGCCGGCGCCGGAGACTCGCAAATAGCATGTGCTTTGTCCGGTCACGCACAAGCGATGAGGAGTGACGAACATACCTGGCGTCGTTCCGGGCTGTTTGCACTTGCGGCTGTTTTGAGAGACATAACTTGGTGCTGTGTATGTGTGACTGGAAGGAGATGAAATAAACCGAAGGAATAACTTTTTGCACTTGTGGTGTGCAAGGGCATCTTCCATCCTTGAAACTGCACCTCAATGTTAGAATGTGAACATCCAATAGCTGGAAAATTGACAATGAAATTGTGAACATGTTGTTGGAATATGATTTTATTGCTGAGGAGAACATGTATATAATACACACTGGCATCATTGTTTTGTAAAAAGTGCAATGCATCCTTGCAAGTGTGGTATGATCTCATTCACACATGGTAGGCCAGGGCAGCAACAAAATGCAATGTATAGATCTTGTGCAGACAATTTAACACGGTCTCCTCTAACATGTTAACTGGGTGGGATGCATACCACCTAGCGCCGTGCAATCCCACCTGATCAAAGGGAGCTTCATTGAAAAAAGTAACCGAGAAAATCCTTCGTATAGTTCCGGTATCGGAAATGATCGTTTCCCTTGCAACAGTGTATTTTTATCAAGAAGAAAAATGGAAGCAAGTTGGCAGCGCTTGTATTGGGGCCAAAGCAACAAGGAAAGCTGAAATGTTAAATGTTTCTGCGAAAAATGTGTTCTACAAAGCCAGCAATTGGGTATAGTATCCATGGCATTACAAAAACATGATCGTCCAGACTTTTACGCATATCGCAGAGGAGTGTGGCGACGCGAGCCATGCTGCATGAAACGAGTCACGAGAGCGAAATGATCATTTGCAGTCTTTTCTTCGGTGTTACTGAAATGAAGACATATTAAGCCAGGTTCCTATAAAAAGATGAGGGTGTAATGCGGTTGGATGCCGATCAGTTTTCCCTCCCCGAGGCCACACTGCCCGTTTCCCAGAGCAAAGGGGACAATTACCTCTCCCGCTTGAGAGTTTGCAGAGCCCCCAATAACCGCACCGTGTTGCGAGAAAACTGCAACGAACCTCCAACAAATATCGCTGCAGCCCCGCAATTCGCACGGGGACTCCTCAAAATTACATTGAGGAGCGCAAAACGTCTCGCAGAGACACATGAAAATCACGCCGGGGCCTCAAAAGGTCGGGCCGGTGCCCCAGAAATAGTGCTCAGAACACCAAAAAGTCTCGCTGGCCCCCTCAAAATATCGTTAGGGGCCCGAAAAGTCTTGCCGGGGCCGCGAAAGTCGCGCTGTAGACTCCAAGAAGTCGAGCCATGGCCCCGTGAAACTGCGCTGTAGATCCCCAAAAGATTGAGCTACGACCCCTGGAAATCATGCTTGAACCAAAGAAGTCTCGCCAGGGCCCTTAAAATGACGCTGGGTGGCGAAAAAGACGGATCAGCTATGGGATATTGCGTTGGACACCTCGACAGTTCGTGCTTGTGCCCATGGAAACTACATTAGAAGCTGAACAGGTCGATCGGGGCACCAAAATTCACAGCTGCCTCATAACCATCAATTATTACCTGGAATATCACTCCGTGGTCTCACAAATCGCGTCCATGATCCACCCAAAGAACGTCGAGCCCCGGAAAAGAATCTTGCCGAGCCGCCGAAAAAAAATCGCCTGGAGCGCGGATAATCGTGCTGGGGCGAAAATATCGCACAGGGGCCTTGCAAAAATATGACTCTACCCCCAAAAAAATTACACCGCGACTCGATCAAATCGGCCCGAGTACCATACGATTAAGAATAGGTCCAGAAGCATAATGATCAGAAGGGTTTTTCTATCCTGAAGGGTGCCATTGGCTGACAAAACTCGATGAGCAGCCACAGTGGCTTTCCAAGGGGAAAATGTACCCTCCATCTTGAGTGGGATAGGCTCCCAAAAATCGCGTCGGGGTCCCAAAAATTGGGCTGGGGAAAAATTAGCATCGGGGCCCTCTGGATTCGCGTAATTGGCTCCGAATAATTCAAGCGGGCCCCAGAAAACTCTCACCGGAACACAGAAATTTGTACCCGGACCAGCAAAAATCGTGCTGGGGCCCTGGCTAAGCACCACGCGTTCCGCGAACTCACGGCGGACCCCCAAATATAGCGTTCTGGACCCAAAAATCCCATCGGAATTCCCACAAAATTGTGTCGAGGCATTGGAAACTTCCGTAGGGGCTTCCAAAAGTCATGTCGTCAAAAGTACAAACCCTTTGCAACATCCAAACTTCGAACGTAAAAACGTTGAAATGTCAAACGTCATACGTTGAAACGTCAAAACGCCCCAAAATTTTGTTGTCCAGGCCCGATTAAGCACAGCGTGACACACAAAATTTCATTAGGACCAGAAAACAATCAAGTAGGAGCCCTACAAAATAAGGAGTCATTCAAAGACAATATGTTAAGCCTCAAAGCTTTAAAGAGAGCTTTAAAAATGCACACAACCGAACCTATGTGTGCGTATGGCACTAATAACCACATAGGGTCATCAAAGACATATCGGAGGTACTCAATTCGCGCCGGGGCAAGAGCAAGCCCATATTCGCATGTCATAAGTTGGAAGAGAGTATCCTCTTCACATTCTCTACATCCTCGAGGCCAATGTCCAACATTACAACAATGCCGAATGTGCCCGATGCCAACTATTGTGTCACCTGGCAAACCTTAGACCCCCTGATAAAGATCCTGACTACGCCCTTGCCCACTAGTGGGTGTGTCGACGTGTTTGTGCAATTGCGCGATTTCAGTTGGTGATCATTGTTTGTGGGCACGCAGAACGCCATGTCGAGGGGCCTGCTGGCGGTCTCAAAGAGCTCGAAAGTATTCGCCTACAACGCTCCAGAAACACGCTTGCACCTGGTACTGCACATGCGGGATGGCAACCACACAGCACTTTGCACAGATGGCACCGTGTGCATGTCCCTGCCATCTGTCCCTGTGGCAGCTCCTTTCGTGAGGCATTGCCTTCACTGGCCAAAAACACGGCAACACTCTTGCGTGCTTACGTGCTGGAGACGGACACATGCAGCAAGCTGCCTAGAGAGCTGGCAGCTCAAATGGGGCACCGCTTCCCTGTGGCAACAGTCCCCAAGCAAAAACAGACAACCTCGTCTGTGTTTCCTAGCTCTTTCGTCAGAAACAATTGGCAACTATCATTACCCGTTTGCTGTGCCTGTTGCAAGCCAAGGGTACATACGTTTTGTGTGACTTCTTCCTGTCTCCAAGAACTCCCAACTCCTCCCTCCAAGACCTCCAAGAACAACGATAGACAACGTGCCACCTTCTCTGGGGCAGCCAGTTCGTTTGTAGGTAGCACAGAAACCAGCTCGGTTGTTGCGCTACTACCGTTGGCTATGCACGTAGTCAGAGCAAAGTGCGCATTTGTATCCTTTTCGGTGACTATCTTGATCGAGCTAAGATCCATGAGATGGGGGAACGTCTGCTTCCTTTGATCTCGCTACAAAGTGTGAATGCGTTCGCTTAAAACACACATGTTTAGTGTGTTCGCCTTCGTCTTGCAAAGTCCGGAAGTAAATATTTGACCCAGGTGCTGGCTGATGGTGAGAATGTTGGGGATGGCGATTACGTTGCATGACTCGGTATAATGTTGAGTGGCATGATTTCAGCGCCATAGCGTCGCAAAGTGAATCCACAATCAAGGTGTTAAAATAACCGTCCCACAGGCAGTCAAAACCTGTGGTGATGGCACCCAACGGGTACAGGTTAACATGCCATCGACGGGTAAACTTATCCAATGAACGAGTTTTTCTGCGTAAGATTGCACGGCGTCAACCGGTTGTTCCCTAGTTTAATCGCAACCAGCTAGTGAAAGGTACTATTCGCAAGGGCAGAGCCTAAAGATGCTGTAGACAAGGGTACCAGATAGACGCGGATTTACCTCCAGTTAACGTGTGAAATTTACTCATCTACAGAGAGTCAAAGCGTGTTGCGGATTAGGGTGCTCACTAGGTGCACGTTAGCTCCGAGTTAGCGTATACAAATACCCGCTGTAGAATGCTTTTTTGTTTGCTTTGTTTCGTTACACGGTTGGGAAGGTTAAATACAGGAGCTGTAACAGAGTTGCTAGATACTACGTACTTTTAACATCGGTGACCCAACCGACCTACACCTCTCCGGCACCCCAACCCCGCGCCGGACGGCACCGCCCCGGAACCGAGATTCGGCTCACGTCAGATATTTTAACTGTGGGTCTTGTGACCCCGAGATCTCCGGTCGACGTCACCAGGGCCGGGCTCAGATCCGCCCACATGTCTCCCCCGGCGTGCCAAGGGCCCCAGCCTCGTGACCCACCACCCTCTCTGCTCCCCGAGTGAACGTTGCAGGGCCCGCCGGCCCAGCGGCCTGTCGGCCTTCGACTCGCAGGTATGGAGCCAGCCCGGGTCCGGCAGGGCCGGGAAGCCCGCGGCGGACGCTCTCTGTTGGACCCCGACCTCTCTGTCGCTCACTGGGAACGCCGCGGGCGGCTGGCTGGGTCAGCCGCCGAACGACACGCGAGGTATCGACTAACGTTGTAAACGGTATAACGGCGAGAGTAAGTTGTAAGACGGGGGAGTTGAAGATCGAGTACAAGTTGGAATTGTGTGTGAACGTTGCTTAAAAGGGTTTGGAAACGCTTTAACTGGCGAGCTGTAAAAAGACGGGAGTAGTATGTGGATGGCAGCTCAGAGATGTGAGTCGAGCTCTGAAATGAGCAGGATAATTAAGAATAATACGAGCTGGTGAAGTATATGAACACCGGATCAGATATGGTAGCTGAGAGCCTAGAGAGGAAAGAGCTAAAAGGGAAGGGTCGACTGGTGAAACAATTAGCTCCATAGTGTGTAACGTGAGTGTCCTAGTCCGACAAGCCATGGGGGAAGGTCACCCTGAACAAAGTGACAATCTGGAGAAAGCCAACTAACTTTATACCCAGAACACCCCGGGGGTGAAGACGGCTGACTGAAAGCCAAACCACTGCCGACCACACAGACGACCACCGAAAAACCGGCCGAATAACACCCCACCAACCACCCACCCCCACACCCCCCAACGGCCACCCGGGGCCCCACCGACCCCCCCTCGACGATTCACGGCATTCCCCGACCGAGCAGAATTCTTAAACTTCCACCGGTACACCCCGCTCACGGGTAAACCCCCCCCCACTGGGGGAAGCGGAGGGCCGGGCCGGCCCCTCCGGAAACCGGCCCAACGCACGCCGGAAGCGCCGCGGCCGGACCGCCCGAACCGGCGGGCGGGGGGGGCGGCGAAGCGCCGCCGACCAAGCACCGCGCGCCGGCCGGGCCGACCGCCGCCGCCGCCCCGGCGGCGCGACGACCCGCGGCCGCCGACCCCCGGACCACGCGCCGGGGGCCCCCGGGCGGGCGGGCGCGGACGCGCGACCCGCCGCCCCAGATAACCCGGGGCGGCGCCGGCCCCCGCCGACGCCGGGGCGCGCCCCGCCCCCGCCGACGCCGGGCGCCCCCGCCCCGCCGACACCGGGGCAGCGCCCCGCCCCGCCGACGCGGGGCGGAACCCGCCCCCCGCCGACGCCGGGGCACGCCGCCCCCGGCGACGCCGGGACGCTCACCAACGGCGCCCCCGACCGGCGGAAGTCGAGACTGTGGGTGGAGATGTTGATGCACATTCCATATTTAAACGTGCTAAATTAACTATTGTCCATGGTCCCAGAGTCTTGAGAAGATAACGTTGTATAATGATAGCCACTTTATAACCCACCTTGATGTCCATTGATGACTTTGGAGTGGAGTGACTTTATGACTTTGATGACTTTATGACTTGATGGACTTTTGACTGCTTGATGACTTTATGACTTGATGACTTTATGACTTGAGGACGATTATGGCATGGCTTTATGACTTGTGCATAACACGACTTTATGACTTTGATGACGTTGACCTTTAAGACTGATGACTTTATGACTTGATGACTTTATGACTTGAAGACTTTGACGACTTTATGACTTGATGACTTTATGACTTCATGACTTTATGACTTGATTACTTTTTGACGACTTGCATGATTACTATGTGACACTAGTACTACTTACTAACAACTTAACTAACTTAACTAACTTAATTCTGATGCTTTATGACTTGATTACTTTATGACTGGATGACTTCATAACTTAGCTTGATGAGTTGAGTCGTTAAAGCCTGTAAGACTTTTTATCTTCCTCATTTCACTTACCAGAGCTTACTTTGCTGTCTTGCTGCAAAGCTCAAACTGGAATGAAATAGAATGGCTGCAAATGGAAGCAATTTTTCCAGAAGAAGATTAACGCCATATCTGATGATCGGATCTCGGGAGGTGAGTTCGGCAGGGTGTTGGGTTTGAGACCTGCATTTGGCTCCATACATCATGTGTTCCGCATTGTTGTGTCCGAATTCACATTAAGCGAGCGTTGTCACAACGCTTGCCTAATTCAGGTCAATTTACGAAACAAAAATTTTTTTTTTTTTTTTTTAATTCCCCTACCCATTAATAGGTAGGCAGGAGTGCCCTTCCATACCCGTGCGACCTAATTACGTTAAATTCCAAGGGTGAGAGGTAGGTCATGGTAAGCAAATCAAGGCAGGTCACACCACTCCCCGCTCCTGTTTCTTGCTGGACACATCCCGCCACCAGATATTAGTAAAAAGATGTTCCTGAAGCCCTCTCAGACAATTAGCAATGCTAGTAACGTCTTCGAGGGCTCCACGAAAATAACTGCTATAGGTGTTAATGGAAAATAATACAAAATCATAACCTTGCACATGCATTTCCTAAACTACTACAACACTAAGGAGAAAGGACGACCAAGTATGAAGAGGAAGAAAGAAAAGAAAACATGATTCTTAAACGAAAATGTCCAAATGATACCAGATCACCATGCATAGCACATTACCATTACCAACATATTATTAAAAAAGTTCATATTTTCTAATAATGTACTGTCTGATGTGTTTCTTCAAGATAATTTTACTCCTAGGTACATCATCAATCCTGTGGAAGTGAGAGCAGATTATTTTATTCCAGGCTTTTGGTGCAATAAAGGGTAATGAAAACATTCTATAATTGATATCAGAAAAGGGTATTTGAAAATGTTGTCTAACTCTGAGGCCACCTTGTTCATAAAGTTGAAACATATTAGAAAGAGGTGCTGGTAATGATTGATTTAGAAAACCTAGCATGATGTAAATACATTGCTCATCAACTATGTCCAGAAACTTTAGAACTCTATGTTTAATAAACAATTCATTTGTATGGTATAAGTACGGTTTCTTATCAACAATCCTAATAGCACGCTTCTGCAACTTAATAATTTTATCAAGCTTAGAGTGATACGTACTTCCCCAGACAACAGCACAATAATTTAAATATGGCAATATTAGATAATTATACAGAAGAAGCAATTCACAAGTTGATAAAAAGTACCTAGACTTGCCTATAATTCCAATATTCCTGCTAAGTTTTGAAGACATGGCATTTATATGGCTTTTCCATGTCATGTCTTCATCAATAAATACACCTAAATATTTTATACAGCTATGCCTTCTAATATTGGAAGTATTTATTTTGACATGAAGGTCATCACATGGTTTCCTGGAAAAATTTGATATCCAGTCTTCTCAGCATTAATAGATAATCTGTTGGTATGAAACCACGTAATTATTTTGGGTATTACCTCATTTACTTTACTTTGTAATTCAGAATGATCATTAGCTGTAATAGTTACGGCAGTGTCATCTGCAAATAGGTAAAAGCTAGCCAAATTGGAAACATTGCAGAGATCGTTAATGTATAAAGTAAATAGCAGAGGTCCAAGAATCGAACCTTGAGGAACACCTTTTGTGATATGTAATGGTTGGGAGATGATGTCATGTATCTTGGTTCTTTGAGATCTATTTGATAAGTATGAGGCTAACAGTTTATATATATTTCCTCTAAAGCCAATAAAGTTCAATTTTTGTAACAAAATGCTGATGCTGACGGTGTCAAAAGCTTTTTTAAATCAAGATACAGAGTACAAACTAATTTATTATTTACAAGGGATTTGGTTACTTCGTTATGCATCAGAGCAATTGGCATGTATGCGCTGTGTTTTTTTCTGAAGCCGAATTGCAATGGGTGCATGATATTATTTTCATTTAGAAATGATGATACCCAAAAATGTATTAATCTTTCCAGTACTTTCGAAAATATTGGTAGCAAAGAGATTGGCCTATAATTAGTAAATTTATTATTTTTCCCTGCTTTATATACAGGAATTATAACTGCAGATTTTAATCTATCAGGGAATATTGCAGTGTTCAGACAAAGATTAAAGAAATATGTTAGATGTTGTAAAATACTTCTATATGTTCCAATCAAAATTTTTGTACTAATTTTATCCATACCTCCACCAACAGGGTTTAAAGTCTTAATAATGTCTTCAATCTGAGCATCATTAACAGAAGGAATATTGTTAATGCTTGCATAATTAGGCTGTGTAAGATATTTTAATGGACTGATGTGTGTCACAGGTATTTTCGTTTCCAACTCACTACCTATCGTTGAAAAAAATGTATTAAATTTATCAGGTATTTGTTCATTTTCACAGGTAGTCCCAGAGTTATCAGCAAAACACATTGGAGGAACTGTTTGCAATTCATTCTTGTTGATAATTTCATTCAAATACTTCCATGTTTTTTTTGCCATCACCTTTGCTATCCTGAAATGCCCTCTTGTAATATAATCGTTTCGCATCCCTAAGCACATTGCAAAGCATGTTCCTATACATTTTGTATTTATTTTCATTCAGTAAAATTGTATTCCTAATATATTTTGCATATAGTTTATTTTTTGTATTTATTGAACACAGAAGTGCAGGGGTTACCCATGGTTTAATTGGATTCTTTCTTCTACTGGGTGTAAAAGTTTTAGATAATTTTTGTATACCTGTTTCATAAGCTTTAATAAGTTTGTTGCATGCTTGATTAGCATCAGTCTCATCTTGAAAGGCTTCCAATGTACTAATGAGGTGATCATTTAATTCACTTATTTTATTCTTATCAAAGACTGTCACTGAATGTCTTGTTATAGTTGTGCTTTGAATTAATGACAGATTAAGAAAAACTGGAAAATGATCCGATAAATCATGAAGTAGAATTCCTGAATTGTTCACGACATTAACATCATTTATAAATATATTATCCAAAAGGGCATCAGAATTATTAGAAATCCGGGTCGCTTTCGAGATGGTTGGGAAAAATCCATAGGAATTTAACATATTCATAAAACTAAGTGTGGGTTTATCAGAGTGATATTTCAAAAGATTGTAATTGAAGTCCCCTGCTATGACACATGTACACTTAGTGTTTTCCAATGAATCAAGTATTTTTTCCAAGTAGTCCATAAATAAAGTATGGCTCAGGTTTGGAGGTCTATATATTTCCCCCACTAGGAATCTCTTTGCTGTTGCACCCAACTTCATTTGATTTCCAGAAAACTTGTCTCAAAATGATCACTCTCCAGGTCTTTTCTTTCCCTAGCCTCATATCTATTACTTACATATATTGCTGTACCTCCACCTTCACCTCCTTTTCTACTAGATGCAAAAAGATTATAATTTTTTAGACTAAAGTATTGCTCTAAATCTTTCTTCAACCATGTCTCTGACACACAAATAACTGACCAATCAACTTCAAAATTTGTTAGAAGAGTAATAACATCATCAAATTTATTCTTGAGGGACCTTGCATTGATATGAAGTACTGAGAACCCAACATTCAAGTTAAGTGGTTGAGGTAATGAATAATATTTACACTGTGACAGTATATGTTCATGAGGAGGGTATTTATCACTCAAATCATTCCCTAGCAACTCCAATGTACCTCCTTCAAGTTTTAGCCCACTCATTAATCAGGGAATGAGCCAACTGGAAATGGTGATTTGTTCTGGAAATGGAAAACTTGGAATAATAATTGTGCATGAACAATGAACTGGAACACAAAATGGACAATGAGTGATTGGAAAGTAAAATGGAAAAAGGAAATTAGAGGTAAAGCTCACACCATTAAGAATCATAGTTAGACAAACAAATCTAGATAGTTTTATGCTTAAATAAGATGATAGAGGAGCAAGGATTCTATTGCAAGTGAAAGGAACACTTGCCAGGACCATGTGTGGGAAGTTGTCAACTATCCCCGCAGCAGTAAACTTCAGGAACACCGGTTGTCCACGACACCCCTCCCTCCCTAGGCAGCAATTTACAATTTAATGACAATAATTTTAAAGGGTTGAGACATCAAAAATTCCTTCGGGGCTCAATATCTGGCGTCGATGGTCACAAATACGCATAGCATGGCGCAACAAATCGCATCGAAACCAGACAAAAGTCAAGCCGGAGCATTCCTAAATAAGGAGAGATTCCCCCAAAAATACTGTTTAAGCCAGGAAAATCGTCTCGGAGCCAAAAATATACCAACACGTGCTTTCAAAAATCGCGTACGGCCTTGAGCAATTGTACCGGAGCTCGACAAATCGCGGCGGGACACACAAATATGGCGCAGGGTGCGAAAAATCAGGTCAGGACGCGGACATTAAGAAATTAAGAAGTCAACAAAAATTGAGTCGAGCCCAAAAAATGACATCGGGTCACTTCCCCCTCCCCGGAACCGCGTGCCTGGCGACTGACCCTAAAAAAGTGGCAAAAAAGAATACCTAGGTAGTACCTCGGTTCACTAGCGAATCTAGAAGCGTATTTAATCAAAGAGATGAGGTTCATCAAAGTCAGCTGGTATCCGGATCTCTTAACCATCAGAAAACGTTAGAAGAGAATCATCGAATTGAATCATTGAATTTTCCCAACAAACCCCATACAAATTATTCCACACCTCAAATATGGCACAAAACTATCATGTGACAACAATTGGCAAAACGTAAGAGGCCTGGCAAAAACCAGGGAATTGCACGAAGTGTGACGAAGGTGCTGCATGCGCAAGGCGGGTGTACACGTGCACGAACATTGGCGTTTTGGCAACTGGGCGTTGTCAACTGGAATTAACTGGAATGCATGAAACTGGAAATTTGTCTATTTTAAGGTATGCAATTTCAGCGGAATGAGGTGACTTATCAAAGGATGCGAAAATAAAGCCTACGAACAGTATTTGGGAGGGTTTAGATCCGGTGACTCGGAAACGATGGTGGAAGATTGGGCCCCATACCTAGGATAATTCAGTAGATCGCTATTTGTTTTATTTAAATCATAAACTGGGTTCTTGAGAAAATGGTGTTGCAAATTGGGGGTTGTTTAAAAAAAATGGTTGTAGGTGCGTCCCCTTAAAATCTGTTTATCCCCTAGCGAAAATCCAAATTACGCTACTGCTAGATTGTACATCTACTTGCATAGAACATAGCCATCTCAGAGCTTTAACATCGAGCTTGATTCACTACATAGATATGTAGTGTATGGTGAGGCTAAAATATGAATGGGATGACCAACACCTCCCGAGGGAGATTCCTTTATTGGCTGTTGGTAGACAATACTAGAATGTGAACGTCTGAACGTCCTTGAGGACGACGCTTGATCCTGTTTGCTTTCAGTCGAAATCACTGATCAGCTCACAACACGCTCATGGCCCTTTAGCTGATGGTCATCGCTGGCACGGATTCCCCCTATTCATATATGTCACTCCTGACATTTCTATTCACATTCAGCACATTCATGCTGGATGGCACCTTTGGCAGAGACAAGGCGAGCTACAGTTATGGCCCACCACTGCCGCCTGGCGTGCAGCTTCGGATCAGTGGTTCCATTAACACACATTGCGCAATTAATGTCGCAGTTGAAGCAACAATGCTTTATGACTTCTGAACAGCTGCATTTACCTTGTGCCCAGATAGACATGGTCGTTGCATTGTCGCCCAGTTAGTCGTTGTTGTTGCGTTGTTGCTCAGATAGTTGTGGTCGTTGCATTGTTGCTCAGATACTCATGGTTGTTTGCGTTGTTGCCCAGGTAGTTACGTTGTTGCTGAGATGCTCATGGTTGTTGCGTTGTTGCCCAGATAGTTATGTTGTTGCTCAGATACTCATGGTTGTTTGCGTTGTTGCCCAGATAGTTATGTTGTTGCTCAGATGCTCATGGTTGTTGCGTTGTTGCCCAGATAGTTATGTTCTTGCTCAGATGCTCATGGTTGTTGCGTTGTTGCCCAGATAGTTTGTTGTTGCAGCCGAAATGATGGAATCATCATGGTGCTTCGCTATTTATTGCCGGGCTTCCAGTTTCAGTTCTCTTGGTGGGATGGAGTACAAGGCGAAATATTTACAGAAAAAGTTGCTCGCTCTTCTGTGTGAACGCCAATGGATGTTCTTGCTTGTCTTCAATGCCAATCCACTAGTTGAACGACTGGCAATTCTGATCACCACGGGGGAGGTAGCACCGGATGAAGGTGCCCCCCCCCCCCCGTGATCAAAACACTGCGGCTGAAATCCTGGGGCTTATTCTTTTGTGAGGACAAATTAGAAGACATTGGACGGGGAGCTTGATATTCCCCTTTGACCTCGAAAACCTGACGATGACATCATTAAAAATGACAAGTATTTTATTTCATTGCACACTTTTTATGTTGTTTGCCATTGATATTTGTATTACATGATGATAAGCAGAATATGCAGCTTAAAGTCGTTTGGCTATGCATGGCTATGTATATTAGATGAATGTGTGGTCAATAGATGAATGCTGGCACGTGGAAGTATGCACATAACTCCAATGATACTCTTAATGATTGCGTTTTAATTCAAACACGTGGAAACAAAGTTATTGCAATCAAGAAGACTGGCCGCCACAAAACGTCATATCAAATCTTTCTTCCCAGATGTAGGGTTAATTCCTAAAACATCTGCGATGTACGGGACAGAGGCTGACAAAGCCACCCACTTGCTCTGGACTTTCGGAGACAGACTACTCCTGCGATCACTGCAAACGAAGAAAGGTATGATAAACGAACATTACTTGCTCTTCTGTCGGCTTGGATACGAATCAAACACACTAAATTGGTAATGGGTTTGGCCCAACAATCCCTGAATGCAGCTACTAGAGTTCAGTTAGCGAATACATGACGAACTAGAAGTTTCTACTGATATGCAGCGATATATATCCACTTCCGATACGCGGCGATATATCCCCGCTTCTGACATGCAGCGAGACACAGCGTTCATCAGAGATCCGATGGGGGAGACACGCATTATGGTTGGGGAGACGGGAACCACCTGGCACGGCTCCTCCCACCCGCCCAGCCGCCCGCACAGCACGACCCGCTGAGATCCTGGAGACACTCTCGGCGTGTCTCGGCTGAGATCCCGGAGACACTCTCGGCGTGTCTCGGCTGAGATCCCGGAGACACTCTCGGCGTGTCTCGGCTGAGATCCCGGAGACACTCTCGGCGTGTCTCGGCTACCGGCCTCGGCTTCTCGCACCCCCGGCGTGTCTCGGCTGAGATCCTGGAGACACTCTCGGCGTGTCTCGGCTGAGATACCGGAGACACACTCGGCGTGTCTCGGCTGAGATCCTGGAGACACTCTCGGCGTGTCTCGGCTGAGATCCTGGAGACACTCTCGGCGTGTCTCGGCTGAGATCCCGGAGACACTCTCGGCGTGTCTCGGCTGAGCCCCGGCGTGTCTCGGCTGAGATCCCGGAGACACTCTGGCGTGTCTCGGCTGAGATCCCGGAGACACTCTCGGCGTGTCTCGGCTGAGATCCTGGAGACACTCTCGGCGTGTCTCGGCTGAGATCCCGGAACACTCGCGTGTCTCGGCGAATCCGGAGACACTCTCGGCGTGTCTCGGCTGAGATCCCGGAGACACTCTCGGCGTGTCTCCGCCCGTCGCTCGATCGCCGGGTGGCGCGCGGTCAGACTCCTGCCCGGCTCGAGGACAGCGACATCTGGCCTGAAGAGCCAATGTCGGAGCACCGTCGCCACCGCTCAAGGACGGTCCCCGGACACAGACGCACCACCCATGGCGCACTGGGCCACCGGGCGTACTGGGACTGCGGGAATATTAATATGGAAAGTCAGGTGAATGTCCAAAGCCAATAAGAATTCGATACTGAAGTTCATGACAATTTTCTTTTCGAAATGTTTTTCCGTTAAGGATATCGCAATATGTGGCAGAGAGTATTGCTGAGAAGTCGTGTGCAACATTTAAAGACAATTCCTAGAAACTTCACTAAGTTTCGGACGTTCAAATGTCATCGAGGACCGTTGCGGTTGTCATATTTTGTATTGCTTGTTACTTGTGATATTCGCATGCGACCTTTTCCGACTTCAGCTAATGTTTCACTTGTTGGAAATTTACATCATGAATGACTGAGCTATGGATGGACACTCCAAAGGGTTGTGGGATCTGGACTTTTAACCATCCTCGGATTTGTCAAATTTGACGGTATATCTTGGTCTACATTTATCATCTACAAGCTTCCTCATTTCTTACTTCTTACTACTTCTTCTACTTCTTTTTCATGATTCCAAATTGGAAGTCCCAAGCTTTCTTATAGGTTTTTTCTCCACAAGGATCTCAAGAGTGCCCCCAAGAAATGAATCTTGCGACTTCATATTTCATATTTTTGGTCCGGCAGAGCTTCCAAGCCTCCAAGCTTGCGAGATTTCGATGCATCTTAGCAGCATCCACGTGCATGCACACTGGTAGGTGGTAGGTAGGTACCCTTCGTACTCTTCAGCAATGGCTATGGGCAGCTTAGACTTCAAATAGGCAGGCACATATGTGTTGGCAGCAAGAGTTGATACGATCTGAATCTGGAGCTCGTGCAACAGGCAATGTGATCAGAGGAAGACTGCAAGCATGCGCCTACATTTTATTTTTCAAATGATCTCTGGCGTGCACCTACAATGGTATTAAGAACGAAACTATGCATGTCTAATCCCTCAGCAACTAGGATTGCATGATTCATCCTCTTCGGAAGCTGAACAGTGAGGCATGAACTAGTCAGGCGCCTAAGTCGAAGGTATGTTTGAAAGGTTTTTGAATTTGGATACCCGAAGTGATTTCGAAAATTGAGAGCTATAATTTGGTTTGATTAACTTTGCTTTAGTTTGCTTTACTTAACCCTGGGTTCAGTACATGACTAGTGTCTATACTTAAGCTGTCGACTTCCCTTACTGGTGACTTTCACTCCAAACAAAACCATGACAGAGCAAATTCAGACAAAATCACCCACTGCACTATGTGTGGACATTATCCGGACACAGCGACCAGCATGCCCTTCAACATCGCCACCGATCCGCCCCGTCAGCTCAGACGCCCGGTACCGACAGGTGAGGAATTTGGAAAGCGGGCGATGGATAGAGCGGTGTTGGTAGACCTGCCTGACGGCCCCCGAGAGGGCCACACGCTGCTGGGGGGTGGGGGAGGCTCACCGACCGGCCTGACCGCCCTCTAGAGGGCCGCACGCTGCTGGGGGGGGTGGGGCGGAGGCACACCGACCGGCCTGACCGCCCTCTAGAGGGCCGCACGCTGCTGGTGGGGGGGGGGGGGGCGGAGGCGCACCGCCGCCAGCCGGAGATGCTCGGCTAGTAAGCGTCGGCCTTGCACGGCGGAATTGAAAGTTGCAAATGACGCGTATCCAGTGCCGGTTTGTTGCACAAGCGTCGCTGACACGGGTCGACATCGGCACGTATACGACGTGTACGGCCCCGGCACGTGTGATTCCGCAGACGCGGGACACTGGCCGACATCGGACCTACGGCCCCAGCACGTGTGATTCCGCAGACGCGGGACACTGGCCGACATCGGACCTACGGCCCCGGCACGTGTGATTCCGCAGACGCGGGACACTGGCCGACATCGGACCTACGGCCCCGGCACGTGTGATTCCGCAGACGCGGGACACTGGCCGACATCGGACGCTACGGCCCCGGCACGTGCGGCTCGGCGAGAGGAGACACTCGCAGCGTGTGATGGACATCCAAACATGGTGCATACCATTAGCGGCGATGTTTGGCGGTCGAGGAATACTAATGTTTTAAGGCTAATCCATGCTGATGCAATGCTGACGCTGATGATATGCTGACGCCATGCTGATGCCTTGCTGATGCTATGCTGATGCTATGCTGATGCCTTGCTGATGCCGTGCTGAATGCTGATGCCATGCTGATGCCTTGCTGATGCTATGGTGATGCCTTGCTGATGCTATGCTGATGCCATGCTGACATCGCGAAGTGAGTATCACTGAGAATGTGGATGCCGGCGAAGTGGCTTGGGAAATGTGAGAATCCGCAACCAACCGATATCTGGCTGAAGTTCATTAACGAGCCCAGCATGGGAAACCTTAGACAAAGTATATAATTCTCCCTTTCTTCATTATACTAATTTTAAACTGTAAGCATGCACTACATGTGGTACAACAAAAAGATAATCTTTGTTTGATAGCGGAATATTTGAAATATATTTGGACCTCATATGTAACTCTTTAATTGGATCAAATATGTCTCAGGTTTTATTGTGGCGCTTACCATACAGCCATATTTACATTATCCTTAGCATGCGCAAGTTACTAAAAAGGGAAATTAAATTTCAATTTTAGGCAAAGTAGGCTGAGCGAGGTCAATAGCTTACATTGTCACCCATCGCTTGTACTGGCCAAACGAATTGCGATAACTAAAATTTCAGGCATAAGCATAAAAGGTGAAATGAGGTCACACCCGTAGGCATATACTGAGAGAGCACATTACACGATGGCAATGGACGAGACCAAATTAATTGAAAGACATACTACATTGGGTCCCATGTTCAAAGTTGAAACTACTTGAGGGGGCCAAAGCTATCATTCGAAGTAGAGAAAACAGCATGTACTACTCCGAAAGAACAACGAAGCGGTTCCACTTTATATGTTCTGGCTGCAAAACACTGATCAGGTTATGCCATTTGCGCACAATGCTTTGCCCTTCCTCATTGCCCCATACCAATGATACCAGACTTTCTCAACTTTTTCAGGCTGCTGTGAAAAACCACACCGATCCTAGAGCTCTTGCTGCACCGACAGCTCTCTGCTATGAGGATATTTCATTAATCTCCACTTCCTGTTACGCAGTATGCTCTGCAACAGCCTGCAATAACTCGTAGGCTGGAGAGTGGTCCAGTCGTGTCTGATTGTCAGTGTGTGTGTGTGTGTGTGTGTGTGTGTGTGTGTGTGTGTGTGTGTGTGTGTGTGTGTGTGTGTGTGTGTGTGTGTGTGTGTGTGTGTGTGTGTGTGTGTGTGTGTGTGTGTGTGGGGGTGGGGGGGGATTAGCGTCAGCCATCTTTAGAGCATGCAAATCTCCAGCCGTTCAAAGAGTCTACTCTGGCGATTCCACGGGGTAGTGACTATGGCCGTACAAAATGTTGAATTTAAATATCATCTGGACAAAGCAGCCGAGGTTCCTAATAATAGATGCACTTTAGGACACAAACAGTTTAAAGGAAGGTTGGTCCGAATTTTACTAGCATTGCTTCTAATGGAAGACAGAGGTTGCTGCATGTGCTGAGCCGAGCTTGCTCCATCGACACAACCCACCACTCGATCTGAGAACTCCAACTAAGCGGCAGACACTAAACCGAGAGTTTGAAGTGCCGCCAGTGCATGCAAGTCAGCTGATACTCCAATTCGAAAGTGAAGCACAAACACGTGCAGTAGCTCAAACCATGCTTTACCAGGACAGCGAGAACTGAATGCTGGCTCACTAACTGATTATCTGTGAAACATTTTCACCCATGAAAACCATCTACCTGTCGGCAAAAGGGTCACTGGAAATTATGAATATGCCAGTAGTGTTGCAAATCTGATAATTAACCATTTTTACTCTATCTGCATTACCACCAAGCAAGTAAAAAATCCGGTGTTGATGCGCTCTTTTGGGCTCCATATTGCCGTCATATTCCGGCGAAGGAATGTTAACCCGCGCCGTCTTTCCAATCAAATCCTCCCACCTCGTCTCCGGGGGTATGAAGACCCCCCTATAATCCAAACTAAGCATCGCACGAAAACGAAAGAGGTGTCATCGGAAAGCGCTCGGCGAATAGAGTCCGGGTCCACCCTTCAAAATAATTTCCCCCCAAAAGTGACGTCACCAGGGGGGCTAGATTTTCACGACTTTTCACGACTTACATTATATGACTCTGGGGAGTTAATTTTGTGGGAAATGTGAAAAATCAAAGTTTATTTTGAATGAGAGAAGGACAGCGAAATCTACCAGGGCTATAATTCCCCCCCCCCCCCAATTGTTTTTTTTATTTCAAAATTTCGAGTTTTCAACTTATCTTTACTTTACCTTTTCCAAGGGATAGAACAGACCGAGAAACGTTGTTGGAAGTCAACTTGCCCTAATAAAAAATGCTTACTTTAGCCAGAATCCTGTACTTGAACTGTAATTTGGCAAATACGCAAAATTTATGTCAAAAACGAAAAGAAATGAAAAATTCCACTCGTACGTTTTGTTGCATCCGAAAAGATAAGCAAACGCTGAAAGTTTCATTAAAATATCTGCATCCGTTAAAGCGTGACGACTGGTTGAATGTTTTTGGAGATGACCTCACTTGACCTTGACTACCTCGTTGACCCTAGATGACCTGACCTAAAATTTTTGGATCGGCATTTCAAATTGGATGTGGGAAAAGGTATGACAAATTTGGGCCCGCTGCCGCGCGCCGTTCGTCCGCTATCCGCGAAAAACCTGAGGGGGGCGGTTGAAGACCCCCTCCCCGAGACGGGACGGGGTTAAATCCTAATGAGATTGTTTCGCCCGCTTTTGCAAAATTCTGCAAATATTCCATTAACAATGGATTGCATGTTTGCTCTTTGTACTTCTGCTACAATCCTACAGTCCGCTAAAAAGTTTAACCACCTTCACGAAATCAATTAGTTTTTCGTACCTTTAGCAGTCAGTCGGTGTTCTAAAAATATTGCTTATACTCGTTGCAAAACATGTGAAATGTTGCTCCCAAACTGGTCAAGGTTACAGAAAATGTAAGAACTTCCTTTGGTACACTTGAATCTCCATATCTATTCTAAACATTGTTTTAATACTCAGTGTGAACAAATAACGGCATGTGTCATTAACTTACGTAAATCGTATTAGCCCATACTTTGCGGGAAGCTTTTATATTCCTCGCAATGTAAGGGAGAGATCAAAAGCCAACGTTCAGTTTAATAAAACAAGAGCGTACCTAAAACATTCACTAACGCTTGCTAGGCAAAAGATAGACAGATGCGTTAAAGGTGCGTCTTTTAAGTGATTTGAAATAATTTTTCTCTGTTTCGTTTGGCTAACTATTCAGGCAATGTCGTCAACGTCCAACAGGTCAAGGTCGGAGTACGTTCTGCAGCTTTCCGTCATCGCCGTAGTTTTGTCGTCGGCAAACAAATCAATGCTGGATTGCAGTCTGCAGCTATCCGCCATCCCGTAGCTTTGGGACTGGCAAAACACATGCGATTTCATGCTTCAATACTGATGATATACAAACTGGAGACAGTCTAACACAGATAACACGCATAACGGTCAAGGTCAGCGATCCCGTCAAGGTGAAATACCTGGAAATATGTGATGTACATTATAAAGAGAGTTCTGCCGAGTTACACTGAGAATTTTGCACACAGTACCTTCAGCACAGCATAATATTTTCAGATCGTAGTTCCAATGGCCAAATTTGCGTATTTTGCGCTAAATCGATACATTCAGCTTTTAGTGTGGATGTGCTGGAGCCGCGCGGCACCTCAGTCAGCTGACTGCTCTGCGCAGCGGCCGTCCGCTGTCGTCCCGGTACACGCGATGGGTGCCAAGTTAGCGGAGAGCGAGGTCTGGCCAATATGTCAAGGATAGGTCGGCTGCTGGTGACAGCCTTGCCACCCGACCTATGCATGTGGAGTATCCATGTCCCTGCCACGCTCCAGTGAGCTTCGTCAGCTTGAAGCCACTGGCAGAGAAGGGCATTGTCTGCGCGGCGCTGCATATGTATCGATCGTGTTGACAATCTGACCAAACCATGAATAACATCATGGTTTGGTCAGATTTGATTAAAATCTCTATGAGGTTGTGACTTTAGGAACCATGTTGAGAAGGAAACTCTTTGAGTATATTGAACAGGATGCGTGTATTACCAAGACGACAGTTGACAGCAAATTTCCGTTTTCGGACCGTAAAAGAGGATCACAGCAATTTGGTGATGAATTGAAACAGCCCAAAAGACGCATGCATGACTCCCTGAGAAACAAGCTGATTGGAATCAAGCTGGATGACACAGAGAACGATGTGTTGGCAAGCGTGAAGATTTACTGAATGGCACGTTGATGGACATATTCGTAAGTGCCAACGGGTGGGCCTTTCACTTCAGCCTGGGGGGGGTGACGTCCTGACCGTGAGTTCTCCGAACTGCAGTCAGCAGACGCGAAGAGAACGGAGACCGCTAATCTAACGAAATGCAGCAGATGAAGAGGCTACAACGACAGAAAAGCTGAAGTAAAGAAGACGTTCTGCGAGCAAGTGCATGTGCACGATGACCAGCCCCGCATCGGTGGCGAAGGATCATCGAACGACGGCAACACCTCCAGACGCGCGCTCCGGAACGAGGAAGCGTTTGCAGCGGTGACCGGCGTAGACAGCTGGTCCACCTGATGATGCCATCCTGGAGACGATGCCGTCGGGATACGTCACCGACGTCCTGGCATTCCAGGCGCACTGTACTGTGTGACAGCTGACCTGCCAGTGGAGCTACGCTGGTGGTATCCTCTGCCGGCGGCCGTCTACAAGGCACTGCTACACGGAGCTGCCGTTGTAGACTCGCTGCTGCTCCCGGTTGAGCTACTGAATGAGGAATCCCAGGAGTTGATGAACAAGGACGTCCGTGCCTACCGACTGAACTACGCAAGAAAAGACTCCCGGCTGCGCGCCATGGCCGACCAGTTCTTGTTCCTCGTTGTCACCAGCGACCCTCTCATCAGCTGGTACTCAGTCACCGAACGCTGCAGAAGAGACCGAAACATGACAAGTCCAGGAAAAGAGGCGCTCACCCTCCTCAGGATGAGTCGTCACAGTCGTGCGCACAACGGCTGTCACAGCCGTGCCGTCCCACTTGTACTCAGCTGAGAGCTTTGTGCATTCGGACCCTTTTGTGACGAGGTACATGCTACACACACACACACACACACACACACACACACACACACACACACACACACACACACACACACACACACACACACACATACACACACACACACACGCACACGCACACACACACACACACACACACACACACACACACACACACACACACACACACACACACACACACACACACACACACACACACACACACACACACACACACACACACACACACACACACACACACACACACACACACACACACACACACACACACACACACACACACCAGATAAGTTCACACACCAGATAAGTTCAACATGGTATTGGCGAGCTAAGTGGTAGCAGTTAACAGGTAAAGTGACTAAGTACGTATGCAGGCCATACGTGATTTGCATATTCACAATTAATCCAAAATTATGGGGTGAAGTGCGTTGGTCGACCTGTCGTAGAGCGCACCAGCTAGTTCATTCGACATGGCCACGCAATTCATCTGCCAAAAGGTCCGCAAAGATGCATCATCGCGAAATCGGCCGCGTCAATACGGGTGCCGCCGTGCGCTGCGGTGGTCGTGGCCGAACCACTAGTGGAGGGATGGGATCCCCTCCACGCCGCTCGGATGGTGAGGCATGCATACACAGAGGTGCAAGAAAGGTGTCCAGCCTGTCACCTACAGAATATCCAACACCACCAGCCTGTCACCTACAGAATATCCAACACCACCAGCCTGTCACCTACAGAATATCCAACACCACCAGCCTGTCACCTACAGAATATCCAACACCACCAGCCTGTCACCTACAGAATATCCAACACCACCAGGCTGTCACATGTTGATGGCTCACAGTAAGACCCGTGCGCATGTGTGCGGGCGCCAAATATCGACGATGATGCTGAAATGGAATAAAGAAGAATGCTTTGGTCTGTATATGATCTTCAATTTGCCATCCAATCAGTTATATCTCAATATTCAGCCCTATGTGTAACTATAGGCTGACGTGAGACACTAGCTTCTCCGTGCACTGATACAGGCTGAAGACACTGATCGGGTGATCAGCAGTGCTATAAACTGTAGCGAAACATAGAAGTGGTGAAGTGAGCATATCTGCATTATGTTTGTTCTACGTTCATGGCGCACCCACTTCCGAAGAATACGATGAACCATATACAGACCACACAGGTGTAGCTTTGTATGACCTTGGGAGGACACCCCCCAATGTTAGTTGTTTCCAAACCGAATAATTCCAACTTTTAACATGGGACCTTATGGAGCATTCCACCAATCTATTTGCACGTGCCCATTGCATTCATATATTGCGCCCCCTCCCCTCCAGTAATTTTCAGAAACCTACATATACGACAGGTCAGCAGAGCAAACCTATCTTAAACATCAACATTGGCATTGCACTCATGAATTTATAAAACTTGCTTGTGTTTGAGCAAGAAGAAGGAGGTGGGGTAAACCTGGCTAGGTTATTTTAGGAATTAAAAAATGGCAGGACATTATTTTGCTTTCCAACTAAAAATAGGCATTTCTGATGGGAATCAGTGATAACATCATCGTAATCATGCTGATAAACATGGTTTTGAAACATGCTGTTCTCCAAATCCAATGACTCAATGAAAATGAAATTTACAAATACAAAGTGAATTTCCTTGTACTATAGCACCAGTATCAAGGCCACAGTGTCATAGGTCATATTTTGCATTGGCTTCAAATATTTTTTTAAACACTTTTGGTCAAGGTAACAAGTCCTGCTTGTTACAAAACCTGGGCCATGACCCAAATAAATGAAACCCACGGAAATGACCAGATAAAATTATGAAAGTAACAAAGGCTCATATTGGAAGAACTAAACCATTTTTTCATGATAAAGATTCCACAAGGCTGCAGTGTGGCAAAATGACTGAAATGATTTCTTAGACTGAGAGACATTGTGCAGAAAATGCTGCACCAAACAGCTTTATATGGCTCCACCCCACTATATGGCTAATTGACTCCACCCCACCCCTCCTGGGAAGAACATCAGCGCTAAAAATTGCACAAGGTGTCATAGTATGAACGAAACACCTTCAAGATTGCCAAGCTTTGCAGACATGATGTTGGTTAGTAGAAATACATTCAGTCTTACCTGCATTTCTTCAGTAATATGCCATGGTTGCCACCGGCCTCCTTCTCCAAAGGCAGTGGTTTTCAGCTAGATAGGGAAACCGGCATGCTTTGCCTTCATGCCTTTTCAACGATCTTGAATGGACCATTAAATTACAACAAGAATAGCCACAAGACACATTCTCTCGTGATGATGGTGTCACATTAGCACTCACCCCTTCAGCATGTATTGCACTAAGGTTTCTTCCAAGTGTCACTTCTGTTAGGTATGACCAATGTTGAATACATATATTTGAATTCCGGAATTGGAGAGGGAAATTTTGTGGCGTAACGGGTTGGTATGGAGCAGAGGACTTTGAGGACTGTTCTTTTAATCTTAATCTTGGATTATGAGAGGAAAACTGTGCAGCATCCCAAGTTGGAGAATGATGTCATATATTTTTGTCACCAAAAACTCTTTTTGTAATTTTCACGGTAATGTTCCGTGTTTTCATGTTCCCATGAGCATGACGAAACAGCGAGGAGAGCACAGTCATTATCAAACTCATTTATTCTATTGGAAAAAAATGAGTCACGAAATATTATGATATAAGATAAAAATATTTTGGGCGTCCAACATCAAAGACATGGCCATGTTCAAGTATTTGCGATCGGCAAAATCCGAAGGAACTGTGAACACCACAAAGAGTGGGGCTATCCGCGCGTACAACGTTTTCTGCGAAATGTCATTCTACAATAGTGTGCAGCCGGTGGAAAGTGGAGCCTTTTTCACGGACCGAAACATGTGCAGCCAGTGTCACGATGACAGCACCCGCGCACACTGCAGCCACTGATCGTCAATTGAAAAAATGTAGCCGATGCATGGGGCCATGAGGTGAAAGTGACGGTAAGTCGACAAGTTTATCCGTTTCCGAGAACCAGACCCAATCGTGAAAAACGCTCAAAAGCGTCGCTTTCGACTTCTACACCACCTCGCATGCTCATGGCGCATGACTCGGAAACGGTTGCCACGGCGATGTTGACAATTGCCGTGACAACACTGAGGTGTTTGTTCGGTGTCGATCGGTCCATCGGTTGTCGAGATATGGCGGTCTGAATTGGGTTGATGGGGAGTGTGAAAAATTGGTGATTTTACCAACGAAGAATCTCAGTTTTGTACGCTATTCCTATTGGCTGTCGGTGATTCACCGGACACCCGTTCTTTCAGGAGGGGGTTCTGAAGGAAATAACCTAGCCAACTTAAAATCTACGGATTTCTGATTACCTGAAACTTACGGATGCTTGATCACTCATACCATATCTGGTGACGCGCACACACAGCACGTTCACCCGACCGCAACGAAATTGTGCCCGACAGATAGCCAACATTTTGGGCTTTCACGTGATGTCAGCCATATCTCGTTATCTATGATGTGAGCCGTGCCATGCGCCACAAACTGCTCCGGAAACGGAGCTGTTGCGTCGGGCTCAATCTCTGGACGGAGACGGGACAGTTCGTAGATGACAAAGCTTACTACGGCAACGTTAAGAACTATGTACTTTACCTCGAGTGGTAGTTTTTCCCAGCCCCCTGTACCCTCAATCATAGCTACCAAATTGCTTCGGTACGCTTCTGATACATGTACTAAAGCAAGATGAGTACGTATGTGCCTGGATGGCTAGGGAAAACAAATTGACTGGGTACATTAAGAAGCAAAACGGTCTGACGATGAATACAATACATACTCAATGATAATACGGTACCGTAAGTTGTCATCATAACTGAAGGTATTTTTGAAGTATCTGTCACCCACGCTCGTGGCCGAGTACCAGTTTTTTCACCTCTGTGCATGCATCTTATAGATACAGAAATATCATTGTCGCTTACTATCATTGTCGCATACTCGCACTAGCCCGCGCCGTCTTGGGATGCGTTGTTATCCGCCCCTCTAAGGTTTTCGGCGGACAGTGAAATGAAAGAATGGCGCGCGATAGCGCGCCGAAATTTGGCACACCTTTTCCCACATCAATTTGGCATGTTATGTCAAACTTTTGAGGTCAGATCATTTAGGTTCAACGAGTTAGTCAAGGTGAAGTGAGGTCACTTCCAGAAAAGTTCAACCAATCGTCACACTTTAACGGATACGGCTATTTTAATGAAACTTTCAGCGTTAACTTACCTTGCTGAGCCAAAAACATGATGCAAGTCTTGAAAACCTAGCCCCTCTAGTGATGTCACTTTTGGGCGGGGGGGAATTGGGGAAGGGGGTCCTACTCGTGGAGCGCTTTCCGATGACACCACTTTCGTTTTCGTGCGACGCTTAGTTTAGAGATTAGAGGGGGCTCTCTATCGACCCCACAGAGACAAGGTGTGAGAATATGACCGGAAGGACGGGGAGGTCTAGTATTTGATTGTGCAGCCGTGTACGGTTGAGCTCACTGACCTGTAGGGTCTCATGTTTATCGTAGATTAGAGGCATCGACGTAGATTGTGCTATCCAAATATCGCAGGTGGAAGCAAACGCACGCCCGAACTGCACGGTTTTCAGAGTTCATACGAGTGCACCACTACTCTGAAAACCAATCATAACAAGACAAAACGTCCAGAGCTATGCTTGGTGGTGCCGTTATCAGCCCCTGCGTATGCACAAACAATCGACAGACAAGTCACAACTGGTGAGCCAAGCCGACCTTCCCGCGCCAGACAGCCAGTTAGGGTCGATGGTGTGACCCTAGCTGACCGTGACCGTACACGTCGATATCGCTGTCCGGCTTGTGACTGCGTCTGTAGACCGCGTGCAGGCATGCGTGTCAGAGTCTTTTGACGAGTCGAGCTCGGGCCGGTTCGTGGTAATGACTTTCACGTTTCCGATCCTGTTCTGTGCACGTCACGCATGGAATTAACAGTCGGCCTTGCCTGGGTGTGGAAACGTGCCGCTGAATTATGCCACTCGCGCTCCCATCGTCACAACCAGTTTGCTGGTGTCCCTTTGAAAGTAAGCAACTCCGGCGGTACCGCCGATTAACGTCCACGCTTTTTTTAACAGCCGACAGACGCCATATCTGACCCACCATACAGCCGACAGACGCCATATACCACACCACCATACAGGCGACAGACGCCATATCTGACCCGACCATACAGCCGACAGACGCCATATCTGACCCACCATACAGGCGACAGACGCCATATCTGACCCCACCATACAGCCGACAGACGCCATATCTGACCCCACCATACAGCCGACAGACGCCATATCTGACCCCACCATACGGGCAACAGACGCCATATCAGACCCGACCATACAGGCAACGGGCGCCATATCTGACCCCACCATACAGCCGCAGGCGCCATATTTGACTCCACCATACAGCCGACAGGCGCCATATCTGACACCTCTTGATATGAGCAAAAGACGAACAGCTTACCTACGACATGCAGACTATAAAGGGCCTCTCCCCATTGCGAAGTGCCGACATATACATGTGGTACCGACCCCAGAGATCTAAACAATCTAGATATTACCCATGGCAATTTGCATCAGCTCCAAGAAAACGGAAGCACCTCCTATGAACATCATGACCTGTGATTTCATGAGCGGTAGGATCTCCTGTGTGTCTCGTGACGCTGGTGCCAATGCGCACTACCTGCGCCCATTTATCAGCTCCACCGACCGCCTGGGGCGAGGAATCCACATCATCGCTGACTCGACCTCGTCAAGGTCACAGACGGCGGCTGAACACAAAGCGTCAGGTGAACAGAGGCCGGCGGAGGTGGCCGGCCCGTTTGTGGTCTGCACTCTGCACCGGCAATTACCCAGCCGGCGGGGTAATTGCCGATGTGGCCCCCTGGTGGCCGTCCGCGAGCCGCTCGCAACTAACAACTAAGACAGCCGACGCCTCCGGGCGCAGCAGGTGCTCCTGGCAACCGGAGGCGCGGAGAAGCGCTGCTCGGATGATAGTCGAATGTGGATGCAAGCCACGGAGCTAAGAGTTCATTTTTTTTGTCACGGGTATTGGACAGTTTTAATGTTTGGTTTTCGTTTTTTTGGTCTTGAAGTTTTGCATTTGTAATGTTGTCAATTGGATAACATTTTGTCAAGAAGTGTGGTGGCAGCTATGTCACGTGAAATTTTAAGCCGGACAACTCGTAGCTGCCGGTTCTGGCACTGTTGTGGTACGGGCCCGTATTAGTCTGCCCTGTCTTGGCAGGACAGGGCAGGCGGTCCGACTAAGTGTACTGGCATCGAGCTCCTGCTAGCTCTGGCGGACGTGTGCTGCGGGCCTGTACTAGTCTACCCGGTATTGACAGGACAGGGTCTCCTACCATACTCTGACTCAGCGAGACTCAGTGACTCAGTGAGATGACATCTAGCTCTTGGTTGCGAGGGCCCGCTGACAATCGACGCCATTCGGCAGGGTGAGCACCGGCGTGAGCACCAGGTGAGCACCAGCGTGAGCACCAGGGTGAGCACCAGGGTGAGCACCAGCGTGAGCACCAGGGTGA
Source organism: Imbricaverruca yamaguchii (assembly GCA_034440575.1). Classification (NCBI taxonomy): domain Eukaryota; kingdom Metazoa; phylum Arthropoda; class Thecostraca; family Neoverrucidae; genus Imbricaverruca; species Imbricaverruca yamaguchii. The sequence goes on along the minus strand of JAOTOL010001647.1, from coordinate 1,318,545 downwards.
GCACCAGCGTGAGCACCAGGGTGAGCACCAGCGTGAGCACCAGGGTGAGCACCGGCGCGGAGGCTCTGTCGAAGCTTTGGCGGCTCGGTCAACCGTCGGCTAGCATTCTGCTGTCGAACTGAAATCCCCAAATCTGGTGACCGGATCAGTCTTCGCAACAAACCTTTCATGCCACAGAAGCTTCTTCGGTAAAGCCAACGTAGGAGATATGTTAGCGAAATTTATTTCTTACAAATATTGAGTTCCAAACGTATTTATTTCTCATAGTGCAAGATAGAATATATACAACTGGGCCTCACGAGCCTCAGAGGTGCGCATCAGCTAGGAATTACAGTGTACAAGTTGTAGGTCATTGACATTGTGAAAAGGCTGCCTTCTTACAAAATCATGACAATCTTCCTCTCAATGTCATTTTCGCGTTCTATCTAATGTCTATCTTTGGTAGGCTGCACTAGATTGGCTATAGCCATCTGACCATAGCAACTTTACTCGGACATCGGACAGGGTTTTCGACAGGCGGCAGCACATGACCACCTTTAGGCATGGCTTGTGCTCCAGTTGGTCCTTGGCTTCAGCTAAAGTCCACTCGTAATAAGTGAGCCAGGATGAGCCTGGCTTAGAGACGTTTGTGTTTGGTGAAGAAGCTCTGCGCTTGGTGCAGGGCACTGCTGACTTACGCCGCTCCCACTGCCATCTTCTCTCAGCGTGTTGCCGTGTGCTTATGTGACACTGTGGTGCCGGACATATTGCACAGCTTCCCACGGTCCGATCCCGGCAGGCCGATATTTTTGTTGCAGCGGCCACAAGCAGCGTTGCGCCAGACATCACCAGTGTGCAGTGTTATTGCTTTTCGTCCAGGTTTCCAGCACGCGAAGATGCAGCGGCGGCATCTTCGCGTGCTGCTGACGAAGTGCTGCGCGCTGCTGCAGAAGACCGGCGGTCCGGCATCGAGTCGATCCCGCACACACGTGCATCGTCCGGTACTGAGCTGACGCTGGGCAGATGCTCCCGCTCAGAGGAGGTCAGCAGACGTGCCGTCAGACCATCAGGACATCCGCCAGAGAAGTTACACCGAGAGCTGGTCACGCTTTGCTGCGGTAACTGAGGCCTGCCGCTGGATGTAGTTTCAGTTGCTGGAGCGTCAAACGAGCACTTCTCCGAGAGGTAGTGAATTCAGTTGATGAAGACGCAACGCGAATAAATCGGTGTTTTGCATGAAGATATTTCGCGAGTTCCTAAAAACATGTTTGGATGTATAGGTTGATTAAAAAATGGGCCTGTCTCTGTCTTAATTGGTCTCGAACAAGTTCGTTTTCAGAGGTTAAGGAAGCTGCAACACCTAGTACTGCCGTGGGTAGCAAGGTGGAGTTGAATTGCATCAACTCAGGTAGTAATTCAGTTGTCAAATTCAATAAAAAATAGTACGAAGCAGTACTTGAGAAGTTTCTTGTCACTTGCCCCTATACTTGACTTCTCGCATTTAATTTACCTTGTTATCTTAGTTTGTGAGAGGCAATTGGAAACCAAATTTGAATGTACTACGCTTACCATCCGGAGTTTTGAAAGAGTTTTTGGAAAATTCTATAACCTAGGATGAAGTAGATGTGGCCCAAGTCGATTCTACATTGGTCCATGTGTAACTTGCACCGATGCGTGGATGTGCAAGCATGTTCCAGATCCAGCATACAAACCCACGCAGAAAATCCAATTCAGGTTGTCGAAATTGAATACAGCCTCCTGTTAATGTCGTAATGAACGATCTAGGATGAACTCTCATCATTATGTTGGCACTACATAATGGTGCCATTATCCTATATATATATATATATATATATATATATATATATATATATATATATAGGATTGATAGCCGGAATGCCCTCAAAAGATTAAGGTGCTAGGTAACTCGATTTTCAAGTTGCATGAAAAACTACACGGAAGAGACGTTTAATGCCCCCTACAAACATTCAGTCAATACAGGGTTGAAGCATACATACATGGAGCTTGTGACGATGATTGTACGATAACAACAAATGGTGCAACTACATGGAGCACAGACGGCACTTGCTGACGGATCAATACGACACCAATGACACGGGCTAACCGTCAAACCAACTCACACTTTGTTTGGAGACTATATATCTGCACATATATATATATATATACATATATATATATATATATATATATATATATATATATATATATATATATATATATATATATAAGACGCAACGCGATAAATATATATATATGTATATATGCATATATATATATGCATATACATATATCTATAAGTATATATATATATATATAAACAAAACAATTTTTTCACATTGCGTTCGCTTCTTTGTAACTCCTTTATCCGCAAGAGATTACTAAGCGCTGCCAAATAATGATATGTACATATTGGACTCTGATCGAGTAGCGGGTGGTGACCGCTGACCATCGGTGTCAGAGTTACAGAGACATTGGCAAATGTGACCCAGATAGATGCCGGACTACTTGTCAGCACACCGCTGCATCAGTGGCGTACTGTCGACCTGCTGCGGCTGTACAGTCCACAGTTGGAACCACGGCCAGAAGATAGTGCCCCGTGTTCATGCCACTGGTTACTGGCGGGCCGGGTCAGTGCTGAAGAGATTCATTGTCCCGGCTACATGACCTGTCCGTGCACTTCTCCGACGCACCCGTCGTGAGCAATCACGGCAGTCTGTTGAGAGTGCCTATTGTACACGAGTACGGCGCGGAGGATGGGTGGAAATTTGAAAGGTCGATTTGCTGTTTAAAAGAAATTGTGAACTTCCTGACGACAGAGAGCCAAAGAAAACACAGCGAGGGTCGAACCACTTCCTTGCATTGGATTGCACCTAATTATGGAAATAATCGCGACATACCGACCGTAGTGGCATCTACGGTGGCGACCGGCTGGGACTACATGCTTAACTTCTCCGGTCTTTCCGGTCAGATCATCACATTCCGTCTCGGGGGGGTGGGGGTCCACAAAGACCACCTTCTAACTTCGAAACTAATCGTCGCGCATAAACCAATAAAGTCCATCGGAGAAACCTGGACGCTTATATTTGGCTTCAGCTAGGTCAACAACCTTAGATGTGAGGTTGAAATCTTACATCTGACACAAATACACGGAAGAAGTGCTGATAATCTTCAGACGATGCATGCCGTCGTTTTTCTGTCGTCTTGGAAACATCTGAGAGGAGGAACGTAAAAAGATACCCCCAGACGGGGCTGTTTAATACTTTCACATGATACTGGATGTTGTTTACCGCCAATGGCCAAATCTGAAGAGACTGCCACGCGACATACGACCAGAACCATAGATGCGAGACTTTCACGCAATGCAAGGTCCGAACTATCCCAGAGAGACTTCTGCACGTCACAAGACCAGAGCCGGGGATGGAGTGGGGCTCCTTCTCTCCTTCCAACTCCTTCAAAATTCACCAATTGGTTAGTGATGGCGAACATAAGCAACATAACAGTGTATTCTTGAATACGATTAGCATCGATGTATGCCTGGCTTCTCACAATGTCCATGGCATGCATGCCATTATTTTACCTTCTTTTAGTTTCCTCGTGAACACTTTCGGATAAACCACTTCGGTGCCAACTGCGGCAATTCATCTTCCGTGATATCTTGGGTCTGGGGAAGGCCAACTTTGGCGCTCTAGCTCCCCAAAATATAATTGTTGGTTCTCATAAAGTTCGACTACAGTCGATAACTTCGATCTGTTTACCTTTACTCATAATCGAACGACTTTACCCATAGTGTAGCACGTTTGAGCTACTGATATCATCATTTAGCACTGTGAGCAAAATATTGTGGTGGATAAATAGAGATGAAGATAGCAAGAACACTGCCTCCCTAATAATGTCTGACAAGAAGGGCAAGCTGTATCTTCTTCCACTATACCTATGTTTTGTTGTAGGGCTATCATACGTCAATGCATCCAAATTCTTGATGTTTTTCTTGTATGTACGCAGATACATGTTCACGAAGGTTTATTTTGGCATGCACCGAAGCCAATAACAGCCATGGATGCAACACCAGTCAGCTCACTAATGACAGGCCATGGATGCAACACCGGTCAGCTCACTAATGACAGGCCATGGATGTCACACCAGTCATACCACCAATGACAAGCAGGTAGTGACCTGTGTAAGAGTTAACAGATTTGCTGGGCAGGTAGCTGATGACTTCGGTATGGGTTAATATGTCTGCTGGACAGGTAGCTGGTGACCTCGGTATTCACTTATATCTTCGCTATTATACTCAACCAAATCCACTATCAGTGAATTCATTCAATTTCTTTCTCAGCCTAACCTAATCGAACAATTTGGCATACTTACACAATAGGAGCACCGGAGGGGAAGGGGGGGGGAGGGGGGGGGGAGGGGGGGGTGCTGTTGAATCCACCCACCCTTACTATTATTTCACGGTATCTCATAAACAGAAGTGGATTGTAATGACATCTTGTGACTGCTACAAATTGATGAGCGCATCTTATGGAATAAATAATTTCGGAATATTTCGGCAAATATGGAAGCTGCGATGGTATCAAGTCGTCCGGTGCTCGTTGTGTGAGAAGCCCTCTGGCACGTGAGGTAAGCTTGAGGTACGATGGAAACCAGCACGGACTGTCGGGAGAGCGCAATCGCGGTCGGCCCACAAGTTGCCGTTCTCGGTTTCGTCCTTGGGCAGGGGCGGATACAAAACATGGCTGCGGGAGGAGACAAATTAAAAAAAAAATTCCTCGATTTCGGAAACTCATCTGATTTGAACAGCTGGCAGTCGTCGGCTCTACTTAAGATAATATTTATGTAATACAATATTCTTGGATTCGAGAAAATGTAATTTTAGTGCAAATGTTCTGTAAAAATCGGCCTCCTGGGGAGGCTGCCTCCTCATTAGTTTCGCCGCCGGACAGGGGCCATTCAATTTATACTCAAGTGATGTCACTACAGTCGTAATCTGTCACCGAAATGTTGTGCTTCTAGCTTTACTCGTTTGCGAGATCTTAGTGGGAGGGAAATCCGCGACCCCCTCCCCCGATGCTCGTTATGTGAGAGGCCCTCTGACGCTAGTGTTAAGGCCTGCTTGCACACGGCAGAAATCCGGCAGAATCGTGACGCTGGCAGAACTGAGCAGGACCCGACAGAGTCGAGCCGAATCGATCAGAACCCGACGTCGGCGATGTGCGCTGCCTCTGACGTCACAGCATATATGGATGACGTCGCGCAATGCATTGGCCACAGGAATTATGACTATCAGCTTTGTCGGTTGGCGGTAGACAGCTGGAAACATTGCAAGTTGTCTTACGTGTTCGGCCGTCGGACGCGGGCTTCGGACGGTTTTTGTGCTTAGTGGTGGGCCTTTCGGTGGCTTCGAGCTCCAATCTCGGCACTCTGCAGGTTCGGCAGATAAGCCGGAAGCGATGTTATTGTTCTAGGTCATAGCATTAATGTATTCCCACACCCTCATGGACGCCCCATCCACGGAGCACTCACGGCGTAGTCATGAACAAAACGCTTCCTGCATGCCTCGGGTTGGCCTCTATCATGAGCTTAGCGTTCCTTATCGTCTTCCCATTCGTGACATGCAGCACATCCCGGTAGCCCATAGCCGATCTTTATCCTTCACTCACCTCAGCTCCAGGAAGGTGATTAGCGGGTGGTCTGGAGCACGACGGCATGGTAATGTGCACGGTCACCGATTATCGGGGCATTGGATTGTTTTCTCTCCAGCGGAGAACTAGTGGGTTGTGTCTCTCCAGCGGAGAACTAGTGGGTTGTGTTTCTCCAGTGGAGAACTCATGGGTTGTTTCTCCCCGGTATGAGACTCATGGGTGGTTTCCCCCCAGTATGGGACTCGTGGGATGTTTTCCCCAGTATGGGACTCGTGGGTTGTTTCTCTCCAGTATGTGACTCGTGCGATGTTTCTCTCCAGTGGAGGACTCGTGGGATGATTGTCTCCAGTGGAGGACTCGTAGGTTGCTTCTCTCCAGTACAGGACTCTGGAGTTGTTCCAACGCCACCCGGATGGCTTAGCGCTACTCTGTGATCATGATGGTTTGACTACAGATCATACGTATATCTTGGCATTATTTCTCTTATTGGCAACAAATTGCGCTGCGTTACCAGGGTCAAACGCTTGCATTTATCAGCGTATTCGACAGGTGACATAAATCAGAAAACCATGATTTGTATCATTGCTCAGTGTGGCCACCACCACTCACAACAGTGCACGTAACTGTCGCGTGATTCCACCACCGCTCACAAACAGTACCTACAACTGTCCTGTTATGCCAGTACCGCTCACAAACAGCATACACAATTGTCGCGTGGTGATTCTCTTTTGCCGAAACTACAGTCGTGACAGGAAGTGCCAATCTTCCTTTTCATTCCTGTATGCTAGCAACAATGAATGGTCTTTCAAGAGATCATATCGTCCTTAGGGGATGCTCTCAAGGTACCGGGCTTGAGCTGCCTTATGCGGATGATCTCTGTATGGCGTGCCTGAAACATCTCAAGTACCGTTGTATTCATTTGCTTAATACGCTCGCGCTGCAATGTTAGAAACCCAACCACAAGTGCGCTTCATCTCCTCTCTATGGCATATTTGCAGAGGAGGGGAGGGGGAGAATATTTGCCACTGGAGTAGTTTATTATCAGCGCGTTCGTACAGAACGCTAGCGCATATATGTGACTTATCAACTGCTCTAGGTTATTCACGAACTTTTGGCTAATTCTATAGACCTTGAAGGGATATGGGATGAGATGAGGGAAGAACCCGATAATGGTTCTGTTTTAGTGTTCTTATATCGTATTTATGCGCCTATGTGTGATACGATACGTGATATGTGTGATACGATATGTGATATGATCTGTATTCTAGCTTAGAAGCTGCCGCGCTCTTTCCAGACCATCTACCAGTCTTCAATGGAATGCCCCTCCTCATGTAAATGAACTGCTACGGGAGTGCTATGCACTTTTCGAATACTCGATATATATGATTTTATATGCGGGTATGCAAGGTTCCGTCTGTTTCTCCAACATACAAATTGAGCTGCATTTTACGCACGACATACCATACACTACATTGTTCGTCCCGCATGCAACCGTCCTATTATAAATGCACTCAATTCCAGTGGACCTCTCATCTTATCACCGCCCACATACACATGTTTACATATCGCACAGTTATTGCAACATGCTTGCTTCCCCTGGGTTCTCCCCACCATAATTTTGCTAGGTTTTGCTGTGCACAAGATGGTCTCGAAGATTTTCCCCCTCTTTTGTATCCTACCTTAGTTGGAAATTCCTACCTTAGTGGTTATTTGGAAATGCCATTTAGCTTTTCTGATTTGTCCAAAGGATGACGTTTTTGTCTAAGAATTCCCCTTATATCCGGTAAATAGCTACTAAAAGTCACTATTACATGGACATAATCACCATACCCTAGAAAACAATGATAACTGAAATCACTCAGTCCCATGGTGCATCTACACCACACAATGTGCATACGATTGAAGCCAAGTTCTCATATTAAATGTATGTGTCACTACGAATGTTTTTGGTGTACAGGAAATTCGGTTCAAGCTTATATACAGGCCTTTCGATATTAAGGCGATATCTACCTTTGTCGCCGTTTCTGTACTCTTTATTCAAAGGGCGCCATATGATTGCAGTATCGAATAGAAAGACGAAGCATAGCGCACAATAGCGAAGATATTGAGTGAAGGATATCGAGAAGCTCCCGAGTGTGTGTTTCACGTGTTGGGATGTGGGCTCGGGCCGCCAGAGACCAGCACTGCACCTCCCGTACTGCAGTACAGTGTACCTACACTGTACTGCTCCCGCTGTCCGTACCGGACACCTGCAGTTCATTGCCACCCGCGGCTCAATAATGGTGGCCCGGCAAAACGCACCTTGAAACACCCTCTTGTGCTGCGGTCGAATCATCGCCCAGGCTGTGTTCTGTTGCGTTCGAATATGTAGTTGCTTTGTCGAACAGTACCTCACTGAGCCACCGAGGCGAATGCATTATCTACTGTGGTGTTGGCCAAGGAACACATTGTTTCGGTTGCCACTCAATCGTCTCCGATGGGGGGCCGCTCATGCCGTTATACTCGAAGAATAGTGCAACAATGTCAAGGTTTGGGTGGGGGTAGGAATATGGCATCACCGGCGTCAATGTTGAGGTGTTGCACATTCTGCATGAATAAGCATGTAGTTGCTTCTGTTCTGTAAGGAACACAGCTGGCACGCTGAGGGAACAAAACTCGTGCAAAAATGATAAAAAGTGAACATTTGCGATCTGGCGCATATTTCATAAGTTGACATAGCTTAATTTTAGTTTGACCTACCGTAACTTAGTTCATTTGACATGCTTTATGATATATTTTGGTTCCAACCTGAAAGGCATGGAAACACATTTTTGTCAATAGGCGAGTTTCAGTTTTCAATTTCAGTTCTTCACAGTTCCAGGCCATCATCAAGTCAGGTCCCCTCTTTTGCGCTGTTCGGGCCAAACGATTCCGTTATCGTAGCAACTCACCTTCAAGTTACCCACTTTACTCGACATCTTTAAGTTCCATTCTGTTCTGGCACCTTAACTTTATAAACTTGCTTCAAGTACTGCTCGTCACCTCAAAATCCGCCCCGCTCTCCACATCGCCACCGGCATAAAACACAACGCAGACGCCACGCACCAACTCTTCAGTCTTCACCAACACACTACTTACACGCACGATAACTGTACACTCAAGGAACAGCCGCTGCCACTATCTGGTGGCAGGCTGGCAAAACCTCACCCCCCGCCCCCCGCCACTGGACTTGGCTAGGGTGTAGCAGACAGACACAACTTACGGCGCTCAGTCACGGCCGTCTGTAGCATGCTTTGCACGCCTTTACTGGTTTTGTACCAGCCAACTTCTTCCGTCTGCTAGTGATTGCTACGAATAGTTGCGTTGCACGCGTCGGAGACTGACGGCACGCAGATATCGACAATGTACCACCCATAATCATACGTAATCGGGGTCTAATACAGGAAGGGACACTGGAGACATGTGCCCCTTCCGCACATACACATACACTCCGCTCCTGGGAATGTGGTCCTCCTATGACCGGGGACAGGCGTCCGTTTCGGAGGCTGGGAACCACACGGGATCCGGGATCTCAACGAATTTTGTTTTCAATCAAAATGCGCCACTCACAGGGGCATGCATATTTGTAAAAATGTGCATGCTTGAGAGGAAAAATCGTTCGGCGTGTTCAGGCAGCAGCATAGCTTTTGTCTGAAAGCTAAACACCGGTTGTAAGGTTGCTGTAGCCTTTGCCCTGCGCCTTATATAAAAATACGGATCGTAAGGTCGCTGTAGCCTGTGCCCTGCATCTGACAGCAACACACGGATAGCCAGTGTCCTGCATATGACAAAACACTGATTGTAAGGTCGCTGTAGCTTGTGTCCTGCATTTCACAACAAAACAATGGTTGTAGGGCCGCTGTAGCATTTTCCTGCATCTGACAGCAAAACACTGGTTGTAAGGTCGCTGTAGCCTGCGCCTTGCATTTCACAAAACACTTATTGTAATGTCGCTGTAGCCAGTGCCCTGCATCTCACAAAACACTGATTGTAAGGTCGCTATAGCCAGTGCCCTGCATCTCACAAAACACTGATTGTAAGGTCGCTGCAGCCTGTGCCTTGCATTTCACAAAACACTGATTGTAATGTCGCTGTAGCCAGTGCCTTGCATCTCACAAAACACTGATTGTAAGGTAGCTGTAGCCTGTGCCTTGCATCTCACAAAACACTGATTGTAAGGTCGCTGTAGCCAGTGTCCTGCATCTCACAAAACACTGATTGTAAGGTCGCTGTAGTCTGTGCCTCGCATCTCACAAAGCACTGATTGTAAGGTCGCTGTAGCCTGTGCCTCGCATCTCACAAAGCACTGATTGTAAGGTCGCTGTAGCCTGTGCCTTGCATCTCACAAAACACTGATTGTAAGGTCGCTGTAGCCTGTGCCTTGCATCTCACAAAACACTGATTGTAAGGTCGCTGTAGCCTGTGCCTTGCATCTCACAAAACACTGATTGTAAGGTCGCTGTAGCCTGTGCCTTGCATCTCACAAAACACTGATTGTAAGGTCGCTGTAGCCTGTGCCTTGCATCTCACAAAACACTGATTGTAAGGTCGCTGTAGCCAGTGTCCTGCATCTCACAAAACACTGATTGTAAGGTCGCTGTAGCCAGTGTCCTGCATCTCACAAAACACTGATTGTAAGGTCGCTGTAGCCAGTGCCCTGCATCTCACAAAACACTGATTGTAAGGTCGCTGTAGCCAGTGTCCTGCATCTCACAAAACACTGATTGTAAGGTCGCTGTAGCCTGTGCCTTGCATCTCACAAAACACTGATTGTAAGGTCGCTGTAGCCTGTGCCTTGCATCTCACAAAACACTGATTGTAAGGTCGCTGTAGCCTGTGCGGTGACATCACCACGGGAACCATGCAGACACAAGAATTCCTGCACGTACAATCCTCGGCGGTATTTCTTACTTCAGTTAATCAGACCAGGAGGCTGCAGAGCGGCGTCATGGACCTCGCCCGCCGTCGGGGTGCACAGTTCGCACGAGCAGCCAAGGTCGTCTCGACTTGGTGCCAGGCACAAACCCCGGACCGCCGCACGGCGGAGCTGCATCCGGGCGGCGGGCTCATCTGCGGCCTGGTCTGATTCAGCGGGCGGCTGGCGCCGGCCGGCGACTCTCCACAGAGCTGACGTCATCGACTGCCAGCCGAGAACGGCCGGACGGGAGCCGGGGTCCAGCGGGGATGTGGGGATGGGCGACACTTTCACCTGGCGTCAGTGGTCCAGCGGGGACCTTGGCAATTACGTCTGGCTGGAGAGGCCGCGCAGAGACAGAGCGGGATGCCATTGACCTGATGTCACCCTGAGAGATTTTCGGTATTGGTGCTGGTCGGTATGTGCCCTTAAACCCATATATCAACAGTGGTGGTGATGCATCGAACACACTTCACATCAATGCAGGTAATATGAAGATGCCGGAAACCTCCTAGAGATGTTTGATTTTGCTTTGCCATGCATAATTGCGCCTTCGTGGAGTTCCGACAGGCAATTCTCTTCCTGGTGCTGGCTTCAACTGTGTAAGTTGGCTCCATTCCAGCGGTTTCTCGTGAAATATAATTACGTGTTTATTGTGTCATGTATGATATATTCATATATATATATATATATATATATATATATATATATATATATATATATATATATATATATATATATATATACATGTATATATGTATGTACGTATATACATATATAGAGAGAGCGAGAGAGAGAAAGAGAGATGGAGAGATATTTGTTAAACGGCATGATGGCTTCATCATCAATCATCCAGACTTACTAGCATATTTTTGTATATGCTTTTTGGTTTAACTTCCAGATAGGCGGTACGGTTCAGGTATGGTGCAGAGTAGGTGAAACTGACACCCGCATTAAGGGTGCAGCGAGGTTTAAGCAACGCAAACTTTAATCTGTCACAAATTCAGAAGTTTGATTGCACCAGCCTTGCAGCTTTCCCGAATGCCATCAAGGTGACAAATGTCCCCACTCACAGAGGGCCATAACATGCGACACGTGTCCCCACTTGTTGAAAGCCATAGCATGTGGCACGTGTCCACACTCAATGAGGGCCGAAACCTGTAGCATATGTCCTGCTCACTGAGAGCCATAGCACATGGCATGCGTCAATTTCCCACACGGCCATCACACCCACGTCCTGTGCTATGTCCTGGAGGTACCGCCAGGACTTGCAGCGCGGCCACCACTCATCCGGAGCGAAACCCTCCGGTGGCTGCTCTCGAGAGAGTGACAGGGGCTGGGCCCAGATCTTCACGTGGTACCTATCGCTACTCGCGAGAGTGTGACAGGGGCTGGGCCCAGATCTTCACGTGGTACCTACCGACAGGTGACATTCCGGGGCACTAGCCAACAGTAGCAACGTAGAAGGCGACACAATTCTCCTTTAAATAAACCAACTAGTCCAAGTGAGAAATAGGCAAAGCCACTCGAAGCAGAACGTAGGACACAACATCACAACAACGAACAAATATTCAGCTATGTCTCGGCTTTTCTAACAAATTGGTATAAAATAAAAAAGCATGCATATCCCCCCCCCAGCACTGCGAGGGACGCGAAATTCTGGACGCCGTAAAGCTTGAGTTTGAGATGACGAGAGAGAGAGAGAGAGAGAGAGAGAGAGAGAGAGAGAGAGAGAGAGAGAGAGAGAGAGAGAGAGAGAGAGAGAGAGAGAGAGAGAGAGAGAGAGAGAGAGAGAGAGAGAGAGAGAGAGAGAGAGAGAGAGAGAGAGAGAGAGAGAGAGAGAGAGAGAGAGCAATGCATATAAGTGTATGAGTTATATATACTGTTTGATATTCGGCAATCCTCTTAGCATTCAGTTCCCCAGCCCCCAATATCTGATTATCTCCATTTCCCGCGTTTCATTGTCACATGGAATTCTGTATGCCTATAAGGAAATGATCATGTAAAAAATGAACTTCCGGAAAGCCCAGCACGGAGTAGCTATTTGTCTTTGATGCTTTTATATTTTGAGTCTGGTCCAGGCCACAGCTTTTTAGAGCTCATCATCGCCGTTGCCCACCATAAAAGATAACGTTCATAAAACCACCCCCGCTACCGAAAGTGCATAGCCAGACGCATGGGACCAGCATCCCGGCATCGAGCTGCTACAGAGTGAAATACTGGCTTGTGAAATATGACAGGACGCGCTGTGAGTCCACTGCCACTGTGGCACGATGTGTGGACAGTGTCCACTGGACATCCCTCGCGGTGTACGGCGGCAGCAGACACCTGTAGCACACCGGCTCTACACGTCGTGCACCTACAGTGGGCTGGCCACTGACCAGGGCGGCTGTCGTACAGCGCCAGCAGTCACATTCTGGAGGTGTGTCTGCGCCCCCAGCCAGTTCAGCGACGATTTTCTGTACCGGCCGTCCCCGCGCCTCATCCGGAATTGCTTAATCTTCGTCGAACCACCATTGGATGAGAAGAACCCAACTGGGCCAGTCGGCGGATGAGGACACGCAAACCCGGAACACGACAAATGTGCCGCAACAGTGACGCTCAGCTTGAGGAATTTCTAGTCTGACTCGTGTCAGGAGCACAGTCCTTTGGTCGTAAATTTCGTCTTTATTTCCGAGCTACTTTTTCTTTAGAAGAAATCCAGAAGGCATGTGATATGTGATGAATATGAACGGTCACCCATGTCTTGTGTCACCAGCTACACTGCAATGTCTGCCGTACACTTCGGGAGCATCCAATACGCTGAATCGGGACTTAGCATTTCTAATTTGATGGGCAACTTGTACTTTCAGTCATGTGTGCAAAGCTGCATGCATTTGCGAGGGCATGATTGCTGGCATGCATCCATGCTTTTTACTTATATGCATGCATGTGTACGGGGCGGATACAGCTGTGTCACGCAATCACACGCTGCTCCTAGAAGCAGCGTGTGCCCTTCACATGGGGAGGTGACTGCCCTCTGACACACCGGATACATGGGGGCGGCTACCCTCTGACGCAGGGGCGGGGATGGCCGAGTGGTTAAGGTGTGGTGTCGGGCTATGGGTACCAAAGGTCCCGGGTTCAACTCTAGCGCCACTCAGGACATTTCCCAATCCCGCGGCCCACCGGCGAAACAGTGTGGGCGGCGCCATTAGCCGTGAATGTGCATAAAGTGTGTCGTGAACCAACCAATAAACAAACAAAACAAAAACCCTCTGACGCACGGGACGCATGGGAAGGTGGCTGCTCTATGACGCACGGGCGTTAACATTTCTGAAATGCATTGGGTGGGCGATGTTTGAAAGCAATGGGCGGGACGAAATGGATTGGCAGGCACATTCCATTTGGTAAAATGCCAAGCGTTGATTTTTTTGTGTGGGGGAGAGGGAAAGCCAACATTCAAAGGGGCACTTGGCTTATCAAAATTATATACAACATCACTGCGCTGACGGGAAAACGAGTACCGGCCTGCCAGCCCGTGAAAATGTAAGGATCCACTCCTGGAATAAACGCTTTCCGAGCTCCTGAAGCAGCGCAAGCGATCGTCATCCACTGTATCCCGATCCAAGTCGCAATCAGAAAACATAGGTGCAACATGTTTTATTAATCCTCCAATAGCTGACTCGCAATAGGATACATTGGTCTCACGATGGAAACCAAATATATCACTCAATAAAAACATTGGCATTGTTACGTATAAGCTCGAAACAAGCAACAGAGAATGCTACAACATTGCATATTTAGCGCCAAATAGCGCTACAACCATACCACTGCCAGCAGCCAATTAGAGGAGAAAACTCAACCGGTCGTTCCCAAGTTCAGCCTAGGAGACAAATACTGTCTGAAGCTCAGCCTATTTCGTTCGGTGGCGCGGGAACAGGCCAGCGACTCTCCATGACTTACGCCTTTAGTACGCTGGTTCTACACGACGCACACCTTTAGTACGCCGGTGCTACGCGACGTACACCTTTGGTACACCGGTTCTACGGCCACACGGCGTAGGCCGCGACACTACATCACACTACGTCTGCCACACGGCGTAGGCAGTGCCACCACATCATACTACGTCTGCCACACGGCGTAGGCCCTGGTACCACACCATACTACGTCTGCCACACGGCGTAGGCAGTGCCACCACATCATACTACGTCTGCCACACGGCGTAGGCCCTGGTAGCACATCATACTACGTCTGCCACACGGCGTAGGCCCTGGTACCACATCATACTACGTCTGCCACACGGCGTAGGCCGTGCCACCACATCATACTACGTCTGCCACACGGCGTAGGCCGTGCCACCACATCATACTACGTCTGCCACACGGCGTAGGCAGTGCCACCACATCATACTACGTCTGCCACACGGCGTAGGCCCTGCCACCACATCATACTACGTCTGCCACACGGCGTAGGCAGTGCCACCACATCATACTACGTCTGCCACACGGCGTAGGCCTCCGGCGTAGGCCTGGTCTCCGCGTGCACCACATCATACGTCTGCCACACGGCGTAGGCAGTGCCACCACTCATACTACGTCTGCCACACGGCGTAGGCAGCACTCCCTCTCGTTCGGCTGGCTCTTCACCAGGCGTGGCGTACACATCATACTACGTCTGCCACACGGCGTAGGCGTGCCACCACATCATACTACGTCTCCACACGGCGTAGGCGTGCACCAATCATACTACGTCCACGGCGTAGGCCACACATCTCTACACCGGCGTAGGCTCACATCTCTACTCTTGCTATCCTAACGTGCTACCACACATCACACTACACTGAATGAATAACTTAGAAATAGTGACCAGCTGCTCTGTTCATGCTATTATTAATGGGAAAGTGAATGACCACCGCACATATCTGTCGCATTCTGAAGGGGGTTGCTTTGTAGCGAGTGGCAGTGTTATGGATTTATCATTGCCAGGTGCCATCATTGTCACTATGCTCCTGAAATTGCAGCGAATAAGATGTCCGCATTTCATAACCTTGAAATTATATAATATATTTAGTGAAACATTGCGGCAGACGATTGCGAAATCATTGCGGCAGACGATTATTTACGGTAAACCAGGCAGAAAGGGGATTTTTAAAAAACAATTTATATCTTTTGACCTGTGCGAACAACAAATTTAAGCATACAGGTTGGACAGACAATAGGCATCTTCCCTGCATGCATCATGTGGTGAAGCAGGCAGCCAAAGCGGTATGCTTAGCGTGCATGTTTGCGTATTATGCGCAGTTAGCCTTCAAGACTACGTCACCCGCACCATAAAGTACGAACATTCGCTACAATCATGTTCCCTTACCGCTCCCACAAATTCCATCAATATCACTCCATCAGACCTGGGAAAAAAACGTGTCGTCTTCCTCCAGTCATCCCGACAGTTCTACATTTCATCAATTAACATTGGCTGGCCCAGTTTGGCATAGCTGAGGCTATTGTTCTCCTTTGACATGTAGGTTGATATCTTCGGCTAATACACATTGCGAAACCTTTTCCACATCCACAGAAAACACCCAAGACAGGAAGGACATACTTCCTGACTTCTGTACGCAGTCTTCAGAGCCCACCATTGCTTGTTGCCACATTGAGGGCAACCGCTACAATGCATACATCTGAAGTACGTCTGACGCCTACATTTTATAGCGGCAACCCAGCATGACATCGATTAATCATGCAGCGAAGCTTGTTTCGCCATACATTCCCTAGGTCTATCTGGCAATACCGATGTTGATAGTGCATATGCTGGTGACGTTAAAGTGCAATGACTTCTCTCTATCGGCCTCGGCGCCGTTTATTGATCAAGAAAGCATGGTTAAGAAGAAAGATAACCATGTCAGATCCGGCAACATAATCAAGAATGAAGATGAGAGAACTATGTAAGGTATAGTAACAGTACCAAGGATAAAGAAGAAAGACGTGAATAGGCTAGTAAGAGCACCAAGGATGAAGAAAAAGGCCATCTCATGTCAAGTAACAGCATATAGGATCATGTCAGTGGACTTCATAGCTATATGCATTCAAGAAAATGGCAGTGCCTCTGTCATGCATGCACAGTGTCTGCCATGGTCAATTGTCATGTAAATAAGAAACAATTAGTTCTTTAATCACACATTTTAGTTCCGAGACCATTAGCATAACCATTCTCTCACCCTGATCGCATTCCCGGGAATATGGCAGTTCACGAGGTTTGAACTGAGAACCTTATAATGTGAAGTGAGACCTCCAGGCTATCCATTCACTTGGGCATCGTATCCACCACACACTGAACATGTTCTTCACATTTCACAACCGCATCGGAGGCCCTCATGGTCTCAACATCAATCAGCTATTCAGCCACAGTATTTCAGCAGCTCCATCCGGGCATAGGAAAGTAGAAAAACAGACTTAACCTGTTCCATAATACCGTCGACTAACGGGAAAACGACATTCCGACGAATATTAGCAACCGGCAAACGTGGCTACCTCTAAAGTCAGCCCACAACCGACACACGTGGCTGTCGCTAAAGTCAGCCCACAACCGGCACACGTGTCTGCCGCTAAAATCAGCCCACAACCGGCACACGTGGCTGTCGCTAAAGTCAGCCCACAACCGGCACACGTGTCTGCCGCTAAAATCAGCCCACAACCGGCACACGTGGCTACCGCTAAAATCAGCCCACAACCGGCACACGTGGCTACCTAAGCAATCAGCCCAACCGACCACAGGCACCTCTAAAGTCAGCCCACAACCGGCTCACGTGGCTACCGCTAAAATCAGCCCACAACCGGCTCACGTGGCTGCCGCTAAAATCAGCCCACAACCGGCACACGTGGCTGCCGATAAAATCAGCCCACAACCGACACACGTGGCTGCCGCTAAAGTCAGCCCACAACCGGCACACGTGGCTACCTCTAAAGTCAGTCCACAACCGGCACACGTGTCTGCCGCTAAAATCAGCCCACAACCGACACACGTGGCTGCCGCTAAAGTCAGCCCACAACCGGCACACGTGGCTACCTCTAAAATCAGCCCACAACCGGCTCACGTGGCTACCGCTAAAGTCAGCCCACAACCGGCACACGTGGCTGCCGCTAAAGTCAGCCCACAACCGGCACACGTGTCTGCCGCTAAAGTCAGCCCACAACCGGCATACTCGTACGTGGCTGCCGCTAAAGTCAGCCGCATTAGGCGAGGCGGCACGCTATCATAATATTTATCTAACCGCTAAGATAACTGATTGATTTAATAATATGACTAATGCATTGTAGTATGTATGTGCACTGGTCAGCTTACTTTGCTACATGGAAACCCTTTAGAAACTTGAGCAGATGCGCTTCTGGGTGAAATCGGAAGTGTTCTTGCGGAACTGCTCGTGGTAAGACTTTCGTGCTGAAAGGCATGGACTATGGGTAGGTTTGTGGGACAAAAATGTTTGACAAGCATGGCGCAAATAAACACTGGCATTTGCATTGCTCATTTTTAATTGTAATGGGTTGCTTGCATCGTGTGTTGCTACATTTGTTGGTACATTAAGCAAACACTTCCACATAAACAACAACACAAAACAATTAAGCTAAGCGCCTCTGTGACTTGAATTGTCAACGCAACTTGAGTTTTTACTCACCGCTCGGCAGCTGGTGCAATGCCAATATTTTTTGGGAGCTGGCACTTCTGTAAAACATCGACTTTTTCATTTCTTCGATCTCAGCATGTACCAGAACAACAATAATTTGCGTTACGCATGATGACGGTGGTCATAAAGTTTAAAAAGCTTGAAGTGCTAAGGCTTGATAAGAGCCACAAGGGCCCATCTGGGTTAAGCATGTAAAGATAAGATTCTATAACACGAGAAAATATGATCAAACACTCCAATCATTACTCTATTCTGAGCTAGATTCTATTGCATCCCTTAATTTTTATTATTTTTATTATTTGATCGAGCAACTCACGCGTAATCGTAACACGTGGTTCGAAAAAAGCGTGACGAAAAAAGCGTGGTGAATCGTACGTGATGGAACAGCGTGATCGTAACACCGTGGAACACGCGATAAACACACCGTGATGAGACACGCGTGATCGTAAACGCGCATCGCCACACAGCGTGAGTCACCGCAGCACATGCATGCACTCCTTCACCCAACAAATTTCGATATCCTCACGATATGACTTTTCAACATCAATTATAACTCTTTTATTTTCAATGATTAATATAAATATACCATTGCAATATGCGTATATGCATCTATGCAGGCACACACACACACACACACACACACACACACACACACACACACAACGTACACACATAATGATATATAAAAATATGTATATATATACATATATATATATATATATATATATATATATATATATATATATATATATATATATATATGTGTGTTGTGTGTCATTTATCATTACTTATCATGGAACAATTACTTTGATTTATTCCACTAATTCTCATGAATATCGGTGACGCATATCTGACCTGCACTTTTCAGCTTGCGGGTCTTTTCCCGCACCCATTTTCGTATTACGATTCCTAGACCTATAAGGCGCTTTGTGAATCATAAACAAGAAGGGGCAAATTGCATGTCCAAATTGTAAGTTTTGCCAATAACTTTCTGTGCATTCGGCTATCCTCACACATTTCCACCCAACGCAATGGAGCACTGGCCAAGAATCAAACGTGGTTTGTGGCAACCATACCATAGCGTCTGCTTTAATACGCACGACGGAGAACCAGAGATGGGGGGGGCGAATTCGACCCACCTCAGATTTGAAACTGCTGAAACCAAAACACGAACTTTGGAGGTTATTGCGGTACTGAACACTGCAGTGTAAATTGCACGACCATGGTGGACATCTTCATAGTCAAATAAGGCTTAAAAGCATTAAAAATGATGTATTCGTTTTGGTATTTTCCTTGGGCTATATCTATGAGTAAAACATAAGGGCTGCAACCCTAATATTGAAAGCGTATTCATGATCAGAAAAAGAGTTCATGAAAAAATAAAGTGTTATAGGACCGAACATTAATAAAACTTGTTCATGGTTTGGAACTGGCTCGGAACGACATTTTTGGCAGAATCTAGACATGCGCAATACTTGGACCACTGGACCACTGGACCACTGGACCACTGACCCTGACCACTGGACCACTGGACCACTGGACCACTGGACCACTGGACCACTGGACCACTGGACCACTGGACCACTGGACCACAACTGACCATTGGACCACTGGACCACTGCCGGCCCGACACAGACCACCACGGACCACGGACCACGAACATAATAATTGGAGATTAACAAGCTAAAACAATATATAGCACCGAAATATATGTGCAACAGCATGACACACTGCACAAAATATATTGCAAAGCATAAAATACTGCACAGGAATATATGTGAACAACATGATATACTGCACAGTAATGTATGGGCAACAGCATAACATACTCACACAATATATCTGTAACAGCACTGTATACTGCAAAGGAATATGCGCAACAGCATAATATACGACAGGAATATATGTGCAACAGCATGATATACTGCGTAGTAATATATGTGTAACAGCACAGTGTACTGCACAACGCAATATACTGTACCGAAATATATGTGCAACAGCATGATATACTGCACAGAAATATATGTGTAACAACATAATATACTGACAGGAACATGTGAAACAGCGTGATGTACTCACAGGAATATATGTGCAGCAGCATCTGCAACAAATTTTCGAAATCGGTTGGCAATTCATTTATATCCCACCATTACAAAACGGACATTCAGTTTCCTGGGCACACCAACTGAAATACTGTTCACCGTGTCGTTGAGGGTGAATGGTGGCAGAGGTGGTTGCAAATGGTCAGGGGAGTGTAGTCAATTGGTCAGGGATGGTGTAGTCAAGTGGTCAGAGGTGGTGTAGTCAAGGGCCAGGGGTGGTGCAGTCAAGTGCCAGGGGTGGTGTAGTCAAGGGTCAGGGGGGAGGGGGGGAAGTGGCCAGGGGTGGGTAGTGAAGTGGCAGGGGTGAAGGGCCAGGGGTGGTGTAGTAAGTGGCCAGGGTGGTGTAGTAAGTGGCCAGGGTGGTGTAGTGAAGGCCAAGGGTGGTGTAGTCAAGTGCTTAGGGATGGTGTAGTCAAGTGGCCAGTGGTGTCTTCAAGTGCCCAGGGGTGTTGTACCAAGTGTCAGTGGTGGAATAGTCAAGTGCCCGGGGGTGGTGTTGTCAAGTGTCCAGGGGTGGTGTAGCCAGTTGCCCAACGATGGTGTAGTCAATTTCCCAGGTATGGTGCAGTCAAGCGCCATCAAGGCGAACCCACCGAAGA
The DNA here is from genome assembly GCA_034440575.1 of Imbricaverruca yamaguchii. Lineage (NCBI taxonomy): Eukaryota > Metazoa > Arthropoda > Thecostraca > Neoverrucidae > Imbricaverruca > Imbricaverruca yamaguchii. The sequence goes on along the minus strand of JAOTOL010001647.1, from coordinate 1,297,606 downwards.
ACGTGCACCTACGACCATTGCACCACGCGATTAGCCTGACTACATGGTAACCGCCGGGGTCTGTCGCGGCTGACCGGGCGGGCGCGCCTCGCCTCGGGCCAACTCGGCGACGAGACCCAGGCGGTGGCGGCCGGCAGCCAGGCGGAGGAGTTTGCCCCCGCAGTTCCAGTATTCCCATATGTTGGAATACATGCTTAATATTCAATTCATCCGCATTCACGTAGGTGCTTAATGTGGATTGAATGCGGATTGATGCGCAAAGAAGGTGTTTCGCATGCGATGCGCCTTCAGTCGCGATAAGTCGCAAAAGTTCATAATATTGCTCCTACATATATTATGTTTCTTTGCAACCCAGGAGAGGTTTTCCCTTCTGTTCCGACGCGCGTGTTAAACCTCTCTCGTGCCGGAGAGGAGGGGGTTGACGCAACCCTCGAGGGTTTTTGCGACCACGTAAAAAAAACACGTCAATGCTCCGTTATTTCATGAAGCTCATGGAGCATCAATTGTGAATCTTGTAACATTCACATTGAATATTTCATTTCAGGTCATTGGACTGCACTGGACATTTTTCATGGTTTGGAAGTTTTTCGCTCAAATCAGATGTTATCGTCGATTGATGTCATTAATCACACTCAAATTGTCAATGTTGAAGCTGGTAGAGTGAGGGACAATTCAGCACACTTGCTGACATATTTATTCATCTTTGATTGATCACTGAAATGTGATCATCCTTGATCATTGATCAATCATGACAATGGTCACTGATCGTTGATTGATCCAAATTCCAAGTAAATTGGAAGCAAATGTCCCAACTTGAACCTAGATGACCATTTTCGGCTTCCGGGTTCATCTGGGGTGAACGTCGGCGCTAAAACTGAATATCTAGCTCATTTCCTCTCCCCTGCCCATTGTGAAAATAATGCAGCTTTTGGATACTATTTCCGAAGTTTGCAAAATGCGACCGACACCTCGAACTAATCTGACCCGTGATGAATGTATCGACATGCTGCATATTGCACGACTATAGTTAACCCAAGATAAAGACGAAAATACCATGCGCGCATGAGTTATTTATTATGCATGCACAGGAACGATGTGACGTGAATATTTGAACTTTTCCGAACACAAAATCGACCATTAATTTGAACGGAAGGTTAACTAGTAACTCGAAATACGAACGGTGAGTACCAATGGCGGGGTCTCGTGTCGTCTCTGTAGATGGTCACACCAATGGCCCCGCACTGGACAAGATGGCGGGGTGTCGCACGGCCCAGGGAATGGCGGGGTCTCGTGTCGTCTCTGTAGATGGTCACAACAACGGCCCGCACTGGGCAAGATGGCGGGGTGTCGCACGGCTCAGGGAGTGGCGGGGTCTCGTGTCGTCTCGGTAGAGGGTCGGAACAACGGCCCCGTACTGGACAAGATGGCGGGGTGTCGCACGGCTCAGGGAGTGGCGGGGTCTCGTGTCGTCTCGGTAGAGGGTCGCAACAACGGCCCCGTACTGGACAAGATGGCGGGGTGTCGCACGGCTCAGAGTGTCGCGCGGCCCAGAGTGTCGCGCGGCCCAGAGTGTCGCGCGGCCCAGAGCGTCGCGCAGCCCAGGGTGTCGCACGGCCCAGAGTGTCGCGCGGCCCAGAGTGTCGCGCGGCCCAGAGTGTCGCGCGGCCCAGAGTGTCGCGCGGCCCAGAGTGTCGCGCCCAGGTGTCGCGCGGCAGAGTGTCGCCGGCCCAGGTGTCAGATGCGCCCCCAGAGTGTCGCGCGGCCCAGAGTGTCGCGCGGCCCAGAGTGTCGCGCGGCCCAGAGTGTCGCGCGGCCCAGAGTGTCGCGCGGCCCAGAGTGTCGCGCGGCCCAGAGTGTCGCGCGGCCCAGAGTGTCGCGCGGCCCAGAGTGTCGCGCGGCCCAGAGCGTCGCGCGGCCCAGGGTGTCGCGCGGCCCAGAGTGTCGCGCGGCCTAGGGTATGAGTTGAATTACAGCGCAAATGCGTTGCAATTCAACTCATAACCCCGTAACAAATGCCGTGATGGAATAGGCACAAGAGCTAGACCATCGCAAACTGAACCATGCACTCCGTCTGAGACGAGGCCAGTTAATTCTCCGCTCACGTTCTTCGCTTTTTGTCAGTTGAAGAAGGCACACTTGGCATACAAACTATGCTGTAGTGACTCATGGCCGCTGGCTAGCCAGCATGCGGAAACTCTCCGGTAATGGCCGCTGGCTAGCCAGTATGCGGAAACTCTCCGGTAATGGCCGCTGGCTAGCCAGCATGCGGAAACTCTCCGGTAATGGCCGCTGGCTAGCCAGTATGCGGAAACTCTCCGGTAATGGCCGCTGGCTAGCCAGCATGCGGAAACTCTCCGGTAATGGCCGTTGGTTAGCCAGTATGCGGAAACTCTCCGGTAATGGCCGTTGGTTAGCCAGCATGCGGAAACTCTCCGGTAATGGCCATTGGTTAGCCAGTATGCGGAAACTATCCGGTAATGGCCGTTGGTTAGCCAGTATGCGGAAACTCTCCGTAATGGCCGCTGGTCAGCAAGCATGCAAACAACACAGAGGTGCAGACAAGTACCCTCTAACCCTCCATGGAGGGCAGCAGATGGACCTGATAGCGCAACTTCTTGCCAGCACAATCTTGCCGAGAACATCAGCAGCAGCCCCCATGCTAAAATGGATGCTTCATGCAAATGAAGATGCTTACCAAAATTGCATGTAATAACTTGGAAAATTGTAGCACGGGTGGATCTAGAAAATTTCTTTTGGTGGGGGAACTTGTCTGGAGTAGCACCATTTCATCGGAAGGGGGGGGGGGCACGATTGCGAAAGTCCCCGGAACGATGCATTCGACAGAAATTCTTTTTGCGGAAGAGGGGGTTCACTCAAGCATGCTGAAGTGGCGTTCACCTAATCTGACTGCATGCGCATGCAATCTAACAGTCATTGTCCCTTTACATCAGCAAAGATGTATACGAATCCTTGTCGGGCACACTTTCAAAGCTAGGCAATTTTTTTTGAACTTTCGAATCTTTCTATATTGTCGTCATCAATGGCTTCAAGGTCAGAAAAATGCAGTTAGATCCAACGATTTTCTCGGGCTATTCAATGCACTCGGTTTCACTTTGATCTGTTCATTGGTTCTGTAGTCAGGCGGGAAGGGGCTACCCCTGCCCCAAGTGACACGCGGATGGGAAAGTCGACACGTCGGACTGCCGGCCTTGAGCCCGCTCTGGTGGGGAACAGGCCGGCTAAATGAGACCCCACCGACGTCTCGGAAACCATCATAGGTAGATCAACAAATTGAATAGGGTAGATGGCTGCATATGGAGCCTCTCGTGTGAATAACGTTTAACCCTTGCCAGTATGCGGCATTTTGCCACCATCGGTCGTATAGGGAGGGGGGTACGACTCCCCCTGGCGATTCGAAACCGTGCATGTTACAAAAACGAACGAAAGACAAAAGTTATAGATCTGGCCGAGATCTCGCGATTGGAATTCAGTATGACCTTCTAAGGTCAATGGTTAACCTTCCAGGTCAGGTCAAATGTCTTTTTTTTTTGTATTTTCCTAAGAAAATCGTCAGTTATACCGAAACTACTGTCTAAATATGCACAAAATGACCGTATATATGTTCATTTGGACCTTGCGAACATAACGACATGTAACACGATGTGATCGGACCAAGATATCATGCACCAAATGATGTCAAAGCTGTGACCCCAAATATCCAACCTTTTAAAAAGTGGTTACAATTTTGAAGTTTAAAGTTCCCGAGGATAAAAATGGACGCTTAATTCAAATTCAGTACGAAAAATTACCGTAGGTCAGCTAAAAAAGGTTGAAAGGTCAAACGAGGTTAACCGAGGTCAACCGAGGTCACCGATTTTTGGAACATTATTTTTCAATGGGAACCCATCTGGGCATCTGTATTTTTTATTATATGCCCATAATTACGCTAAGTACGAACAAAAATACGTGCGATAATCATGCATTTGTTGAAAACTGGTCGGAGGTGCTCCCCTTTATGATCTCATAACTCCGTGACCTGGCATGACCTCCCAAAAAAAATTCACCAAAAGTCGTCAAAAGGTTGCCCCAAAGGGTACTGAAAATCTCAGAGCGATCCGTATAGGGCGCTCCGCATACCCGTATACCCGTATGCCCGTATATCCATATACCCTCGCCCTATAAGGGCGAGGATTAAGTTCCCGGGTATCATGGTCAATAAATAAATTTTGGCGCTGAACAGAAGCAAAGCACCAACAAGGTTCTTATGATTCAACTTCTATGGCTTAAAAAGGCAACCAAGGTCTTTTCGTGCCATAACAGAGCAGTGACCACAGATGACCGTGAAAAGGTCAAGCAATGGTGGCATGAAGTGGTTCATCTGAAAACACCACTTTGTACAATTTGGGCCCGAACAAATACATTTAATTACAAGCATTTCATCGATATATCACTTCGACTCCTGTGTAGTACTTACTCCGGGACATATTTTAGGCTCTATCTCCATTACTTGATGTTACATTGACTTCAAACGTTGCACACTGACGGAGGACGTTGTGGGCTATCGCACATAGTCTGGCTTTTGCCTGGGATACGTAGATGGGAAATGTTGTACAGGAAGCTGAATTTGAAGTTTTGTATTTTACCTGACGTCATAATATGACCCCAAATCACAGCATAATTATAAAATTATTCTTCTTCACTCAGTTAAAAATGCAAGTATATTAGAGCGATGGGCGCATCTAAAGAACTGCAGATTTGTCGCTGCTTCTAAGAAAGAAACGTCTTTTTAAGCACTTGACATAACCAATGACATGACATTTATCGTCGTCTAGCTGTGTGACCTGTGAATATATCAAAACAAGACTACTACCAAAAGATCTCGGACTAGATCCTCTATATCGTTGGTTACTTCGCGGCCCTGTACGAGACAGCCTTCCTTCAAGGAGGAAAATCCTCAGGCGGGTCAACATGACCTTCATCCAAGCGCGTTCCGTGGAATCTTTCACGAATGTGTGAAGGTTCCTATTACCAAGCAATTCCACTTTTGTACCAGGTCAGATTTAACTCTGCGATTACCAACCCGTAAACGGCGAACTCGAGCCGCCGCCTCCACGCACATGAAACATTCATGCAGTGTTGAAAGCATCACGACAGTCGGACAAAGCCCACACCGCAGCACACCATCGGCGGTCTTCCCGCTGACGGCGGGATCGGCCACGTCGGCGCGACCCGAGGCGGCCCTGCACGTGCCCGCCGGCCGACAAACAAGTCGGACGGTTGCGTCACACTCGAGAGTCGATGGCCACACGTCGACAGCGGGAGTCGGCCCGGCGGCCGGGGGTCGGGCCCGGAGTCGGCCGGCGGCCGGGGGGCTCCTCCGGCTTCGCCCCGCCCGGCTACGCTGGACGGCCGGGGGGCTCCTCCGGCTACACCGGACGGCCGGGGGCTCCTCCGGCTTCGCCCCGCCCGGCTACGCTGGACGGCCGGGGGGCTCCTCCGGCTTCGCCCCGCCCGGCTACACTGGACGGCCGGGGGGCTCCTCCGGCTTCGCCCCGCCCGGCTACACCGGACGGCCGGGGGGCTCCTCCGGCTTCGCCCCGCCCGGCTACACTGGACGGCCGGGGGTGCACCTCCAAACGAGAGGCTCGCCGCAGCCACCCGGACCCACTGTGCAGACTGCTGTGGTGGTCTGCCAGAAACGCCAGCCGTGTTTGGAGCGTGAGCGAGGTTTATCAACGGTCGTGTTGTGCAGCAGCTGGGGGAAATGTCGGTCTGCGGGTGCTGGTTGTTAGTCAGTCTGCGGGTGCTGATTAATAGTCAGCCTGCGGGTGTTGGTTGTTAGTAGGACTGCGGGTGCTGGTTGTTAGTCAGTCTGCGGGTGCTGGTTGTTAGTCGGCCTGCGGGTGCTGGTTGTTAGTCAGCCTGCGGGTACTGGTTGTTAGTCAGCCTGCGGGTGCTGGTTGTTAGTCAGTCTGCGGGTGGTGCTCGTTGTTAGTCAGCCTGCAGGTGCTGGTTGTTAGTTGACCTGCGGGTGTTGATTGTTAGTCAGCCTGCGGGTGCTGGTTGTTAGTCAGTGTGGGTGTTTTTTTTTTTTTTGTCTGTGGGTGGTGGTTGTTTGTCAGCCTGCTGGTGCTGGCCGTTAGTCGGCCTGCGGGTGCTGGTTGTTAGCAGGCTCACGGGTGCTGGTTGTTATGCAGATTGCCGAACGATATAGGGGTCTGAGTTCAGCTGTCGGCTTTTAGCATCGCTGTAGGCCAGATCAACGTTCAGGATATCTGATACAAGCGATCCATGGATGTACTCTCCGAAAAAAATACAAGCACAAGATCCTATATGAATGTGTGTGTGTGTGTGTGTGTGTGTGTGTGTGTGTGTGTGTGTGTGTGTGTGTGTGTGGTGGTGTGCGTGGTGTGTGTGGTGGTGCGCGGTGCGTGTGTGTGTGTGTGTGTGTGTGTGTGTGATTACATTATTGGCATAAGTTTGTGTGATAATTATCTGAAGATTACCAGAATGTTGTCTGTAAGTATATATGCATATATATTTATATATACATATATATTGTTATATATTATTATATATTGTTCCCTCATAGTTGTAAAATTTTGCTTCGAAGTGATTTGTATACTATTTGTGTGAAAGAGTAGCTGTGCCGCAACACTGCAATGTGTTTACAAAAACGTTTTTCCTGTAGGAATTTAGAGGCCTAGACTCTATAGCACTCAGCATCGGAAACTATATTTTGTGATGACCTCAATTGCTGTTGGCTGTGAGATATCGGGAGCGACTTCGTATAGCTACTCCACTGCACTGCTTCGAACATCAGAGCCATTACCCGCTCCCACAAGAACACGTTCGCACAATGGCATGTGACATGCAACCGTACCGACATGTTCTTACGAAGGGATCAGGCGCCCACGCTGCTTACCAATTGACTAGTCAGAGCATCCGCTGCTGTGTATTCTCCACCACACCGGTGCGTCACAGAAGCGTCGCGGAAATAACGGCTGTCGGCCGTCGACGTCATCGCGTCGGTGTGGTGACGACGAGTCGCCACTCAGCTGACCTACCTGGTGGTGGGGGTGCCGTCAAGGTCGACCGGAACCTCGGACGGAAGCTGAGCACGCTCAGACGTGTCTGGCATAGGTGAGTCACCGTGAAGTAATTCGGTTCTGAAAACAATTACATCGGCTGGATGCGGTTCAAAGGCACGAGCGGGAAGAATGGCAAGGCACTGCCGATGGTTGCACATCCGCCCGCCTGGTGAAAACCACCTTGAAGGTCCCGGAAGGGATGCCTGCTATTCGAGCCGTTAGTGCTGCAAAATTACAGCCGTTTATGTTATGTTCCTGTTATGATTCGAAACTGATAGGAATCCGGTGAATTATTTATCAGTTTCCAGTCCTGGAATATTCCAGCGCTATTCGTGAAATATACTTTCATTTCCTTGGATACAATTTGGACAGCAACTTACACGTATATTTGTAATATACGTAGCCGTCAGGGGCGGCATAAGCGTGACTCCGCTCAAAGTGACTGTGCATCCACGACCCAACAGCAGGCTCGAGTCATTGTGGACCTTGGTGAAGCCGGATGGCAAGCGCAGGCTTATCCTCGGCACAGTCTACCGCCCTCCCCGGCGCAATGTTGCAGACTTAAAGGCGGACTTCTCCGATCTAGATTCCCGGTACGAACGGCTTTGCATTGGTCACTCTTCGTGGCATTGTGACATTGACTTGATTCAAAAGTGTTTATCGTGAGGCCACCATAAACAAGCTCTCGTTTTATCTCTAAAGTGCGATCTTACAAAGCCTGATGGTGACCCTGCGAAAAAAATATGTTGAACAATATTTTGTCTGAGTACTCGCTGTATCAATTTGTAACCACACCGACTTTATTCAAGCAGTTCTCTGCTGGATGTTTTCATAGCGAATTGTCGTCTTCTTGGCACACGCTGTGGTTCGCGATTTTGTCATTTTAGCCCGCACAAATTTGTTCGCGTTTTGATCGATGCTCCTCGCTGCCGTCCTGCGTGTCGCACCGTACAATATCGCAGCTTGTGCCAGATTGACCAAACTGCTTTGTAGTGTGATCTGATGTGCGTGGATTGGTGAAGTGTTTTATTTACAGACGGTCACGTTAAAGTGAAACCCTTCTCTGTGTCGATTTTTTAACCTATTTTTGACCGACTCGCTCCAGTTAGGACGTTGCGCATTCGAAATCCTAGCGCCCCATCGTTGTCTGCTGAACCAGGCATTATGACCCACCGCTGGGAGGCGCTGCGTTACTCAGGTCACGGCTCTGTTGTTTACAGCGAGCTCAACAGACAGGTGCGCTCTGCCATTCGACGCGACATTCTTGACGATGTGCAGAGGCGTATCCAGGAGAGAGGACGAGGGGGCATATGGCGGTGAATTCGGTCCACCGTGGGCGATGCCAAGTGCCATCATAAGACTCCTGACGCCACGCCTGACCAGCCAAACGATTATTTTGTTGGTGTAGGACCACGCATTGCTGGCGAGGTTGCTGATCAGGATGCCTCCCCGAGCCTGGCCTGTCGTTTGCAGCGAGTGGGTGCTTGTGCATTCTGCCTAGTACCACTGTCCCTCGCTGAGCTGCGCGCCATCGTGTTTGGTATGAACAACTCATCCGCCTGCGGGGAGATGAGGTGTTCATGAGCTCTATTGCCCCGATCATTTTCAAAATTGTGGAGCGTGCAGTCCACCAACAGCTCTACGCCTACCTATCCAACAACCACCTCCTCTCTCCTACCCAGCATGGTTTCCGCCCCGTCACTCAACGGAGACCGCGATGCTATCCACATCCGGCCAGATCCTATCGGCCATTGATCGTGGTGAGATGTCCCTACTGTGCCTCCTGAGCTTGAGCAAATGCTTTGATTTGACAAACCATTCAAAACTCTTGACCAAATTAAGCCAGCACAGCATCGACACTTCATGGTTTTCGACCTACCTGGAAGGCCATACCCAGAGTGTCAGCCTCACTGACAGTCTGGGTCGCAGCTTAAAATCTGTTCCACTTCCATACAACATCGGAGTTTTCAAGGCCCATCTCTCGGACCTTTGCTCTACTGCGTCTTCGCCAACGACCTCAGTCTGCTCCCTGAAGACACAGTAATCGCTCAGTATGCAGATGACACACAACATTTGGTCACTGGAAGCAAAACTCGCATCCAAAGTGTCGCTACTGAGTTTAAACACGTCCTGGCCTCCTTCGACGTTTGGTTCCGCGGTGACGGTCTAAAAATAAGTTCAGTGGAAACCCAGCGTATGGTCTTTGGCAGCCAACACAATTCGCGCAATCTCCAACTTCATTGAAACACTCGCGATCAACAACCGCTTCCCTGTTCGGAAGTAAAAAGTCTAGTCTATCTACTTTTGATCGCATCCTCAGCTGGGACTCGCATGTTTCCACCATTGCCAGAGGTTGTTTCGGAACTATGGCCGGTCTATATCATCTTAGGGGCGACCTGCCACCATCTGTCATCTCGGTGCCCGTCAATGCCTTTGTCCTCTCTCAGATCCGGCACTGCATTTCGGTGCGCGGAAGTAGTACCCAAAAGAATATGTCTCGGAAAGAAAAATCAGCCATGGAGCAAAAGTTATTTTCGGACGATCTAAATTTGACCATATCACGGATCTGTTAGAGCGTCTTGGCTGGATGAGCGCTGATAGCTTGACCTCATACCACACGCTGTGCCTACTTCACAAGGTGCACCGACTGCGGGAGCCGGCTTCATTAGCCGGCACCATCTCAACAGTCGCCGAGCGCCGCAACCACCACATCCGTCAGGACCGGGACCTGTACGTCCTCAGGTCGCGAACAAGGATGGGCGGACGCCGTTTTTTCCGTAGGTCCTGCCCTGTATGATGAACTGCCACACGAACTGAGGAAACTACTAGTTCCCAAGGTAGCTGCCAGTTCCCACACAAATACCTTAGACGGTCATTTGTGCATAGGACCGGTCAGATTGGCCTTCTCTACTTCCTGACTTCTTATCATACTCGCTGACTTATCTTCATACCTGCTGACTTCTATTATACTTACCATACTTGCTGACCCTTTCCGTACCACTGGTATGAGGAATTTATATATTTTTACGTCTATCTGTAGCAGCCCTTTTTCATGTGACATCTGTTTTAAAACTTGACAATAGGCTGTAATGACCACGAGTTCATTGTGGATGGCCTGAATGTCATCCGCAATAAACTCACAAAACAAAACAAACAAAGACAAAAGTATTTGTCTTTGCCTTTGTCTTTGTAGGTTGCAGGGAAATTTGGAGCAATGTGAGGACCAGAGTTTGACGTGAAAGATGTCCGATCATTTGGATAAGAAGAAAAAGACAACACATTCACAAGCAACTCTTTGTGAGAAAGCTTTAAGGCCTTCGGCATAGTGCATCTGCGATTGTGCAAATGCAATGAGATGTACCGAGTAATTGTGGTAGAAAAACTTTTAATAGTGTCCATACTGATTTTCGGTGCCGTGTTCAATCACTTGAAAACCAATTGATGCAATCCAGGGTCATTTATGAAGTTCTCGTGGGGAAGACGTGCACCAAATATCGGAAAAGATCCAATTTGCATGGAAATATGAAAGGAATCACCGGACGTAATCTGCAGAGTTTACTCACCGCACGGACTAGAACGACGAAGGCCTTCATTCGGACAAACGCATTTTTCTCAGAGACGAAATCAATTCCTCCTCGGCCTCGTTTGTTTGCAAGGTTTCAAAGTTCACTATCTATTCATGGCAGTGATTATGTACAATGCCTGTAAAATGAATCGTGAAGTGATGCATTGTTTAGACCATGTTTGAATGGGCCGCAGTTTCCAGCTTCTTGAACAGAGGTAACGTGTTCAAATATCGGAAGATGAGGCTTCCGATTTGATCGGTCGGATCCAATTTTGCATGCGGATATACAACAATGCATCATCAGCCAGACGCAGACCAGGAATACTAGGAACATTTATGGGAGGGCACTCGTCTGGCAGGGCACAGATTCTTCGGATGGCCACCACCGCGCATGTCCCTGACGAGGAACCCACGGCTGAAAATTTACACTAAATAGCGTGGGGGTGCATTCGAGCGTACTGAAGGACGCATTTGCCTCTGAGAGGGGCATCTTGGGCTGCAAAATCCGTTGACAGGGTGTGGGGGTGGGGATGCACATCTGCTACCATGTGGTGTGTTATGTTGTGTGTACATCCGCCATCCCCAGTATGTGTGGCTGCACGTGAATGACCACTCTTTTTATTGGTAGTCTGATGAACAAATTTATGACATATATACATATATAAATATATATTTATTTATATACACATATGTATATATATACATATATATATATATATATATATATATATATATATATATATATATATATATATATATATATATATATATATATATATTTATATACATATATATATATATACATTGTACATCAGTTTTATCCACGGATGAAACGCTGAACTTCCAAGGTCCGTGATCATTTTGTTTTGCTGTGACACGTTCCCGTTCACTACAGCCACCAGGCTATTTCGCCAGCTACGCTTTCACCGCGCATACTGTGCATGTCACGCACACCAAAACCTGCTGGGATGTCCTTGTGTGAGCAGTCATCCAGGCCAGCTTTGGATGCACTAATAGTCAGGTGTCCGGGAAGACCACACACTGGCTGCCACTTACATGGGGTAGGTATGTCAGGATTGTAGGGAAATATTATAGGCAATTACAAACGAGTTGGCCTTCCCCCCACCCATCCCCACCCCTCTCTCTCTCTCTCTCTCTATATATATATATATATATATATATATATATATATATATATATATATATATATATATATAATATATATATATATATATATATATATATATATATATATATATATATATATATATATATATATATATATATATATATATATATATATATATATATATATATATATATATACATATACCCCTCCGGGATATTATGCCCATGAGCGAAGACGTCACTTTGGACGCACTGGAGTATCGTTACGGGAAGCACTGGGTAACAAGTCACCGTCCGTCCAATCAGGACAGCAATTTCGCTTCCTCTCATAAATACAATTTTCTGTAATATATGCGCCTCACTAGTGCCACGATTGGTAGGTGGTGCAATCGTTTTGGCTCTACCGTGCACCTTGGCCGTCATGAGTTCGATGATGTATCGTATGTACATAGGCAGTGTCGACTAGTTTTGCTTGGAAAATTCTTCATGACTGACTAAATTATTGGCGCCGAATGACCACTGCAGTCGATGCGTCCAAAAGCCCCACCAAACAAACAAACAAACAAACAGGTCGGCACGACACGAAGCAGTGCCGGATCAGCTGCTGCATCAGATCGTCGCTGTCTTGGAGCGACATACTGCCCTGGAGCGACACACTGCCCTGGAGCGACACACTGCCCTGGAGCGACACACTGCCTTGGAGCGACACACTGCCCTGGAGCGACACACTGCCTTGGAGCGACACACTGCCTTGGAGCGACACACTGCCTTGGAGCGACACACTGCCCTGGAGCGACACACTGCCCTGGAGCGACACACTGCCCTGGAGCGACACACTGCCTTGGAGCGACACACTGCCCTGGAGCGACACACTGCCTTGGAGCGACACACTGCCTTGGAGCGACACACTGCATTGGGCACACATACCTGGCGACACATACCCACTGCCCTAGAGCGACACACTGCCGGGCACACACTGCCTTGGAGCAACGCACTGCCTTAAGCGACACACTGCCCTGGAGCGACACACTGCTGGCACCATTGCCTAACAACCTAAAGCGACACACTGCCCTGGAGCGACACTGCCTTGGAGCAACACTGCCCTTAAGCGACACACTGCCCTGGAGCGACACACTGCCTTGGAGCGACGCATTGCCTTGGAGACGCACCCCTAAAGTGACACAGTGCCTTGGAGCGACACACTGCCTCGGAGCGACGCACTACCTTGGAGCGACAAACTGTCTTGGAGCGACACATTGCCTTGGAGCGACGCATTGCCTTGGAGCAACACACAGAGGCGAGCTCAGCGCCGAGCTCGGGCAGAGATGAACGACACCAGCTACGGCTTGTGGTGGCCAGAGTATAGTGCCCCTGCTCGGCGCCAGCTCGTCTGTCACTCGGCGGCCGACGGTGGCCAAGCAGTTGCTGGATGTGCGGGCAGCAGCTGCATTGAGTCCACTGTCGTGCATAGCTGTCTGTGGGAGAGGGGTAAAATGGTTAATGGCATAAGCAACTGGATAAATGAAATATGTTCACTAAAACGAGTTCATCGAGGTTTAAATTTTTGGTGGGGGATACCTTGGGAAATCTTTATTAAAAATGATGCAATTAAGGTCATAAATTAAATTAAAGCACAACAAAAACAAACTTAAAAGAGTCCACTGAAAAATCGTAGCATTGAACATTTTAAGCATGACAATCACTAGATGGGTTTAGAGGGGGTGAGAAGATTTGGGGGGCCTGGTTAAAAATTCAACCAACAAAAGCTTTTTTTGTTTTTATTTTTATTATTTTTTTTTTTCTTTATGTCTTTTTGTCTTTATGAAAAACGTTTGCGCAGTGTCGACCGATATTTCTTTCACAGAGGACTGCTCGGCGATGAAGCCCGCGAGGGCTCTGGCGAGGCATCGCCTGAATTCGTTTCGAGTATCAGCACACGCCGGCTGGCCGGCGGCTGCGGTCGCAGTGTCACGCTCACGCCGGGCTGGTTTTCGCCTCGTCTTCAGGTCAACACGTTCATTACTGTACGCCAGCCGTGGTTTCTCAAGGTGGCACTAAGCGTGTCTAGACAGCACAAGTCTTCCCGATGCAACTGACGTCCCTCCGGCGAACATCTCGCCGCAGACAAATGCTCTCTTCCGCCCCGAGGGGCGTATGCCGAACCTGGAGCCGTTAGCGCCACGCGTCTGGGAGCTTCGCGTCGTACCTGGCCGCGCGCATTCCCATGGCAGCCACTGTGGCTCCCGGTGCCGGATCCCAGCACATTCCTGTGGTCTACAGACACTTTTGATTTCGTCCCGATCTTGTCGGTGTAGAGTGTACCTGGTGAACATGCCGGTGACCCAGCTGTTCACCCAGCTGGCGTGTGCGGTTCTCGTGCCCTGTGTGGTATACACCGCTTTGTTGAGGCTGCATCTGTAACATCATGTGTTCACTCAGAACTGGGATCTTCCGGAAACCATGATGAGTGGTCGGAATATAACGGGTTTCACGTGGGCTGTGTTCATGAGGGGCCAACAGGCGATAGATTATACTCGCGTGCTAAATGACAGCATTTATTCCAGAACGGTAAAGCGTCCAGCACTCGTTCCGTGGTGAGAATCGTGTCAGAACTGTAGGGGCGAAGAAGAGGTTAATCAACCAGTCATGTTGATAAGGAAATTAGCTCTCAGCTAGAGCCGAGCAGGATTTACCAGATGCCCGGGTTTCTGATTGAGGTGCGTCAACTCACCCATGCAAGATAGCAGCATCCTTGCGAAGGACGAAGCAAGAAATGAAACCGGATGCGAAGATGGATGCGGGAACTCGGAGACTCGGAGGTTTCCAATTTTGGTCGATATTTTTAGAAAATGCTGATAGAAAAGGGTGAAATGTGTGAAAATGTTCTCCAAAAATACCTACAGAAAATATTTGGTTTTGATTTCGTGACACTCCACAGCAAAATAAAACATGATCATAGCAACAGTATTATGCATTATATAGGTGCGAATGATAATAGAAACATTGGTGGTACAGTCGGTCATGGAAGCATCTCCCAGTACACCTTTGCTTTGGATTTCCACCAGGAACGTAGGTTGTGTCGCTCCACAACAATTATTGGCAGGAATTACAGGAAATCCATAGCGACCAATGTTTGCCTGTCGACAGGAGTCCAGTGGTAGCCTGCTCTCGTGAAGCGACACAGCCTGCCAATAATTGATGTGACGAGTCTAAGCATACCTTCCTGGTGACCAGCCATTGTAAAGGCGCATTGGAACATATCTCCGTGACCGGCTGTACGCGGCTCCCTCATTGCCCAAAGGAAGCGAGACACCTCATGCGACTCAGCACCCCTTGAAGGTAATAAAGAGCACGCTACTGACCGCCCCTTGAAGGCGATATAATATCCAATGGAAATTATTCATGGTGCCCAGACTTCGCAATTTTCCTTAAAAAAAGACTAGCTCATCCAGTAATTGGGTTTGCAGGCCCGAAACCATCGATTGCTGAACCGCAACGATCTTGGGAAGGACGTCTGTATCTTGAAGTCAAGTACTTCCACCAAAAAAAATAGCTGATTAAGGTTAGACGCGATACTGAGAATTGTCCACCAAAGCGCAAAGCTACCACCAAAGCGCCTGGCTGGTGCCAACCTCGTTCGTTAGGTGTCAATGGCCCCAAGCGACTAATAATGCACCAATTCCTCCTCGGAATCCGAAGAAAACCTTAACTAACCTGGAGCATTCTTTCTGCAAGAAGTGCATTAAAACAAACTTGTATTCCTGAAACCGCACCGCCTCTTCGAGCCATGAAAAATAACCGGTTCTATCTGGCCGGTTTTGGGGACGGGAATGTTCCCTTTGAATCTGCTGGTGTTTAGAGGGAGCCTGCAAATCACATGGACGTGCTAGCGAAACGGCTAGCCAGGCTTGGTGGTAGAAAGTTCCACTGACCGGACATGAGGAAAATCGTATTGCCATCCATAACAATCATGGGATGCAATTCCTAGCAGTCTATGAAATATCGTGAACTTGAGGCCAGTTAAACTTTGCACTCTGGCTACGTGATCCGAGGAAAGAAAATAGCATTACCATTGCCTGAGCAGCAAGAGCAAGAATCCTCTAGCTCAGTGGTACATTGTTCATTCGAGAACTTCTGAAGCTACCGTCACTTTCGTTGATTTCAGTGTGCAATAGTTTCGATACGTTGTTAAACTACTTGACGAAAATGTAGCCCACAATGTGATACCCCACGCCTTGAGAAAACAAAAGACGTGATAGTTCAAGTCGAACAAAAATCAATCTATGCTATTTCGATTATTCGCCTCCTAAATTGATTTGATGTTCACCATACTGTGAACACACGAAGGAATACACGCATCAAGTAATAGCGTTTAAATACAAGAATATGCGCTTGTGAATTTCATTTGAGTAAGCTCATTCTTTGAAAAGAGAAAAAGGTCATTCAGGGCTCCACGAATTAAATTGCCAGCAATCATTGCCTCGATGTATTGGGCTCCACCAAAAATAACTTCTCCACCCCTGGCCACATGCTAGCCAAATGGACATGCGCTAGTATCTAAACCACTTTAACCTTCGCATGACTACGATGACGATACAGAATATGATATTGTGTTGGGGCGTCGATAGCTTAGTGTTTCAGCTGGTTGTCTGACAAGCAAGAGGTGTGAGGGGCGGGAATGGCCGAGTGGTTAAGGTGTTGGGCTCTGGGTACCAAAGGTCCTGGGTTCGACACTAGCGCCGCTGTGTCGAATGCAGGATTGGAACATTTCCCAATCCCGCGGCCCGCAGTGTGACCGGCGCCATTAGCCGTGAATGTGCATAAAGTGCGTCGTGAACTACCCAGTAAACAAGAAGGGGTGCAGAGTTCGGTCCCTCGCAGTGCCCGCCCTTCGTGCCAGGGTGAGAGATAGGTGACGTCATATGATCTCAGCTGCTGAGTGCGTGGCAAAGTCACAGCTACCACAACCACCACCACCCAATAAACAATTTGATATGTAATGAATTTTGTAAGCATGCAAGGTGCAGAACGAAAACCAAGAATGTTTTCAGCATTTTCTTGTGAATAGGAGATAAATCACACGGAACCGGCCGCCGCCTTTCCTCACTAACTTTCAGACGCTGTTGCATCCCTGCAGAGTTGGACCATTTGTGTCTTACCATGAGAACGATTAGATGGCCCATCTAGCCTAAGACGATTGGTGCCCATCTAAGATGGGCACCAATCATATATATATATATATATATATATTATATATATATATATATATATATATATATATATATATATATATATATATATATATATATATATATATACGAAAAAAAAGTTTTAATACAGCGGGATA
This sequence comes from Imbricaverruca yamaguchii, assembly GCA_034440575.1. Classification (NCBI taxonomy): domain Eukaryota; kingdom Metazoa; phylum Arthropoda; class Thecostraca; family Neoverrucidae; genus Imbricaverruca; species Imbricaverruca yamaguchii. The sequence continues at coordinate 1,280,475 of JAOTOL010001647.1, read as the reverse complement.
TGATATATATATATATATGTTATATATATATATATATATATAATATATAATATATATATATATATATATATATATATATATATATATATATATATATATATATATATATATATATATATATATATACATATATATCTTTCATATATGATGAAGGCATCCGACATGGCATTGGACAATATCTCCATCTGTATCAGAACTTTTTATTTCTAGTATGGACTTTGAGATTTAGCCCTAGGTCCCAGCGCCCTCAAACGTTGCTGTCGAGAAGTTATAGTTTCGATGAAGTCCACTGGTGTCGCTATTGGTGTCATAGCTTCAGGTGTCTGTGGACGATTTATTGCCACGCATGCAATATCTACCAGTAACGGCTCACGTACTAACAATTACATTGTATCGTCATCTGTGATCACGTACATTAACCTCCTGACCAGCTGCCCTGTGACATTAATCTCCTGACCAGCTGCCCTGTGACATTAACCTCCTGACCAGCTGCCCTGTGACATTAACCTCCTGACCAGCTGCCCTGTGACACTAATATCTCTTACGAGGGCTGTCTCGTCCTACCGAGTGTCAGAATCTCACTGACCTGCAGTATCTCACTAATTTCCAGTATCTCACTAATTTCCAGTATCTCACTGACTTCCAGTATCTCACTGATTACTGAACTCCAGTCACCCACTGATCTTCAGTCCCCCACTGAACTCCAGTCCCCCACTGATCTCCAGTCCCCCACTGATCCCCCCACTGAACTCAGTTCCCACTGATCTCCAGTCCCCCACTGATCTCCCCTCCACTGATCCCCCCACTGATTTCCAGTCCCCCACTGATCTCCATCATCTCACCGACCTCCAGACTCCCATTGATCTCCATCTTCCTACTGACCCCCAGCCTCCTAATGATTTCCAGCATCTCACTGACCTCCAGCCCCCACTAATATCAAGCCTTCTTCTAATGATCTCTAGCCTCCCACTGAAATCCAGACTCCTACTGATCCACAGCCTTCTAATGATTTCCGGCCTCCTACTGACACTCAGCATACGAATGGTCCCCGGCTTCTCACTGACCTCCAGTCTCCCACTGATTTCCAGCCTCCTACAGATCTCCAGCACCTGACTGATCCTCAGGCCCCTACTGATCGCCAGCTTCATACTAACCCCAAACCTCGGAATAATCTCCATTATCTAACTGACCTCCAGTCTTCCATTGATTTCCAGCCTACTAATGATCTCCAGCTCCTCAATGACCTCCAGTTTCCTACTGATCTTCAGCCTCTTACTGATCTCCAGCCTCCTACTGATCTCCAGTCTCCTACTGATCTCCAACACCTCCTACTGATCTCCAGTCTCCTACTGACCTCCAACATCCTACTGATCTCCAGCCTCTATGCTGACCTCCAGGCTTTTACTGACATCTAGCCTCCTACTGATCTCCAGACTGCTAATGATCTACAGCCTCTCACTGATCTCCAGCCTCCGAATGTTCTCCAGCCTCTCACTGATATCTAGCCTCCTACTGATCTTCAGCCTCTCATTGAATGTAGGAGAAAATCTTCAGCCTCACAGCTTCGCAATGATTTCCACTGATCCCCACTGATCTCTACTGATCTCTGGTCTCCCTTTGACCTCCAGAATCCCACTGATTTCCAGCCTCCTGATGATCACCAGACTCTCACAGACCTGCAATCTCATACTAATATTCAGCCTGTTAATGATCCCCAACCTCACCTTGATCTCCAACATCCCATTAATCGCCAACATTCTGCTGATACACGGCCTCCCACTAAACTGCGATCTCATACCGGTCTCAAACATCCTACCAATCATTAGCCTTCTACTGGTCTCCAGCATCTTGCTAATCTTCAGCATCCCACTAATTTCCAGTCCCCTATTGATCTCCGTCATCTTGCTGATATTCAGCCTTCCACTGATCCCCATCCTCCTACTGATTCCCAGCCTCCTACTGATATCCAATCTGCTATTGATCCATAGCTTACTACTGATATATAGCGTCCTACTGATATCCAGCCTCCTGCTGATCCACAGTCTCTTTTTGATCGCCATTCTCCTACCGACCACCAGACTTCTACTGATTTCCAGCCCCCTATTGATATACGTTTGCTGCCGGACGCCTTTGCGCCGTTGAACGTTGATCCTCAAACTCCATGCATAAATATCTGGACTCCAGCTACCCATTCCAAGAGATAATAACCATGGATCATTATGCAATAATCATAGATACGCATATAGTTATTATTAACCGTTGGTTCATTCAAACTACCAGCCGAGCTCTTCATCACTGGCCTCCGATATTGCCGCAATTTCCGGATCACTAGCTTATGATCTCATCACCAACATCAGGATCACTGACCTCTGATCATATCACCAGTATCCGGATCACTGACCTCTGACATCACTGACCTCTGACCTTGTCACCAGTATCCGGATCACTGACCTCTGACCTTGTCACCAGTATCCGGATCAGTGCATCATCGTCAGTGCCAGGTCCCTTCATCGAGTCATGCAGCAGTTTGGCGAAGTAGCTGGGCTGGTCCTTCACACAGAGAACTGTAGCACAAACAGCACGCACTGAGTCAGTCACACACTCTAATCAGTGAATATGGTTCTGTTTAGGGCCAGACGGTGCGGACTCATGATTAGCTGATTCTCTTTGAGTTTACGTGAGTCTACCCATGCAGGCTCTAATAATCTCACATAAAAACGAAGTAATCAAGAAAGCTGAACGATACGAAATGCAACATGTGAAGAGGACATTCCAATTTCTATTTTCATTGTATATCCATCGAAAAAAGACTTTTGGCGAAGTGTGCACCAGTTACCAAGGTGTCCAACAATTTTATAGCTTTGAGCAAGCAGCCATAAAAGCCCATAACTCCGACACCATACGGTACACGTATCATCCTATCACACTTCACCTCCACGTACCTACAGTCATCAACTCATGCAGTGAGCGTGTCGCGCTCATCATCTCGCCACACTTTGTCGCCACGTACCCATAGTCTTCAGCGCTTCCTTAATGTCGCCGGAGAACTCCTTTTCGATGGCATTCTCGATGGTATTATCAGAGAACTTGGTATACTCATCGAACGTTTTCCGCAGCTGTTCGTAGTTGGTGGTGCAAAAGATCCTGATGAAGGTGTCTTCGTCCGTGCCGCCATTCATGCCTTCACCAGCCTCGTACAGCTCCTAGAACAGGAGGGAGACGCACAATTTCGACAGTTAATTGGCCGCCTCGGGAAGGTGGAGATGATCGCGCTCAGCCGACGCCTGGTGGAGTTTGTACAGCGGTGTGTCACGTCCCAGCGACCCGTCCCTTCGACCGTCGCTCCCGACAGAGCAGCAGGGTGGCCGGCTTTTCGCCGTAAGTTCCGCAAGAAGCTACCAGGAAACTCGTGAAAGCCAGCAAGAAATTCCCATCACTAGGTGTCAATGCAGTATATGCTGCTGGACGTCTGTGTCAGTGCAGTGTGTAGCGATGCTGGACGTCTGTGTCAGTGCAGCCTGTAGCGATGTTAGACGTCTGTGCCAATGCAGAGTGTAGCGATGTTAGACGTCTGTGCCAATGCAGTGTGTAGCGATGCTAGACGTCTGTGTCAGAGCAGCCTGTAGCGATGTTAGACGTCTGTGCCAATGCAGTGTGTAGCGATGCTAGACGTCTGTGTCAGTTCAGTGTGTAGCGATGCTAGACGTCTGTGTCAGTTCACTGTGTAGCGATGTTAGACGTCTGTGTCAGTTCAGTGTGTAGCGATGCTAGACGTCTGTGTCAGTGTAGTGTGTAGCGATGCTAGACGTCTGTGTCAGTGCAGTGTGTAGCGATGCTAGACGTCTGTGTCCAGCGCAGTGTGTAGCGATGTTAGACGTCTGTGTCAGCGCAGTGTGTAGCGATGCTAGACGAGTTCTGGAAGCCCAGTGATGAATAAACACTGATAAGTAGCTGCTTACATGTGTACTACTAATCTTACATGTACATCACAACCTTAAGTGAGTGACCTCCACGGTCTGTTGTATTAATGCGATGTGCCTATCGTTATTATCGTCAGTCGGAGCAGCCACCTATTTATTATTATATCATGTCTAATTAATATCAGATGTATAATTATTGAGTTGGAACGTCATTATGGTCTCAAAGCTGACTCTAGTCTCCGTGTTATTTTCTTGACCTAATAAAACCTGATGTGACCTAATATAGCCAAATATGACCAGAAATCACCAATATGTTACAACATAATTACACCACATACAATTTAACTCGACCAAGCGTGACCTATCACCATCTAGCCTAACCCGAATCAAGCTTGCACGACATAGCCGAACTTCCCTAGCCCAGCCTAGCCTTACCCGACCCAACCCGACACGTCCTTACTCGACACGACACAACATGACAAGACCTAACCTAACTCGACCGAGCTCGGCCCAGTCTAACGTTACCTAACGGCCAAACCTGACCCAGCCTAACCTAACTCGACCTAACCTAACCAGACCTTTGCCTGACCTGACCTAACCTAACTCGACAAAGCTGGGCCCGGTCGACACTGACCTGGGCCTGTTCCTTGGCCCTCTCCACGGTGGGCGAGGTGTCCTCATCCTCCCGGCCGGCCTTCAGCAGCGCTATCATGAGCCGCTTCAGGTCGCCGCTCAGCTCTCCCTCAATGTCCTCCTCCAACGACCGGTCAAACACTGGCGGTGACAACAACAGTAAACGGCGGTGACACCGACAGCAGTCACATGATGTGGATAGCCGCTGGCGGTGACACCGACAGCAGTCACATGATGTGAAGTGTCGCTGACGGCAGCACAGACAACAGTCACGTGACCGTGGATAGCCACTGGCGGTGACACCAACAGCGGTCACGTGACCTTAGATTGCCACTGGCAGTGACACCGACAGCGGTCACGTGACCTTAGATAGCCACTGGCGGCGGCACCGACAGCGGTCACGTGACCATATATAGATAGCCACTGGCGGCTGGCACCGACAGCGGTCACGTGACCTTAGATAGCCACTGGCGGCGGCACCGACAGCGGTCACGTGACCTTAGATAGCCACTGGCAGAGGAAACGACAGCAGTCACGTGATGTGGATGTGACGTCACATCGACTTCAAACCGAGTAATTGTTCAGACTTCAGACGTCAAGTAATCAGTGCCTCATTATCTGTTGGTAGAATGGACACTTGTGGGCCGTGCAATTTTGCTCAATGTGCAATTTTAATAATTCGATCATTTTCCCCGCGCATCCTAGGTAATCGCAAAAGGTAGGGGGAGTCGGGATGGTCTGCATGTTACAAGGAAGGAATTTTGACTTAACCCGCGCCCTCTCGAGGGGGGGGGGCACGCTTACGAGCCCCCCAAGGTTTTCCGCAGATATTGAACGAACAGCGCATGGCAGCCCGCCGAAATTCACCATACCTTTTCCCACATCAATTTGGCATGTTGTGTCAAAAGTTTGAAGTCCGGTCATCTAGGGTCAACGAGTTAGTTAAGGTCAAGTGAGGTCACCTCCAAAACAAATTGAACCAGTCGTCACGCTTTAACGGAGAAATATATTGCAGTGAAACTTTCAGCGATTGCTGATCTTTTTGGATGCACCAAACGTACCAGAGGAATTTTTCATTTTTTTCTTCAGTTTTTTATTACTTATTCATTTTACATATTTGCCTATTATAGTTCAAACCGAAGATTCTGGCTAAAGTAAGTATTTTTTATTAGTGCAAGTTGACTTCGAACAACTTTTTTTTTCGGTCCGCTCTACCCATTAGAGAAGGAAGATTAAAGAAAACTTGAAGACTCAAAATTTTGAAATAAAAAACTTTTTAATTTTATGTTTGGGTTGCAATTTTATATGGTACCGGTCGATTACGCTTTCCTTTTCTGATTCCAAATATTTTTATTTCTTTCAAATCTCCCTAAAAATGAACCCCCAGAGCCACAAACAAAATGTAAGTCGTGAAACTCTAGGGCCTCTAATGACGTCACTTATGGGGAGGGGAAATTTTCGGTGGTTATGCCTGGCCCTACTCGTCGAGCGTTTTGCGATGGCATCTATTTTGTTTTCGTGCGACGTTTAGTTTGGAGATTAGAGGGAGGTCGATTGCGAACCCCCTGAGACGGGGTGCGAGGATCTGACAGAAGAGGGTTAATGTCTGCACGTAAGCCTGATGCTGTCGCATGCGAGGGACTAGTGCAAGGCGTGCAGTCACCCTCGGGCACACAATAATTACTGTACTGTACATACTTTAACTTACCTTGTATATTTCCCCGCAGTATTCATACAGATAGTCTGTAGACTCATTGGTGGTGAGACGTTGCGTACCAACTCAGGCTACTCCTATGACATGAAGACATAACGACATAGCAAGATCAGTGCAACTATGAGCCACAAGGGCCCTTATTGGTAGCACTCTGGACACTCCACCAGCTGCCCACCAAATCTCTCAATCAGCCCTCCCTGTAATACTGAAAAGCAAGCTCTCTAATCTTATAGCGATTGTCTATGCCATTTTTAAAGATGTTCGGTGATGGTTCGGCTACTGATGATGGTTTCTGGCAGCTGGATCCAGTGTTCTACTACCCTGTTGGTACCTATCCAAAGAACCTCTTCACCCTGGAGCGTGGTAGTCCTTCGTGGCCACATGTGTGCAATAAGTGAGCAGCGCCAGGCAACAGCCCTGTAAAAGCACGCCTACTGCCATTGGGTCCGCACGATCAATACAGTGAACGTTTCGGAATGTGCAGCGTCGCGAGCTGAGATTCCGAGCAGACCTGTGAGTATACTGGCGCTATGTTGGCGCTAGGCTGGCGCTATGCTGGCGCTATGCTGGCGCTATGCTGGCGCTATGCTGGCGCTATGCCAGCGGCGCTATGCCGATGCTATGCCAGCGACGCTATGCTGGCGCTGTCAGTGGCGCTATGCCTGTGGTGCTATGCTGGCGCTATGCAGTGGCGCTATACCAGACGCTAGTGCGCTATACCAGTGGCGCTATAGCGTCATGCTGGTGCTATACCGGCGCTATGTCAGTGGGGATTCATCACTGCGTCACTGCGCCAGTGAAAACGGACAGCTATATAGCATACTGCGTCACAGATTTAACATTGACGGGCATGCGCCCATCCATGGCAAGGTGGGCGGCGTATAGCATACTGCGTCACAGATGGGGCGGTATTTACGGACGTGCACCCACTTACGACAAGGCGACCGGCAACATAGCAAACTGCGCCACAGATGGGGCAGTATTCACGGGCATGATCCCCTCAGTACAAAGCATGACATTTTCGCTGGACTCCTTAACTCATGCAACCAAGAGGAGCGATGCCGTGGGCCTGAAGAGACAGGTAGATGTGCACCTTTGGAGGAACTTCGGCTTTGGAGGTTGGCTGTCCTGTGTCGTGCTCGTGCCGCGATCGGAGAAGTAGTCCGCCGACTCCTAGCTAATTCTGATCAAACTGTCCCAACCGCGAATACTGTGGTGTCGTACCTGGCCCGTGTGGCTGTGCCGCTGACAGCCGTCGGTCTGGCGGCACGCGACCACGGCGCTACTCACGGTACGAGTAGGCGTTGTCCACCTCGGTCAGCATGTCGGTGGTGCTGCCGCAGAGGATCTCGACCAGGGTGGTCTCGTCGGTGCCCAGGCCGCGGATGGCGCGGCGCGCCCACTGCGCCAGGTAGTGGCTCTCCCACTCGCACAGCGCCAGCACTGTCGACTCGAAGTTGCCGCCCAGCTCGGCCTTCAGGTCCTCCTTCAGGTCCTGGCGGGTCGGACGCGGTCACGGACGAGGTCCTTCCGCAGGGTCGCTCCTGGAGAAGCGGTAACTCGCCCGCACGCTGGAGAGCGACGCTAGCGAGCCACAGAGCAACACGAAGCTGAAGCTGACAGGCTGAGAAGCCATCCCCGCCCGCACGGTAAACAATCCCTCTGTCTACAAGGTAAAATCTTCTATCCGCACGGTAAAAATCCTCCTGTCGGCACGGCAAAAATTATTTTCTTCTGTCCCCACGGTAAGAAAGCCTCCTGCACGCACAGTAAAAATCCCTCGCTGCTCTCGACAAGAGTAGATTAACGCCGATACCCCAGGCAAGCCAACTTTCTCGTCCCCCACTCCCCCAACCACAAATCATTTTGCGGAAAAGTAAAATAAAACCATAAAACACAAAACATCCGGGAGATGTTCCCAGCCCAGCCCCGGTCTTCAGCACCTTAACGTCGCAGACACTATAACGTAAGGCTCTCTTAACGTAAATGTACCCTTCCCTTTTAGCTTTGCTCGCAAAACACACACGCTTTAAAAACAGCGCAAATGGCTTTTATGGTCCGCCACGCCTCTAAACTCACTCTCCTCCCCCTCCCCCACACATCATGACATGCGGTGATGAATGGACTGATGGAGCGCCGACGGCAGGGTATTCAAGCTGCTGACCCAGCGTGTGGTGATGGGTGGGCTAATGGACCGCTGACGGCAGGGTATTCCAGCTGCTGACCCAGCGTGTGGTGATGGGTGGGCTAATGGTCCGCCTACGGCAGGGTATTCCAGCTGCTGACCCAGCGTGTGGTGATGGGTGGGCTGATGGCAGGGTATTCCAGCTGCTGACAAGGCAGGAGCTATGGCTTGCTGAGTGATGCGCTATACCGTGAAACGTTTCAGTGGAACGCAAGCACGGTTCCAGCCGTAGATATCGAGTTTGTCAAGAATAAACCGAACTTTTACTTTCGAAATTAGCATCTCCATCCAGTTTCCTCGCGCCGCCAGACTGAGACAAAGCGGTTATGGCCAATCGGAAGCGCTTATATTTACCTTCTGTTTGTTTATTGGGTGGTTCACGACGCACTTTATGCACATTCACGGCTAATGGCGCCGCCCATACTGTTTCGCCGGTGGGCCGCGGGATTAGGAAATGTCCTGAGCGGCGCTAATGTCGAACCCGGGACCTTTGGTATCCATAGCCCGACACCTTAACCACTCGACCACCCCCGCCCCTATATTTACCTTTTTTTCGATACAAAATCGCAAAGAAGTAAGGGCGCTCGCAACCATCTGTTTAGGCATGCTGCTGTTTAGGTACTGCTAAGCTGCACACAACGAACACAGCTGCGAACACGATGTGCCTCTTACCCGTCCGAACTGGACCTTGTATCTGTCGGCGATCGTCTTCCTCTCCTCCGTGTTGTGCTTGGTCAGGATCTCGATGATGACCCGCTCGTCGGTTCCGATTCCCTTCATGGACTTCCTCAGCCTCTGGCCCAGCTTGTCGGCCATCGGCTCACTGAACCCATCAGTCGGCTGTATCGTGCCCCCCTGCAACGGTGACGTAATAGTTAGGGCCGGCCGTCAGCTCACTGGACCCATCCGCCGGCTGTATCGTGCCCCCTGCAACGGTGACGTCATGGTTAGGGCCGGCCGTCAGCTCACTGGACGCATCCGCCGGCTGTATCGTGCCCCCTGCAACGGTGACGTATAGTTAGGGCGGCTCGGTCGTTATCACTGAACCCATCAGTCGGCTGTATCGTGCCCCTGCAACGGTGACGTCATAGTTAGGGCCGGCGGTCAGCTCACTGGACCCATCCGCCGGCTGTATCGTGCCCCCTGCAACGGTGACGTTATAGTTAGGACCGGCCGTCACCCATCGTCGGCTGTATCGTGCCCCCTGCAACGGTGACGTCATAGTTAGGGCCCAGGCTTGTCGGCCGTCAGCTCACTGGACCCATCCGCCGGCTGTATCGTGCCCCCTGCAACGGTGACGTAATAGTTAGGGCCGACCGTCAGCTCACTGGACCCATCAGTCGGCTGTATCGTGCCCCCTGCAACGGTGACGTCATAGTTAGGGCCGGCCGTCAGCTCACTGAATCCATCAGTCGGCTGTATCGTGCCCCCCTGCAACGGTGACGTAATAGCTAGGGCCGGCCGTCAGTTCACTGGACCCATCAGTCGACTGTATCGTGCCCCCTGCAACGGTGATGTAATAGTTAGGGCCGACCGTCAGCTCACTGAATCCATCCGCCGGCTGTATCGTGCCCCCCTGCAACGGTGACGTCATAGTTAGGGCCGGCCGTCAGCTCACTGGACCCATCAGTCGGCTGTATCGTGCCCCCCTGCAACGGTGACGTCATGGTTAGGGCCGGCCGTCGGTTCACTGAACCCATCAGTCGGCTGTATCGTGCCCCCCCTGCAGCGGTGACGTCATAGTTAGGGCCCAGGCTTGTCGGCCATCAGCTCACTGAACCCATTAGTCGGCTGTATCGTCCCCCTGTAGCGATGACGTCACGGCTGATTGGCGGGCTTGCGCCTCCAGCGTGTCAGCCATCACAGGCCCTCCGTCCTACCGGAGTGACTGCGGCAGTCCTGACACAGTTGTCACCGAGAAGTGGTGTACAACTGTGGGGACAGCTGGTACCGACAGCTGTCACCGAGAAGTGGTGTACACCTGTGGGGACAGCTGGTACCGACAGCTGTCACCGAGAAGTGGTGTACACCTGTGGGGACAGCTGGTACCGACAGCTGTCACCGAGCGGTGTACAGTGGGCAGCTGGTACACGTCAGTGGTCATTGGGAGGCTGGTCGAAGCTTCACGAGAGTGGTGTACACCTGTGGGGACAGCTGGTACCGACAGCTGTCACCGAGAAGTGGTGTACACCTGTGGGGACAGCTGGTACCGACAGCTGTCACCGAGGAGTGGTGTACACCTGTGGGGACAGCTGTTACCGACAGCTGTCACCGAGAAGTGGTGTACAACTGTGGGGACAGCTGGTACCGACAGGGCCGATGTAGTTGGCTGAGCTGCCTCAGACAGCGCTTATTGGCAGTCGATATTACGGCAGTCCAGGAGATGGACAAACTGCCGTCCCGTCCACGAGGTACCAAGGCAACTCGAAACCGAAGAGATGTACCACAAATTAGCGCTGGAGTATGCTAAAAAAGAACACGTCTCATAATGACATGACATTTGACATGCTTATCGCAACTCGTATGTTCAACGCAAACTGGCTATTCCATGAGTGACGTCACTCGTCAACGTGGTCACCTACGATGGCACTGTACATAAAACAAATTCGGCTTTTTTGTTTGTTGATCATATGTCGACACTTGAAGACATATTTAATATGCGTCTACACCATTCCATGTACCAACAGCAGCTCATGATGAGCTACAAGTCCTGGACGACTCAACAGCGTGTCATTATAAATCAGGGCCGTACAGCTGGAATGGTATGCAGAATAGCATGCATGCAAGTGGCAAGCTAGCGTACTGCCGACGCTCTAGACACACACATAAAGCACGGAACGACCGACATAACACAGCTCATTCCACAGTACTGCCCCCATACAGTGTTACTGGACGCAAATGGACCAGGAACTAGCGGCGGGAGCAGCCTGACAGGCAATGCACCTGCAATTGCTTCGACACCATTAACGGTAAGGTCACCACCGTCACAGCCGCCGCACGTGCAGTTCTATCTGCCTGTGCGGTCATAGTCCCATGCAGCTTGACAATGTCGCCGGCCAGACTGCTTCCGCCAGGTTCTGGTGTTGTCGTGACGGCAGCATGGCAACGCGGGATCGGTCGTCGGACATTGGCGGGGACATGGTGACATGGTAACATGGTGGTGGCACGGACATGGTGACGTGGGGACATGGTGACATGGTAACATGGTGGTGGCACGGACACGATGACGTGGGGACATGGTGACATGGAAACATGGTGGTGGCACGGACATGGTGACGTGGGGTCATGGTGGCATGGTAACATGGTGGGGGCACGGACACGATGACGTGGGGACATGGTGGCACGTGGACGGACTGGCCAGTGTCGCTGAGCCGTCGCCACACATGGCTGCTGGAAAATATATGACATGTCAGTGTTGCGGTATGCATGTTGGCGGCTGGGCACGGCAGGCGGTAGTGGCCAAACTGCCGTCGGCGGCAATGCACCCAGTCACCTAGGGGCAGGCAGCTCCACTCACCTAGGGACAGGCAGCTCCACTCACCTAGGGACAGGCAGCTCGCCATGCCAGCTGAATGTTCGATTCTTCGAATGGTTTTGGTACTTCCAAGCTTTGTTACAAGCAGGATGTTCCATCCATTGGACAGGATAATGATCATATGGCATCAGCCAGACAACGGCATCAACGGTCAAGACAAGTTTCTGAGTTGGTTTATCTGTAATTCGTTCATAAAGTGTAGCGTAATCATCTCGCAGGCTCGTGGTGAAGTCGAGAAGGACCGCGCGTTGCGACAACTCCCCAAAGTGCAATGACGCTGCACTTAATGCATTGTGCAGTGGTTAAGCAAATAAACGGAAGTAAATAGCAATTTGCACGCTTCAGAAGTATGTTTGCACAACGCTTCGATGATACCACCGACCGTAAATGTTACACGCTCTGAATTTAGAGGCCGAAAGACAGTTACTCAATTTACACATGCGGCTGACTGTGACAGACCCGCGCAGCTCGACTTTTCAGGAAGCTCTGCTGCACATCGAGGGTAGTTCGCTGGGGACGAGACAGCTGATCAGCTGCTGATCCGCAGCAGACCGCGCCCAGTGGCCCGGCATTGTCTCAAGAGTGCTATGCCAGCTGTAGCTCAGACCGCGGCCAGCAGCACGGCATTGTCTCAAGAGTGCTGTGCCAGCTGTAGCTCAGACCGCGCCCGGCGGCACGGCATTGTCTCAAGAGTGCTATGCCAGCTGTAGCTCAGACCGCGGCCAGCAGCACGGCATTGTCTCAAGAGTGCTATGCCAGCTGTAGCTCAGACCGCGCCCGGCGGCCGGCATTGTCTCAAGAGTGCTATTCAGCTGTAGCTCAGACCGCGCCCGGTAGCCCGGTATTGTCTCAAGAGTGCTATATCAGCTGTAGCTCAGACAGCTTTCGCGCCCGGTGGCCCGGTATTGTCTCAAGAGTGCTATATCAGCTGTGAGACCACGCCAGGAGACTATGCAGCTGTAGCTCAGACCGCGCCAGCGGCACGGCATTGTCTCAAGAGTGCTATGCCAGCCGCGCCGGGGGCCGGTTTCTCGGTCGTGCCAGCTGTAGCTCAGACCGCGCCCGGCGGCACGGCATTGTCTCAAGAGGGCTATGCCAGCTGTAGCTCAGACCGCGCCCGGTGGCCCGGCATTGTCTCAAGAGTGCTATGCCAGCTGTAGCGCGGCGAGCCGACGACGACCAGCCGACGACGACGAGCCGACGACGACCAGCCGACGACGGCTAGCCGACGACGACGGACCGACGACGACCAGCCGACGACGAACCGACGACGACGAGCCGACGACGGCGAGCCGACGACGACGAGCCGACGACGGCGAGCCGACGACGGCGAGCCGACGACGACGAGCCGACGACGACCGACGACGGCGAGCCGACGACGGAGCCGACGACGGCGAGCCGACGACGGCGAGCCGACGACGGCGGGCCGACGACGACGAGCCGACGACGACAGACGACGACGACGACGACGACGACGACGACGACACCGACGCGACGACGACGACGACGACGAGCCGACGACGACGCCGACGACGACGACGAGCCGACGACGACGAAAGCCGACGACGGCGAGACGACGACGACGGCGAGCCACGACGAAAGACGACGACGGCGAGCCGACGACGACGAGACGACGACGGCCGACCGACGACGACGGCGAGCCGACAAGACCGACGACGACGACGACGGACCGACGACGACACGACGACGACGAGACGACGCCGACGACGACGAGCCGACGACGACGAGACGACGACAGCCGACGACGACCGACGACGGACCGACGACGACGGCGAGCCGACGACGGCGGGCCGACGACGACAAGCCGACGACGACGAGCCGACGACGGCGGCCAGGACTGACGGAGTGACTGATCGCATTACAGTTGCGGAGCGGTAGGCCGGCTGGGTTACGGGATTATACGGGTGGCAATACGGGATATACAATCATACGAATGAGGCACCCAAGACAGCATTTAATATAGACTATGGTACAAGAGTGGCAGTAGCAGATATCCGCAATTTGTTGGACAACCCTGTAGTAAATATGTAGAGAAAGCACGCAAGCATTTATCATCCGCCGCTGACCGCTGTACTCCTGGAAACAGCGACGGATGCCACTCTTTAGTCTCAAGCTCCTTGTTCCAACATTGGGGTTGTTGCCACTTCGGAAAAGTGTTATTAAGTCGTAATGGATATAGCCAGATAACGTGACCTCAGCTCACGCAATCCACAGCAAGGCTCGGTCAAAGTTCGGTCAAGAAAGCAGGATCAGGCATGCCACCCAGGCGCCACCAAAGGTGTTCCTGAGTTATTTGCCTTATCCGTGAAACTTCGATGCACCCATTTGAACGTTCAATATTTCAAGTTCAAATGGCCACACGCTTCGGGCAAAATACTACTTACGAGGTTTGACCCTGCGGACTAATGCAAAAGCAAATTATGCATCACAAGGCCGACACATGCCGCAAATTATTGTTTGTTAAACTGGGCCTGTCCGCCTCCGACCACTAATGTGTGGAGCTAGATCCCGACCTCATTTCTCGAAATAATGGGTGAAGTGAATTAAAGGGCATACCTCGACAACGTACTGCCGAAGGAACACTTCTATGGCATGAACAGACAGATGGCTGTTCGCGATACTTTACGCTTAAAACATGCCGAATTTACCGCATTTCATGCTTATGACCTCGCATGTCGCATTTCACTGTTTCTGTAAACTCACTGGAATGTTCGTTATGACAAGCACATCCCTAAACGTGTATTTGTCAGCTCGAACAAAAATGAGCCAACCACAACAAAAATTGCGACATGTTGAACGTTTGACCTCCATACACCATGAAAGTACGGATTTGAAATGTCCAAACTGACACAAAAGAGCTGCCCTGAGGGAGCACCTACCCCCGTAATGTCGTTGTTTTAGCTACGTTTGTTTCCGATAAATCAGCGGAGGGGAGAGGGACGGGGGAGTCAAACTGACCCTAATCGCACCCGAGCGCTTTGTGATCGACTGCACACCTAAGCAGGTGTTAGCATGAATACTGATTTTGGCTAGCCTGAAACAAAATGGCCCCAGAATTCGTGCATAGACAACACGATCATGTTGTCTGTTCCTTAAGCAGACTAATGTTGTATTCAATTCAGGAATATTGCTCCACACTTGCTGTTCTGTGTCTAATGACATTACATACATAATCCAGTCACCCATCTTCTGTGCGTTAATCGCTCCCCGACGTCGTGCACGAACACCCCTAAAGACTGTCTACATCGCTGCGGCGCGCCGTGCCTTATTGACGGGTCCGGCGTGCGCATTATTAATGTCCGGCCGGACACCGCGCCGTTCGCTGTCGCGGCCTGCAGTCGGTGGTGTGCGACTCACGCTGGTACATACACGGGTCACGGCTGGTGGTGACATACACGGGTCACGGCTGGTGGTGGTACATACACGGGTCACGGCTGGTGGTACATACACGGGTCACGGCTGGTGGTACATACAGGGTCACGGTCATACACGGGTCACGGCTGGTGGTGGTACATACACGGGTCACGGCTGGTGGTGAACATACACGGGTCACGGCTGGTGGTGGTACATACACGGGTCACGGCTGGTGGTACATACACGGTCGGCTGGTGGTACATACACGGGTCACGGCTGGTGGTACATACACGGGTCACGGCTGGTGGTGGTACATACACGGGTCACGGCTGGTGGTGGTACATACACGGGTCACGGCTGGTGGTACATACACGGGTCACGGCTGGTGGTACATACACGGGTCACGGCTGGTGGTACATACACGGGTCACGGCTGGTGGTGGTGACATACACGGGTCACGGCTGGTGGTACGCGGTCACGGCTGGTGGTACATACACGGGTCACGGCTGGTGGCACATACACGGGTCACGGCTGGTGGCACATACACGGGTCACGGCTGGTGGTACATACACGGGTCACGGCTGGCGGTGCATACACGGGTCACGGCTGGTGGTACATACACGGGTCACGGCTGGTGGTACATACACGGGTCACGGCTGGTGGTGGGTCACGGCTGGTGGTACATACACGGGTCACGGCTGGTGGTGGTACATACACGGGTCACGGCTGGTGGTACATACACGGGTCACGGCTGGTGGTGGTACATACACGGGTCACGGCTGGTGGTGGTACATACACGGGTCACGGCTGGTGGTACATACACGGGTCACGGCTGGTGGTAACGGGTCACGGCTGGTGGTACATACACGGGTCACGGCTGGTGGTGGTGACATACACGGGTCACGGCTGGTGGTACATACACGGGTCACGGCTGGTGGTGGTACATACACGGGTCACGGCTGGTGGTGACATACACGGGTCACGGCTGGTGGTACATACACGGGTCACGGCTGGTGGTACATACACGGGTCACGGCTGGTGGTACATACACGGGTCACGGCTGGTGGTGGTACATACACGGGTCACGGCTGGTGGTTACATACACGGGTCACGGCTGGTGGTACATACACGGGTCACGGCTGGTGGTACATACACGGGTCACGGCTGGTGGTACATACACGGGTCACGGCTGGTGGTACATACACGGGTCACGGCTGGTGGTACATACACGGGTCACAGGGTCACGGCTGGTGGTGGCATACACGGGTCACGGCTGGTGGTACATACACGGGTCACGGCTGGTGGTACATACACGGGTCACGGCTGGTGGTACATACACGGGTCACGGCTGGTGGTAGGCTTGTGGTACATACACGGGTCACGGCTGGTGGTACAACGGGTCCGGCTGGTGGTACATACACGGGTCACGGCTGGTGGTGGTACATACACGGGTCACGGCTGGTGGTGGTACATACACGGGTCACGGCTGGTGGTACATACACGGGTCACGGCTGGTGGTGGTACATACACGGGTCACGGCTGGTGGTACATACACGGGTCACGGCTGGTGGTGGTACATACACGGGTCACGGCTGGTGGTACATACACGGGTCACGGCTGGTGGTACATACACGGGTCACGGCTGGTGGTACATACACGGGTCACGGCTGGTGGTACATACACGGGTCACGGCTGGTGGTACATACACGGGTCACGGCTGGTGGTACATACACGGGTCACGGCTGGTGGTACATACACGGGTCACGGCTGGCGGGTGGTACATACACGGGTCACGGCTGGTGGTACATACACGGGTCACGGCTGGTGGTACATACACGGGTCACGGCTGGTGGTGGTACATACACGGGTCACGGCTGGTGGTACATACACGGTCACGGCTGGTGGTACATACACGGGTCACGGCTGGTGGTGTACATACACGGGTCACGGCTGGTGGTGACATACACGGGTCACGGCTGGTGGTACATACACGGGTCACGGCTGGTGGTACATACACGGCTGGTGGTACATACACGGGTCACGGCTGGTGGTGGTACATACACGGGTCACGGCTGGTGGTACATACACGGGTCACGGCTGGTGGTCACGGCTGTGGTGGTACATACACGGGTCACGGCTGGTGGTGGTACATACACGGGTCACGGCTGGTGGTACATACACGGGTCACGGCTGGTGGTCATACATACACGGGTCACGGCTGGTGGTACATACACGGGTCACGGCTGGTGGTACATACACGGGTCACGGCTGGTGGTGCATACACGGGTCACGGCTGGTGGTGGTACACACACGAGTCACGGCTGGTGGTGCATACACGGGTCACGGCTGGTGGTGGTACATACACGGGTCACGGCTGGTGGTGGTACATACACGGGTCACGGCTGGTGGTACAAACACGGGTCACGGCTGGTGGTACATACACGGGTCACGGGTCACGGCTGGTGGTGGTACATACACGGGTCACGGCTGGCGGTACATACACGGGTCACGGCTGGTGGTACATACACGGGTCACGGCTGGTGGTGGTACATACACGGGTCACGGCTGGTGGTACATACACGGGTCACGGCTGGTGGTACATACACGTGTCACGGCTGGTGGTACACACACGAGTCACGGCTGGTGGTATATACACGGGTCACGGCTGGTGGTATACACGGGTCACGGCTGGTGGTGTACATACACGGGTCACGGCTGGTGGTACACGGGTCACGGCTGGTGGTGGTACATACACGGGTCACGGCTGGTGGTACATACACGGGTCACGGCTGGTGGTACATACACGGGTCACGGCTGGTGGTACATACACGGGTCACGGCTGGTGGTACATACACGGGTCACGGCTGGTGGTACATACACGGGTCACGGCTGGTGGTACATACACGGGTCACGGCTGGTGGTACATACACGGGTCACGGCTGGTGGTGGTACATACACGGGTCACGGCTGGTGGTACATACACTACACGGGTCACGGCTGGTGGTACATACACGGGTCACGGCTGGTGGTACATACACGGGTCACGGCTGGTGGTGGTACATACACGGGTCACGGCTGGTGGTACATACACGGGTCACGGCTGGTGGTACATACACGGGTCACGGCTGGTGGTACATACACGGGTCACGGCTGGTGGTGGTACATACACGGGTCACGGCTGGTGGTGGTACATACACGGGTCACGGCTGGTGGTGGTACATACACGGGTCACGGCTGGTGGTGGTACATACACGGGTCACGGCTGGTGGTACATACACGGGTCACGGCTGGTGGTACATACACGGGTCACGGCTGGTGGTGGTACATACACGGGTCACGGCTGGTGGTACATACACGGGTCACGGCTGGTGGTACATACACGGGTCACGGCTGGTGGTGGTACATACACGGGTCACGGCTGGTGGTACATACACGGGTCACGGCTGGTGGTACATACACGGGTCACGGCTGGTGGTACATACACGGGTCACGGCTGGTGGTACATACACGGGTCACGGCTGGTGGTGACATACACGGGTCACGGCTGGTGGTGACATACACGGGTCACGGCTGGTGGTACATACACGGGTCACGGCTGGTGGTACATACACGGGTCACGGCTGGTGGTACATACACGGGTCACGGCTGGTGGTACATACACGGGTCACGGCTGGTGGTACATACACGGGTCACGGCTGGTGGTGGTACATACACGGGTCACGGCTGGTGGTACATACACGGGTCACGGCTGGTGGTACATACACGGGTCACGGCTGGTGGTGGACATACACGGGTCACGGCTGGTGGTACATACACGGGTCACGGCTGGTGGTACATACACGGGTCACGGCTGGTGGTACATACACGGGTCACGGCTGGTGGTACATACACGGGTCACGGCTGGTGGTGGTACATACACGGGTCACGGCTGGTGGTGGTACATACACGGGTCACGGCTGGTGGTACATACACGGGTCACGGCTGGTGGTGACATACACGGGTCACGGCTGGTGGTACATACACGGGTCACGGCTGGTGGTACATACACGGGTCACGGCTGGTGGTACATACACGGGTCACGGCTGGTGGTACATACACGGGTCACGGCTGGTGGTACATACACGGGTCACGGCTGGTGGTACATACACGGGTCACGGCTGGTGGTACATACACGGGTCACGGCTGGTGGTACATACACGGGTCACGGCTGGTGGTGGTACATACACGGGTCACGGCTGGTGGTACATACACGGGTCACGGCTGGTGGTACATACACGGGTCACGGCTGGTGGTACATACACGGGTCACGGCTGGCGGTGGTACATACACGGGTCACGGCTGGTGGTACATACACGGGTCACGGCTGGTGGTGACATACACGGGTCACGGCTGGTGGTGACATACACGGGTCACGGCTGGTGGTACATACACGGGTCACGGCTGGTGGTGGTACATACACGGGTCACGGCTGGTGGTGGTACATACACGGGTCACGGCTGGTGGTGGTACATACACGGGTCACGGCTGGTGGTACATACACGGGTCACGGCTGGTGGTACATACACGGGTCACGGCTGGTGGTACATACACGGGTCACGGCTGGTGGTACATACACGGGTCACGGCTGGTGGTACATACACGGGTCACGGCTGGTGGTGGTACATACACGGGTCACGGCTGGTGGTACATACACGGGTCACGGCTGGTGGTACATACACGGGTCACGGCTGGTGGTACATACACGGGTCACGGCTGGTGGTACATACACGGGTCACGGCTGGTGGTACATACACGGGTCACGGCTGGTGGTACATACACGGTACACGGGTCACGGCTGGTGGTACATACACGGGTCACGGCTGGTGGTACATACACGGGTCACGGCTGGTGGTGGTACATACACGGGTCACGGCTGGTGGTACATACACGGGTCACGGCTGGTGGTACATACACGGGTCACGGCTGGTGGTACATACACGGGTCACGGCTGGTGGTACATACACGGGTCACGGCTGGTGGTACATACACGGGTCACGGCTGGTGGTACATACACGGGTCACGGCTGGTGGTACATACACGGGTCACGGCTGGTGGTACATACACGGGTCACGGCTGGTGGTACATACACGGGTCACGGCTGGTGGTACATACACGGGTCACGGCTGGTGGTACATACACGGGTCACGGCTGGTGGTACATACACGGGTCACGGCTGGTGGTGGTACATACACGGGTCACGGCTGGTGGTACATACACGGGTCACGGCTGGTGGTGGACATACACGGGTCACGGCTGGTGGTACATACACGGTCACGGCTGGTGGTACATACACGGGTCACGGCTGGTGGTACATACACGGGTCACGGCTGGTGGTACATACACGGGTCACGGCTGGTGGTGACATACACGGGTCACGGCTGGTGGTACATACACGGGTCACGGCTGGTGGTACATACACGGGTCACGGCTGGTGGTACATACACGGGTCACGGCTGGTGGTGGTACATACACGGGTCACGGCTGGTGGTACATACACGGGTCACGGCTGGTGGTACATACACGGGTCACGGCTGGTGGTGGTACATACACGGGTCACGGCTGGTGGTGGTACATACACGGGTCACGGCTGGTGGTACATACACGGGTCACGGCTGGTGGTGACATACACGGGTCACGGCTGGTGGTACATACACGGGTCACGGCTGGTGGTGGTACATACACGGGTCACGGCTGGTGGTGGTACATACACGGGTCACGGCTGGTGGTACATACACGGGTCACGGCTGGTGGTGGTACATACACGGGTCACGGCTGGTGGTACATACACGGGTCACGGCTGGTGGTACATACACGGGTCACGGCTGGTGGTGGTACATACACGGGTCACGGCTGGTGGTACATACACGGGTCACGGCTGGTGGACGCACGGCTGGTGGTACATACACGGGTCACGGCTGGTGGTACATACACGGGTCACGGCTGGCTGGTGGTACATACACGGGTCACGGCTGGTGGTACATACACGGGTCACGGCTGGTGGTACATACACGGGTCACGGCTGGTGGTACATACACGGGTCACGGCTGGTGGTACATACACGGGTCACGGCTGGTGGTACATACACGGGTCACGGCTGGTGGTACATACACGGGTCACGGCTGGTGGTGGTACATACACGGGTCACGGCTGGTGGTACATACACGGGTCACGGCTGGTGGTACATACACGGGTCACGGGTCACGGCTGGTGGTACATACACGGGTCACGGCTGGTGGTACATACACGGGTCACGGCTGGTGGTACATACACGGGTCACGGCTGGTGGTGGTACATACACGGGTCACGGCTGGTGGTACATACACGGGTCACGGCTGGTGGTACATACACGGGTCACGGCTGGTGGTGGTACATACACGGGTCACGGCTGGTGGTACATACACGGGTCACGGCTGGTGGTACATACACGGGTCACGGCTGGCGGTGGTACATACACGGGTCACGGCTGGTGGTACATACACGGGTCACGGCTGGGGTGGTACATACACGGGTCACGGCTGGTGGTACATAAGCGGCTGGTGGTACATACACGGGTCACGGCTGGTGGTGTACATACACGGGTCACGGCTGGTGGTACATACACGGGTCACGGCTGGTGGTACATACACGGGTCACGGCTGGTGGTACATACACGGGTCACGGCTGGCGGCGGTGGACGATACGGGACAAACGGCAGACGGCAGATGGTGGGCAGTGCAGGCCAAGACAGCACAAAATACGGGACATGCGACAGCCAGTGGATGGTTGCAGTACAGGCTCAGTCAGCAGACAATACGGGACGTACGACACACAGTAGCTGACGGACAGCACAGGCTCGGACAGCACACAATACGGGACAGACAACGGACGACAGTACAGGTCCAGGACGACAGACAGTGGCAATACAGATCTGAGCAGCACGGGACCAGACAGCAGACAATGGAAGGTGAACGCTGGACGACGGAAAGCGGGTTATCAATACCGGACAGAAAGCGACAGATTCGGAGTGGACAGGGAGGACAGCGTGCGAAGAACATGAGAGAGTGGGGCTGTTCAGCTGGTGGAGGACAGCGGACAGTGGGTGGAGATCAGCAGGGAGCAAACGTCAATGTTTAAATGGGAGATACAGCATTCCCCAGGCGTGGGATTCAACACGGATTCTGGATAGGGGGAACGACAGCGTTTTGTGTCGACTTTTCCATGGAACGCCACAGGCGTAATGGTAATTTCTATGACAGCTTCAGGGACGACTCCTCCCCGTTCCCCATTGCACGACCGCAAAGTCCCTAATTCCCGGTACAGGGCACCCCCCACCCCCGGCTTTCGTGACGCGACCAAGGTCGAGCTTCAGCCGGTGGGTGCTGACCTAGTCTCACCTTCATTGTGGCTGGGCGGGGCGACCTGTCGCGCGTGCCGTGGACTCTCGCGACTCCGGCGCTGATCGCAGAGGTCGCCCTGTGACCTGGCCGTACTCGGTGGTGTCACGGCGCGAGGTCACGCCCGTCGGGGTGCTGTGGCGGTGGCGACTGACCGCCTGTCTCATCAGGCGGCGCCAATACTTACTCTGCTACCTTGGCCTGCTGCGCGAATCAATAGCACTGTGGCAACTTCAAACAAACATTGAACGCGCCGTGCGACTTGTAGGGAAAAGATCGGACCGTGCAGACCGGACCGGACCAGCACGCACACAAATCACCGCCGCTATGAAAGGACCGGACCATGTACAACTGACCGGACCATGTACACAAAATGGACCAGACCATGCACAATGGGCCAAACCATGCACAACTGACCGGACCATGCACAACTGACCGGACCATGCACAACTGACCGGACCATGTACAACTGACCGGACCATGTACAACTGACCGGACCATGCACAACTGACCGGACCATGCACAACTGACCGGACCATGTACAACTGACCGGACCATGCACAACTGACCGGACCATGCACAACACCAACCATACTGGCCGGACCATGCACAACTGACCGGACCATGCACAAATGGACCGACCATGCACAACTGACCGGACCATGTGCAACTGACCGGACCATGCACAACTGGACCGGACCAGACCATGCACAATGGCCAAACCATGCACAACTGACCGGACCATGCACAACTGACCGGACCATGTGCAACTGACCGGACCATGTGCACAACTGACCGGACCATGTACAACTGACCGGACCATGTGCAACTGACCGGACCATGTACAACTGACCGGACCATGTGCAACTGACCGGACCATGCACAACTGACCGGACCATGGACAACTGACCGGACCATGCACAACTGCACCCCCCACCATCACAACCCACAACCCACCAACCGACCAACCCCAGCACACTAGCCGGACCAACTATGCATAACTGGCGGACCATGCACAACTGACCGGACCAACACACGTACAAATCACCGCCGCTCTGGGTGTAGAGAGCCGAACTATTGCCTAATGACGGAGTTCACTATAGCAATGCTACACGCGACCGTTTTGCAATGACACAGGCTGAACGGATGTGAGGAGACGCGCGCCCATGGGAGCAGGGCAATGAGACAAGTTTAACGGATGTGAGGAGGAGACGCGCACCCATGGGAGCAGGGCAATGAGACAAGTCTAACGGATGTGAGTAGGAGACGCGCACCCGTGGGAGCAGGGCAATGAGACAAGTCTAACGGATGTGAGGAGGAGACGCGCACCCGTGGGAGCAGGGCAATAAGACAAGTCTAACGGGTGTGAGGAGGAGACGCGCACCCGTGGGAGCAGAGCAATGAGATAAGTCTAACGGATGCGAGAATGAGGAGACTCGCACCAATGGGAGCAGGGCAATGAGATAAGTCTAACGGATGTGAGGAGGAGACGCGCACCAATGGGAGCAGGGCAATGAGACAAGTCTAACGGATGTAGGAGACGCGCACCATGGGAGCAGGGAGAAAAGGAGGAACGCGCACCCGTGGGAGCAGAGCAATGAGACAAGTCTAACGAACATGAGGATGAGTGGCGCATCCTGGGGAGCAGGGCAATGCACCCTTCAAACATTTTCCCCAATACCCACAATATGCAAACTCTAGGGACTTCAGTGGTGGTCGGCGGTCTGTAAACGAGTGATAACACGCAGCTTCAACCGAAGCTGCAGCATGCCCTTCCTTGGATTGCAGGAATCCAGGGAACGATGCTTTTTTGGCGGGACGCAATGAATGGACGAGTGCTGATAACACAATACAATCAGGGTGTTAAATACTTTCGAAACGCTGAAGGACCGGCGAGGAGGATTTTCAGTTCATACAAGTGGCACAATGTCGTTTTATATTTATTTCGAATATGGCAGAGGACATTCTTCATCGCAAAAATTTCGGCCGAGGTCACTGCAGTGCAGCTAGGCTGTCTGGTTGAACAGCGACACCTATGACCTGCAGCTGCAGCGTCCACCTTCATGTCGTGGCTTGACCCGTTCGTATAGAAGTAATTGCAGAGTATGTGGTTTCTTTTATATTCCCAGAGGGCAGCACCACGTCTCATACTTCAATTCCTGCATTCGACGGCACAATCTCCAACGTGAAAGAGCATGACCGTTACCGGACAGCGCGGCACACACAAACGCGTGCCATCGTGTCCTGAGCCAGACCTTTGACTCCGCCACCGAGGGGCCCTGTCGTCACTTCCGGATGGCCCCGAGCGACCCGCCGCAGAGACACTCTCAGCAAATCGTACGAGCGCACAAAAAGCGCTCGCCACAGCACCGGCATAGTTCCCGCTGCCGCCGCCAGAGCGCCCGCGCCGCCGGTCACCACCAGCAATATCGCGTCTTCGCGCACCACTAAGCACGGGCGGAGGCAGGCATGACACAGCCTCCTTTACATTGCATATGCCGAGCTCGCTTAGTGACACTAGCAACTGTGTTTAATGGACTACGCCGTGTTGACTGACCATATCGATACCCAGGCACGAGGCCTGCGAGATAATGGTCAGTGCAGGTGCTCCTGATTCCATAAAACAACGGGAAGTAACACATGCCCGATGGTCTGATCGCGGTCTTGATCGTGGGCACGATGATATCAACGGCCGCGGCCCTGGTGGGTGGCTGCCAATGCCGCAGTCCTCGGGGGTGACTATCAATCCCGCGGCCCTGGTGGCTGAACGCACCGCAAGGCACATTTATGAATGACATCTCATTTGATCTCCAAAAGAAGGAGAGTCCAGTGATCATAAACCTAGAAAATCCGGACCTCCCTCCCCTTCGCCTTCAATTTTCGAGCCCAAGGAGAGAAATCATGAGAGCCAGATAATTGTCGGCGGTTATTATGAAGAAGGAGAAGGACGCTGCTATTTAACTCCGATATCTGCATTTTTGACGTTGCCTAAAGCAAAAGTTGAACGGGGAAAACTCTCCCCCCCCTATCCTCCACAGTTCGACCAACGAACGGCAGTACGTAGAATCGCGGGAAGGTTGGACCTTTTATAGCCTTTTGAGGGAGCCGCCCCATGCTGGCTCGCCATGTTTTCATAATTTATACTGGACCCTGTGGCCAGGCCCCTCTTTGGTGTTTCTCCCGGTCCGGCCTAAGACTTGCTCATAGTGAGTTGCATGCATTGGCGTCGATGCCTGCACAACTGGCCGATTGGGCAGTGAATACGCTCCACGCATCTGCAAGTTGTGTATTTCGGGCCTGCTGGACTGTGCTGGTATGGCGGCTCTGCACCGTTCTGCTCCTGAAATTACAACCAACGGAAGCAGTCGCTCCGGTGGCATTTAACACACTGCAACACAGAAGCGTACTCAATGGGAAAACAGCATTGCATTCAGACGGTGCATATGAAAGCGTCCTCAGGGCAGTCAAGCGACACTTCAGAACACCCGGAGAGTAAACGATGTCCTGGTACATTTAATAATCGGGAGACAGATGTGCGCTGGCGCAGCGTGTGGCAGCAGGTCGCGGATTAACAGCCAGCGAACTTCAACGCACCACGACTGCTACCGCTCTCGACTGGGGGAACTGCCAAACGGTCCCAGCTGAGGGCTGTCGCGGGCTTCCGGCTGGGGGAACTGCCAAACGGTCCCAGCTGAGGGCTGTCGCGGGCTTCCGGCTGGGGAACTGCCAAGAGTTCCTACCTGGGGATATCAGGGATTTCCGGCTGGGAATTCAGGAATTCCCAGCTGGGACTGTCAGTGGTTTCCGGCTAGGAATTTTCGCAGTTCCGAGCCGGAACTTGTGGCAGTTTCCAGCTGTCGTGAACTGCCAAAGCAAGCAACTGTCGGGATTTTCCGGCTGGAGAGTGCCAGGAGTTCCCGGCTGGAGACTGCCAGAAGTTCCCGGCTACGGACTGCCAGGGTTCCAGGCTGGGAACTGCCAGGAGTTTTCGGCTGAGGACTGTCAGGAGCTCCAGATTGGAAATTGTCAGGACTCAGAAGTTCTCGGTTGAGGATTGCAAAGATCTACGCAGGAAGTAATGGACAATGAAGACATCTCAATAGTCATCATCAATGTTTTCAACAGTGTCCTCCTTCATTTAGTCATACTCTGACCAGCTGTATTCATATCCAGGTCCTCTGTAATTCTGTTTGTAGGATCTTATTGATTGATGGATTGATTTGATTGAATAGTGGGAACTACAGCCGAATCATTTTGTACACCATGACGAAATTCTTATGCTGCTTGGTCGCAATTGACACACAGGTGGCGGAACGTCTGATTTTCAGGCGGCACCGGACAGTTTTTGGGTGAATTCCTTCCAGTCGATGCCATAGAGTTTGTGTTGAATTTTCATATTTCAGAGGGCGCCGCGCCCTGGAGTCCCGATGTTCCACCGTCTAGCCGCCTTTGGGTTGTCAGCAGCGCAGCGCTTCAGGGAACAATAAGGACTTGATGTGACCACGATCAAGAGCTTATTGTTAATAAGGACTTGATCGTTAAAAGGAACAGTAAGGACCACGAAGCAATTAGGGTCGATCGGTGACAATTAACGGAACGGCGCATCACTCTATTGACGCCGTCAAGGTATCAATTATCAAGCGTCACAAATACGCAAGGGCGTGAGAGCCGGTGGGAGAGGGCAGAGGGACAGCAGCCACCATTGACCCCAAGGGCGTTACAAAGAAAGAACCGACGTCAAAATAGTGTTTGACACTCGAACTTTGATGGTTTCCATGCAACTGCGAACATGAATTTCCGACGTCAGCACTTCTCAGCAGACTAAGATCTGCTACGTGACACGTGCTGTTCTTTTGAAATGCAACAAGACTTCCGCCCTCTATCGGTGGGTATTGGGGTTCCGTCCTGGAAGTTATATCTGGGGACAGTCCCACCCTCTCTGGATTCATTAGGTTCAGTTCTGGGAGATTGTTTGACCTGGGGGCAGTCCCGCCCTCTCTGGATGCGTATTAGGTTCCGTCCTGGGTGTTTGACCCGGGGCAGCACGTGTCCGGGTAACGTCAGACAGGAACATAAGAAGGTACCTCCATCCTTGAGAAGCGGAGGAACAGTACCCCAGCTCCCAGCGTCTCCTTCTAACAGCACTAGTTGATGGGGTACACTATCAATGCACCGAATCCACCAGATGGCCTGCTTGTGGTCTGACCGGCTGTAAACATGTCGACGCAAAAGCCAATTACTGTCTCATGGCTTTTCAACCTTTTTTTTTGCTTTAGCAGCGACAAAGTGCCATCCTGCAGATATTTGTTACGTTAATGAAAGCGATACGTTACACCAGCTTATGTGGGATCCGGTGATATAAATCAAGCTGTTGTTTGTTTATTGGTTGGTTCACGACACACTTTATGCACATTCACGGCTAATGGCGCCGCCCACACTATTTCGCCAGTGGGCCACGGGATTGGGAAATATATAAATCAAGCAATAGGGGACAGATGAGAGCAGTCGATAAACAAAGAACATTGCAAAAAGGGCCGGTACATACATGGCACACAGGTACACATACGGTTATACATACATGCATACATATAAAACAGTAGAACATTTGGAAGGTGGACAGCTTCATAGCCTCCGGACAGGCTCCGCTGCCCACCTGCGACCTGGAACGAAGCGGAGGCCCGGCGCCCAGGGCGAGTAGTGGGCATCAGGCCCGACCTTAAATGTGTAGGTGTATATTTAGGTTAAAGCTTGAGAAAACCTGAGGAGGGAAAAAACCAAGGTGCTTGGAAAACCGGAAGGTAAAAGACAAAGCGGAATCTAAACGGAAAACCGTCCGTTTTGGCCAAAGTGGATCGGTCCCTGCCAACCTAGTGGGGAATATCCTATGTGTGTGTGGCTTATGACCGCGGAAAGGATGATAGCGTTTGGCTTCGAATGGTTTGTTTTAATTTGGTGCAAAAAACAAAAAAATCTAAAGGGGGGGGGGCAGAGGTGATTGTGGGTGGAACGTAACCGGGAAACACGTGTGAGCGGGCCGATCGCTCGAAAAAATAAATTTAATACTAGTACGTATAGCCAATTGAGGCAAGATGTCGGGGGGGAGGAGGGGGGGGGGGGGGGGGGGGGGGGGGGGGGGGGGGGGGGGGGGGTCTTTGACGAGGGGGCTCATCCGCCAGCTCGTTGCCCGGTATCCCCATATGGTCAGGAACCCAGAGTAGTGTGAGTTGGAGGTGAGCGTGATGGGTTTCGTAGAGTTGGCGGATGGCGTGGAGTGTGGGCTGTGAGGTGTTGTGTATGGCTGCGACAGCATCAATGGATGAGCGTTAGTGAGTACAGATGATGATGGGTGAGATGATGCTGTGTTGAATAATGTGTTGTAAGCGAGTTAGCATGGTCACTAACTCTGCCGTGTTAACCGATTGGTGTGGTGTTAATTTTGTTAGGCCATCGTTGGATGCACCGCACCAGGCGGCGCCCGTACCGTCCGTGGTACGGGAGCCGTCAGTAAATATAAAGTATGTCAAGTATGTGTACTGTTGGTGAACCGATTGGTGTTTGAAAAAATGTCAGTTGGGTTTCGATGGGAGAAAGTAATTATTTGTTTTGGCGAAAGATATGCTCGAGCTTGGGGTGTTTCGTGTGTCAAAATAGTAGTAAGGGTGACAATTTTCCGGAGGTTACCTCAGGGAATTGCAGTGCGAGTGTAAAGACATGATTCAGATATATGACAATATTGTGTTTTTTTCTGTTGTAGGTTCGCCGAGAGGGGGTAGAGAGTGCGAGAGTGGCGGGGTGATTGTGCTGTGTTGTGGTCTGAAAGTGATTTCTGTTTTACGGTATTGTAGTGTTTTGTTTTACTGAGTGTTTTACGGTATTGTAAATTATGGAGGTGGGCCTCAGCCCGGAGACTAGTGATGGGTGTCGTACAGAGTGCTCCGGTGATGAGGCACAAGACGTGAGTTTGTACGCGTTGAGGTGCTGTGATATGTGATGAAGATATACGATGAAGGATAAATGCATTGTATTCCAGGATTGACCGAATCAGAGCAATATACAACTTGGTGAGGGTAGCCCTGTCTGCACCCCAGTCGTGGCCGGAAATGCAGCGCAGGGTATTTACGCGTTTAACTCAGCGCTGTTTGAGATTAGCAATATGGGGGCCGAAATAAAGTCCTTTGTCTAGGACAGATAGATGCCAAGATAGATGAAGGTGGCTTGGTAAGGGATGATTTTGTCGCGATACCGTAGCGGTGTAAGAGATGGAATGTACGTGTGGAGCCGGGAGAAAGCATGTGATAGACTTCGCGGTTGAGATCTGCAGTCCCCAAAGGGAGCACCAGGAATCAATTTGTTCCATGACGCGCTGCATGAGATGATTTGCTTGATCTGCCGATAGGTATGTGCACCAAATGGCCAGTCGTTGGCGTAAAAATGGTGCACATCTTGGACAGAGTGCAATTTTGTAGAGATCAACGAGAGCGTCATTCATCATGATAAGGAAGAGGGTGTGGGATAAAATGCTGCCTTGCGGGAGACCTTGTTCAAGTTTGATGGGCGAGAGTGGATTGTGCCGCAGCGCACAATGAATGTTCTCTTGGCGAGAAAGTTCGTGAGAAACGTGGCCTCTCTGCCCTTGAAACCAATTCGGTGTAGTTTGATTCGGAGGGTAGAACACTGCACTTTATCTAATGTGGATTGCAACTCATTCTAGAGATAAGCTTCACTTCTGTCTTCGGCTACACTCTACAGATGGCATTGAAGCTCTCCCTGCCAATGGCTCTCACTTCCAACACCAAAAATCCGCCAGCAGATTTCCCAACATGTGACATTCATCCGGTTCAGTTTCTACGATTCTTGCACCACTACATGGCCCCTGGCGGTGGGGATCACAATGTGCTCTGTGCACCCGTCTTCAGCCAAGTTCTGCGATTTTCAGGTGTGGACTAGATATCCCAGTGACATGCGCCCTGTGTCTATGGCTTCCATGGTTCGCGGCCGTAGAGGTCGAAGTTAGCACTGTCGACCATCCTGATACCGCTCTCCGCGCTGGACGAAGGATCTCCGGTGGCGAGCAGCTTGAGCAGAACGTTCCTGTAGTCTCCGACCGTGTCGCGCCCCACAACCTCCTCCAGCGTGCGGCCGTACTTCTGACGGTAGATCTGCTTCACTGCCGGCAGGTCTATCTGTGGAGAAGACCTCACGTCACTCGTCCACATCGTACCACAATGGACAGAGGTTTCTGATTCTGTGCTGGGTAGTAGGTAGCTACCGATGAGCCTGTCATGAGGTTGCTGATGATGCCCACTTCGACAATCCCGAATGCAATGCCCATAAGTCTTCGCACTTGCGCTCAGAAATGAAGTGAAAAATACTATTCTTACGAAAAGTAGTATTAACAAGCCAAACCATCTAAGAAACAAACCAGTGAAATGTCAAGCATTGGGTGTTCTTTCAGACGATAGTACATCCTTTGATCAGAATCATGACACAAATACTAGAGGCTGGCATTAATTTTGACGAACTCAGCTTACAGTATTCTGTTGATGGGCTTCGTCGGACCACTTTGTGTGTGTCAGTGTTCGAGTGAGTTATTCGGATGCAGGTTCTCATAGCTGGTAGCTGTATTGAACATGGCATATTGTATTTAATACCTCCACCTCCAACTAACTTTTTACAGTGACATCAAACTGAGCTCATGATGGGTCATGGGTTCGTTCCAACGCCCTGAATCGGAATAGGTTGAGTGTTCATTTTATCTACCGGTCGTTCCATACTTCATTCAAAATTGGTTTATTATCATCGAATCTCCGATGGATGAGAAAAACCTAACCCGGTCCGTCGGTGGATGAGGAAACGCAAATCGGAATACGAAAATGTGCCGCAACAGTGGCAGTCAGCTTCAACACATTTGTTAATCTGATTCGAGTAAGTAGCACAGTCCTTGGATGGCATATGTGATGGATATAAGCAGTCAACTATGTTCCGCTCTACCAGATACAATACAGTGTCTACAGTACACTTCGGGATCATCCAGTGTGCAACTAGGAACCGGTGCTTGCCGTTATAAATTTGGTGAGTGCATTGTAGTTTCAGTCATGGGTGTACATTTGCATGCATCTGAGGTGGCTGATGCATGCAAATTGGTTGATCTTGCTGGTATGTATCCGTATTTTAATTTTAATGCATGCATGTATCAGGGGCGAATATAAGGGTTGCTTGCGCCCTCCGCATGAAAAGGTATCACTCGGATGGATGAAAAGCGTTCCTCCGGGGAAACTCGAATAAACTGTAAGGAGGCTTACATTTTCGGCACCAAAATTTGTATACTTTCCTACCCGAACGGCCGCCAGACATCCAGTCAGATCCTGGCCGTCTTACCCGTCCCATACAAACATGCCCGGAAAGCGCCCGCGTATGGCGCCGGCGCCTACGTCAAAGCGGCGGTTCCATTAACACGCGGCACATCCAGTTGCGCCGGCGCCCAAGATCAAAGGGCGGTCCCGGTAATAACATCCGGGGCAATCCCGAGTAACGGCTCGGCACCTCCGCGAGGGTACCGGAGGTGCAAGCACCCCGGAAGAAGGGTCATCGACCCGTGAGGTCGGTGGCCCGGACAGAAGACATCGCCACCCAAGCCAGAAAATAAACCAAAACCAATCAGAGCGCGAACTCACTCCCGAAGCCCTGGGAGTGGGTACAGGAAAAAGAGGCGGAGCAATAGCAAGTTCAAGAGAACAGAACAGAACAGGACGGACAGGGACGAGAGAGGGGACGCGGGGAGAAGGGTCGGGAAGACGCGCGGAGGTGGACGCCGGACCGACGCCTGAGGCCGTCCACCGGTGGCCAGATGGCTGAGTTTTCGGATGGAGGAGAAGAAGCACTCAGCCAAGGCCACTCGCCACTCACCATCGGACATGTGAGTGCTAAACTTCTGGCATGTCATCCTCTTTCCCCAAACCTTTCCGAACCAACCTAAATTCTCTTCCGCAGCTTCTGCCTTCTCACCAAATTCATTGCTGGGAGCGACCTGTCTCATGGGGGGCAAATAGGATAAGTTTAGGATGGGGAGGAAGTGGACGGAGATGTCTGAGATGGCGGGAAGTATATGAGCAGTGTGTGCGTAATGCGATGCGATGCGGTGTATGTAAAGGCAAATATATTAGATTAAGCATATACATTCTCTAGTTGCATCAGCATAAAGACCGGTGGTGGCATTTCGACAGTGACGGACAGGAGGAGAGGTAGAGCAGGGCCGGATAAAATAAGATAGAGTGCAGCAATGGATGACGTCAGACCCACGACCCTCTTCAAACGGTGCCCGCCTAGTAAATACCTCAGCAACCAGGTACGAGGAGGGAGGATATTTACGTCCAGAATTGAAATGGCGGCCGTGCCGCGGGTGATGAGGGGTGCGCGCGCTCTGACCGGGTCATCAACAGCCGACCCGTAGACGGAGATCGTACCATGAGTACTTCCCGACAAGGTGGAATGATTTACACAATTATGCTTGGATATGTGCATGATATCAATTTGTACTATAAAGTAAATTTATAAGCGAGGCAGCCGACCTGCGAGCCGTCCTCCTATGGACTGAACGTTTTCCGGGCGATGGTGGTGACTGTTGAAGCCAGTTAAATTGCCTAGAATATTATTGCTGTTATATATATGACGCGCGTTTGGTTAAGGCCTGATTGCCAGAGGGTGCGATGAACGGACACTTCGGGGGTATTAGTTCACCTGCTCTGGATCTTTGACCGCAAAATCACGCTGGCCTCTGCGATCCAGAGGTGCAGGTGAGGTGGCGAACATGGTATGCATGTGGGAGGGGCCGGTAAAGGGGCCACCACATTGCGTTCGCCGGAAGTCTGGCGCCGGACTATAGGGTATAGGCAAAACATTGCCCGGTGGTTTGTCCACCCCCGAACTCTGCACGTGGGCACGGTTGGTGCAGACAGTTCGAGGGGCATGATGGACGGGTTTGGCATGCCATAAGACCCCAGGCTAAAGAGGTAGGGCTGGCTAGGATATAAGTCGACCGGGTACGTGCCCAACGTGGTAGGGATCCGTGCCCGCCCGTCGGATATGTCAGACCTGGTCGCAAGTGTACGACGAATAAGGCCCGGCGCGGCATCGATCGAACTTAAGGCTAGGTGTGTCGGTCAGAGACATCAGAGCACTTGTATCAGCCCTCGGAGTCAGTACGATGAGCCCCCTCGTTGCAGTTAAGACTTTGTCCAGGCGAGAAACGCTGCTAATAATGGCTAGGCCAGCCATGATTGGCAGTGAAAGGTTTACTTGTTCTGCCCGGTAATACCATCAAAATTAGAGCATTGGTCTGTCGAGCTATGTGTTTGTGTACCGCTGAAAGGGGTGGGGAGTCGGGAGCTAAATTTGGGGACCAAGCAATTAATTAATTGATAAGGAGAGCATGAATGGGGCGAGCAAATGCGAAGTGAATGAAGGGAATGAACGTGAGTAGGTAGATTTAAGGATCAGCGGAAGCCGCTTGGGGCTCAACACAGGCACCTATTTCGTGCGGAACATTGCACAAAATTATACTATTACTAGCGTCCCAAAAGTCCCAATACGGACATGTCATTCAAACCGATGACAAATTTAATTGTCATCAATTCTCTCATGCAACGTATTAATTATAATCTGGCTAAAGACTCTCACTTACCTATATGGTGTTCCCAAAACTTTGACCTCGCACATATATAAATTCGTGTTAGGGACGGCAACTCAAACCAACATCACGACGGCTGGGGTTTGGGGATGTGTGGTGGAATTGGCGGTGAAAAACAACATAATACACCACTGACATAGGCACAATGAACAAAGGAGTGAGTTAGGTCAAGCCCCCCAATAAGTTTAGTACAGTTCAAGTAGTTCAATCAGTTCCATTCGAGGTTAGGCTGCATCCAAAATACATTGACACACCCATTCCAGTTCCATTCGAGTTTAGGCTGCATCAAAGAATACATCGTACACACTTCACACACACACCCCACTCACACATCACACACCTCACATTGTACACACCCATTCCACATTCCACACACCCATACACCCCCACCCCACTAAATACATTTCACACACCCACACCCCACACCCCCACCGACGGCAGAGCCGCCACCCCTACAAAACCATACTCGTGAGTATCTCTCGCTAAGCAGATTTTTTGGACCAAGGCGCCCCTCTCAGAATCCCCTCAGTGTACTCGACGAGGATGGCCCCGAGTGGTTAGTGCGTCGAACTCTGGATACAAAGGTCCCGGGTTCAATGCTCGCACCGCTCGGACATTTCACAATCCCATGGCCTACCGACGAAACAGTGTGGGCGGCGCCGATCAGCACTTGCATAAAGTGCGTTGTGAACCACCCAATAAAAAGCAGTACGTCCGAGTGCAGGCCATCCCCTCGTTCAACGCGTTGTCTACCGGAGGAGAACGTAAAGGGACTTTCATAGTAGTGCCCCTCCGAGGTAGTGGCGCCCCTCCAAACGAGTACCCCTCTCCTCCCCTGAAATCGTATGCATCCTCTTTTGGAATAAATTATTTTTGAGCTACTGAAGCAGCAAGCCTTCGTCATCCACTGTTCCTCAGCTTCCCGGTCTGAGTCAGACTCAGAAGCCAGGCTCCCAAGATATCTTCTTCGTCTTCCAATGGCTGCTGCACTTTAGGGTTCATTCGACTCTCACGACAGAAAGCAAATATATCACTCGATAATAACATCGACACTGTTACGCTCATCAACAGATAGTGTCACCACATTCCACATTTTCGCCAAATGTTCCGACAACCATACTATCGCCAACAGCTGAATGAAGGACAAAACTCTACCGGTCGTTCCCATGCCTCAACCGAGACCATGTCCACTGGCTGGAGCTCAGCCCACTCCGGTTGAGTGCGCGGGAAGAAATCCACGTTGACCTACAACCGACCTCAGCCCGGGTCACGATGATTCTGATGAGCGTCTCGTCCAGTAGACTAAGGTCGTTGATGGCGACGTGAAGCTGGTCGGCCAGGAATGCCTGATGATTCTTGATGCTCTTCACTGGAACCAAGTGGTGCAAGGTTAAGCGCATAGGAGGTAAATGTGTGCTTCCCTGTACAGCAAGGCATATGTGTAGCAATGTCCATTCCGACACAATAACTTCCAGTTTGAAGCTGTATTGCACAGTGATATTTGCTTGGCGGTTCCATGGGAAGACATTTTCTGCGAAGGTGAGCATTTGTATACGCACCAAATATAGCATATGATGATGTAATTCCAATGCAATTGCAACATGTATATGAAGATATAGACACAGCACATACACACCAGCACAGCCCAGGAAGCCGAGCCCCCTCCGTGCATTTGTCAGTTCGATTAGTCAGGTCAAGCGAGCGCAATAGTGAGGCTCGAGTGCATACCCCGTCATGTATACAGTTTACGGGTGCAGTATTCTACCGTAAGTCAGACTAGGGCCTTGTCACAACATCGCTAGCATCATCAACACCGACAGAACCGGATGGGGGGGGGACGCTCTCGTAACCAAATCCTAGGGAAATAATGGCAGCATCACCTCCAGCAGATTCATGTTCTTAAAAAGCACCGGCCTGACCTGTGGCTGACAGAGCCGCCGCCAGCTCGTCGTCTCCCAGGGCCCTGAGGTCGTCCTCGAGCGACTCCGGGGACAGCCGGTCGTACTCCAGGATGACCTGACGAAGCTGACCGAAGGAGGCAGGAGAAGCCATCAGGTCCACCAGCCGCACCGCTTCCAGCTGGTGGCTGGTGCCGTGGTGTCCCCTGTACAGCTCCTGTGGACACGCTCGGCTGGTGAGAGCCGTACCGTGGTGCGTACCTCATGTGCAGCTCTCCTGTATAACACGGCCAGCTGGTGGACTGGTGCCGTGGTGTCCCCTGTATGTGTGCCTATGTGCAGCTCTCCTGTAAACACGGCCAGCTGGTGGCTGGTGCGTGCCCCTGTACAGCTCCTGTGGACACGCTCGGCTGGTGAGAGCCGTGCCGTGGTGCGCACCTCATGTGCAGCTCTCCTGTAAACACGGCCAGCTGGTGGCTGGTGTGTGTGTGCACCTAAACACGCAGCTGGTGACTGGTTGTGCTGCCATGTGAGCAGCTCCTGTAAACACGGCCAGCTGTGCTGGTGAGCAGCCGTGCCGTGTGGTACCTCATGTGCAGCTCTCCTGTAAACATGGCCAACTGGTGTAACTGGTGATGTGTTGCCCTATGTGCAGCTCCTATAAACACAGCCAGCTGGCGTAACTGGTGATGTACTGCCTCATGTGCAGCTCCTGTAAACAGCCAGGTATTTCTCCTGTAACACGGCCAGCTGGTGGACTGGTGATGTGTGGCCATATGTGCAGCTCCTGTAAACACGGCCAGCTGGTGTGACTGGTGATGTGCTGCCATATGTGCAGCTCCTGTAAACACGGCCAGCTGGTGTGACTGGTGATGTGCTGCCATATGTGCAGCTCCTGTAAACACGGCCAGCTGGTGTGACTGATGATGTGCTGCCATGTGTGCAGCTACTATAAACACGACCAGCTGGTGTGACTGGTGATGTGCTGCCATATGTGCAGCTCCTGTCCAGCTGGTGGCACTGGTCGCGCAATACCATGTGGCTGCTCTGCAGGCATCAAAACATGTGGATTAAATTGCGTAACTCCTTGGGAAGGGAAGTTACAAACATCATACACATCAATGCAAAACAGGTAAAGCCTGAACTGCATCCATTAACTATGTTCAGCGTTTGAACGGCGCCAAACAACGAAGCTGCAAACTGCACCCAGCTTGATGAAACGACGCCGGCAATAGGTCACTGACATGATGCACTGCACTGGGCCAGTGCGAGCTATTGCGACGGTGGCGACATACCATGGCTAATTTTCTGGCTTTCTCCAAGTTGACCGTGCGATCCCGGTGGCGGTTCTCGACCAGAGCCAACAGGAGCGTCTGTACGCTTCCCCTCAGCGAGGCCCGTATAGCGTCCGACAGTGACCGGCTGTACACTGCCGACATCAGGTCAGGTCATCCAGTGAGGTCCGTATCGCGTCCGACAGTAACCGGCTGTACACTGCCGACATCAGGTCAGGTCATCCAGTGAGGTCCGTATCGCGTCCGACAGTAACCGGCTGTACACTGCCGACATCAGGTCAGGTCATCCAATGCGGTCCGTATCGCATCCGACAGTAACCCTCTGTGCATTGCCGACATCAGGTCAGGTCATCCAGTGAGGTCCGTATCGCGTCTGACAGTAACCGGCTGTACATTGGCGATATCAGGTCAGGTCAACAGTTACCCCGAGCAACTCACCGAGTCATGGCGGGTGGGTCAGGTCACTGTGTCACCTCGGGGGCGATGAAAAGTTCGGCCATCCACGTTGAGTCATGTTGCAAAGGCACTAGGCCATCCAGGACAAGTCAGGTCACAATGTCACTGGGTCATCCATGGTGGATCACTGGATCAGAACATCAGCAGCCTGGATTCGACTCCAGTCCGGCTGCGTCTCTCTTGGAAACTGGACAGCAAAGCTTTGAAATTTACTGAGGTGCAGCTTCGTGGTGCTCAAGAGTAAAATCATTCTTCAGTAGAATATGCCAGATGGCTCATTATAATAGCCGCCAATTTGATGCACATCGCCCAAAAGTTCATATGAACAGAAGCGAATTTTGCGTCTGGACATCTCAGCGCCGCTGTATAAATGTAGCCTGGTCTGGTCTATGCTGAATGATATCTTGGTGGTAATCATGCAAGCCGTGTATTACTTTGCATTACACGCGACCTTATCGCTCCATAAAATTAGGGCTAATCTTCGACCATAGCTATTAAACGTCCCGGCCATAGAATGTGTTTTTACGATGTCCGTACGTAGTATAGGTGCAATTGCGCGGTACCCAATAGTCACTGGGAAAGTGACGTGAAACAGATGACCACGTGATGGTGTAGGTGTAAACTACCATACGTCTGATCTGCTTGTCGGAGACTGTTCGTGACTTCTAAACTTGGATGTTGTGCCAAAGTCTCCCAGGTATGTGCATACTAATCCATTTGTATGTTTCGAACGGATGATGTGCTGGATGCCAAGTCTATGATATGTATCCACCCACTAGTCGACATGCTTATCAAATAAATATAAAGTATGGCACGATATGCTTTTCAAATAAATATATAAAGTCCATACAATGCAAACAGGCAGAACTCGCGCCACGCTGATAGTATAGAAGTAAAACAGTCAAAGCTTGCGCCGCGCTGATAGTCCAGAACTCAAACAGTCAAGGCTTGCACCACACTGATAGTCGAGCTTACTGGCCAGCGTAGTCTGCTGGCACAGAGGAACGCAGTTGTTTGCACAAGCAGCAAACACACACAGCAGCACAGTCAGTCAAGTTGTTACGAGAGCGAGTACAGGACCAACTCGCTCCCGAAGACGTGTCAGGCTTACCTAGCTTCTGGTCATCGGGGATCCTGTGTATATATATATATATATTGCATACGCTTTGTGCACGTGACGCGAGGAAGCGAGAGCGCTTGGTGTGGAGGCAGAAGCTATTTGCACTGCGTGGCAGAAAGTTTGGGATTGGTCGGTGTGGACGAATATAAAGAGCGAGAGTTACATTGGAAGGATGTTGATCATTGAGATGTGTGACGCGCTGCAAATTAGTACGGTGTTTTGTGTGGTGGCGAGCTGAGACTGGCTCCGGTACCACGATATGCAGTGGGGAGTTTGTGTGGTAAGTTGGCTCTGATGAAATAAATCGAGCCAAATCTGGTGCAGTGTGGCGGATAACTATAACTCAGGGTGATAACACTTGACGGCGTTTCCGTGGTGGCGAGCTGCGGCTGACCCAGAATGCTGCGATAGGGTGGCCACTCGTCGGTCGAGGTCACGTCGCGGCGCGCAAGCCGGCAGGCGGGAATAATGAACGGTTCCGTGAAGCGACCGTCGAGAACGGTTGGTGGGGTGGGCAACAGCGTGGCATATCGGAGCATGGCACGGAGCACGGTACGGCATGGCTAAACATCACACTTGGCCGACATCACCTATTGCACCGCCAGACTATTGCACTGCCGTACGGTCGTCGCGCTCCAGACACGACTGGCGTGCGCGGCGCATGCCCGGCGCGATACAATGCTGACACGGGTGTCACAATGCTGACACGGGTGTCACAATGACGTCCGGCTGTGTCACGGCGCAATGGCACAGCATCCGGCGGTCGGTCGTCGTCGGGCGGGCACCGGACCCGACCGAACATGACACACCCCGCGACAGCAGCAGCCGTCGGCGTCGACAGGCGCCGGCCGACCGAGCGGGATCCGCTCGGGGTCCGGATCCCAGGACGCGTGGGAGTCAAACGCACTCCAAAAGGGGTCTAAAGTTGACTTCGTTACACAGTGTGGTAGACGGGGATGCTCGTTTTCTAGTTGAATGTGCATCTCCACCCATGCGTAGAGTTTCCGTGTTAACAGCCTGTACTTCAGTACCACAAAAGAGCGCCTGAGTATCACCTAGCTTTTACATATTTAACATTAGTGTCTACGGGGATTCGCGAAAAACTTCAAGTGGAAACCACAAGACCATGCAAAATCTCCACTTCACATGTTCGGATAACTTTAGAAAGTTACGCTAGTGCTTACTCGCCATCCCCAAAATATATTCCATCTCTACATCAGTCCTAGCTCAAGGTATGTTGCTATATGCACATAGCAAAGATTAGGCAGCCTAGTCCCTCTCGTCTAGGCATGAGCAGGAATGCTCTGTTCTCACCGAAACGCTTTGCACCAGATTTGTAGGAATGTTCTGGCACGCCTGCAGTCGGCGTGCTTGAACCACACGTTGTCAGCAATAATGACTCAGTAGTCGGGTGTTGTCTGTGTATACCACCAGTGCGACAATCCATCGGAGGACTCGGTCATAATGAGATGTTCGTCAGGTAGTTCCGCTGCCTGACAAGGTTATCACGTGGTGCATTTGGCAGCCATCATTAGGTGTCGCCAGCGCTGCCATACGGCCGCGCGTCGTACCGCGGCCCTCCAACACTGTCCCTCGTAACCACTATGTGCACAGCTGCTGAGTAAGGGCTTACGCCCACGACTTTGTCAGGTACTTCCTTGGAACACCAAAAAAGCCAACTGAAGGTAAACATAGACGTGTCCAATGCATCTGCATGCCGGGCGAACCGTCATCGAAGTTGAGCTCACCTATAACTATGGGAAGCATAAGAAGATAGTTAAGCATAACAGGCATATATTAGCATATAAGTTATGCAAATAATAAGCATGATAAACTATACCTAAGCAAGTTTCCAATAGGCAGATAAACAGTTTCTTCACTTTTCAACCCGTGATTGCAGTATTTAGCATTAGTCTGCAAGGTAAATCAGACGCATTGTCTACCTATGTAACAGATCAATATATATTTTGAGAGCAGCAAATGAGTGGCACGGCTTTGAAGGAGCTTCACCACTGAGCCATCAGGCATTGAACGGCCGCTGCGTTGTGGTGTACTCACTGTGGAAGAAGACGGTGGCGATGCGCCCGAGGTCCTGTTCGTCATTGGAGCAGATCATCTCGACCAGCACCGTCTCGCGCGGATGTCCGTGGTGCTGTCAGACCGACACTCATCAGAGTCACTCGTGAACCACTCGCCTGAGGCCGACTGTAGCCGGCAGCTCACGGCACTCATCAGAGTCACTCGTGAACCACTCGCCTGAGGCCGACTGTAGCCGGCAGCTCACGGCACTCATCAGTCACTCGTGAACCACTCGCCTGAGGCCGACTGTAGCCGCAGCGTCACGGCACTCATCAGAGTCACTCGTGAACCACTCGCCTGAGGCCGACTGTAGCCGGCAGCTCACGGCACCACCCATCTCATCAGAGTCACTCGTGAACCACTCGCCTGAGGCCGACTGTAGCGGCAGCTCACGGCACTCATCAGAGTCACTCGTGAACCACTCCCCCACATACCCCAGCTCACGGCACTCATCAGGTCACTCGTGAACCACTCGCCTGAGGCCGACTGTAGCCGGCAGCTCACGGCACTCATCAGAGTCACTCGTGAACCACTCGCCTGAGGCCGACTGTAGCCGGCAGCTCACGGCACTCATCAGAGTCACTCGTGAACCACTCGCCTGAGGCCGACTGTAGCCGGCAGCTCACGGCACTCATCAGAGTCACTCGTGAACCACTCGCCTGAGGCCGACTGTAGCCGGCAGCTCACGGCACTCATCAGAGTCACTCGTGAACCACTCGCCTGAGGCCGACTGTAGCCGGCAGCTCACGGCACTCATCAGAGTCACTCGTGAACCACTCGCCTGAGGTCGCCACCAGATTGAATGAAGTAGCATGACTCAAGTTCCATTTTAGGTGGCCGTTTTTTAATATTCATTTCAAGCTTACTGGACGATCCATAAATTGTATTCGATTTCTGTATTAAAAGGAGCCAAGTGGCATCTAATCAGCTCCTTCAAGGAAACCCTCGCAATGCATTTTCTTTTCATGAAAAGCGGGGCATCCTGATGTGTAGTCGGTCTGAAGAGTAGTCAGCGCAGTATTTCCTGCAGGCGGGTCGTCAGAACACCCTGCGCCCTGATCCGGCCTCGAGGCTGGCCGTCGACTTGGCATCCAGCACGGTTCATTCAGTACTGGAAGCTACTCAGATGTGTCGTCATTACTCGGATATTTCAGCTGTTTCGCCTCGACCCAAAAGCGTTCGATTTGCAGCTTGCTACGTTGCGACAGCTCAAGCTGAATATTCAACTTCAGTACTATTTGTTCTTCATGCGGCATGTCTCACGTGCGCTACAGTTTACATGGAGAACTCTGTCGATCCAGCCAGCTATGTACCCCAGTGTGGGGTGAAGAGTGTCACGTCACCCCCCCCCCCCCCCCCCCCAGACGAGGCACCACCTTTACGTGGTGGGGGGATTGAGTGCCCCAAAGATCCGGCGACCATCATACCGGCGAGGGGTGAGATCAAGAGTGCCTCCCTCGTCCTTCCATCCATGCGCTCCCATTCCAACGCCCATCTCATCCCAACATCCATGTTCTTTACCTTGCCCTGCAACACCAACTATCCCTACTATTAGCAGGCAGGACAAGTTTCCCGGTCCTGCCCACCAGCTCAGTTTTATCGGGGTAGTCGCGCCCCTTCGGCCCGTCCCCCGGGGTTGACGGAGTCCTGGAGGCTGAGGTCCCCCGTCGCACGGTGGTAGTTGTGACGGGGGACCAACACGCCTCTTTGGTCCTGATATCCCGGAGGGGCGGGCGGGCTCGTGGGGCCTCACAAGGGTCAAGCGACTGGTCGCCTCGGTCTGGGAGCCTAGATCTCGGCCTGGTGCTTGCCGGACCGACCGGCTGGGATTAAGGGGTGGGCGACCCTGGCTCCCGGTCGGGGTGGTGAGTCTCTCCCGGCCGGGGATGGCGTCGCCTGCCCCGTATAGCTCCTCGGGCGCCTGGCGACCTCCCGTCCGCGGGACCCAGGCGTCCCCCCGGTAGGGCTCCTATGGGGTGGGGCGCTCGAGGAGTGGAAACCAACATTATTATATGTCATCACAAAACACAAAAACCCAACCTGGTCCACCTTACGGTGGCCAGAATGCAAACAGGAACACATTCCCCTACGGTGTAGCCAGCAGGTTCTCTTCCCCGTATTCTTGTTCTACAAGCCGCTGAAAGGGCAAGGAAGCTGTCTTCTCCTTCTCCATTCCAGAGACGGGAAGCTTGTGATCGTTTTGAACGCATCAAACGTTGTGACAAACTCAGAGATGGTGGCCTTGAAGTATAATTTGAAGACGCTGAGGAGTCGAATATAGCACTTATGGCAAAGGAATTTAAGTATTTAACCAGGGATCAGCAGGGTAGAAAGATCATGACAATACCCATCACGGTCGAAACGCACAATACTAAAGACCACTATAAAGGAGTCATCAACTGTTTCGATTTGAGAGGTGT
Organism: Imbricaverruca yamaguchii; assembly: GCA_034440575.1. NCBI lineage: Eukaryota > Metazoa > Arthropoda > Thecostraca > Neoverrucidae > Imbricaverruca > Imbricaverruca yamaguchii. The sequence continues at coordinate 1,236,747 of JAOTOL010001647.1, read as the reverse complement.
CAGTGAGGATGAAATTACAGATGGCTTAGCTGACGATGACGTTATTCTAGCACGAAGAATCACAGTGAGGAAGGGTAATAAGCTGCAGCCCACCGACAATATTATTTTAACATTTGATTCGATGGACTTACCCACGTCTGTCTGTGTAGATTACATAACTGTCAAGGTTAGACGGTTCATTCCAAATCCCATGCGGTGCTTCCGCTGTCAGAAGTTCGGCCACACAACACAGTTCTGCCGCAACCGTCCCGCATGTGGAAGATGTGGTTCATCTGAGCACGCGTCGGACCATTACAATGCTGAAGCACCCTGGTGCGTTAATTATGGAGAGGGTCAGAGTGCACACAGTACGTTCGACAGATCATGTCCCACTTACAAGAAAGAGAAGGAAATAATTTCGCTGAAGTGTACCAAAAATATTTCGTTTCGAGAGGCCAGTAATATATATGAGAGCATCCATCCCAAAGTTACATATGCAGCAAAGGTAGCTGGCCAGTCGAGTAAAACTACTCCGACAGCGGTAAATCGGCTTGAAAGGTGGAGTTTTACCCATGAACTTATGTTTTCAAAATCGAAGACCGTGGGAATTCACTTCTGTCGCCGTCGTCGACCATGCCCCGATTTTTCAGTGAAAATGTTTGGCACGGAGATCGCTACCAAACCCGTTTGGAAGTTTTTGGGAGTGCACTTTGACAATCGCCTGACATATCGGGAACACTTTATAATTCGTAGGGATGGATGTTCTAAGGCATTCAATATCCTGAAGTGTGTGGCACAAACTTCATATGGTGCAGACCGTTAGACATTACTGCTTTTTTACAGATCACTCATCCGCTCCAAACTTGACTATAGCTGCTTTGTTTACGACTCGGCTTGTACATCTGATAAGCGAACGTTGGATGTTGTGCACAACGCAGCCTTGCGAATTGCCACTGGTGCATTTCGAACGTCCCCCACGGCAAATCTTCTGGTTGAAGCGCATGAGCCACCCCTTGCTTTGCGGCGTATCATGCTTGGAATGAAATACGCATGCAAGCTCTCACAATTTCCAGACCACCCCACACATGATCTTGTGTTTTCGTCACGCATTGTGAACCTACTCCATGGATTATCCAATCGGCCTTCGTCACCTTTCTGTATCAGGCTCCATAATGCACTGCGTCGGAGTGGAATCACTTTCCGTAACGTGAGCAAACTGAGCGCTCTGTTTGCTGTTATTTCAGCTGTTTCGTTCCGACCCAGAAGCGTTCCACTTGCAGCTTGCTACGTTGCGACAGCTCAAGCTGAATATTCAGCTTCAGTACTATTTGTTCTTTATATGGCATGTTTCACGTGCGCTACAGTTTACATGGAGAACTCTGTCGATCCAGCCAGCTATGCACCCCAGCGTGAGGTAAAGAGTCATGTCACGTGTCGCTTGCGCTACAGCTTACCTGGAGAGCTCTGTCGATCCAGCCAGCTATGCACCCCAGCGTGAGGTAAAGAGTCATGTCACGTGTCGCTTGCGCTACAGCTTACCTGGAGAGCTCTGTCGATCCAGCCAGCTATGTACTCCCAGCGTGGGGTGAAGAGTCATGTCACGTGTCGCTTGCGCTACAGCTTACCTGGAGAGCTCTGTCGATCCAGCCAGCTATGTACTCCCAGCGTGGGGTGAAGAGTCATGTCACGTGTCGCTTGCGCTACAGCTTACCTGGAGAGCTCTGTCGATCCAGCCAGCTATGTACTCCCAGCGTGAGGTAAACAGTCATGTCACGTGTCGCTTGCGCTACAGCTTACCTGGAGAGCTCTGTCGATCCAGCCAGCTATGTACTCCCAGCGTGGGGTAAAGAGTCATGTCACGTGTCGCTTGCGCTACAGCTTACCTGGAGAGCTCTGTCGATCCAGCCAGCTATGTACTCCCAGCGTGGGGTAAAGAGTCATGTCACGTGTCGCTTGCGCTACAGCTTACCTGGAGAGCTCTGTCGATCCAGCCAGCTATGTACTCCCAGCGTGGGGTGAAGAGCGCCATGCAGAGGTCCAGACAGTTGCCGGCCAGCTGGGCACGCAGGTCATCCAGCAGACTCTGAGGCGGGTCACAGTCTACTCAGCATCTCACTGACGGTGGCTGCACCAGCAGGACCACTCTGTGATCGGTGGGAGGTGAAGTGTTACGTGGTCTCACTGACGGTGGCTGCACCAGCAGGACCATTCTGTGATCGGTGGGAGGTGAAGTGTTACGGGGTCTAACTGACGGTGGCTGCACCAGCAGGACCATTCTGTGATCGGTGGTGAGGTGAAGTGTTACGTGGTCTAACTGACGGTGGCTGCACCAGCAGGACCATTCTGTGATCGGTGGGAGGTGAAGTGTTACGGGGTCTCACTGACGGTGGCTGCACCAGCAGGACCATTCTGTGATCGGTGGGAGGTGAAGTGTTACGTCAAATTCTGTGATCGGTGGAGTGAAGTGTTACGGGGTCTAACTGACGGTGGCTGCACCAGCAGGACTATTCTGTGATCGGTGGTGAGGTGAAGTGTTACGGGGTCTAACTGACGGTGGCTGCACCAGCAGGACCATTCTGTGATCGGTGGGAGGTGAAGTGTTACGGGGTCTAACTGACGGTGGCTGCACCAGCAGGACCATTCTGTGATCGGTGGGAGGTGAAGTGTTACGTGGTCTAACTGACGGTGGCTGCACCAGCAGGACCATTCTGTGATCGGTGGGAGGTGAAGTGTTACGGGGTCTCACTGACGGTGGCTGCACCAGCAGGACCATTCTGTGATCGGTGGTGAGGTGAAGTGTTACGGGGTCTCACTGACGGTGGCTGCACCAGCAGGACCATTCTGTGATCGGTGGTGAGGTGAAGTATGTACCACAGGAATGTTCGGTGGTCTCACTGACGTGGCTGCACCAGCAGGACCATTCTGCGATCGGTGATGAGGTGAATTGCTCCGGGGTCTCACTGACGGTTGCTGCACCAGCAGGACGATTAAGTGATCGGTGGTGAGGAGAGGTCTCACTGATGGTAGCTGCATCAGCAGGATGATTATGTGATCGGTGGTGAGTTGTCATCGGCTCTCACTGACGGTTGCTGCATCAGCAGGATGATTATGTGATCGGTGGTGAGGAGAGGTGTCACAGATGCCTTCATAGCGTGCGGCGTGATGGTGTGGTAGAGTCTATCCTCAACAGGAAGGTTCAATGAGTAGAAATAAATTGCGAATGAAGCGAAGCAGTAAAATGATCGATTTCAGATGGCGGCATTTATACATTTATTTACTTTCCTCTTGAAGCCCAAGTTCTAATCGCACGGCAGAGAGGGGTCGTGGGTTACATCGCATTCAGTTTGCACTGAGGTCATGCCAGAGTTAAACACTCTCCGGAAACAGAGCTGCAGACACAGAGCTTACTTCATAATTCTCACTTCGGAATGATACAATTGTCCATGAAAACATTTTCCGCGTTTCGAAGCCTCATCATTCAAACTCATCATTTAACAGAAGAGGTTACCTCATCGTAAATGCTGGCGTAGGCGTCGCTGATGGCAGTTCGCTGCTGTGACGTGTATGACGTCATAAGCTTGAATATCTGACGTCGCTGTGTGTCGGCCGACTTTTGAGCCGAGTAAACCCGCTTGGCTACATCGGAGGCGATGAATTTCTCTGCCGGCTGGCAATAGTCCAACAGTGATGTCATGCAGTGACGTCATACTGGGCGGCGGGAGCCGATGACGAATATTGCGTCACTGCAGTCATCTCACTGCACTGGGTCAAACATTGTGCAGTGCTGCCACTACAACTGGCGTCAGCATAACTCACGCGCAACACGCACCAGGAACACGATTTACTGCCTGGTGCTTGGACAAATATCTTAGTTTCACTCGAAAAAACTTCACATTGAGCATTCTCTAACACCGCCAAGTATTTGCAACCTACAAGTGGGAGAGCTGGAAAACTGAGTTCCAATTTGCAATCGTGAAATTAATACATGCTATAGCCTATAACCGCACACGAATCGGTAGCTTCGCTGCTACAACAGTCCGGAAAAAGTCCAGGAAGGGGGAATACACTGATTGGATATCCATACGGATATCCGCTTGGAATGGATAACGGAGTGGGTCGTATAGAGTGGTGAGAAGAATCAAATGTGGATTGATTAACGAATGGTCTCTCAAACCATTTCCACGAAAATTATAATTGGGCAAAATAACTAACAAAGAGCAAATAATTCGTCATAACTGCTCCCGTGCGATGAGATTATTGCAGTTAAAAGGAAAATGTCTTCTGCACAAATGAAATACTTTCAATTTAATATCGAGTCGCGATGCCTTCCAGCCAGAGGTATGCGGTGTCTGATTCTTGGGCTTGCATGTCGCAGGATCATAAAGCTTGGATGTGATCAGTGTCGTTGATAGCGTGTGCATGCTAGTTAATTTAGATGGATTACTTAAATATGTATTGGTATGCATTGAGTTCGGTGACTAGTATGATTTTATTGATCCATGCCATGTCATGTTAGTATGTGCTGATCTATTGCTGAGTTGTTCGTGTTTCCTAGCCTTGTATGTCATTTGTGTTTTGTGGTGCGGGCCTGTATCGAGACTGTACCTGCATTTGTGGTTCCGAATAAGGAGTTGGGGAACCGGCGACGAGCACAACACAAGAGAAAGCTTACGCTGAATGTTTCTATACATGTTTTTTTTTCTCACAAGCGTCCCGCGTCATGGATGATGGCTCGTGCCTGTCGGAGTTTATAGGTGCCTATGAAAATGTGCTGTATGGAAGGGTAAACAATGTTATATGATAACAGTGGCGAGATGAAATTTTCATTCAAACCATGCGGCGTTGCTAGTTGAATATGCAGCAATACTTTAAGGAATATTTTGAAATATAATCGGTGCAAATATCCTACTGAGGGTTCGTTATATCAAGCAATGCTTAACCAGCAGGTTCCTCTCACCAGAGCAGACTCCTGGCCAGGTGGGCCCTCGTGCCCCAGCCGGCCTTCTGGTCAGAAGGTTCCTCTCGCCAGAGCATACTCCTACTCAGACAAAATTGTTTTTGTGTTTAAAATATCCCCAAAATGAACTACCGAAGGAAAGAAACATGTTAGTTGTGACTCCATAAACTTCCCTAGTAACGTTGCTTTTTGAGAGGGGAAATTTGGACATGGTTTCGGGAAACTACTCGTCGACCACTTTCCGATGACACCACTTCCGTTTTCAAGAACGCTTAGCTTGAAGATTAGAGGGCCATAAAAGGGTCCCTAGGCTAAGCACAACGCTCATCGTACAAGACAATTTCAGCATAAAAATATGTGGCTCGAAGTCTCATGAGCATGGCTCTGATCATCACGTCACCCCCAATTGGAAGTAGCAAAGGTGACAAAATAAACAGCTGAGGAAAACTACTAATCCGGAGCATCTCGATACCGGGTGAAATGGGAAAGTGAGGAACCGACTAAAAGAAAAGAATGACATAACTGCAGCGGCAACTCATCCCACGACTCGGCGGCGTCAGCCACCCCAACGAAACAAAAACTCTACTGCACTCTACCATGCATCAGAGGTACGACGGAACAGATACCACAAGTTTTAATAGGGTATCAGATCGATTCAACAATCACAGAAGACGATAAAAAATCGGACAGTACTCACAAAAAACTGCATGCCTTCCACCAGCAACACATGAGTGATATTCCAGTTTACGCAAGACAGGCGTGATATTCTAGGTTCCTTGTGACAATTGTGAAGTTGTGTATGTTGACAAAACAATGCGCTCGTTGTAAGCCCACACCACAGCACACGAACGACATACAAGGCTAGGTAGCACGGATACCTCAGCGATAACTGAACACGACCCCACATGCCGTCATGGCATAGCATAGCAATGCGTCTACACTAGACACACAACCCAACACATGCAAAGGGAAACTTAAATAATCCATACACATCCATCTATGCTAACTTGCAAGCACAGTCCACACGCCATCCACAAAACTGGCCTCGGTCACGCTCTATGGTTTTGGTAAGTTCAAGCCCTTGAAGGTCCGGCACCACGTCCCTCAGTCGCGAGTGCACCGCGACTCGAGATTGAATTAAAATTGCTTTCTTTTCGCAGAACATACTTCCCAATAACTGCAATAATATTTCCGTTTTTGAAGAATGTGAAGAAGTACCCTCGTGAACTACGCATTCCCATGTTCACTCGCATCATTTTCGTGCACTGCATGTTCAATATGTGGTGATGAAGGAATAAGAAATAAGCCAAACACGCCTTCGAATGATTAGCTTGCATTGCAGAGAGGTATGCTATGTACTGCAAGTTAATTATTGCGGAAAAATACGCATGTCATATATTTAATACCTGCTAAGGTGTTTCTGCTTGTTCTCATGAAAAACAAATTGATTAAAAAAACTGCCATTTGCCGAAGCAGTCGTACGCAGTCTAGTCAAGCTCGATGCTGCGAAATACGAATCAAATAGTGTCAGTAAGTAGTGACGGAGGCCATGAATCAAAACAGAATACTTACCGCTTAAAGCAGGAATTAAATGTAAATATCATAAGCGGAAGAACTAGAGACAATAGCTAGTCATTTTTTAGGCGTGCAGGACTATGAAGGTCATTTACGCCGCCTCAAATGTAAGAACGTCATCTGTGCGTCTCAGAGGCTAGTGTTTGCGAGCAAAGCGCAGGCAAGTGTACATATACATTTAGGGCGTCTTAGGTCATAGCGTGTGTGAAGTTTTAGGTCCTGAAGGCAGAGGCTGGGCGGGGGACATCTGCCTGATGTCTGAATGGTTTTAGTTTTACTTCACTTCTCCGCCAGATAATTTGTGGTTCGGGGTGGGGAGGGGGTGCTTTGAGAGTGACGATAAGCTGACTTTGCCAGCGTATCGGTTTTAGCCCACTATTGCCCAAATGGTTATGTCGTCCACGAAAAATGAGTATTGAATTGAAGTGTCTCTGTAATCAGCAAGTCTGTCGTTGACCATGACGATTAATAGGCCCGGCTCTTATTGTTGGTCTAGTTCCTCTTTAGTACTGCCACCGACCATTGGTTAGCATTTTGGACGCGGATTGGATGAGCAGTGGTTGTGTGTGTCCGTCCAGTACGGATACGGATGTGGATGGAATCGGCACGCACGGATTCGGATTACACGGATTTGACAACTGCAGTGCGTGTCATGCTCGACCATACACCACATGTCACAGTTTAGGTGTGTGCCGAGTTTCCGATTACCTCAGCGGGGCGGGGATGGCCGAGTGGTTAAGGTGTCGGGCTATGCGTACCAAAGGTCCCGGGTTCGACTCCAGCGCCACTCAGGACATTTCCCAATCCCGCGGCCCACCGGCGAAACAGTGTGGGCGGCGCCATTAGCCGTGAATGTGCATAAAGTGTGTCGTGAACCAACCAATAAACAAACGATTACCTCAGCTGTCTGTCCGGCGACAGTGTGCGAGACCTCCAGTTCGCCGACGGTGCCGACGCTGCGAGGCTGACGGCCGGTCCTCCTGGAGTCGTGCCGTCGCATCGCCGCCTGGCTGTCGACGCGACACCGATGGGTGACCTGGTGGCGACGCTCGTTACCCGGCACGTGGAATGTCTACTCATGGGAATATGCATATTGATCATATTTGACGACACTGGCGCCTTCAATAATGGTATATCATGGCTCATTTCCAGGCATAGTAGACACGCCACGCGGTTCGTGTCGTGATGGTTATGTAATATTCATCACTTGTAAACACTAAGAATGGCTAAGAATGGCTCAAAGGGAAAACGTGTAAATGCCAACGATAGGAATGAAAATGCATGAATATCCTGGGCAGGGTTTTCCATGCTTTGAAAAGGAATGTGTGTTCAGCACAAATGTATCATGGCGAATGGGCTTTTAACATGAATGTATCCTCGCGAATGTGCGTTCAACGCTGTATCAGAGCGGATATGTGTCAAGCATGGCTGTACCCGGGGAATGAAATATGCTGGGCGACAGGAAGTGGTAACCATCCCGGGAGGCAAATATTCCTACCCTCGGTTGTGTGGCTGGGATCAAGGTGATGGGATCACTGATTTTCTGTGCACATACTTACTTCTCAGTGTGTGAGCAAATTAACACCAAAAACTTCGAGTTAGGTAACCGCATAAAAAATTCATGCTTAAAAATCAAATCAAAATGTAGTATTATCTAAACTAAGCTAGCCATCCTCCCTTTGAAGAAAAAGGCCGAGATAAAAGTTGAAAACTTTGAAACAATTTTCTTCATATTTTCCAACTTACAAAATCAAACCTAACACAACCTAATACAACCTAGCATATCATGCTTTTGAAGAAGAACAAGTTCCAACCTGCTTTTACTATATTTTATTTTCAACTTGAAAAAAACCTTAACTAACCTAGCCTAACCAAACCTTTTGTTTGCTTTGTGGAAGAATCATGTGTGTAAAGCTTGTCTAGTGAACACCTTAAGCCACAATAATACCACTATATCCCCCTAGGTTCTTGACGTTGATTTTAAAGTAGGTAAGAACAATTGGAGACATTAGGATCATATTACAGTATTTAAGCCAAAAATATGGTGATTGACGATAGTGCATTTCCATGATAAGCATGAAAACAATGTTTGGAGTTGATCAGGATTGAATGCGGCTCGTACACGTATGCTATCTTTTCCAGTTGCATTTCTTCGGGTTCTTCAGATGTAAAGGGAGTCTCAGATGCACATGTTTGCTTCAAGGTACGGAGCATCAACTTCAGGTGTGTAAGATAACAGTATGAAGTAACACTGGATTTTGTGGCACATTTTTGAACATGTTCTTTTATTGATCATTATATATATATATATAAATGCAGTTGCTTCGGTTAAAATGTAGTTTTGCAATCGGGTAGGAGCAAAATTATGGTTTTTTTTACATTGAGATTGATGTTTCATACCCGGAATGAAAGACAGAAGCCTGTTCTTTACACTTTGATGTCATCTGTGGCTGCGGAGTAATGGCTAACCGCCAAAAATTGATGGTATCATCCTGGGCAAGCACTGTAAAACTTTATTTATGTCACTGACATCTCGTGGCGTACTTTGGATTTGCGCTGAGATGACTGAGACAAACGGATTTGGAGGGGGCTTGAAACAGGACGGGCTAACTCCCCGTCCTGTTTCAACCAGATATCTACCGCTCCCAGCCTTCGTCCAACCAAAAATGAAGACTCTTCGAAGTATTGGCAGGTGGCTTGTAGGTTCCCATGACACCATAGGAGGTGAACTAATACACCATAGGGGGAGGGTGGGTCAACTTATCTGCAGGCTCAACCAGGCTCACTTTCCCCTACTTATGATTATTGCATTGGGAAAATTTGCTTTCAAATGTTATGTAATATACACGTTTTGTAAGCTAATTGATAAAACAATTTGCTTTATGAACCTTTTCCGTCACCTTAAAAAGTTCCTAACGTGGATCTCGTTACCCCTTTGACCTAAAGGTTGAAGAATATTGGAATCGTAATCCGGGCCGTAAATAACCCAGTCCACGTTTTTTTAAATCAAAATCGGAGTGGGTCTTGTGAACAATTTGGTGTCTACCTTGGTGACGTGACCAGGAATCGCCGACAAGCCTACCGGCAAAATAATAGGTTCCCATGCTCGCCTACCTGGTGCATGCAATTTTTTTTCCCATATCAATGGGTGGCTTGTCTCCCCTCTGACCAATTCGCCCCTACTATTGATGCAGCCGCATGATATAAACCAGCGCGTTGCATGTCACGAGACAAATCCAGCAGTATATACATTCTCTTGACCAGTGAGCATACGACGCATGCCCCCGGTAAAGATGCCCCGATACGTCAGACATTAGCACAAGGGCGGCAACAGAGGGCACTGAGAGCATGCCTCCCGCCCATAGAAGGCGGCACTTCCCCATCGGAGGAAAAGCTCATTTCCAGGAAGGTTCGAGTGCAGCCTCATCCCCCCCCCCCCCCGACCTTAAATTTTTCAACCTTCAAATTTCAAATGTCAATTTTTTTTGTAAGAGAAAAAAGGCACCCACTTAGAATGAAAAAAGGTGTTCCTTCATGTTGCTCGCGTGCAACACTTCAAATTTGTCAGCCAGAGGTGCCATTCATAAGCAGGAGGCGATCCTCTAGTTACCTTCGCAGTGGCGCCCCTCCATACAAGTGTCCCCGTGACAATACTTGGATCCTTCCCAGCAGCAACAGCTTCAACAAGGTCGTATAGCAAATCTATCCGAGATAGAGTGACAAAATAAACGCCAGGGTGTAGCTTGGATTCGTGCAAACATATTGACATGTCATTGACATTGTAACGTGTTACAGGTTATGCAAAGTGAGACAGTCACAGATGAGGTGTGTTGACCCGCCTTTCTGATCTTTCTGGTCAGATCCCCACACCCCGTCTCGATCATGGCCCTACAATGTTTGCCCACGAACATTGTTATTTCATTGTATTTTATGTTGAATTATAAACATTTTAAGTTTGTTAATTTTGGAAAATTTTGAGTTTTCAATCTTCCTTAATTATTATTTCACTAATGGGTAGGCGGACCGCAAAATGCTGTTTGAAGTCAAATTTCTCTCATAAAAATGCTTAATTCAGCCAGAATCTTATATTTTAGCCTTCATGGACAAATAAGCAAAACTGCGTCATCAAAAAAAATCATTTTTTCGTTTCGCTACATCCATAAAGATAGCACTGAAAATATCATTCAAATATCTTTATCCTTTAAAGCGTAACGACTAGTTCAACATATTTTTTTGGAAGTGACCTCACTTGACCTTCAATGCTGATGGTGGATTGCTGATGACCAGACCTTAAAATTTTCACACAACATGCAAAATTGATATGAGAAAAGGTGTTAAAAATTTCGGCGCGCTGCGCGCATCGTTTTCCGCTGTCCGCCGAAAAACCTCGGGGGAGGGGCTCGCGGAAGGACTCCTCAGAGACTAAGCGAATTTAACCCAAGATTAAGTGAATGCTTGTAGCATCTCCCACATAAACTCTTTGTAGTCCCAAATTCGCAAAGGTAAGCATGTTCGTCAGGTCGAACGCCGGCAGCATGAAATATGCCATAACTTGTGTGCTTACCAGAGTAAAGGTCAACAATATATTCTCCCACACGTCCCTCAGCCCAAATCCCCAGCTGCCACATTGTGCTGTCCTGTGATGAAGAGGATGAAGTGTTCGAGTGGGCCCACCTGCGCTGAGCCGCCAGCCAGTACTCTCTGCCCTCCGTGCCTGCTGACCTGCGCTGAGCCGCCAGCTAGTGCGCTCTGCCCTCCGGACCTGCTGACCTGCGCTGAGCCGCCAGCTAGTGTGCTCTGCCCTCCGTACCTGCTGACCTGCGCTGAGCCGCCAGCCCCCCTCCGCCTGCTGACCTGCGCTGAGCCGCCAGCCAGTACTCTGCCCTCCGTACCTGCTGACCTGCGCTGAGCCGCCAGCCAGTACTCTCTGCCCTCCGTACCTGCTGACCTGCGCTGACCGCCAGCCAGTACTCTCTGCCCTCCGGACCTGCTGACCTGTGCCTCTGAGCGCCGGGCGGGCGCGACGGCGGCGTCGTCGACGACCTGCTGTCCAGGCGACACGTCGAGTGGCCGCCACCACTCGTCAGAAGGTCGGCTACGTCAGAGGACGGCGCTGACCTGTGAGCCGCCGTAACGCCCGCCCGACCACCGTGCCCGGAGGCGGTTCACGTCACCACTGGCGCCGCGTCGTCGGCTGACGGATCGCCCCCTCCCCCCTACAGCTGACGTGGGACGGGGCTGAAACACGCGCCGAAAACGGCCGGCGTCCACATGGCAGCGACCTATATAACCATGGGGTGGCTGTGTTGGTAGGACACGCTCAGTGTCAGGTAGTCCACGTGGATCATCCCATGAACCCCGCTGTTGCCCGATAATCCCCGTGGGCTGGCCGGTATCCCAGAGGATTTTCAGATAATCCCCAGGAAAAGATAGTCCCAAGGACCTGTCAGATAATCCTCAGGAACTGTCAGATAATCCCCATGGAGACTGGTTCGGGATTGTCTCATCCGGAGATTTCCACGAAATGCTGTCCGGCAATCCCTGGGGATATCGTCCGACATTCCCTGGATGCTGCCGGAGTACCACCGATAATAATGGCCGGCAATCCCCGGGGACAGCGACCCCGAGGACTGGCAGTATACCACGGCACACTGGCCGGCAACACCGGCGTATGTTGTCCGGTAATCCCCGGGGAAACCGGCCGGTAATACCCGGGGAAACCGGCCGGTAACACGGATGGATATTGTTGGGTAATGCCCGGAGTCACTGGCCGGTGTAATACCAGGGGATACTGGCCGGTAACACTCGTGGATATTGTCGGATAACCCCCCGGATATCCGGGGGCAGCGCCGCCGGCCGGCCGGCGGTCGCCTTGCCACATGGCCTGAGGTGTAATGTCCGCGCAGCGGCGGCCGCAAAAATCAATGTTGACGTGGACGACATTGTTGTCACAGTGAGCCGTGCACACAACAGCGGGTGTCTGGCCAGGACGCTGCTGACGAGGCGAGGCGGATACCTGAGCGGCGACCGCCCACCAGTTGCCTGCCACGTCCAAGACGTGGCAGGCAAGCTGAAGAAATCACGAGCCGGAAAATCACAGTGTCTGCAGAAAATGTGCTTTGGCACGGGTTATCTTACTTGGGTTCATTTGCGATTGCTGTCGGAAGATGGTCCAGGAACAGTTGTGCACCGAAAGCGGGCGCAGTAGAAATATGCTAGGAAGGGAGATGCGTTCAGACTTTTCGTCCGTGATATGCGTGGATGAGGAGGCTCAAAGCAGGATCTGTGGGCATAAATTATTGTGATGCATTAGCCCTCAAAGGAAAAACAGTGAATCATGATGCATACCATATTTGGGAACAGTTTGATGGTCACTGCAATATGTGTTGCAAAAGGCCATAACAAGCATGATGTATCCCTTCCATGGCATTCGTTTCGAAAAAAACGCATGAATCACAACCAAGCAAAAACTACTCGAACGAGCCTCCTCAGGAAAGGACAGGATTGCATTGTTCACCTTGTCTGCCGCAAATGTTGCGTACGTCGAGCAAAGGCATTATCTCGTTAGCGCTGCGGTAAATACATTGCGCGACATAGTCCATGTATCCGGTGACGTCAGAACCTGCTCCGGATGTCGCCGACCCGTCGGACGTCGAGCTTTGCCCAGCTCTGGCGAAGTCAGAATACGGCCGGGATTTTGAATGGAGTGGCAATGGCTCCAAGATCGTAATACGTCCAGGAGTGGTTCAAGAGGAGCCTCACCACATAACGTTCTTTTTTTGTTGTTACCAAGTGTATTAGGGAAAGACCAATGATATTACAGTACTTTTTACCATGCAGTATTTTTCTTTCCTTGCACATCAGCGCCTGTATGCACACATTTTACCACACCATCAGGAAAATTGATTCAATATCTTGAATGGTGTTTGTGATAAGTGATGCAAATCTTGCCGCGGATCTGGGCGGAGTTACCTTGGTGACTAATTCGAACAAAGAATATGCATTTTTTAAGACAAATATGTTTTGTTAATGCTTTCTTCAGAAATATTCTGTCAAGCAAAACTTATCACAAACAACTTGGAACCCCCAGTCATGTAAATCGGTTCATATCCCCCTTCCTAGAACCTGCGAGTGAGGTGAAATGGTTCTTATTGGAACCGCCATTCAGTGGAATCGGGCCCACCCACGCTGGGGAAACAAATGCACTTAAATCTGTCTCCCACAAGATTTCAGCATGGCTGGTATGTTTCCTAATGAAATGACAAAAAAATCGTTGAGCGAGGGGTGGAGTGCACTCAAGGCATCCTGAAGGAGCGACTCTCCGGCCAGACGCGGGCTACCTTTCCATGTATCTGCCCATTCTCCTGGTCAAGGAGCCCCCTGATCAAAAGGTCCCAGTTCTGGTCAGAAGGCCTCGTCACTGGCTAAAGGCCCTCTTGTTAGAAGCGGGCTTTGTCAAAGATCCCGTCTCGGATAGCGAGCTCCATTGGTCAGGCTCCTGGTCAGGGGCCCAGATTGAGGAGCGACTTGGTCGTCGAGCTTGGTCAGGAGCTCTTCTGGCCAGAGAGGGAAGCCACTCTGATTACGGTCATAGAAGTCAGAGAAGCCACTCTGATTACGGTTTAATACTGGTCAGGTGTCCCCATGGTGGGGGCCCTTTTGGTCTGGCACACCTTCCTTTTGATCAGATAGCCAACTGCGATTGGGGGATGCTTCGCTGGTAAGGGATTCCGCTTTGCAGGGGTCCCTTTCTTTAAGTGGCTCTCTGGCTACGGGACCTTCTGGGTTTTATTTTTATATAAATATTCCATTTTCCGTTTTCGGGCCAATTTGCTTGAAATCTTCTAGGTAAAATATGTGCCTTCCCCGGTATACACCTCTATATGCCTCCAGTACAGACCAACAGATATTACTACCAGCATATTTGTTAGTCCTAAAACTGGACTGGTAGCACAACAAAACAGATGGCAGCACTTTCGCTCCGTCAGGCGGCAGCACCTTCCATAGTGAGACCGCACAAGGTCATCAGGGACTCTCGAAGACAATGCAGCTATAGTATCGGATGAGAACACAGAACGGTCAATTCTTGAATGACTTCCATCAGGTGTGGAACGAACCATTCCAAAGGAATATTGTGAGAACAAGCCCGTGAGCTACTCGGTGGAGATGATGCATGGAGCTCATAAGAGCACTTTAAGGTACAGTTCTCAAAACTGTTTCTCAGTGCACCGCCGTGGTGCATGCGTTCCAGCAACGGCTTATCCAAGAAATTCGAACCGAAGTACCTGAACTCAAATTGATTTTTTATTTCACAGACGGCAGTGCTCTACAGTATACAAATGAGCATAGCTTCATCAATGTGCACCACCATGTGTGTGTCACCATCAATGTGTGTCACCATCAATGTGTGTCACCATCAGACAGGTTTTGGGGCACTGTTAGTGTTTTTTTTGTGTAACATCGCATAACAAGGCGCTTGCGATTTGCATCCGGGGCACAGCCAAGCGTTCCGCGGTTCAAGAGAGCCTTAAGCACCCGCTTAACAACTAGATGCTAACGGTGTAGGACGTGTTTGAGAATACATTGCACAAGCTGATCAGCTGCATCAAGTTCTTATTTGTATCATACAAGGAGGCAATGGACATCACGACCTACCTCACCGAGCGCTTCTCGAAAGACATCGCGGTGAAGGGAGCACAGGGATTCCACAAGTTCGCACCAGTGACCCAAATCACTGTAATAGTTCAAGAGCTGTCTACCGATGCGGGGCGTTTGGTAATGATAGCTCGGTGAAGTGCGAAGTGTCAGTGAGCTCGCTGCTACATATTGCGTTGATTGAATCGCAGTGACGGTTCGTCTGTCTGAACTGGGATTCTGACAAGTTATGGGATGATCTGCATGAATGTAGACTATTACGTTACGTTGGATTATACTGTTGGATAACGTGCATGTTTATGCAACGCTATTGCAGCACATTATTGTAGTGCATTGCATTGCATTATTATTTTGTTTTATTTCATTACACCTATGAAGACGGCCCATGATCCAATTCGATTCATTTCAGGCACAACGTATGTCAATGCATACGTCCGCACCAAATTTGTTCTCAAGCAGTTCAATATGAATGCGATTACTCAGTTAATGTGGTTCGTCTTTTCGTTTCCAGAACGTCGGATTTGAAACCCCCAATAGTTGATATTACAGTGGTTGGTGATGTTATAAATGTAGCGGGGTTCGGAATCTCAGGAATATCCATCGTGCATCCGGCCGATAAGCGTACCGCACACGCCGGAACTGACCTATCTGTGAACTCGTCGGAGAATGTGGCCCTATCAAAACGTGGCATTCCCCACAAACCCAGAAGACCGCCTCTGGCCGGAAGGGTTCCATAACCTGGCGAGTTGTTATGCCGCCAGCCGCCACGCCCCCACAACAACTCTCGTCTCCACGGAAGCCAGTGCCGTCGCCCGCCCGGTGCAAGCACGTGGCACCTTTGACCCCGTCACGCCCCCCGAGCAATGGCCGCTGTCTCGACTGACCAATCATGGTCCGGCATACAATATAGCCTACTGCGCCGCGCGAGTTCACCAATCAAAACGCTGCTAGTTAGAAATGCTGTATATTCTAGGTTGTGTCGTATATATACCGGTGTTTGAGTGAAAATAAAGGAGAGAGAGAGAGAGAGAGAGGGTCCCAGGAGACGCACAGAGACGGACGCTGGTCTTTGCACTGTACTGGGTAACGCCCGGTCGCATCGGTCGACTGCGTTGAGATTGAGTCAGACAGATTCACGGTCGATTCTCACAGCCGTCTTGCTCCCCAAATCTCTGAGCCGACGTGGCTAAAGCGCGAGCTGTTCGTTACCGAAACCTGGGGAGTATTATAAACGTGCAGGTCCATCCCTAGACTACCCACGGCCAGGGTATTAACTACCTGACTACCCTTCAGTGTTGTCGGTGAAATATGAACGTGCATTTTTAGTACGACTGACATAAATATATTGCATCAGAAGAAAACATTTCTATTCCTTTTCTGCTAACAAGGAACGACCTAGGATTTCATAAATCGCAGTTCTTCGCTTCTGCAATCCAAAATCGCATTGTGACAATCTCGAATGTGTAAAGTAGTTCACGCTATCTTAGGTGATGGGCTTACGGTTTCCAAAGACAAGTGAACGAAAATATCGAAATTGGCACAATATCAAGTGCATCATGGCGAGTTCAGCGATATATAGCTTCGTGCAATTCATCTTACTCTTCATTGAGTGCTAGGCCTTCAAAGATCTCTGGAAATTGCCCGAGGCTAAAACTCCTTCACCGTTGCTCGCATGTTTAAAAAAATGCATCGCTGGATTACACAGACAAATTAGTCATATATAAGTATTTTCATAGAAATATGAAGTGTATATTGTCGTTTTGACACTTTCACTTGTCGATTTGTCGTGGAATTGGCCACATGCTACAATTCAGAGACATTTATATCATTTCTGTTTAACCCATATACTGACAACGAGTTTGAAGACTTGAGCTACACAACACCCCCCCCCCCCCCCCCCCCCCCCCCCCCCCCCCCCCCCCCCCCCCCCCCCCCCCGCCCCCCCCCCCCCCCCCCCCCCCCCCCCCCCCACACCCAATATCATGCAACTAAAATTATCATCCCCTTCACGGCTTGAACGTTAGAAGGCTTGCATTTCAGTAATATAGCGTTATAAACATACATTAAAACCTAACCACGATAAGCTGGCGTAAAAAGAACGAAGCACGCCTAATCTGGAACGGATATGTATAGCTTTAGAGGAAAAACCTCATTTTTAAGATTCTGCTGCGAAAGATGAAATATCGACCTTTATTTCTGAAAGTTTCCAAGTCGCATTATGGCTGTCCCGAAAGTTAAGGTAAGTCATGTGACTTTAGGTCGCAATGTCACAATTTCAAATAACCCCGAAACGAACATTCAGAAATAGGCAAAAGATGCAGTGGATTATTGTAAGTTCATGTATGAGTACTTTTGCACAATTCATATTGTTCTTCCTTGTGTTAAGGACCTCAAAAGACATCCTTATTGGGTGATATCTCCAAAATGCCTGAGGCTATAACTCATTGGCCATTGACCCGATCTTTCTAAAAATGGCACAGCTGGATTCGACAAAGCTATATGATTAGGAACACCCCCGCCCCTTCCCACACTCAATAAATTCGTCAGAACCTCGAAAGGCGCACTCAAGCTGGTTTTTAACTTACATTGGCACATTGCAGTTCCGGACATATAAAATAAATATAGACTCACCTTTTCCAGTCGTCCGCTTTCCTCTTAATGATTCAACGGAAATTGTCAAATTTGCAAGCGAAGCCGCGCTTGGATGCAAGGATGCAGGCCGGAGTTCACAAGCGCGAGAGAACTATGTTGTAATCAGGAATGGATCGAGGAAATGTCACGAGGGAACTTGTTTTCTGGTGGGGTGCTATTTTTTCAGGGCGTCACTGCGAAGTACCTAAACATATCTGGCCAAAATATTCGAGACTGGGATGCACTTGGGACTTTCCGAATGGGTGCCTTTTCTTCCAAGAGATGCCTTTTTCTATCAGAATGGCTGAAAAGTTCAAAGGTGTGCGCTCGAGCCTTTTTAGAGGGGTGCCTATTCCCGGCTGGAGGGACGTCACCATCCATATGGTGGTGGTGGTGGTGGGGGGGGGGGGAGGTGCGCTCATGCCCCCAGTGGGGCACCCTTTATCCGCCACCGGTTGTTATTGGACCGAAATGTGGCCCGTAAAACAGGAAAGCATGGGGAAGGTTAGCGTAAGTCCATATTTACTACAACAAACCCCTCGTCCAATATTTTCTCTCTTTTTTCTGCTACAAGACGGCAACGTTTAAAGTAATTACAGCATTGCTGCATGGTGGTTGTGAAATGAGGCAAAGAACATACACCATACAGCTAAGTGTTCTTAGGCAGTGGTAAGGAGTGAAGCTCGCTAAATTTGGCGGACATTTTTGTACCCAAAATATCATTTTTAACAAAAGTAAATCTGAAAACGAGACTATGAAAATGAAGTGGCTGAAATCCGATATAATTTTATGGGATGGGCGAGACTTGTCTCTCTATCCTGCCCAGGCTTTCCGTGTTCCTGGTTTGTCTTCCGCCATCCCCTCCAAAAACAAACAAAAAACCATGGTTCCGTCTACACCCATGCTTCCGTCCACACTGGGCCCGGCTAATAAGTGGGAGTTCGCCTGCCTGAGGTGTCGGGACGTATTTTTAGTTCAGTGGTGGGGATTTTTGCCAGAGGAATGATACCGTACCATGGCCCTGGGTGCAAGACAAGCATGGATGTGTCGGACTAATGCGCGAATGTTTGAAATGGGCACCAATTTCAACATTTGTGGCAAAGGTACCAGGAGCCGAATTTGCGGCAATCAAGGATGAAAGAAAGAGTTTGTAGGTTAACAGTCGCTACCTTAACCCTCCCCGTCTTTCCGCTCATATCCTCACACCCCGTCTCGGGGGATGATACAACCCCTTCTAATCGCCAAACTAAGAGTCGCACGAAAACGAAAGATGTGTTATCCGAAAACGCTCGACAAGTAGGGCCAGACGCCACCACTAAAATTGCATTTACAAAAAGTGACGTCACTAGGGGACTCTGGGGAGTTCATTTCGAGAAAGATAAAACATATTTGGAATCAGAAACTGAAGGCGAAATCGACAATGGCCATAATTTTTGTTCTCCACCGAAAAAAAATTGGGAAAGTTCAAAATTTTGAGTTTTCGATTTCACTCAATTTTTATTTTATTAATGGGTAGAGCGGCCCGAAAAACGTTGTTTGAAATCACCTTGCTCTCACAAAAATGCCTCCTTTAGCCAGAATCTTCGATTTAACTCTAATGGATAAATATGCAAAACTAATAAGTAATAGAAAACGGGGAAAATCCCCTGATGCGTTTTGTTTCGTCCCTATAGATAAGCAAATGCTGAGTTTCCTTCAAATTGTTATATCCGTTAAAGCGCAACGACTGGTTGAACCCTTCTGGAGGTGACCTCACTTGACTTTGACTATCTCGTTGACCTAGATAATCTGACTCAACATTTTGACACAACATGCCAAATTGATGTGGGAATAGGCATACCAGATTGAACACATCAGGGCCGATTGTAGATTGGCATCCCCTAACACAGTGTCCACTGGCACAGAGCTCGGTATCTAACGGCAGTGGCTGCCGTCACCACCACAACATTGCCGTCAGCCACGTCGAGAGTGCCATACACGGGCTGAGATCTTCCCCAGTACCAGCGCTGGGCGCAGAGCGGGCACATGGAGCCGTCAACCCAGCGCCAGGGTTCGCGAGCGCAGCTTCTGACGAGTCCCAGCCAGAACTGGGCACGGAAGTCGCTGTCCGGCGCGCTGGCGACCGTGGTGCCGTTCGACATGCCGGCTGCGCTGGCGACCGGTGCGCCGTTCGGCATGGCCACCGTCATCAGGAAGTCCTGTTCGGCCCGTGAGCGGATGGTGGCCAGGTGCGCCGCCGGATGTAGGCGGCGACAGGCTCGCCCCGCCTCGCTCCATGACATGGTGTTCGGTAACAGCCGGTTGCAGCGGCCTTCAAACAGCTGGGAGTGGCACGGGCACTTTGACAGGCAGAAGGGACGCTCGCAGAGCACTCTGTGCCACGACGAGCGGCACGACGACGCGATTTTACGAATGGCTGTTCTGTCCACAGCGAGAGCGGTACAACTAGGCGATGTTGGCTCTTGCCAAAACGTGCCCTTGTACGTCCCTGCAGCCATTCTCATCACTGCAGCTTCTCTTGAACAGAAGCTGGCCAGCTTGGAATGTTTGCTTGCCTCCCGGCACTGCTCTTGCGCCTGACTGTAACTTCTGACTTTCGGGCCAGGCAACATGCGGAAGCATTTACGTTTTCCAGGGAGCCAACCTGCAGGGCATGATAGTACCGGCGTTGCCGATGCCCATGCAGTCGCAGGTGGAGATAAGGAGCATGCGAAAGGAAGGAGATGCCCTCGCGAATGGCAGTTAGCCTCTTCCATTCTGCCGTGTTCTATCTCAACGCATTTTGTTGGTAAATTGGGGTCGACACGCTTCTGGATCGTTCCTCGAAATATTACGCCGTTTTCCCACGTCCACACATTCTTCTGCAATCGGTCTGAAATACCAACCCAATGTGCGCCGCCGTTAAAGCGTTTCAATGTCGCTTGTAACTGTTGGGGAGACATTGCGATCTCCAATGTTGCTGCTGGATGAAGCGATTTACACCACTGTTTTGCAGAAAGCCACGTTTTTTCGTCGTGACTTTCTGCCACGCAGCCATTTCCCTCTCTATTCCATCCTATCGGACATATGAGCAAGGTACTTTTTACAACATTTGTCTGAAGATGGATCAAGGTCAACAATGTTAGTGAAGGTGGAATATACATATTACATGTGGTATTCGTATAGCCTCACCTTGAGCCCTTGTATGTGATTAGTCTAGACTTAGTTTTGACACCACCTCTTGTGAAATGATTAATTTTCTTTCTTTTCGTCGCTGGTCGAGGTAAAATGCTTTGCTTCTTAAGCTGTTCAGTGGGTGCTGCTTGGTGCTTCACCCGGCTAATGAGCCGGCAGATGTTCCAATGAGCGTTATAAGCATTATGGAAACGTCGAGGATGGACTACAATGTACTTCACTTAAATACCCGAGGAAGCATCAAATATAGTAAAAAGTAGCTCCTCAGTAGTTGTAAGTACTCTTCCTTGAATATACATTCATAAATAACCTCTCGCCTATTTTTCCCTCAAGAGATAAAATACCGAAACGTCCATTGTTGCTCTTGTTATCAAATTGTTTGCATAAATTTTCGAATATGAATAAATGGGCCACATAAATCCGCGTGTCTTCTTCCTACCCACCTCTTTTCCGGCAATTTTTGCGTTTGGTTGCGTCCTTTTCGGCAGACGGAGTGGTTAAAAATAATGCACTGTAAACCAAATGCCCAAATACTCCATTCACAGTTGGTCTATCATTATGAATACTATAGTCGTTGATATGGCAGCAATGAAATGAATTGAAAATGATGTGCTAGTATCTGCCTGTTCAAATTAATAACAAAGGTCTTGAGTTAGTACATACAAATTGTTGGCACTTCCTATCCGGAGAGGACTCGAGAGGGAGGAACGCCGGAGTGACGATGGGCGTGGAAAAGAGAACAGATATTTGTATGTGGGTAAACGAGACACTATGAAGCTATGGTTGTTTTGTCAAATGAAACAAATATCCCTCCCTCTCAGCAGCGAACACAATAATGAAGGCGTTTGTTTTCCTAGCATCGGCAGTTCGTGGTGTTCAAAGTTCGAATCATATTTGCTCTTCACAAATTGAATAGATGCGAAATTTGTGGAAATACACCAATTAATCTCGTAGAAGACAGGCTTCAACTTTTTCGACGTATCAATGTACTGAGTTTACATCCTTAACTGCATATGCAGCCCGCCAGAACATTTCAATTGACTGGCGATGCATGCAAACCTGCTTACTTGTTTATTTTCTTCTCCTTTTTTGCGATGTTGGTTGGTTTGTTGCATTATAATGTCTAGGTGCTTCTAATGCCTTGTGCCTACAATACACGTAAGCAGTGCATAGTCAGTCAGCAGTGTATTGACCATAGTGCAAACTAGTGGCGCAGCCTATATTAAGGGAAGTCCATCCCCAACATTATAATTTAATCGAGAACGCCTTCGGTGCGCAAGTAGGCCGACAAGTTCTGGTTTGGCGTGGTGCAAATCCCAAAATGTTTTGCTCGAGCTAATGCTATTTTGTCTGGTTCGGGGAACCGAGCTCCCGCCCCACCGCCTTGACTACGCCTCTGTGCTGAACCAATTCAATTTTGTTTCACATAGTGGGCCAGGTCTGATCTCCCGGGTATTTGCCGGAGTTGTGGTGTAGTCTTGATGCCGAAACGAATTCCAGCGGTTCTGACGCAAACTGCCGCCGCTTCAGCATGGACTGTCCAGACCTTCACGGGTGACATTAATTAGTCACGACCCCTGTAGCTCCCCACCCGGTCGCGGTGCGCCACGAGCCTGTCAACGCTCTCGCCGCCGATCGCGTCACAGACACGTGACCTCAGTCGGCGGTCACGTGACTGCCGCCGGCGGCGCAGTCGCCGGTTTGTCGCGATTTTCCGCCTGCTTGGTGCCGGGTGTGTCGGATGGAGCCGAGGGGGACGGCCCCTGCGTCTGAATGGTGTGTGTGAAGGGTTGCTGCCAGCGATGAATTGATGGGCGAGGAATGTGATACGGGGTGGTCGGCGCCAGAAACGGGCCCAGTTCTCGTGTTCTCTTGCGATGTGAATGACTCAGCTGATTGGCATGCGTTTCCCAATCAAAGGGTGCACGCGCAAAATAAACTCACTGCGAATGAGCGGCTATGCATGCACAACGTTACAGCAGAAGCAAGATCCGACGTGAACACCCAACATACGCGCATCCAGAGGCGGCGTATGCCGGGAGCGAACATTGGGACCACAAGCAAAAGAGATGACTTCAATGCCGGAAGGCGCCTTGAAACCATTTTCGGCAAACGGGGACGGCAGAAGCTGTTTTCGGCTGGGGGAGCAAGCTGCATCGTTGGAACATGGGAGGGCTCATATGCTCTAAATATCCGGAGGAGAGATACTTTTTAGTGGTAATATATATATATATATATATATATATATATATATATATATATATATATATATATATATATATATATATATATATATATATATATATACATTTATATATGTATATATATATATACATATATATGCATATATACACACAAACACCAGCTTCCAAACCAAACGGCACAAAACACCATCTCCACTACTGCAACAAAATGACCCCCGACTGGAAGCAAGATGAGAAAACGCTCAAGAACATCAATACGAACAACTGTGTCCCCACCAACACCTTGGAAAAACGAACACTATTAATTTGCTACCGCAGCCCAATAACGTCTAACTTTGTCATGAGCAACAACCCAAACCGCGACAAAGCATTTCCGAAAATGTCCAACATAGTCTGCTTTTACAAGTGCATAAAAGGATAGTGTCCGCTCCTGTATAATAGTAGCTACATTCGGCACACGACCACATCCTTAAGCCGCCGCATAACAATGCACTTACAACAGGGCGGACCCCAGACGCACACCGAACGCGACCATTCCGGCTACCTCATACGCTTCGACTTGACTCGCAGCACAAACGTACAAGCCATAGTTTTTGATAGGCGCCGCCTCAAGTTTTTTTTTCATCAAGGAAATCGACTGACCATTAACCGTCAGAGCAACGCATGAGGCACGTTGCTACAATATGATGGCCCACATCTCACCATCAGGCGGTATGGCGAGTGACGTTGATGCTCCTATGACGTTTGTTCTTGCCTTCGTTTTCGATTTGTCTTGGTAAGTAACTAAAATGTGAGTACAGTATGTCATGTATCGCGCGTGTGTATATTTGCTTGTTTTCCAAACTTGTGATCGCGAACAATCTGACCTACTCTTGAAAATGTCCGTAGGAGGATAAAGCGTCCAAGATATAGCGAGTGCTTTACTTGAAAATCTAGAGTTATGCTAACGGATATCGCGCATGAACACACAAACCATGTCTATGACATGCATACATATATATATATATTTATTCATATATTTATGTATTTATTTGTTTATATATAACTATGCACCTATGCGTACATAGCCTGTGGAAGCGGCGTACTAAAAGGAGGAGAAATTTCCCATCCCCTGGAGACGTCGTATACCTAAAAGAATCGCGGCGGGACTCGGGAAACATGTGCTGGGACCAAAAATCGAACCGGGTCACGAAAAGAAAGTAAACCCGGGGCAGGAAGGGCTCAAATCCTAGGTACGTTACTGCAAAGTAAACACAATGCACACTACAGAAAATGTTTTTGTTTGAATAGCTTCGAAGGTACCTACATGGAAAGGCAAGTAATTTATCAACAACCAAGTGAACCCAGGAATTTAAAAATAGATTAACATGCACATACGCCTGTCATCTACATATCAATTTACGCCTATTCAGAGACTGAAAACTGCAGCATCGCCCAAAATATCATCCACTTTGTTCCACATCAAGCCAACACACAACAAGTTGCAAACGCAACATCTGTCCTTGGGGAATAGCTTGGAAGGACTTTTCTCTCTCTCTCGCCAAAATGGCCACTGACAGAAACACGGCCTTGTTGACTAGCCGTCTGACTTTTATCATATATATATATAATATATATATATATATATATATATATATATATATATATATTTATATATATAAATATATACATATAAATATATACATATAAATATATAAATCTACCGATAATTTATGTTCAAATGTATTTATGAATGCCTGTAATTTATTCAAAGTATTTGAATGCTGTTTTTGTTAAATTCGGTCGTGGTACACTAAGTCTAATTCTATTTTCCATTTATTTTCGCCTTTATGAACAAATGTATGGTCATGGGGCATGACTATTGTGGCCCTCGGCATCCTGGCTACGCCACGGTCCAGGGGCAAAGTCAATGGGACAGAGAGCTTTCAGCACCAGGACCTTCTTACGTTCCAGGGGATCTCTTATATACCGGAGACTCCCTTGGGTTTCAAGGGCCTTTTCAGGCATCGGCGGCCATACACAATTGCAAGAGTTCTTGTCAGAATTCATACCGTTCTCTAGGATTTCTTGCCAATTACGATGCCTAAAAAGACCGTGGGAACGCCCAATGGGGGTAATGGAATCTGAAACATATGGAAGGAACCTGGGAGACTCCACAAATATGCCCCAAAGCCTGAAAAAAGTCATATGGAAAGTCGGAAATTCCAGCATTCCATCTAATAGGTTTTGTTTTTATGTTGTGGTGACAGCAAAAATAGTGGGTTAAATCCGGACAGCCTAAAAAATTGGTGTGTGTGTGGGTGAGGCAGCGTGCGCCTTGGAAATATCTTGTCTTCGCCACTCCCTCGGCCACACCAATTTTGAAAACGATTCTCCACCCATGCATATATATATGTATAGATATATATATATATATATATATATATATATATATATATATATATATATATATATATATATATATATATATATATATATATAAAAAAGTGTGTGTGTGTGTGTGTGTGTGTGTGTGTGTGTGTGTATATAAACATGGGGTCAGATGAATCAAGACAATTATAGGATCTATATTGGGTTGGCGGCCCACTCCTTATGGCCCCATGTTAAAAGCTGGAATTTTTTGTGGTTGGACACTAGATTTGAGCCACTTCCCCTCCCCAACTCGGCATGCACGATCTCACACATGTCTACAGTTCATTTTCGACTTGACAGGAACTGCACAAACAACTGCCAGCTCTTGTGCATAGGCCATGGAAATGGAAGGTTGCTCCAGAACGCCATCAAGTTGTTTTGCCACGCCCTATGAATGAAATGGAATTGGGTTATAATGAACAGCAATTACATAGAAACTGACACCACTGAAGCAATCGGGTGTCAGATATCAGAGTACACCAAACAAGTAGCTGACCCATGACACTAGTAAGGTAAATGGGTGTCACAAATCAAGGTACACCAGACAGGTACCTTGCCCATGACACTATTCAAGTAATGGGGTCTCAGATAACAGGGTACACCATCCAGAAATCTGACCCATGACACCACTGAAGCCATAGATATCAGATATCAGGGTACACCATCCAGGTAGTTGATCTGTGGCGCTACTCAGGTAATGGGGTGTCATATATCATGGTACACCACCCATAAATCTGACCCATGACGCCAAGGGAAGCAGGGACGGCCTGACAATGCACATGTGATAGGCATACAAAATAGGAGGCATTGAAAGTGTCAGTTCATCCTGCCACCAAATAACTAAAATTCTACCTTCTTTGGAATTTATGTCACCACTCATGGCTGAAGGACGTTGAAAATTGTGGTGGGGTCTAATGCATGGAGGAAATGATTACTATCAATTTGGTTGGTGGGATATATAGATATATAAACATATTTGTGAAACCTGGAAAATGTGAACGCCCTCCCTCCCATCCGTATGCGATTGCTAATACATGCGAGTCAACCACTTACAATTATTGTCATGCCATCCTAGCTTCTCCAGGAGGCCATGCTCAATGATATTGAATGTTTTTGAGGTATCTGTGGTGACTAGTGACGTCATCGTTGTCACGATTGCTAGTCGCATATAGGTATTTCAGCACCAAGCACTGCCGCCTCCGTAGATGGGTCAGGGGAGAACCGAATTGCTGCGTGCCATAGCACATGGTGGCTATGTAAAGAATGCGTCAGTTGTGTGTATACTCTTAGCCACGACCGGCAATATCGACAGTGGTCCGTAGTTGCACAGTTCGAGATTGTCCCCACCCTTATATACTGGCACTGTTGAAGCGGTTTCCATGACAGAGGTTACAGTTTACAATACCGCTATTAACGATATGCCAAAGGCGTAGTCCAATAACAGTGAAAGCCATCATCAGCGTTGCAATTGCAACGCTGTCGGCATGGCATGCACGTGACGACCTCATCTGCCGCGGCGCGGCCGAGAGCCCTGGCTACGTGGTCGAGCGGGGGGGCAGACGCTCCGCTGGAGACCGGCGGCGGCCGCGGCGGCATCGCTACCCCGGTGTACGCCACCGCCTGACTTTTCGAACTGTGCAGCCGACGCTGGCTAAGTGAGTGTCCATTCGTTCGGGCCAGCATGACTAGTTTGTCGGCAGATCAGGCTTACGCTTGCGCTTCTTTGAAGCGATTAGAAATCGTTGAATCTCCTTCCATGTGGCGAATTTTATGCTTCCGTATGATGTTGGAAAACGATCAGAGTTGACCTGTTCCTGGGCCGTTTTGACCGAGCTACGCAAGAGCGGTACCCGGCCCCGTCTCCGTGCAGGGCGTCAGGTATTTATCAGTTCGGGCCTGACCTGTGGCTGCCATGGCTTATCTGACGTCAGCGTCTTGTAGCCATGGCTCACGAAGTGTCTCTATCTGTGGGGCCGCCGGTAACGGCCCGCCGGCCTAGAATGCGGAGCGGTGAACGTGGCGGTACTGCCAACGATCCCAGCTGGGAAACAATCAGTTTCCGCCACGGGCTCCTTCATCCCAGCTTGACACAAACAAGTCAGCTGGCGATGCTCCAAGGTTGTCATGCCATGTGTGTGTTTTTGATGACGGAGAGGCGGCCGGGTTCCAACCCCACTTCTCGCTCCCTGGCTCAGTTTCCAAGCAAATCGGTGCTGTGTTGGTTGTAGTTATAAAGTCATACAGTCATATAGTCATAAAGTCATAAAGTCATAAAGTGATCAGGCTTAATGTGAGCCACAGGGGCCATCTGACCTAAGCCAAAAAAGGAGAGATGCCATAAAACGAGAAAGGGGCACACTACAATCAGTACCATATCCCCATTCAAAAACAACTATCTGTCCCAACTTACCTAAAATCCTTCGCTTGATGTTGCATAGTACAATTCCCAGCACCCATTCCCCATATATTGTCTAGCTCCTTTATCAATGCCCGCTTTATGGGGCATGTGCAGTGCACACTTACGAGCACCAATTTCACCCCATTCACCACCAATTAGAACTGAAAACAGGATTCTATAAACTAAAAAATAACATCCATCCTGTTTTAAAATACATTCAGTGAGGGAACCTATTCAATTAATCAGCCACCATTTACCTGAAAACCTGCTGCATTTAACTACCTTACATGTTGACTTCACCAGCCTGAACTGCGAACCCC
This sequence comes from Imbricaverruca yamaguchii, assembly GCA_034440575.1. Taxonomy (NCBI): domain Eukaryota; kingdom Metazoa; phylum Arthropoda; class Thecostraca; family Neoverrucidae; genus Imbricaverruca; species Imbricaverruca yamaguchii. Next base: position 1,208,442 of record JAOTOL010001647.1, on the reverse strand, counting down.
TGTGCAAGAATCTAATTCGAAGGGCATCAATCAGATTGACATTATCTAACCCTTTAGCGATTTTAAACGCCCAAATTATATCACCCCTTCATTTCCTGTACTTGAGTGAGTACAAATATTTATGCCACAAGCATATATTTGAAGCTACCTGGTCTAATGGCTTTGCGATGCACTCCTAGCATATCTATATCTCTTTCTGGGTAAAGGCTCTATACCTGTCATAATATTCCAAGTGGGGTCGCAGATAGGCTCAGTACAGTTTTTGATAACTTTCTTGCTCTTATACTTCACACTCCTATTAACGGTCCATAGCATTCTGGTTGCACTGTTCCTAGCTGAAGCACATTGCTTTTCTGCTCTGAGGAAATTTAAAACTACCACACCTAACTATCTTTCGTGTTCAATGGCATCCAATTCCATACCCCTTGTACATCCAAAGTGTCACCTCCAGACTCCAAATGCACCATAGCCTTTCACTTAGCATAGTTGAAAGACCATTCACCGGCCGACCTTTTCAGGTCCTCCAAGTCACATTGTTCATCAGTCGCAGTGGTGGGCACAACTGGCCGACAAGTTAGCGTTGATAAACGCTAATCCGCTAATTCAAGTTAACTTCGATAACGCTAAACCGATACACAGATAAAACAACTTAGCGTATCCTAACAATAGCCGCTGACTGCTAACTATTGTCATATGAATTTAGTTTCGGTAACGTTTTTTAATCTTTCAAAAAAGACAACAGAGCTCGAAGTTTAATGCGTTGTAGCTGAGACATTGCCCTTTCCAAAACCGTACAGCATGTCGACATCAGGTCGTAATCGAGGTGTACCTCAATAATGAAACGAACCAATGAAATTAAACATTAGCTAGCATTCAACATGATGCTTAAGTGCAGTGAAAGAAATATTAAGCGAATCAAAAATATCAAGACCTAAAACTAGACGTGAAAAACTTCAATTATATGCTGAATGCATTCGCCCCGGCTTGGCCACCTGTTCCTTACCTACCGCATCGACGTGATGTTCGTTGTCCGTCATGAATATCAGCCTGTCAAAGTTGGCATCTGGCAGGGTGACCTTTTGGCCCTCAAGGTGTCCTTGCCTTCGGAGAACAGGCGCTTGAATGCAGTGCTAGATAGGATAGCCGTGACGTATTTGACTTGATGAACAGGTCGATCAGCAATTGCGCACCAAAGAAGGCGACGTCAGTCAGACGCCTTCCAGACGGTCTCCAGCTAGGGCTTCACCAAGTTCTGCTCCGTGGATTTCAGTGACCTGTAGCTCCTGTTCTCTTGGAGCCGAGTGATGCCGCTAAAGAAGTCATCTTCCACATTTTCATTGCTGATGGTGCTGCTGTCTTCACTCTTCACTGGTCTCCTTCAGCCCTCAGGGCTGTCTCTACGGCTGTCTCCATAGCCTTCTTTACCCTGCTGAGTTGGCTGTGATTATGCTTCTTCAGCCAGAACAAGCGAAACCCGAGGTGGAACACAGCGTCCAGCTGGCACTCCTGGTCTTATAGGAGGGACACACACCTCGATCGTGATACCTGTCGGTATCGCGACAGCGTTACCAACAGCTTACCAGACCGACTGTCGCAGGCAAGCTCACAGCAGACAGGAACTAACACGCTGACCGCTCGCCGCTTTTTGTGACGCTCGGGCCAACAACCAGAAACGCTCTCTGTTGTAAACATTACAATTGGAGAGCCAGGAGCTTAGTACTTCACATGTTTTACTCACGATAGGAAGGGTTTGAGGTTGGTGGCATTCCGAAGAAGAACATTCCCACAATTCCCTGAGAAGTTGTGAACCCCAAAAATATCATAATTTGAAAAAAAGTTTGGCGCCAGGCCCCAAAAATCGCGCCAATACCTTCAAATATCAAAAAAAATCTATAGATAAAGAAAAAAACGCCAGGCTCCCAAAAAATCCCCCTGTGGCCCACCAAACATCACACAGCGGCCCACAAACATCAAATTGTGAACCATACAGTTGCGTAGGAGCGCCAGAAAATGACGCCAAGGCCCCAAACTTCGCGCCAATGACCTTGCAAATCACATTGGGGCCTCAAAATCACACCAGATCACTAAAAATGATGCCGGTTCTCCAAAAAGTGGGACCGGGCGCCTGAGAATACCAATCGGGTCACATAAAGTCACGCAGGACCCCCGAAAAGTCGACCCAGAGTCCCCGCAAATCACGCTGGGGCCTCAAAACGTGGGGCCGTGGTCTCTGGAAATCACACTGGGGGCCAAGGAGTCTTATCGGGACCCATGAACATGACACTGGGACCCCGAAAAGACCTAAAAAAGGCCTCAATACGTCGGGCTATGGACTCTAAAAATCACGCCGGGCCCCAAACGTTTTCACCTGGGACACTGAAAATCACGCTGCTCCCCCAAAAAAGTCGCATCGGATTGTTGCAGCAGCAGAAGTCCTGGCTGTCATCGTGCCGTGACGACAACTGACAGCAAGCCGTGCCATCCCCTTCAGCAGCAAAGTGGGTCCGGCTCAGTTCTACACTTGGTACCCGTCATTATTGAAAACAAAATTGCCAACGACATGAAATGAAACACTTAGTTAATGACACACCGCGACCGGTGCCGCACGCTGCCGGCAAAAATGTGTATAGCTAACTGCACGTGCCACCGAAAACCCATCAGAGCCATTAATAGATCCGCTCGGCTCCCCTGTGACGCATTCATCCATTCCATCCATTATTCATCCACTCGAGCCATAACATGCCGACTCGCTCCGGACGTCACAATGCCCGGAGCCGGCGCCGCGGCGGAGGCACGCGCCGACACAGCTCGCGCCAAATTGAATGTGTAACCACCAATTAGAAGGGCGCACGCCGCTGCGCGCCGATTTGGCGCGCATCGCCGGTTCGGCACGCTCGCGCCAGGTTTGCAAACAGCGCTGCGGCGGCGCGTGGACGGATTACGGTGGCGTGTCCTTTGATGACTTCATGGCTGTATTGGCGATTATTTACACAGGGGAAAATACTGGGAATGGAGAGGACCAGGGGGTGAGTAGCTGAGGGCATGTGAAGTGGTCGGCAGAAAGAGAGCTGGAATGGAGGTCGGGCTGTGAACGAGAGTGGCGGAGAGAACGGAATGTGAGATAGAGGTAACGATAGGGACAGCTACTAGCAAGATAACATACTTTAATACCTGCGGTCTATTACAGCATCATAACGTTTGCAATCATACAATATCGTTATCACATTATCGTCTTCGCCGTGATCACATCATATCGTTATCACATTATCGTCTTCGCCATGAACATATATAGCTATTGTCTTATCGTCTTCACCGTGATCAATCGCCCCTCTCCGGATTGCCATCGAATGTGTCTAGAGACACACAACCCGTCGACTTTCTTCGTAGCTCAAGCTTATTCAGGACAGGAGTCGTGAGGTACGACACGATTTTGAACAGTTCCACTGTGGTGTACTGATGATCGAGGAGCGGCAGAATGGTTGAAGGGGATGCAAGACGTTTGTGTCCGTCCCTTCCATGCAATGCTATACGGCGCTTAGATGAACTAACTTGGAAGATATGGAGGTGCTCTCTTCCCATCAAACTGAAAGATGGTGGAGCACCTTCGTGTAGGGATAAATGTTTGGTAGTGAATTCTTGATCTGTCATCATTGTTTCGGTTAAATATTCAGGCGTCCACGTATGTGCCAGCTTACGTGGGAGAGCAGGTTAACTGTGCACTTCGGTAGGCACTTCTGTGGAAGTGGCACTTTTCTGAGATTTTCCATAGCGATATTCCAGCAAGTTTGACACAGTTCCCACAATTTCTGTGAGCCAAAGCACACAAAGTAAAATTTGTGCAAAGCTTTCAGTCACGAGAGGGAAGAAAAAGACCAGAATTACTTCCATTTACTACAGGTGGAGGTTCATTGCTCTTTTGAGAGGCTTCAGTGCCTTTAATTATTTGCCGACTCCTCCAACGTTCTGTAGGTTGAAAATGATACGCTATGGGTGAGTCTCTTTTATACGTTTTGAATTCATCACTGTTGCTTTAAAGACACGTTGACTGGTTTAGTTATACAGCGACGCCAACCTCTCAGGCAGATTGGCCGCGAGTAAAGGAGGCTACAGGTGGAACTAAAAAATACAACCTTTTCGTTGGGAAATGAGCATTCTAACTCAAAGCTACACGTCCTCAACTTTAGTGTTGCTGGATCTCCCCAAAAAAATTCATTGACGTTTCTTCAATGTCTTCTCCGCCGCCATCACCCGCACCCTCTGGTCAGTGCGCTTCTCTTCTGCAATGGTGTCTCAACAAGCTTCACAGGCTGCAAGGACCAGGGTTCGAACAAGGACAAAGCCATAGGTGGCCGAATGCCCGAATTTATGAGGGTGTGGGTACACATGGTAGTTTTTGGATCAATTATCTGCAGCCAATGCTGCATAGGGTCAGTGTTATAGATCCAATGCGCTAAATTCCCGAACCTAAGGACGTGGGCAGAGGTGAGAGTACCATGACCCGTGCCACCCTCCACCCTCCGCTCCCTATGGGCAAGACAAGAACTTTTCTTTTGATGAAGAGACGAGGCCTTTTCACAGCGCTCAAACCAATATTTGAAAAAAGTTCATACACTATTGAAGTTAGGGATGTATGGAAAATAGGGAAAGCGTGACATGGATGCACAATACACATTTGCAAGGCACATTAAAAAGGTTGCGGCTTAGGGTGGCCATCGGTACATGGTCACGTTGTCTGGATATTGGCAAGGTACCGACGTTTTGAAGGACACTACATGCTACACGCACTACACGTCTTTCTCATATCAAGTAACAGACAGTTCAACGCTCGTATCGCTCGGCACACGAATGACCGTCTGGCGAATTCAGCTCACATGCGTGTAATGTCGATCAGCCTATCAGTAATTGCTCTTTTGCCGCTCTGGGACATATAACACGACTTCGAATGAGTTCAGGTGCGTTTGTGATTTTAAGATTGTTGTACATAAACTGCAGGTCATTTTCTTGTATCATACGGGTCACACTCGGCCATCGGAGGTCGGGGAGCGTTTTAGCCACTTTGTCACGATGTCTCAGTCCGGCGATGATGTCAGCACCAAAGTTGACGAACTGTCGCACCTTCTCTGCTGAGTCGTACCTCGTCCAGATGCGCTCAGTGGCCACTCAGATATTTCCGGATCGGTTCAGATATGGAAAACAAACAGGCATAAAGACATAAAGACATAAAGACATAAAAGATTAGTGCAACTATGAGCCACAAGAGCCCTTCTTGGTTGCACTCTGTACACTGAACCAGTTGCCCACCAAATGTGTCAATCAGCCCTGCCTGTAATACTGAAAAGCAAGCCCTCTATTCTTATAATGATTGTCTGTGCTGTTTTTAAAGATGTTCAATGTGCTGCTACTGACAATGTTTTCTGGCAGCTGGTTCCAGTGTTCTACTACCCTGTTGGTGAAGAAAGTTTGCCTTAACCTTGTTCTGCTGTGGTTAACTTTAACTTTGAATTTATGACCTCTAATTGCATCATTTCTCTTCAATTCAAACATTTCCCCAAAGTATCCCCCTCTCCAGATCATGGACAAATTTAAAAACCTCGATGAGATCTCCTCTCAGCCTTCTATATCTAAGTGAAAACATATTCAATTTCTTCAATCTTTCCTCATATGCCAGGTTGCTTATGCCATTAACCATTTTTGTAGCCCTCTTTTGTACTCTCTCTAAAAGCCAACAATCTTTTTCATAGCTAGGAGACCAAGCTTGGATGCAGTATTCCAAATGTGGCCTGATGTATGCACAGTAAAGCTTCCTGATCACTTCCTCACTTCTGTATGATACATTCCTATTTATTGCCCCGAGCATTCTCAGTGCCTTCTTCCTGGCTTCCTTGGTCTGTTCTGATGCCCCCAGTTTTGTGTTTAGAATAACACCTAAATCCTTCTCCTGTTGAGTCACTGATAGCACTTGGCCACCCATCAAGTATGGAGCCTTCATATGCTGCTTACCTACATGCATGATTTTGCACTTATCAAAATTAAATTTCATTTGCCATTCTTCGGACCACTTCACAAGTTCGTCTAAGTCTTTTTGCAGCGAGATATGCTCATCTTGTCCTGTTATTGCCCTAAAGACCTTCAAATCATCCGCAAATTTCAAAACTTTACTGCTTTGGCCACTTTCAATGTTATTTACAAATATAATGAACAGTAGTGGCCCCAGTACTGACCCCTGGGGGACTCCACTAAGAACATTTTGCCATGATGACTTTGTACCATTTAGCATCACTCTTTGCTGTCTATCTGAAAGCCACAACTCTATCCATTTTAAGATGCTACCTGCAATACCATTGGACTGAAGCTGTATCATTAACCGTTTATGGGGTACCTTGTCAAAGGCCTTACTAAAGTCAAGATATGCTACATCACCCTGATTTCCCTGATCAAATTGTTCTGTGGCGAAGTTCAAAATGTCCAAGAGGTTTGTGAGACACGATCGTCCTTTTCTAAACCCATGTTGAGTATCTTGTATCAATCTGCTACCTTCCAGATAACTAACTATTCTATCCTTGATAATTGATTCGAGTACCTTGCAGACTAGGGATGTGAGACTTGCTGGCCTATAGTTTTCAACTTTCCCTCTTTCTCCTTTCTTGAAAATAGGAACTACATTTGCCCTTTTCCAATTGGTTGGAATTTCATTTTAAATACATAAAGACATAAAGACATAAAAGATCAGTGCAACTCTGAGCCACAAGGGCCCTTCTTGGTTGCACTCTGTACACTGAACCAGTTGCCCACCAAATCTGCCAATCAGCCCTCCCTGTAATACTGAAAAGCAAGCCCTCTATTCTTATAATGATTGTCTATGCTGTTTTTAAAGATGTTCAATGTTCTGCTACTGACGATGTTTTCTGGCAGCTGGTTCCAGTGTTCCACTACCCTGTTGGTGAAGAAAGTTTGCCTTAACCTTGTTCTGCTGTGGTTAATTTTAATTTTGAATTTATGACCTCTAATTGCATCATTTCTGTTAAATTCAAACATTTCCCCAAGGTATCCCCTCTCCAGACCATTGACAAATTTAAAGACCTCGATGAGATCTCCTCTCAGCCTTCTATATCTAAGTGAAAACATATTCAATTTCTTCAATCTTTCCTCATATGCCAGGTTGCTTATGCCATTAACCATTTTTGTAGCCCTCTTTTGTACTCTCTCTAAAAGCCAACAATCTTTTCATAGCTAGGAGACCAAGCTTGGATGCAGTATTCCAAATGTGGCCTGACGTATGCACAGTAAAGCTTCCTGATCACTTCCTCACTTCTGTATGATACATTCCTATTTATTGCCCCGAGCATTCTCAGTGCCTTCTTCCTGGCTTCCTTGGTCTGTTCTGATGCCCCCAATTTTGTGTTTAGAATAACACCTAAATCCTTCTCCTGTTGAGTCACTGATAGCGCTTGGCCACCCATCAAGTATGGAGCCTTCATATGCTGCTTACCTACATGCATGATTTTGCACTTATCAAAGTTAAATTTCATTTGCCATTCTTCGGACCACTTCACAAGTTCGTCTAAGTCTTTTTGCAGCGAGATATGCTCATCCTGACCTGTTATTGCCCTAAAGACCTTCAAATCATCTGCAAATTTCAAAACTTTACTGCTTAGGCCACTTTCAATGTTATTTACAAATATAATGAACAGTAATGGCCCTAGTACTGACCCCTGGGGGACTCCACTAAGAACATTTTGCCATGATGACTTTGTACCATTTAGCATCACTCTTTGCTGTCTATCTGAAAGCCACAACTCTATCCATTTTAAGATGCTACCTGCAATACCATGGGACTGAAGCTGTATCATTAACCGTTTATGGGGTACCTTGTCAAAGGCCTTACTAAAGTCAAGATATGCTACATCAACCTGATTTCCCTGATCAAATTGTTCTGTGGCGAAGTTCAAAAAGTCCAAGAGGTTTGTGAGACACGATCGTCCTTTTCTAAATCCATGTTGAGTATCTTGAATCAATCTGCTACCTTCCAGATAACTAACTATTCTATCCTTGATAATTGATTCGAGTACCTTGCAGACTAGGGATGTGAGACTTATTGGCCTATAGTTTTCAACTTTCCCTCTTTCTCCTTTCTTGAAAATAGGAACTACATTTGCCCTTTTCCAATCGGTTGGAATTTCATTATGTGAAACTGATCTACAAAATATTATACTAAGTGGAAATGCCAGTTCCTTTTCAGTTTCCCGCAACACCCTAGCATAAATATCATCAGGTCCTGCTGCCTTATTTGGCTTTATTTTCCTGATATGATTGTAAACAACATCACTACCAATGAAATCAACATCATTTGTCAGATCCCATGTATCTGAACTATGGTGTACGGTCGGCAGATTGGTCATATCTTCCAATGTAAACACTGATTTGAACTGCTTGCTCAGCTCCTCAACCATCTCACTATCCTCACCCAATGTAGTCCCGTTTACTTCCAGTGGACCAATTGTGTTAGAAACTTTACTCAGCTTGTAGAAACTAAAGAACTTTTTACTGTCCCCATTACAGTTTCTAGCTAAATCCAGTTCCTTTGCTCGCTTTGCTGCTCTGGTTTTTTGCTTCACAGTGTCTCTAGCTTTTCGATACGCCTTTAGATTAATGACATTTGAGGCTTCTTTAAAAACTCTAAATGCAGTTTTCTTAGCCCTAATTGCTTTTATCACGTCTGGTGTAAGCCATGCTGGCTTTCCTACCCTTCTTTTGCGTCTTTGCTTTTGGGGGACATGTCTAATCTGAGTTTCCTTTAAGTAAGATTTGAACTTTTCCCACATTTCACAGGCATTTAAATTGGAGAATTCTTCTTCCCATCTGATGGCACTTAAAGCCGCTCTCATGCCGTTAAAGTCTGCTTTGTTGAAATTTGGAACCTTTACCAAATTATCCTTGATAGTTTCCCCTACATGTGCCTTGAATCTAACTATGTTATGGTCACTTTTTCCCAGAGTTTCGCCTACAGTCAAGTCTTGAACCAAGTCACTTAAATCCGAGAATACAAGGTCCAAGAATGAACCATGCCTGGTAGGTTCCGATACAAACTGGTGTAAGAACAGGTCCTCTTCAAGGCATTTCCTGAACATTTTGCATGATGGGGAGCCAACACCAGCATTTTCATAACCTTTTAGATTAAAGTCACCGAGAATAAGGCACTTCCTCTTAAAGTTTCTACTGATTTCCTCACAAATCACCTTGTCAAGCTCCAGTTGCTGAGAATGTGGCAGGGTTCCTGATCGGTAGAAAGCTCCTATCCTAAGAGTATTGCTGTTGCCTTTTCCCACAGTGACATCAAGCCAAATGGACTCCACAGACACATTTTTATCCCCACCTGCTACTTTTTGAGAACTGAATAAGCTATTCACATAGAGCATTACACCACCCCCTTTCATTGCTGGACCCCTATTGCACGAAAACATATTGTATCCCTGGATCTCATAGTCCTGTAAGTTATCTCCAAAATATCCTTCACTGACCCATGCCTCCGTAATGCAAACAAAATCCGGTTCCTCCTCAGCAACATAACACTTGAACTCATCAAATTTGGAACGGATACTCTGAGCATTAAACATCATACACTTAACAAATGCTCCATAACCACCTTTGGCTTTTTCATATTGAGGAGTTCTTTTATCACTAGATGAACTATAACTCTGTCCCCTTGAGTTGCTGCTGTCCCTATTTGCAGACTTTGAGGTTCTATTGCCTTGGCTGACACTATTGGAATATTCCTGAGTTGGCAATGCAATTTCATCCCTCCCCACCCCATTTCCTAGTTTCCCTGAAGGACATGCTCATATACTTTGCCTAACACATGGACCCCCTTCTCAGAAAAATGCAGGCCATCCTTCTGATAGAGGTCCCACGATGCATAAAACCTGCTCCACTCGTCTACAAATGTAAAACCTAGCTCCTGGCAGAGCTTTCCTACCCTGGTGTTAGCTGCCAGTGCCCTAGAGCTCCACTCAGGGGAGGCTCTAGCCCTAGGCAAAATTCCTGTTACAAGCACTCTATTGGTACCCTTCAGGGTGGCCAGAAGGGCCCTGTACTCCCGCAGAAGCTCCTCGCTCCTAGTATGACCTATGTTATTTACCCCTACATGCACTATGACTGTGTTAAACTGGTGATCACTGGTGACCTGTGCCACCGCAGTTACCAGGTCCTTCACCTTGGCACCAGGCCTGGTGATGCACCTCCTGTCCCTCCTACCTTTACAAAATACCCGCTCTAAATGACGCACACGAGAGTCTCCTATGACCAGCACTGACTCCTTACTACTGCTATCCTGGGGGCAGTCATCTAATGCCTGGAACATATTTGCTGTTACTATGCCTGCCCGCTGGGCCGGTCGGCTACACTTCCTCCCGCTCCTACCACCTGCCACCTGCCACTCACTGACCCTTTCCTTAGGTTCGCGTCTCCAAATCCTCCACCCCCTGACCTCATGCCACTTCCCCTCCTGTGACCTACCAGAACTACCCCTCCTCTGTTCACTATTAACACTATTAACACTCCCCTCTTGAGAGATCCCAGCCACCTCCACAGTAGGGGAAACCTCAGCTACCTGGTGGCCTGCGACCACTTGGGCATATGATGTCCCTGCTACGGATTGACCCCTTGTTGCTTTATCTTGCCTACCCTGTGCAACAAGGGCAGCCTTGAGGTTGGAAACCTCTGCCTTAAGGGTCCTAATTTCTTCCTCTAGTGCCTGCATCCTGGTCGAAACCATCCTAAACGCTGCAGCTTATGCCTAGATTTAGATTCAAATTAACTTGCTAAATTAACTTGCTAAACAACCAACAAAAAAGCTAACTATCATTCACTATAAATCGCTACCTCCTATACTGTCAGTTAAATATCTGAGTGCCTCAAGAAAAGCAGAAACTATTAAACAATTGTTTGTTTTTTTTTTTCTTTTTAAATAAATTAAATAACTAAACAAGATGTCTAATCTAATTGTCTTCCACACAAGTAGACAACTATATAAATATCCCTTTGATATCACTTATGGCTAGACAGAAAAATGAACAGTCACACAGCACTTATGAATACCCCCAACTTACTACTAATTAAACTATCTTAAACTTCAACACCAAACACACTTGCTAAACAACCGACAAAAAAGCTAACTATCATTCACTATAAAGCGCTACCTCCTATACTGTCAGTTAAATATCTGAGTGCCTCAAGAAAAGCAGAAACTATTAAACAATTGTTTGTTTTTTTGTTTTGTTTTGTTTTTTTAAATAAATTAAATAACTAAACAAGATGTCTAATCTAATTGTCTTCCTCACAAGTAGACAACTATATAAATATCCCTTTGATATCACTTATGGCTAGACAGAAAAATGAACAGTCACACAGCACTTATGAATACCCCCAACTTACTACTAATTAAACTATCTTAAACTTCAACACCAAACACACTATGCACACCAAAAAATAAATAAAGTATGTTAGGATAGTATGAATGTTGTCTAATGTACTTATCAAATCTACACACTTGTAATATCTCCTACTACAGAAATCGAAGAGTCGAGAACACGCCGAAGCCAAAGATGGCGTCCTGCGGCGTCGCTAGGTTAATATAGTATAGTTTGCGTGCTACGAAAATGCTTATAAGATAAAACCTAATGAAATATAATAAGAGAAGTAATTGCTAAGCACCTATCCACAGCTTAGACTAGAGTACTGCCCTGTTCTGCAGCGACTTATCTGGAAACCTGGAGCTCGGGGGCGCGTCCTTCCACCTTGAGAGCTGGCGGCAAACCAATGGTTGGCACCAATGGCAAACCAATGTGAAACTGATCTACAAAACATTATACTAAGTGAAATGCCAGTTCCTTTTAAGTTTCCTGCAACACCCTAGCATAAATATCATCAGGTCCTGCTGCCTTGTTTGGCTTTATTTTCCTGATATGATTGTAAACAACATCACTATCAATGAAATCAACATCATTTGTCAGATCCCATGTCACTGAACTATGGTGTACGGTCGGCAGATTGGTCATATTTTCCAATGTAAACACTGATTTAAACTGCTTGATCAGCTCCTCAACCATCTCACTATCCTCACTCAATGTAGCCCCGTTTACTTCCAATGGACCAATTGTGCTAGAAACTTTACTCAGCTTGTAGAAACTAAAGAACTTTTTTACTGTCCCCATTACAGTTCCTAGCTAAATCCAGTTCTTTTGCTCGCTTTGCTGCTCTGGTTTTTTGCATCACAGTGTTTCTAGCTTTTCGATACGCCTTTAGATTAACGACATTTGAAGCTTCTTTAAAGACTCTAAATGCTGTTTTCTTAGCCTTAATTGCTTTTATCAAGTCTGGAGTAAGCCATGCTGGCCTTCCTACCCTTCTTTTGCGTCTTTGCTTTTGGGGGACATGTCTAATCTGAATTTCCTTCAAGTAAGATTTGAACTTTTCCCACATTTCACAGGCATTTAAATTGGAGAATTCTTCTTCCCATCTGATGGCACTTAAAGCCGCTCTCATGCAGTCAAAGTCTGCTCTGTTGAAATTTGGAACCTTTACCAAATTATCCTTGATAATTTCCCTTACATGTGCCTTGAATCTAACTATGTTATGGTCACTTCTTCCCAGAGTTTCGCCTACAGTCAAGTCTTGAACCAAGTCACTTAAATCCGAGAATACAAGGTCCAAGAATGAACCATGCCTGGTAGGTTCCGATACAAACTGGTGTAAGAACAGGTCCTCTTCAAGGCATTTCCTGAACATTTTGCATGATGGGGACCCAACACCAACATTTTCATAACCTTTTAGATTAAAGTCACCAAGAATAAGGCACCTCCTCTTATAGTTTCTACTGATTTCCTCACAAATCACCTTGTCAAGCTCCAGTTGCTGAGAATGTGGCAGGGTTCCTGATCGGTAGAAAGCTCCTATCCTAAGAGTATTGCTGTTGCCTTTTCCCACAGTGACATCAAGCCAAATGGACTCCACAGACACATTTTTATCCCCACCTGCTACTTTTTGAGAACTGAATAAGCTATTCATATAGAGCATTACACCACCCCCTTTCATTGCTGGACCCCTATTGCACGAAAACATATTTTATCCCTGGATCTCATAGTCCTGTAAGTTATCTCCAAAATACCCTTCACTGACCCATCCCTCCGTAATGCAAACAAAATCCGGTTCTGGCTGGCAGTCATCCAATGCATGGAACCTATTTGATGTTAATATGCCTGTCCGCTGGGCCGTTCGGCTAGGCTTCCTCCCGCTCCTACCACCTGCCACCTGCCACTCACTGACCCTTTCCTTAGGTTCGCGTCTCCAAATCCTCCACCCCCTGACCTCATGCCACTTCCCATCATGTGCTCTACCAGAACTATCCCCCCTCTGTCCACTGTTAACACTCCCCTCTCGAGAGATCCCAGCCACCTCCACAGCAGGGGAAGCCTCAGCTACCTGGTGGCCTGCGACCACCTGGGCATATGATGTCCCTGCTACGGAGTGACCCCTTGTTGCTTTATCTTGCCTACCCTGTGCAACAAGGACAGCCTTGAGCTTGGAAAGCTCTGCATTAAGGGTCCTAATCTCTTCTTCTAGTGCCTGCATCCTGGTCGAAACCATCCTAAACGCTGCAGCTTATGCCTAGATTTAGATTCAAATTAACTCGCTAAACAACCGACAAAAAGCCAACTATCATTCACTATAAATCGCTACCTCCTATACTGTCAGTTCATTATCTGAGTACCTCAAGAAAAGCAGAAACTATTAATCAATTTTGTTTTGTTTTTGTTTTTTGTTATAAATTAAATAAATAAACAAAATGTATAATCTAATTGTCTTCCACACAAGTAGACAACTATATGAATATCCCTTTTGATATCACTTATGGCTAGACAGGAAAATGAACAGTCACACAGCACTTATGAATACCCCCAACTTACTACTAATTAAACTATCTTAAACCTCAACACCAAACACACTATGCACACCAAAAAATAAATAAAGTATGTTAGGATAGCATGAATGTTGTCTAATATACCTATGAAATCTACACACTCGTAATATCTCCTACTACAGAAATCGAAGCGTCGAGAACACGCCCAAAACCACGAGGCCTCGCCTAACACGAAGATGGCGCACGAGAGGCAGCGTCGCTAGGTTAATATAGTATAGTTTGCGTGCTACGGAAATGCTTATCAGATAAAAACTAATGAAATATAATCACAGAAGTAATTGCTAAACACCTATCCACAGCTTAGACTAGAGTACTGCCCTGTTCTGCAACGACTTATCCGGAAACCTGGGGCTCCAACGGGCCTCGCCTAACAAGAAATGGCGCACGGCAGCGTCGCTAGGTTAATTTAGTATAGTTTGCGTGCTACTAAAATGCTTATCAGATAAAAACTAATGAAATATAATCACAGAAGTAATTGCTAAACACCTATCCACAGCTTAGACTAGAGTACTGCCCTGTTCTGCAACGACTTATCTGGAAACCTGGAGCTCCACGGACGTCCTCCCACCTTCACACCTGGCGGCAAACTATAGGCTCCTTTCCAATCGTGCTGGCGATCAGAACCAAACGGTACAGAAATAGTCAAATATACCAGATACCATGCATTTAGAAATTGTATTATTTGTATCACTTGGATGTGTGTTCTGGCAGGCAGTGGCGTATCTAGGATTTGCGTCAGTGGAGGGGGTGCGTGGGGCGGATTTGGAGGGTGTCAGCATATCACAATTAAACATGTTCCTGGATATCCACCGCTATTTTATAGGTGCCTTTCTTAGTGGCAATAGCTAGTGGCGAACTGTGTTTTTTTTTTATCGAATGGGCTCAATCTACCACAATCGTTTCTAAGTTACAGGATTTTAACGCGCTTCCACATGTGACACTTTCTTCCTTCTGGTATCCCTTGATAGGTCAGCTCACACTGCTGTCATTACACAAGTATAAAACACTTTAAAATGCACAAAATCCTTTCACGCTCTTCAGCTACCAATGTGCAGTGGCCACCACGCGATCGTTCGTATATAGACCGGATCGAAAATATTAAGCCTATTTGACAAGGATGATATGATTTTCCTATGGATGTCTAAATATAGAAAAATACCTTTAAAAATATTTATATCAAAGGAAATCTAGATGTGCCAAAGCTTCGTTCCTTGAAAGCTTTTGATAACTATCTGGCGTTCAAGTCTCCAAGTCTGATACAGCTCTCAGAAAGGTTGCCAGAGAAGGATCCGGAAATAATCCAGAGGGTAATAAGCCGTGCGAACGGCTACCGGGCGCAGCGTGAGAACATCCCAGTTGCAGATGCAACATTATCTTAATTTTTAACTCGCCATACCTCCTCGCTACGAAATACGTTGAATATGTGAGGGTGAAGGTTCGCGTTCTTGTTCCCAACCATATGCGATGCTTCCGCTATCAGCAATATGGGCACACTACTCAGTATTGCCGTAGTCGATCGGCCTGGTGTTGTGCATTGGAACACACCAGTTTAGACTGTTTCCCAACGGAAGTGTGGTGTGTGAACTGAGGCCAGGGACAAGCCCCGCACACCGCCTATGACAAAGTATGTCCAGCTCAGGTGATAGAACGTGGATTTCCGGCAATTAAATGCTCCAAACAGATATCTTTTCGCCAAACCAAAGACATGTACATGGAGGCTCATCCTAAGGTATCTTATGCAGACTAGCTAAAACGTACGTAACCTGCAACCACTCACCGGAAGCCTACCGATGCCTCCCAAACTCCTTTTTCAACTTGCTAATCTTCTACAATTCTTTCGACTCGTCTGAACCACATTGTCAAAGCGAGACCTAGGTTCTAACACCGCGCTCGAGGTCCCTCCCATGGACAAAATCCCATGATGGAAGCGTTCTTCAAGACAGCAAAACGTCATTCAAGACGGCAAAACGAACTGCCCAGTCGTCACTGATCCCCCAAGCGGACATCTCAGCTTACTGCAGAGCGATCTCCTGAGGAGTGGCGTCGTGCCCAACCGATTAACCCGCGCTGTCTTTCCGGTCAGATCCTCACAATTCTTTGGGAGGGGGGGCGGTTAGTAACCTCCTCTAAAATCCAAACTAAGCATGGCACGAAAACGAAAGAGGTGTCATCGGAAAGCGCTCGACGAATAGGGTCCGGGTCGACCCCCAAAACAATGCCCCCAAAAAAGTGACGTCACCGGGGGGTTAGATTTTCACGACTTCACGACTTACATTATGTTTTTGGCTCTGGGGAGTTTATTTTGTTAGGTATATGAAGATATAAAATTTATTTCGAATGGAAAAAGGACAGCGAAATCGACCAGGCTATAATTATTTGCCCCCACTATTTTCTTGTTGAAATTTCAAAATTTTGAGTTTTCTTTAATTTTCCTTTTCCAATGGGTAGAGTAGACCGAGAAACGTTGTTGAAAGTCAACTTATCCCAACCAAACATGATTACTTTAGCCGGAATCCTCTATTTGAACTGAAATTTGGCAAATACGCAAAATTTAAATGTAGCCAAAAACGAAACAAAATGAAAAATTCCACCCGTACGGTTTGTTGCATCCCTAAAGATAAGCAAACGCTGAAAGTTTCATCAAAATATCTGCATCCGTTAAAGCGTGACAACTGGTTGAACTTTTTTGGAGGTGACCTCACTTGACCTTGACTAACTCGTTGACTCTAGATGACCTGACTTCAAAATTTTGAAACAGAATGCCAAGTTGATGTGGGAAAATGTATGCCAAATTTGGGCGCACTACCGCGCGCTGTTCGTTCGCTACCCGCGAAAAACCTGAGGGAGGTGGCGATTGAAGACCCCCCCCCCGAGACGGGACGGGTTAAGCCCTCCCGGTCCGCCAAGCAGTCCAGCGATCACCTGGAATCCTTACCCGCTACCTCCACCGATTCCACACCAATCTCGCCCATCCCTACACCATGCAGAACCCATCCACACCTACTCCATCCACTTCCAAAACCGCCCTCTTTCCCACCATCTCCAGTCACCTCAGGAGGGAGTAGCGTGACCTCTCGACACGTCCCGGTGATGCCGCCCACCGCAACCCGACTATCAGCGACGGTTGAGGTTCGTCCCGAGGCTCCTGATTTGGGGGTCTCTGGTCGGTGGGTCGCGTGACCCCTCGCCTTGCGCACGGCCCGCTGGAAATCCACGAGCTGACGTTCCACCCACATCAGCACCTGGGACTCCTCAGGCCTCCCATGCGAGGGCTTCAGATGAGGTGATGTGACCACCTCCCGTTCTTCCTTGTGAAGGCGAGAGGGTGCTCTACCGCTGGTCCCCTACTGGATGACGCAAGTGGACCTCCTCCTGGTCGAGTTCGCCACCGGGTGGTAGGAACCTCTAGGACCCCGTCACGGGCGCATACAGCGTCCTCGGAGACCAATGTCTACTCGGGTGGAACCCAGTCCTACTTGTTAGTCAAAACTAATGTGATTTTTGTAAGAATCTGGAACAGCGATGCCCTGGGGCAGGGCAAGTTCGTACGTTTGAACAGGATCACCACTTTTAATTCTTAGTCAACTATATGACATTCACAGCATCTGTTTTACGATGGAAGTGCAGGGTTTTAAAGCCAGTGCCCAGGACTTCCAAATGGTTTTAAATCAGCATGGCTCTGTGGAAGCATGCCTTCACGAAACAAAGTTCTCATCTGAATACAAGATTTCATCAAATGGCTATTCAGTAATTAGGAAAAAGCGTGGTGACGGATGTTGGGGCACACGGTCGAGTACTAATTGCAGTCCACAGCATGATGTCTCCACAAGGGAATTCACACTACGTACGTCCTTCTAGACGGTGGCTGTACTTGTGCATTTTTGCCATCGACCTTTTGCAGTATGCTCCATATATCCCTCTTGTGCTACCCACCGCTGAACTCCGCCACTTGTTATCGGAGCTCGCCCTACAGATTTTACCCTTGGGTGATTTTAACGCCCACCAAACGCTGTGTGACTGCCGTGACATTAACACCCGCGGTCAAGATCTGGAGTCATTTACTCGTCATCTATGCACGATAAATATGCAATCGACGAATATTCGTCATCTATGCAATCGCTATGCATTTTAAATACGGTGGCCAGTACACACTTAACCACGCCTTCATGCAACACATCCAAGTTATATCTCAGCCTGGTCAGCCCACAGCTGACTCAGACGCCTGTCCTGGTTTTTAGGGCAACATGATATTTTCGCACATGCGCAATGTAGCATTAACAAAAACAGGAGCACTGTTAACCATATTTCAACTTTGGATACCGAAGTACGCCTGACTTTTCGGAAGAGGATACATTTAGGTGTTGTATTCTTTTATATGGAAAAAGGTTATAGTACCACGTGGCGTCGAGGTATTCTTTTGAAAATGTATGAACATGGAATAAGAGGACACTTGGTCAATGTTTTATAAACTTTTAGCCAATGGATGTTTTCGTGTGCGAATTTGCAACTGCTTCTCCGATTGGTATGTGCAAGAGAACGGAGTCCCACAAGCAAGCGCCCTGAGTGTAACCCTTTTCGTTGTCATGATCAACGATATCGGGGAATCCCTTACCTCAGAGTGTTGGGCTATCCCAAAATGATGACGATTTTGCAATATTTCATGTGCCTCACGGACGCCGCTGGTGCAAAAACAGCTGCAGCTAGCCATCAAACGTCTCGAGAATTGGGCTAACAAGAACAGTGTCGGCCTTTCTACGAAAAAGCCCTTCACTTTGGGCGCCGTCGCATATGTCCCAATATGGAGGTTTTGTTGTACCCGGAGGAAGATACCGGTGCAGCCGGTAGTCCAGTTCCTGGGGGTGCAGTTTGACTCACGTTTGACCCACCGTCATCATCTCAAAACGTTGCGAGAGAAATGCGCAATAAATCTGAATAGCTGAAAACGTGTGCCGCGTATGTCTTATAGAGCAGACCGGACAGCACGGCTCATTCTATATAGATCGCTCGCCCGTTCAGTACTTAACTATGCTTGCTCTATTATGTTTACAGCGGAGGATATTTAACCAGTAAAAACACCCTGGCGCAGTTCATCCCCGACGCTTCGCATTGGGGCGGGGATGGCCGAGTGGTTAAGGTGTCGGGCTATGGGTACCAAAGGTCCCGGGTTCGACTCTAGCGCCACTCAGGACATTTCCAAATCCCGCGGCCCCCAAGCCGTGAATGTGCATAAAGTGTGTCGTGAACCAACCAATAAACAAACGCTTCGCATTATTACCGAAGCTTTCCGCATACCTCCACCGGCTTGTATCCTGGCAGAATTCAGGGGCCCCCACCAGCTCCCGTCCTCTCACACACCTCACGACCTTCCACACTGCCTGCGCCACGAACAGCTTGGGATGCCAAACGCCTGCAAACTACGACAACATCCGGGTCGCCCAGCCTGTGTCTATGTATTCTCACACCGCGTACTAACGATGTTTTCCGCGAACAGCTTGAGGGTGCCGTCCCGGACGGTGTACGGATGCGACGACTGTTCCATGAGTGCGGGGTCCGACTTCAAAGTGTCCGGCGAACTGAGCGCAGCCCGGTCCCTCCCTGAGGACTGATCACACCTGCAGTGGGTATATCCCTCGCCAGCACAAGGAAAGCCGATGCCGCTCCGCATGATTTTCAAGCGCTTGCCACAGAGCACACCGAGTATTGCCCGGGATTTACTGGCACATACACAGATGAATCCAGAACGGAGGCCGGTGTCGGAAGCGATTTTGTCACCGGTTCTGTTACAGGGTGCTTTCTCACTTCCCACGCGTGCGTCTGTGTCTGTGTGTATGCGTGTATATATATATATATATATATATATATATATATATATATATATATATATATATATATATATATATATATATATATATATATATATGTTTGTGTATCAATAATGCAATAATACTATGGGTTTGATTTGCGCGAATATTTTTATATTGAATCTGGGCTGGGGTGGCGTACGTGGCCGGGGACCCTGGTGATGTTCAAGTGCTCCTTTTGTTTCGATGGTGTCCCTATCGATGTGCTGCCCTTCGCCTGGATGTGACAGCGATTTATGTCTTTGTTTATTGATCTTCCTTCCCCTTCTCCCTGGCATTTTTCCCTCAGTCATGCTTTGATAGCAGGGAGCGCTGCAGTATTTTTTTCTTGTCTTATTTTAGTATATTTTCATTTCACAACGGTATCTGTTTGCGTTCAAGATATAATTCGGTATCTTCGCTATAGAGACAGGGGAGGGCGCACTTCTGATCACCGATCTTGAGGTGGTGGAATGAATTTATATTTTATATTGAAATACAAGCACACATGCGCTGAGAATTGGACGTCTTTTCTAAGAATGCAGCCCATGGTTCAACCGTAGGGATGGTCCGTGGTCCAGCTGTAGGGATGGTCCGATGGTCCAGCTGCAGAGATGATTCGATGGTCCAGCCGCAGTCCTGCTGCTGGACCATGGACCATCCCTACGGCTGGACCATGGGTTCCATTCTTAGAAAAGACGTCCGATTATCAGCGCATGCGTGCTTGTTTAAAAAATAAAAATAACAATTCATTTCACAACCTCACGATCGGTGATCGGTGATCTGGATGGCCCGATGATCCAGCCGATGGTCCAATCTCAGGGATGGTCATACGGTCCAGCCGCAGGGATGGTCCGATGGTCCAGCCGAGAGGTCCGATGGTAGCCTGTCAGTCGGATGTCCGTCCAGCGAGGATGGTCCGTGTCCAGCCGATGGTCCGATGGTCCAATCTCAGGGATGGTCCGATGGTCCAGCCGCAGGGATGGTCCGATGGTCCAATCTCAGGGATGGTCCGATGTCCAGCCGCAGGGATGGTCCGATGGTCCAATCTCAGGGATGGTCCGATTGTTCCGCCGCAGGGATGGGTCCAGCCGTAACTAGTAGGGATGGAGCGGAGTATGAGCCGAACCATAACGCAAACTCCGGCCTTTGACCCAAGGCAAAACTCAGGATTTGTCCCGTCATAATTTAGTTGACGTATTGGCTAAGGCAAGTTAGGCCTTCAGCATTTTTAAGGGGTTCAGCTGGCGGCGGTCAGACTGACGCTATTTGTACAAGGGTACAAGAGCATGTCCCCCAAGCCAAGGGCATTGTCAATGCAACTTCTCCCTTCCAAGATTATCACAAAATGCTGAAAAACTGTGACACCGTAGGGATGGTCCAATCATTCGGCTTCCTCTCCCTGTTCTAATGCCCCTAATCCTTGCTGCTAGTTTCTGTCGATAAATAATTTCCAAGATACCCGAGACTGTCATGTGTGGGGCAAGCCTCCATGAATATTGTTAAATGCTCTCTAAGATGCCGCTTATGCCGTGGTGAAGCTTTCCCAGAGGGCCGGTCTCAACCAATAACGATTGCAAGAGCAACATTACGAGAACGTTCCTTGTGAAGTCTTGTATCTTTTGTGTCTGCAAAGAACGGGGCAGCACCTAGCGCACGATACGTTGCCCAGTGTACGAAAACAGCCCCACACTGTTCCGCTTCCAACGTTTGCTGTGATACGTCCATGATGACAAGCATGTGATTTTCTCGCCCGACAGCAGAAAAAAGCAAACAGGTGATCATGTGGCATCACAGAGTATTGTATTATGGCCTTTGTCTCAGCCTGTCCAGTCGGACGACACATTCTGTGTAAACGCTACACAGCTACACAGCTACACAGCTACACAGCTACACAGCTACACAGCTACACAGCTACACAGCTACACAGCTACACAGCTACACAGCGTGACGGCCGAGTACCAGCACCAGTATTGCACGGGTCCCCATCGCAGTCTGTCCGGTGGCCTCACGGTCGCGTGTTCCCATACGGAGAAGATATTCCCCTCGAAATGTGGAGCAGTTGCGGGACGAAAGATGAAGCTGGAGGAATTACGAAAGAATCAAAGTTAAAGGATGAGAAGCAGAAGGCGTCGCGGAGCAGTAGAGTTGCAAGCATACGTATTTCGACCATATAAGAAATGGTGGATGCCAATGGATTCGCCAGGATTTCTGTAGGGGATCCAGGATTTACATCTCACAGGGTATTCACCATGCTTCGGTCGAGAGCCGGCATGAATTAACACGACAAAAACGACATTTTTCATGCTAAGGGTAAGGGGTGTTGATTCGCAGACGCAACGACACCTTGGACACACTACCATCTGCTCCGCGTTCTGTTGGGAGCGGGGAATCGGGCTGTGAATTACCAGGAAAGGAGTAAATTGTGGATATATTAAAAGCTAAGTTGATCCTTTTAGATTCAGGAACGACACAATGTTAGAAAAATTGTAAATATTTACTGTGACGTTTCGGCCATAGGCCATTGTCAAACAAGGTTTGACCATGGCCTATGACCGAAACGTCACAATAAATATTTACAATTTTTCTAGCGTTGAGTCGTTCCTGGATCTTGAAGAGCAACTTAGCTTTGAATAAATCCACAACGATTGACCAAAAAATACGGGCATTTCTGAACTACGTACGTAAAGGAGTTAATTGCCGAAAAGGAATGGCAGCCACTGCCACATGGTGGCAGCCACCTGAAAAAAAAATATAGGTCTGCCCGGCAGTCTGTCAGTGACAACCACTGACACATGGTGTCAGCCATTTGACACACAAATATACTGGTCTGCCCGTTCCGCCGTCAACGGGACCACTGGCATAAGGCGCCGGTCGTCTGGCAAGCAAACATCCAGGTCTGTCCGGCCGTCTGGCAATGGTGCCCGGCTTCAGATTGATGAATATTTGGCGAGCCGTACAGTTGTCTATCAGCAGTGCCTGCTGTAAACGATCTGCGACGTGTGATACTGACTGAACAAGCCAAACGAGCTGATTACAAGCCTACATGAGACCGGCTTAATTAATGCCAACCATGCAAGGACACCAGCCATTCGGCCTATCGGTTTGATATGTTATCATATATTTTAAATATTAAATTTTGGGAGATGTCTGATGCTTTTCAAACCCTAAAATTTTCCCACCTATTCGACGGTATTCAAATTTCTCAAGAGTCAAACGCCATATCCTTACTTCCACCAATTATCTTCCCCTGGATTCGGCAATATAAGTATTTCCGCACCTGCAAGATGGAAGCCGGCACTTCGCTTCGGCATCACCCTGTCGTAGTAACTGCTTTAAATCAAACCAGAAAATGCAGGACGATATCATTGTTTTCGCTTAGGTGCTTGGAGCAGGTGCAGGACATATGCAGTGGTAGGTACAAGGAGTATATGGTATCGGCATCAGTCAAACCCGCGCAGCCAGGCAGTCATTCCTAGTCAGGGTTATGCAATTTGGCGGCAAAATCAGCATTCATGGCGGAAATGTGATCCACTATCAGCGAAGCACAATTTTCAAGCAGTCGCATGACAAGAAGCCAACAGAAGCTAAGTGGCCCACTGATGTAGTGAAGCAGGTGGTCGGCTGCTCTTCATTAGGCCATTTATATAGATCTGAAGCGCAATATAACTCGACAGGGTGTATGCATACTGCATGCTACATTTCAGCGCCCAGAAAGAGATTTACCACATCCTGGAATACACCATGGAAAATACCATGTGTAAATCTGCGCTAGACAACAAACAAAAATCACACATATGCATAAATTGACTAGCTGAGGAATGGCGTGTTCCAAATGCACATAGACACTCAAGCGCATACATTTCACGAGAGCGAGCCATTTTGGATCGAATCTATGTGAAATTTCGCTTGACCTGAGCTTATATAAGTTCCTATTGAGCCTCATGACATTCTGAACATCCGTTAATTGTAGCTGGTGAATATGTAAGCCTTATCATCCCTCGTGCATAATCTGTATTTGTGACAAGGTACCACCGGCATAAACTGAAGCCGTTACAGGTTCTGCTGGCATAATCTGAAGCCGTGGCAAGGTCCCGCTGACATAATCTGAAGAAGTGGCAATGGTCCCGCTGACATAATCTGAAGAAGTGGCAATGGTCCCGCTGGCCACTACGTGCCCAGCTGACATAGCCTAAAGCCGTTACAGGTCCAGCTGGCATAATCTGAAGCCGTTACAGGTCTAGCTGGCATAATCTGAAGCCGTTACAGGTCCAGCTGATCTCCGCTGAAGTCTGTGCTCGGCTCCAGCCAGACTATCCTGAGGTCTGTGCTCGGATCCCTCTGGCGTGTTCTGAAGCCTGCCCGCAGATCCCCCTGGCGTCCTCTGAAGCCTGCCCGCAGATCCCTCTGGCGTCCTCTGAAGCCTGCCCGCAGATCCCTCTGGCGTCCTCTGAAGCCTGCCCGCAGATCCCTCTGGCGTCCTCTGAAGCCTGCCCGCAGATCCCTCTGGCGTCCTCTGAAGCCTGCCCGCAGATCCCTCTGGCGTCCTCTGAAGCCTGCCCGCAGATCCCTCTGAAGCCTGCCCGCAGATCCCTCTGAAGCCTGCCCACAGATCCCTCTGGCGTCCTCTGAAGCCTGCCCGCAGATCCCTCTGGCGTGTTCTGAAGCCTGCCCGCAGATCCCTCTGGGTTTCTGAAGCCTGCCCGCAGATCCCTCTGGCGTCCTCTGAAGCCTGCCCACAGATCCCTCTGGCGTGTTCTGAAGCCTGCCCGCAGATCCCTCTGAAGCCTGCCCACAGATCCCTCTGGCGTCCTCTGAGGCCTGCCCGCAGTTCCCTCTGAAGCCTGCCCACAGATCCCTCTGGCGTGTTCTGAAGCCTGCCCGCAGATCCCTCTGAAGCCTGCCCACAGATCCCTCTGACGTGTTCTGCAGTCGGTAGCCGGGTCCTTCTGAAGGCGGTGCGACGTCCATCGCGCCGTTGACTAGTTGCCGGGCAGCTCGTGGCCGGCGTTGAAGGTCAGCAGGGAGCGGCGCGCCGGGTTGACGCCCAGGTTCTCCCAGTTGATCCACGAAAGTCGCGCGGTCAGGTCTGCCGGAGTGGAATCTCATCGAGAACGTTCCCATCGGAGTGGATCCCGTCAACATTCACGGAATTCACCAGGTACAATGTCATCCGGATTCACCCAGAGGCCATCCGGGTTCACCCAGAGAAGCCAGAGATCTAGTTGCATATGACCAAGAGGAACACATCAATCAGGATACAAGTCAAGCGGAGACCGAGGGACATCTGCAAACCTGAGCGATGGGGATGAGAGCGATAGAAACTGGATCACTCGGGTACACTGTACAACAACATGATGGAATAGTCGACATCGTGGGGTGAATCTTGCAGTGGTCTGGTGAATCGTGGAGCAGCAAATGCATTCAGTAGAACGTCACGGGCACACTAGTTTTTGCATCGAAGTGATGGCGAACAGAAGGGTGGTTTCGTCATGTCCTATATCTATATCTACTATGTCGATATGCTGCTATGTTGATTGAAGCGAAGCGTGGAATTCTTGGGAAACAAGGGCTCGAAGAGGTCTAAATAGGGCCTATGAGCAAGAAGGGAGGGGTGTAAATACGGCAAGTGGAGAAGAAGGAAGACGTGTAAATATCGCCAGTAGATAAGAATGAAGAGGTGTAAATACGACAAGTGAATGAGAAGGCAAAAGAGCAAATACTACCAGTGGATGAGAAGGAAAAGATTAAAACACGTTCAATGCATGATAAAGAAACGGTGCAAACACGGTCAGTGGATAATGAGAAAGAGATGTAAATACGGTCAGTGGATGAGAAGGAAGAGGTGTAAATATGGTCAGTGGATAAAAAGGAAGAGGTGTAAAAACGACCAGTGGATAACAAGGAAGGTACTCTTTGTGTTACCGAAAGTCATTACAAAGCTGCATTCACTAAATTCAGGTTTATTCTCAGACACACCAATCAGTACGAATTACACCACGTACCAATGTCGGATACCCACGGTCCGAGGTCGCCTCCACGACCCGCGGTTCTGTTTCGAGGTCAGTGGGTCTCCGGTCTGTGATTACATTTCAAGTAGACTATTAAGGCCATGGGCCTTCGTAGTCTCTGCCTTGGTAGTCTTGCATCCCCGTTGATATCGCTTCAACTCAAAAACTAAGCGCACGGCAAGTGAGTTTACCAACTGAAGGTCCGTTGGGCTGTTGTTGAGCGTGCTAATTATGCACATCGCCGCTATCGCTTGCAGAAAACAAAGTATACATCATTTTGTATGGAAAATCGTTCATTCTATTTTGTGCATTACTTTCATGTAAACATAGACGAAAATGCACGTCCTAAACATATCCTGGCTCAAGAAGTTATTTATTATGGTGGTGCTGTAGGATCGAAATAAATCGATAAACTTGCCACCAATTTGTGTCCAGCCATACACGTTTGCGAAGACAGCGACTCACGCCTGCATCCGACCGTGACCGTGACCGTGACCGTGACCGTGACCGTGACCGTGACCGTGACCGTGACCGTGACCGTGACCGTGACCGTGACCGTGACCACCGTGACCGTGACCGTGACCTCCCGCTCACCGGAAGTGTTCCACTCGATGCTGCCCTCGGTGCGGATCTCTCCGCGCAGACACTTGTCGATGTAGGTGACCGGGTCGTGTTCGCTGTCCAGCACCTCGCGCAGCAGGGCGATGTAGGCGATCGCCAGCCGCAGTGTGTCGATCTTGCTCAGCCGCTTCTCGTACGGAAACGTCGGCACGTGCACGCGCAGCTCCTCGAACGCCGAGTTGATACTGGAACACGTGTTACTGTAGGCTGAGTTATAAAGGCTGTAGCACGAGGCATTGAGGCACGGGAAGGTTACGACGACAGATGTCACCAGCCTGTTTATTGGTTAGACGTCATGTCGGCTGATTGCGTAAGGGTGGTAAAGTTTAGGACGTATCTTTAGTGGAAGGTGTTGAGGCCTTGGGAGTAAGGTGTTGCCCCTTTCTAATGTGCAAATTTTCGAACGTAATACCGAATTTGGAGAGTGGGATTCACATTGTAGCAAAGTTCACATTGCACATTCAGTCACATTCAGTCACACTGCAACAAATGCGTTACCATTAGGGTAGGTAGGCGATTACCCTACCAGCTGGATAGCTGCTTCACTCAGTGTTTGTTTGGTTGATGTTCTTACATTTATCTTTCAATCCAGTGTCATTCCACATATTCAGATAGGCGCCATGATTTAACCACCTAGTGCTTAAATCTTGGACGACTCTGACAAAATGTTTTAATGAATTCGTAGGACTGATTTCAATAAACGCTATGATGATGAGGATGAAAGACAACCCCTGGAGATATGCCAACCAACTGCGTGCTGACGCGTGCTGTTTTTCTGTGGTCGCCAAGGAACCTCAGGGAGGCAGATGCAACGTTTCGGTATGTTTCGGTTCAAATGAAAACAACGCTCGTGTTCCACTAACAACTAACGTCGTCGACCATACCCGGAAGCGATATAATCACCGGAAGGTGATCAGATCACTGAATTAACGACGAAAACACGTCAGCGAAGATTTGTTCAGCAATACGATAACACCATGGGATACATACTACGATACGATAGATACCACGGTACGATGCATACCACGATACGATAGATACCACGATACGATAGATACCACGATACGATAGATACCACGATACGATAGATACCACGATACGATGGATACCACGATACGATAGATACCACGATACGATGGATACCACGATACGATAGGTACCACGATACGATAAATACCACGATAGGATAGACACCACGATACCGTTGTAATACGACTATGCTATTCCCTTTGTTCCAGTTGGATTTTTTCCCCACCAGTAGGCGGCGGATACGTGGCGCAGTTGCCGACGGCGTCTTGTATGGGACGTGGCATACAAGGACGCCTTGTACGGGACGTGGCATACAAGGACGTCTTGTATGGGACGTGGCATACAAGGACGCCTTGTATGGGACGTGGCATACAAGGACGCCTTGTATGGGACGCGGCATACAAGGACGCCTTGTATCGGACGCGGCATACAAGGACGCCTTGTATGCCACGTTGGGTAGCGTCACGCTAGCCGACGCCAACATACCCCGAGCTACACTGTGGTCCATAACACGGACAGGATATCCGTCAGGATTTCCGATTGGCACGGACAACGGAGCGAGTCGGAAAGAGTTTGAATAACCCACCCTGTCTGGTGATATCCTCACACCCCGTCTCTGGATTTTCTGCTTCTAATTGATAGGAACCGAGAAACGTTGCTTTAAATAAACTTGGCCTCATAATTCATTTTCCTTTGTCATGGGTCTTCGATTTTAATCCCAGGGGTAGATGTGCAAATCAAATAAGTCATGGAAAATGTAAAATCATGAGAAATCCCTTGTGCTGCAACGTGTTGCGTCCGTAAATATAAGAAGTGCTCAAAGTTTCATTCCCGTTAAAGCGTGACAACTGGTTGAACTTTTTTTCGTAACCTAACTTGACCTTGACTAGCTCGGTCACCGTGGATGATCTGACCTCAAAATCTTCACAAAACACAATAAATTGATGCTAGAAAAAGGTATGCCAAATTTCACGCGCGTTTTTTCTTCTCGCTATCCGCGGAAAACCTTTGGAGTGGAAAAGACACCCGAAACCCTTCGAAGTGCAAAAGGCCACCGAGACGGCACGGGTTGAGCTAACAGTTGACTTATCGTCACACGTCATCACATTTACCTGAGCATCCGCTTTCTCTCGCGAATATTGGCGGCACGTCGCTGCACGTGATACGGACTTCCCGGGTAGTAGAGGTCGTCCAGCCCCTCGAACGGTCTCTCCTCCACGCCTGAGGAGTGGACCGGGAATCCCGTCAGGTCACTAAACGGTCAACGAATCATCAGCAGCAACCAGCGAGTCACTCCTGCATGTATTATGCAGCCTAACAGCATACAACAGCGGGGTAATCTCACCAAACCATTGAGGTTACCAGAAGGTAGAAGCCGTCAGAGCTGCCGGAAAACAGCAATGTGTCGACCGAGAGTTTGAGTGCGTGGGAAGACGCAAAATTGGGTCCAGGAAGCGGAGAGTTATTCTTTTTAGTTCCATAAACTGAACTCGGGCGAAAATATGTAGGTTCTGATAGGTGCATATTAGGTACGAGGCATAGGCACTCGTATAAGTCGATGAAAGAGAAGTGATCCGACAACTTGTCGGACCTACTGCATGGTTCTAATTAGAGCGCAGTACAGATAGGAGATCCCTATGGAGGTCCGTTTAGTATGGATAATGAAGCAGATTGGATACAGTTTGGCAAATATAAATGGATGCAAACTTGATAACGGATTGCCTCTCCAATTTTTCCCGTGGAAACAAAAATTGAACAGCATAATATTTCCTGTTTTCTGACCAAAATCTTCAGTAATGAAATGTTTCGATTGGTTGATGCCAATATTGGTTATGCGAGTTTCAGTTTCCTCAAAATGATATGATGCTATTACTTAATAACTACATTGCCATACTTCTTTACGCCGATGCCTTATATGTCAAACACATCCAAAAATAACCTGAGATGGGTTCATTTCATTGTTCTACGCAATTCCAGTCATCATGAAACATTCATTCAATCCAAATTATTGTAATAACGCTGCTAACAATCACTTCATCGACATACCATCTATGATCACACTCAGCAAACAATCCATCCAACTGTGACTTCATTCTAACCTGCATACCTAGGTAAATACCTCCAGGCAAATCATGTAGGTGTATATGGCGCACAATGGTCTCACAAGTGAGCTAAATGGAACTGCTATCTCACGATCCGATGACAAAAAGGACAATACAACGCATTATGCATTGTAATTGCTGTTGCTCAAGAAAGTAACCGCATTGCCTTCCTTGGCCATTTAAAATGAGACTGTGAAATACTATAGAAGGTGGAAAGCAACCTCACCGAAACTGGCGCACAAGCTGCTTGCTAGCGAAACATTTCGTCATGAAACTATCTCTGACGTTATCATATGGTCATAAGAGATCCAAATATATGAAATATTTACTTAGTCATGTTAGTTAGTTATGAGTATATACTTAGTTATGTTCGCACCTGTAAGCATGTATCAATCGGAAGTAGTATGACAACTGTGAATTTAATTTAATTATATAACCGCACAGATGAACAGCCTGGTAGTGCCATCTCACTTCTTAAGCCAATCATTCATCATTCACATCACAACGGTAGCTATTGTGCTAGATTTTATTAGTACCTTCGATGAATCATGATTTCGCAGTCTTGCCAACTATAATCACGAGATACCAATCAGGTAAAACAATTATATTTAGATCTTACTAACAAATGAACGTTCCTTCTGGTTGAAAACTAGCTGTCTGTCTGCAGAACAGCATGCATGACACAGTCAAATATGCGTCGAGCTGCATCCCATCATCAAGTTTGTAGCTGTTCAACCAAATGGCGCTTGAGATTATATCTTCAAAGTATGGGAACAAACTACAACATGCTTAACATGTTGAAATACGGAAAGGGATTCGGAAATAACCATCATCAAATGGAGTATTCAATTAACATTTTTGTAGTGCTATATCATGCGGGGCTTGCCAATGATTATTCTGCTTGTTGACATTGAAAGTAAACTGAACAGAAAAATGTGCTGTAGCATAACAAAATAGCCCAGCATAGTCAAATTCGAAGCAGTCGGAGACAAATCCGCCGACTGCCTTTGCAAGCTGTGAGGGACGCCATGGAGCTGCATCGGAAATATGAGCTTAATCAGGGTTTTACGGCCTGAAACAGAAACTAGATGCGAGTTCGATAGGCAAAAGAAGTCCGGGACAACAACTGTCATAAGTAATGGCATGGGCATGTGATTGTTTAAAAAATAGCTCGCTACCATTAACTGATTGTATTGTGTGCAGGTGTGAGGTACCTCCCACCTCCCTACCTACACATGGCTGTACTTGGCTGTCAACACGTTGTATGCTTCACTGAGTGCGACTTCAGAGCTGGTGCCTAGATGGTCGCTCCATGGCATCATTGCGTGAGACGAAATGTACGACCCTCGATATACCAGGAGGTGCTGAGTTTACATCAAAAGTAGCGTTAGGGATTATGCTATATTACTCAACGTTTCGGCCAGGGGCCATCGTCAGGAGTGTGCACCCAGGAGCACTTAAGAGCCATTCTTCGTTGCTCCAAGGCATCTGCATGCCAACCACACTGTGTGCATAAATAAACTGCTTTAGATTGTTGGATGTTGTTAAGCTCCAAATGAAATGGCTGTGGCTTGACAAATTGTGTTTCAGTGCATTGAGCCTGGAAGCTACGTATATTTATGACATGTAAGTGCTGTTTTGGTCGAGATACTGACACTGAATTGTATGTATAGAAGGTGGGCATTTTTGTTCATTCATTTTGAAGTCCATGTTGTTACATATGTCTTATTTCATTCCGTGGTAGTTGCCTGCTTCTTGTATGCTTTGTTTGTTTGTTTGTTTATTGGTTAGTTCACGACACACTTTATGCACATTCTCGGCTAATGGCGCCGCCCACACTTTCGCCGGTGGGCCGCGGGATTTGGAAATGTTCTGAGTGGCGCTAGAGTCGAACCCGGGACCTTTGGCACCCATAGCCCGACACCTTAACCTCTCGGCCATCCCCGCCCTTCTTGTATGCTTTGATCATGCTCATACACTATGAGCTAGCATAGGCTAAAGGACTGCCCAGTCTACACATGTGATCTGAAGTGAGATTGCTATGTCTTATAAGATGTCGCTATCCCAATGCAAATTGCACTCCTCATTTTATACCAAATGTTAATGGAATGGACTGGATTCGGAAATGTCAGTTCGTGTTTGCTCTGGTTCTATCGCAATCGGAGCACGCATTGACGTGCACACCACATTGGCAAGATTCTTGGGTATTTGGTCCAGCGGCCTGTTGGTTTCATACTGTTTTCTTTCTTTATGTGAACGAAATTCGTGCGTCACTTCTTCCAGAGAATCGAAATCCGCAACACCCCAATGTATAGGTGTAGGTTACGAAATAGTATTGGATTGACCCATCGAATATTCCGATAAACCTCATCCATGTTAAAGTACATATTACTCCCGGGTCCAAGTACGCATTGCTCCTGGGTCAAAGTACGTATTACTTCAATTACGAAACGTATGTAGGG
Organism: Imbricaverruca yamaguchii; assembly: GCA_034440575.1. Taxonomy (NCBI): domain Eukaryota; kingdom Metazoa; phylum Arthropoda; class Thecostraca; family Neoverrucidae; genus Imbricaverruca; species Imbricaverruca yamaguchii. Next base: position 1,176,402 of record JAOTOL010001647.1, on the reverse strand, counting down.
TACTCGATGGTGTAGGCATGTGAGTAGGATTATAGGCAGACATGTGCACAGGTTTGTAAAATAGGTAGTAGGTGTATAGTTAGGTAGGTCAGTAAGACCGGCAAGTCGGTGGGAAAAATAGGCAAATAACGAAAACTGTCACCTTTGGTGCCAATGGAAGGGCACTTCTGACTTTGACAACCAATCAGGCACCGCGAATTGTAGGAAGTGCGATCCAAAAAATACATCAGTTGGATGAGTTTGCATATCTTCACCTAAAGAAGTCAGAATCTACCTAGGGTCTGCCATCTACTATCCACCATTGCAAGTCAGAATCTACTATCTACCTAGGAGCTATGTATTAAAATATTACATCCTCAAAGACAAAGTGATTGTGATTCTATAATGGACTGGCCCATGATGCAAACCGTGATGGGCGATGGGAGTATCGATGAGGCATGTCAAAATGTCATTGGACACCATTGCGAGGGCAGGACAGGCCTGTTTTCCATGTCCGCAAGGCAGCAGCGCGAGCTTTGCTCCGAATGCGGCCCGCGTCCTCCGTTCTTCATGCTCTTTGCACTTCGCTTCAGGTTATGTACCCAACTAGCCAAGCTTATATTCAAGTGACGTAGGTACAGGAAGGAGGAATCGAGATTTCGCCGCTCATTGTCCCTGCCGTGTTGGGTCTTGAAAGTTTGAAACCATGGCTATTTTTGTTAATGTTGCCGATTGTGCAAAGTAGCATATCGGGCCGATTGGAATGACGATATAGTGATGTTCACATTGTAGGTCACTTAGATATTTGAGTATAAGGGCTCTTCGGCAAAAATGTGATAATTTGGCGTTCACATATGTATGTTAGTTGAAACGCTAGAGCATATTAAGGCTTGCAGGGCCTAATATTTTTTTTTCTATTGGGCAAAACCGTCTTTTGACTCGTTTTCGTTCCATGTGAAACTAACTAGATCACTGCCTCCTTATGAAAACAAACTGTATGTGATTAGAAGCAAAGAACAAGGCGGTGCTGTAAAAGGTGCTCCTACAAATCTACGGTTTGCAAGTTAGTTTCCTTATCCGTGGATTGGCCGCTGCTTTTTCTGTTGTCCGTAGCTGCATAGTGTTTTGAATGTTAGCTGGGTTAGGCAAAACGTTGCTCAAGTCTGGGCTCTGAGTCAACGATGGATTCGTCCAGCAAACTGAGGATGAGGACTCTGGATAAGTTGTGATTTTTTTAGTGGCATAGCAATTCCAGAGTGGAAATGATTAACACAACAGAGATCAATTTGTGCATCGTGCCCTAAGGATTTTTTACACACCTGTGTTAGAAAGCCTGTGAATTGTTTAACGCCGGCCCCTATTTGGCAAATTTGCATAATCAATTGTACGATTTGGCATGGAAAACCGAGACTGAGTTCCATGTTGTTTCTCATTTGAGATCGCAAGTAAATATCTCCTTGGAAACAGTGTTGGTGAACAGATCAGAACTCCGCCACATCTCCCACAATCAGCACAACACCGGGTGTTGATTCTGATCTACGCACTTTGATTTGGCCGATAATTTAGTGAATCTAGCATGCAGACCACAAGATACGGTATAAAAACGCTCTCAAGACCGGTTTTGGTACGAGTAATATTTTCTGGAGGCCTTCACAGTTGACCTCAGCTGCTACTTGTTTGTTTATTGGATGGTTCACGACGCACTTTATGCACATTCACGGCTAATGGCGCCGCCCACACTGCTTCGCCGGTGGGGCGCGGGATTGGGAAATGCCCCGATCGGTGCGGGTGTCGAACCCGAGACCTTTGGCACCCAGAGCCCAACACCTTAACCACTCGGCCATCCCCGCCCCCAGCTGCTACTTACCCAGCGTGCCGACGCCCAGTGGCGGACACCGGGAGAACACGCACGACGAGGGCGCTTCCTTGTGGTCCTCCTCGTACGCGGGCATGGCGGTCAGCTGAGGCGCGAACACCTGCTGTCTCAGCACCTGGCCGGGGAACGCTGCCCTGGTGCCGGCGCCGCCCGCACTGGCCGCGAGGCCGTAGCCGGCCATAGCGCCGCGGCGGCTGCGGCACGCGTCAAAACGGCCTGACGCCGTACAAATTGAAGTTTGGCCGGCGGCAGAGGCTCGAGTGTTTGCGTATGACACGGCACGACTGCCGCTGATGGGCACGCGATATTCCCCGGGTGCAAATTGCTGGTGGCGGCTTTTTGCCACGGCCAGGGATTCGCCGCCGCCGCCGCACTGTATTTCTGCCGAGAGCACCCTGGAGATGACAGCATCCATATTAGCGGCGGTCCGCCCTCCCGCCGACAAATTGCCCTGTCAACGGCAGGCCGGCGGAGACCCCGGGCAACAACGGCACACGACCGCCAGGCACACCGTGTCGTTCGGCCATTCTTCAACGCAGTGCGCAGAACTGACTCCGCCCACCCGCCGCAGATTGACCAATCAGAATCGCGAGCCAAAATCCCGGGAGTACCACAGGGATCCTCGATCGATGCTGGCCAAGGAAACTGAAAGCCATTCAGAGGACTCAGCTTCATTTCGCGAGCCGGATACATATTCCAATTCCTCGTTCGCTCGCTTTCCTTTGAGGGGCACCAGCTTCGTATTCCGGTGCGGAGAAACTTGTAACAAGTAATGCAGCTCAAGAATCATTCTACCGCCATCAAAAATCGGCTAGATAACTGCATTTTTTTTGCATGCTAACTGGGTGGGGATGTAGTGCTCAATCCACCAATTCGCTGTGCCACCAATTCGCGGTACCATTTTCCTTGTTCCTCCCAATTGTTCCATGTTTTCCCAACAGGAGGTCCACAAGGAGCCCGACTGGTCCGCAAGGACGCTTGCCTGGCCCCGGAGGTCTCCAACGTTCTAAAGAGCCCAGTGGTGCCCTGCACTAACACTGTTGAGAGAGGTGCTAGCGTTCATTAGGAGGGTACATAGACACACAGACTTTTCATTGAGCTAATCCACAATGGACTTGTGGCTATTATAAACTCGCGTCAATTAAATGAAACAGCATAGCAGGAAAGGTCAAAATCACAAAGCAGCTAAATCGGGAGCCATACATGTCATAATACAAATTTATAAAATGCATCGAGGCGAAAAGCATATCAATCCGGCACAGGCGGCACGTTGGACAAGTGCCGCCGTAGGTGACGACCGAAGCTACATAAGTTTGCACTCGGGGTGCTACATGCCTGAAGCAGCTCCTTTGTTTTCAACAGAGATATCACCTGGCCCAAACAGCGTCTGACCGCGAAGTGAGCGCCGGTTGGTCCAAGGCGCTGGTCCAGTTGTCCAGCAGCCGAATGGCTGGGGTCGTCACCACCTCTACAGAGTGGCCAGGCCGAGACGGAGCGAGTGAGAGAAGCTGGTGCCCAGAGTAGCCGGCAGTATCGCCACAGACGACGTCGGGTGGCCGGCAGTATCGCCACAGACGACGTCGGGTGGCCGGCAGTATCGCCACAGACGACGTCGGGTGGCCGGCAGTATCGCCACAGACGACGTCGGGTGGCCGGCAGTATCGCCACAGACGACGTCGGGTGGCCGGCAGTATCGCCACAGACGACGTCGGGGTGGCCGGCAGTATCGCCACAGACGACGTCGGGTGGCCGGCAGTATCGCCACAGACGACGTCAGGTGGCCGGCAGTATCGCCACAGACGACGTCGGGTGGCCGGCAGTATCGCCACAGACGACGTCGGGTGGCCGGCAGTATCGCCACAGACGACGTCGGGTGGCCGGCAGTATCGCCACAGACGACGTCGGGTGGCCGGCAGTATCGCCACAGACGACGTCGGGTGGCCGGCAGTATCGCCACAGACGACGTCGGGTGGCCGGCAGTATCGCCACAGACGACGTCGGGTGGCCGGCAGTATCGCCACAGACGACGTCGGGTGGCCGGCAGTATCGCCACAGACGACGTCGGGTGGCCGGCAGTATCGCCACAGACGACGTCGGGTGGCCGGCAGTATCGCCACAGACGACGTCGGGTGGCCGGCGGTATCGCCACAGACGACGTCGGGTGGCCGGCAGTATCGCCACAGACGACGTCGGGTGGCCGGCAGTATCGCCACAGACGACGTCGGGTGGCCGGCAGTATCGCCACAGACGACGTCGGGTGGCCGGCAGTATCGCCACAGACGACGTCGGGTGGCCGGCAGTATCGCCACAGACGACGTCGGGTGGCCGGCAGTATCGCCACAGACGACGTCGGGTGGCCGGCAGTATCGCCACAGACGACGTCGGGTGGCCGGCAGTATCGCCACAGACGACGTCGGGTGGCCGGCAGTATCGCCACAGACGACGTCGGGTGGCCGGCGGCCCGCGGCCAGTACGAACAGCAGGAGGTCGGAAGATGGAGCCAGCCGGTCTCGCTCCGAGCAGACCACCGCCACAGTATGGACGTGGCAGGCGCAGGTGGCCGCGGGAGGAAGGTAGCGACGCCAGAGTGGTTCACACTGCCACGTCTTGTGGATCCTAATGTCCACTGAGCACTCTCCGCCGGCCAGGTCAAACGAGATGACCCGCCTGCTGAAGCCCTCGCTCCAGCGCCACTGGAGGATACTCGCTGCTCCAGAGGCCCCGACAGCGCTGGTCCCAGGATACTGGCTGGTCCGGGATACTCGCTGGTCCCAGGATACTGCTGCTCCAGAGGCCCCGACAACGCCGGTCCCAGGATACTGCTGGTCCCAGGATACTCGCTGCTCCAGAGGCCCCGATAACGCCGGTCCCAGGATACTCGCTGGTCCCAGGATACTCGCTGGTCCCAGGATACTCGCTGGTCCCAGGATACTGGCTGCTCCAGAGGCCCCGACAGCGCTGGTCCCAGGATACTGGCTGCTCCAGAGGCCCCGATAACGCCGGTCCCAGGATACTCGCTAGAGCTCCAACGCTGGTCCCAGGATACGCTGGTCAGGACACTCGTCCCAGGATACTGCTGGTCCCAGGATACTGCTGCTCCAGAGGCCCCGACAACGCTGGTCCCAGGATACTGGCTGCTCCAGAGGCCCTGACAACGCCGGTCCCAGGATACTGCCGGTCCCAGGATATGCCGGTCCAGGATCTGGTGATCAGGATACTGGCTGCCAGAGGCCCCGAAGCGCCGGTCCCACTGTGGTCCCAGGATACTGGCTGCTCCAGAGGCCCCGATAACGCTGGTCCCAGGATACTTGCTGGTCCCAGGATACTCGCTGGTCCCAGGACACTGGCTGCCCCAGAGGCCCCGACAGCGCTGGTCTCAATATGTCGAGAGGAGGTCACGCGGCCGTCCCCCTCAATATCCCGGACCGCCGACTGCGGGCAACTGGAGAGCCGCTGCTGCCACGGGCTGGGATGTGCCAGCCCACGGGCTCCATCCTGGCGGTGCGGGTGCCGAACCGCTGCCAGGTACTGCTGGGCCGTCGTTGTCGCGGCCCCGCAGCACTGCGGCAAAATACGCCGGGGCGCTGACGCTGGCCGCGAGATGACGTCATAGCGTCCGTGGAATGACGGGTACCGCCCCTGCCCGGTACTGTGCGCTGGCCAGGAGGTGCTGGACGGCATACTGTCCGCGGAATGACGGGTACCGCCCTGCCCGGTACTGTGCGCTGGCCGGGAGGTGCTGGACGGCATACTGTCCGCGGAATGACGGGTACCGCCCCTGCCCGGTACTGTGCGCTGGCCGGGAGGTGCTGGACGGCATACTGTCCGCGGAATGACGGGTACCGCCGCTGCCCGGTACTGTGCGCTGGCCGGGAGGTGCTGGACGGCATACTGTCCGTGGAATGACGGGTACCGCCCCTGCCCGGTACTGTGCGCTGGCCGGGAGGTGCTGGACGGCATACTGTCCGCGGAATGACGGGTACCGCCCTGCCCGGTACTGTGCGCTGGCCGGGAGGTGCTGGACGGCATACTGTCCGCGGAATGACGGGTACCGCCCCTGCCCGGTACTGTGCGCTGGCCGGGAGGTGCTGGACGGCATACTGTCCGCGGAATGACGGGTACCGCCCCTGCCCGGTACTGTGCGCTGGCCGGGAGGTGCTGGACGGCATACTGTCCGCGGAATGACGGGTACCGCCCCTGCCCGGTACTGTGCGCTGGCCGGGAGGTGCTGGACGGCATACTGTCCGCGGAATGACGGGTACCGCCCCTGCCCGGTACTGTGCGCTGGCCGGGAGGTGCTGGACGGCATACTGTCCGCGGAATGACGGGTACCGCCCCCTGCGTACTGTGCGCTGGCCGGGAGGTGCTGGACGGCATACTGTCCGCGGAATGACGGGTACCGCCCCTGCCCGGTACTGTGCGCTGGCCGGGAGGTGCTGGACGGCATACTGTCCGCGGAATGACGGGTACCGCCCCTGCCCGGTACTGTGCGCTGGCCGGGAGGTGCTGGACGGCATACTGTCCGCGGAATGACGGGTACCGCCTCTGCCCGGTACTGTGCGCTGGCCGGGAGGTGCTGGACGGCATACTGTCCGCGGAATGACGGGTACCGCCTCTGCCCGGTACTGTGCGCTGGCCGGGAGGTGCTGGACGGCATACTGTCCGTGGAATGACGGGTACCGCCGCTGCCCGGTACTGTGCGCTGGCCGGGAGGTGCTGGACGGCATACTGTCCGCGGAATGACGGGTACCGCCCCTGCCCGGTACTGTGCGCTGGCCGGGAGGTGCTGGACGGCATACTGTCCGCGGAATGACGGGTACCGCCGCTGCCGGTACTGTGCGCTGGCTGGGAGGTCCTGGACGGCATACTGTCCGGGGAATGACGGGCACCGCCCCTGTCCGGTACTGTGCGCTGGCCGAGGGGCCGGTGACGAGCAGTTTGTCAACACAGCGCGAGTAGGGGAGTCCAGCTCGAAGGAGAAGGAGAAGAAACAAGACGGGAATGCTCTTGGTGACAAGATAGGAATGTTTCTATGATAGGTCAGCAATATTCTTGATGACAAAATTGGGGATAAGGCCGTATTTTCCAGCCTATACAGTAATATTATACGCCGCCATATGGACGGGTCCGTTCAAGCTTGGTGGGGGTGCTAGCTCGTTCAAGCTTGGCGAGGAAGGTAGTCCGTTCACGACCTATTTTGAATTCAGCACATCTAGTGCACTACACAGGTACGATGAGCTACAGGCACTAATTTTACTTCCATGAGCTCGGGATCCAAACCCATCCTCCACTCGGAGTGTCCACCGATGGTAGGAGCCACCTCGGTAGGAGGTAGGATCCTACGCAGTTGGTAGGACCCAAACCCCCTCACCCAACTTGCAGCTCAGCCCCCCACTCCCAACTTGGAAGCCAACCCTCCAAACTTTGGATGCCAAACCCATGAAAATTAAAGCAATGCTGCATACATGTCGAGTGCGACATTTTACTCGTGTTCAACTTGGGTAGGTTGAACCTAGATAACCTAGGCATTTTGTTCACGGACAGGCTAAGTTCATTGAAAAGTGGAAAAAGGAAAATGATATTTATGAAATTAACTGTTATTTTTTTCAAGATGGCAACATCAAATGACCCAAATCCTTGGATAATTTGACATATGAGGACGTCCTGGGTTGATCCGCCCGTGGCTGAGCCCCCAACTGATGTTGCGATCCTACACCCCTGTGCCTCGGCTATCAGTGTTCTTTGCCTGAGGGAAGCAGATGCGGTTCTCCTGGCGACTTTCGACTGTTGGGGCTGCCTCGGTCCCTGATGATCCGAAATTGCTTTGCAGTCGGTCACAACAGCTATTGTTTCCGGAAGCGGTATTAATGACCCAGAGTGAAAAGATGTTAAGAATGCGACATTTGGCTTTGCGATGGCGCTAGGAATTGAGTCCCAGAAACATTTGGGCACTCCCCAAATCACAATGCTCTCCTTGCTCCCATGCTCTGGGGCAGCAAGGAAAATGTGTTTTTGTCCTTGCTACGATTTCAGGGACCCTAAGCGCAAATTTGACGCTGCGAACGGGACAGCCGGGCTGGCACTACACGAGTTTGTATTAACTCCACGGGGAGACCTTTAATTATGAACTGAAAATTAGTATTATCAAGCAATGACATGAAATTTTCTGGCAAATGAAGGACGATTATTGTCCAGAGAAGACAATGTTGTCGATCGCAAGAACATTGCACAGCACTGCTTCACCAGTTCTTCTTCCCACACCAAGGATATGTGTGGTTATATTCAAAATTGGTTGACTTCTTTTCGCCGAATATGTTGATTGATTGGCCATTTGGGCTTAAGGGTCGCATCAACTGTTACTCGTTATGCGGCGTCCATTTTGCTAAATACGTTGATGAGGATGCTAAATGAAAGAATGATTGAGGGGAGGTGGGTAAATGAGCTGCTGTGAACTACGAGAAAACTCTTTATTGCCACATGTGTAAATTATACTGAGAGGTAAAATTAAACATGTAGGGTAAATTGCAGAGGCAGGGTAAATTACACAGTTGGGGTAAATTACGGAGGTAAGTTAAATTACACGTGTTGGGTATATTAGACAGGTAGGCTTTTGCCCCGGACTTCTTGTAAGACTTGACGCTTTTCCATCTCTTAAAATTGGAGCTCTACACCTAGGCGTCGGTTGGTATCAATGGATCTTCGTGATGACAGGAGCCATAGGCACAGGGAGCCTCATGGACTATCTTGTCCGGAATCAAAATTGCATTCCGCTATCATTGTGGTAAACTACTACCTCTTTTTGTATTTAACATTAACCAATGGGGTCAACACTGAATACAAAAATGAGCATGGTGCAAACGCATGACACACGAACTCGACGATGGCAGCGATCACGTTCAGTCTCGGTCTCAGATCAGACTGGACATCCGATGGCAGAGCAAAGTGGAAGTGGGTCGGTGACCGTGCCACGGCTCATGACAGCCCCCTTGACCAGAGCCCCTCCTTGGCCGGTCGGGTACGGTCGTCTGCGGCGGCGGGCACACGTCAGCCCCATCTGACCAGGGTGGGTCCGATGCTTGCCGTGAGCGGCGAGCGGCGTGCAGCGGCGTCGATTGTCGCCGCACGATCGCCGGGGCCGGCCGACACAGACGCGCCAGTGTGGGGGCTCAGCCGACACAGACGCGCCAGTGTGGGGGCTCAGCCGACACAGACGCGCCAGTGTGGGGGCTCAGCCGACACAGACGCGCCAGTGTGGGGGCTCAGCCGACACAGACGCGCCAGTGTGGGGCTCAGCCGACACAGACGCGCCAGTGTGGGGGCTCAGCCGACACAGACGCGCCAGTGTGGGGCTCAGCCGACACAGACGCGCCAGTGTGGGGGCTCAGCCGACACAGACGCGCCAGTGTGGGGGCTCAGCCGACACAGACGCGCCAGTGTGGGGGCTCAGCCGACACAGACGCGCCAGTGTGGGGGCTCAGCCGACACAGACGCGCCAGTGTGGGGGCTCAGCCGACACAGACGCGCCAGTGTGGGGGCTCAGCCGACACAGACGCGCCAGTGTGGGGGCTCAGCCGACACAGACGCGCCAGTGTGGGGCTCAGCCGACACAGACGCGCCAGTGTGGGGGCTCAGCCGACACAGACGCGCCAGTGTGGGGGCTCAGCCGACACAGACGCGCCAGTGTGGGGGCTCAGCCGACACAGACGCGCCAGTGTGGGGGCTCAGCCGACACAGACGCGCCAGTGTGGGGGCTCAGCCGACACAGACGCGCCAGTGTGGGGGCTCAGCCGACACAGACGCGCCAGTGTGGGGGCTCAGCCGACACAGACGCGCCAGTGTGGGGGCTCAGCCGACACAGACGCGCCAGTGTGGGGGCTCAGCCGACACAGACGCGCCAGTGTGGGGGCTCAGCCGACACAGACGCGCCAGTGTGGGGGCTCAGCCGACACAGACGCGCCAGTGTGGGGGCTCAGCCGACACAGACGCGCCAGTGTGGGGGCTCAGCCGACACAGACGCGCCAGTGTGGGGGCTCAGCCGACACAGACGCGCCAGTGTGGGGGCTCAGCCGACACAGACGCGCCAGTGTGGGGGCTCAGCCGACACAGACGCGCCAGTGTGGGGGCTCAGCCGACACAGACGCGCCAGTGTGGGGCTCAGCCGACACAGACGCGCCAGTGTGGGGGCTCAGCCGACACAGACGCGCCAGTGTGGGGGCTCAGCCGACACAGACGCGCCAGTGTGGGGCTCAGCCGACACAGACGCGCCAGTGTGGGGGCTCAGCCGACACAGACGCGCCAGTGTGGGGCACGCGCCAGTGTGGGGCTCAGCCGACACAGACGCGCCAGTGTGGGGGCTCAGCCGACACAGACGCGCCAGTGTGGGGGCTCAGCCGACACAGACGCGCCAGTGTGGGGGCTCAGCCGACACAGACGCGCCAGTGTGGGGGCTCAGCCGACACAGACGCGCCAGTGTGGGGGCTCAACCGACACAGACGCGCCAGTGTGGGGGCTCAGCCGACACAGACGCGCCAGTGTGGGGCTCAGCCGACACAGACGCGCCAGTGTGGGGGCTCAGCCGACACAGACGCGCCAGTGTGGGGACTCAGCCGACACAGACGCGCCAGTGTGGGGGCTCAGCCGACACAGACGCGCCAGTGTGGGGCTCAGCCGACACAGACGCGCCAGTGTGGGGGCTCAGCCGACACAGACGCACCAGTGTGGGGGCTCAGCCGACACAGACGCACCAGTGTGGGGGCTCAGCCGACACAGACGCGCCAGTGTGGGGGCTCAGCCGACACAGACGCGCCAGTGTGGGGGCTCAGCCGACACAGACGCGCCAGTGTGGGGGCTCAGCCGACACAGACGCGCCAGTGTGGGGGCTCAGCCGACACAGACGCGCCAGTGTGGGGGGCTCAGCCGACACAGACGCGCCAGTGTGGGGGCTCAGCCGACACAGACGCGCCAGTGTGGGGGCTCAGCCGACACAGACGCGCCAGTGTGGGGCTCAGCCGACACAGACGCGCCAGTGTGGGGGCTCAGCCGACACAGACGCGCCAGTGTGGGGGCTCAGCCGACACAGACGCGCCAGTGTGGGGGCTCAGCCGACACAGACGCGCCAGTGTGGGGGCTCAGCCGTCGGGTGTCGTGCCGTCCCTCTTCTCACCAGTCTGTTGAGTGACAGTCATCACAGTCTGTTCAGTGACAGTCATCACAGTCTGTTCAGTGACTGTCATATCCAGTCTGTTCAGTGACTGTCATATCCAGTCTGTTCAGTGGCTGTCATGTCCAGTCTGTCGAGTGACTGTCACCCCAGTATGTTGAGCGACTGTCATCACAGTTTGTTCAGTGACAGTCACCCCAGTCTGCTCAGTGATTGTCATCACAGTATGTTGAGTGACAGTCATTCCAGTCTGTTCAGTGACAGTGGCCATAGTCTGTTCAGTGACTCTCACCTCAGTCTGCTGAACTACTGTCATCACAGTCTGTTGAGTACTGTATTGCATTGCATTGTGTTAACATGCATAGGGTGATCCCCTATTGCAGTGGCTATTTTGTCCCGAGTCATAGGTGCAGGAGTGAGAACAAAACATAAAACGTACAATAGAAACATACATGCAAGCAGTCAAATACACACATAAGTCAGTCTCAATATATTGCAAACATACATATATACAGAACAGTCAAATACATAAGTAATGTGTCTAAGACGTGGGACAGTCTGGTTCGCAGAGCCAGCATGTGCCGCTTACAGGCGCGCGTAAGATGTTGTGATGTCATTTCAGTGAGCTCAGCTGGGAGCCGGTTGTACCAGTATCAGGCGCTCTGCACAAGAAGCGCCGCTTCCCAGTCTCAGTCTTTGAACGAGGAACATGAAGCAGCTGGTCTTGCCGTGTGCTCCGCTCTCGGACTGAGCTATTCTTCCCGAAGCCAGATGCAAGTGTCTCTGGCTCGCCACGCGGCGCGGCCCGACGTGCCAGGCTGAACGTGCTGATGTCGGCAAGTTATTGGGCAGTCAGCCATCCCAGCCTCTCTCGCAGGTCAGACACGTGATCAAATTTACGACGGTCAAATATAACTCTTACGCCAAAATTCAAGATTTTGTTTGGACTTTATGCATGTTTCTTCTTGTGCCATTGCCGTATACCGAAATGCAGCATCTGACGTGCGAGAGGACAAGGGCCGTAATGAGTGTGGCGATCATGCCGTCTGATATGAGGTTGCGAGCATGGTAGAGGCCGGCCAGGGTGCCTGTGCAGCAGCGACTAACGTGAGACACGTGAGCGTCCCACAACAGAGTTTGGTCGAAAGTGATGCCCATATTTTTTACCTCGCTACAAGGTTCGAGGGATGCGTCATGGAAGGTGACTTGAAAATGTGGGAGGTTGCGCAAATTTTGGCGGCTTCCAAAGGCAATCAACTGAGTTTTCGTCGCGTTAACCTTGAAGGCGTTCGCGCGGAACCAAACGGCAAAAGAGCTGAGACTGCTTTCCATACGGGAGATGAGCGTTGGGACTTCGCCTTTTTGCCGGTGACTAGCACCTGGGTGTCGTCCGCATATTATACGACATTGCTTTCAGGTGAAAATAACGTCATGTCATTCGTGAAGACGCTGCACAAGAAAGACCCCGAGGCTCACCCCTGGAAAACACCCATGATGTTGACCCGTGGATGCGATGTCCCTGAGCCCGTCAGTGTTACGCTTTGAATGTGATCGCGGAGGTACGACCCAAACCAGGAGGTTTCGACGCCGTTTAGTCGGAGTTTTCGCAGTAAAATGTCGTGGTCTATGATGTCAAAGCATTTGCTTAGGTCTATCAAGCATAACAGCGAGATCTTCCCATTATCGGTGGCGGTGAGGATCCGGTCGGTAACTGATAGCAGCGCTGTTTCCGTGGAGTGGTGGGATCGGAAACCGTGCTGGGAGGCAGACAGGAGATGGTTGCAGGAGAGGTAGTGGTAGAGCTGTTTCTGCACCACCCTCTCTACCGCTTTGGAAATGACTGGTATGATTGAGATGGGCCGGAAATTGGATGATCTGCTGTATCGCTGGACTTATGGATGGGGTGGATAATGGAATGTTTCCAGGAATCGTGGAATTCAAACTGGGTTATGGAGGTGTTGATGATGTGTAGTAGGACGTCACCGATAGCTGGGAAACTCAACCTTCAGCACACGGATACAAAGGTTATCCGATCCGCGCGCTGCTGAGCTGCGCATGGTGATGATAGTTCGTCGTAGTGTAGTGAGGTCAATAGGCAATAAAACAAACGCGCAGGCTCCGTCACGTGGCAGGCGGCAGTCAAAAGCCGGGACTTCGCCAGGAGCAGCGACTTCGGCAGCTACCTACGGTTCCACAGACACAAAGTAGGCGTTCAGGTCACCGCCCGATAGCTGGGGCTGGACTTTCTGGGTTGCCCTTTTGCTTGCTATGATGGCCTGCAGACTACGCCAGAACGTGTGTGCACCCTGTTCGTGTACCCGTTTTGAGATGTCGGAGCGCGTGTCGCGGCGGATGGCGGACCTGACAGCTCGGTTGAGCTCGCGATATCCCGTCCACCTCCTTCCTCCGTCACGCAGCGCCTGACGGCGCCGGGCCATGAGCGCTCTCGTGTCAGCCGTGGCTGAGAGTGCAGTGCGGCTGCGGACGGTGACTTTCCGCCCTGGCGTATGCGAGTCGAGAATAAGTAAAAACGTCGCCAAAAAGATGCGCCATTTGTGGCAGGAAGTCGGAGAATTATAAACTCCCCCTCGCAATCAGCACTGTATAAATCGTAAAGAAATGATCTCATTTCAATTCGCTTTATAAATCAAGAGCATAACAGTTGGCTTGCATCTGCCACGAGGCACGTTTACGCGAGTAGACACATAGAAATGAGGAATAAAATGACAGTGACTAGTACGGCATTCTTTAACAACGTCGCAGTTTTGAACGATGCAAACATCCAACAATGGACCCGTGGCATACGTTGATGAATTGTCATACAAGTTTGTTGAGCTGCTGTCACCCCAGTCTGTTGAGTGACAGTCACCCCAGTCTGTTGAGTGACTGTCACCCCAGTCTGTTGAGTGACAGTCACCCCAGTCTGTTGAGTGACAGTCACCCCAGTCTGTTGAGTGACAGTCACCCCAGTCTGTTGAGTGACAGTCACCCCAGTCTGTTGAGTGACAGTCATCCCAGTCTGTTGAGTGACTGTCATCCCAGTCTGTTCAGTGACTGTCATCCCAGTCTGTTGAGTGACTGTCATCCCAGTCTGTTGAGTGACTGTCATCCCAGTCTGTTCAATGACTGTCATCCCAGTTTGTTGAGTGGCTATAATCCCAGTTAGTATCGGTGGTTGTCCGCGCATTAAGGCAGCTAAGGTAGTGCCTCACCTGAGTAATGCTGAATGGTATATTGGTAGTTTGTCTTCGCGCAAAGCGATGCTAGTATCTACCTGAAAATCAGACAATTCAAAACTGAACGGATAAATTCATGAGTGACTCATAATTAGCGTGAATATATATGTTCAGATTTATATCTTTAGTTTTATGCTGCTCTATCACTGATACGAAATGTGTATGAATGAGGAAAGCCTCTGTCAGATATCACCACATATTGCGCTTTCGTTTCATATACATAAGCACAGGGCATGCGAACTTCACTGAACGAAAATATACATTTGGAGTGTAATGCACCGTCAGAGGAATGTTAGCTAAATTTAAAAGGAGTCCAGTCCGCTTTTTTCAGATTCCAGCGTGGCGGTTGTGTTCCAAGAAATGCGTCTCCTTGAAAAGTAAGCCATACCGGAAAGTGGTCACTTCCATGGCAGTCATCATCAACTGACCACTCAAAATGGAAAGTCAGTTGGAGCTGACGAGACTCAGGTCCAGTGCTGATGTGCAGGCAGGAGGCAGAGCGATTCCTGTTGAATTAAAGTATCGAGGGTTCGACCCCGTGGATTAATGTCTGAGTCAGAGGAGAAAAGGCGTCCAGCCTGTCGCCTACAGAATATTGAACACCACTAGGCTGTCACATGTTGATGGCTCACAGTGAGACCCCCGTACGCATGTGAGCGAACGCGAAATATCGGCGACGATGCTAAAATGGAACAAAGAAGAATGATTTAGTCTATATATGATCGTCAGTTTAGCATTCAATCACTTATATCTAGACATTCAGCACTATGTGCAACTATAGGTTGACGTGAGACACTCGCTTCTCCGTGCACTGATACAGGCTGAAGACACCGATCGGGTGATCAGCAGTGCTATAAACTGTAGCGAAACATAGAAGTGGTGAAGTGAGCATATCTGCATTATTTTTGTTCTATGTTCATTGCGCACTCACTTCCGGAGAATATGATGAACCACATACGGGCTACATGGGTGTAGCTTTGCATGATTTTGGGAGGGCACTTGCACCCCCTCCCACCACTCAATGTTGGTTGAGCCCCAATCGAAAAATTACCACTTTTAACATGGGACCCTAGGTAGTATTCCACAAATCCATTTGTTGGTGCCCATTGCCTTCATCTATTGTGCTTCCCCAAATAATTTTCTGTAAAATTTCTTAGAAGTTCACTTGTCAGATGTCATGTGCATGGGAATGAAACAGGCTGTGATTAACATATTTCTGTTAAAACTATTCCATTTCTCAGTGACAAGCTATGGACAAGACATCAGAGCAATCAACACATGGAAAAGTATTGTTAAACAGTGATTACATCAAGCATGTCTGGTGCAAGGAACAATCAGACCATTGGGACATTGCAAAAAACTGAACATCATGGTAAAAAATTCAGGTGAGTACACTGCATTTTCATCATGTGCACATGTTGACTTGCCTTGTTTTCTACACTGGAACATGCGTACAAAACAAATTCAAATAATTAATTAATGTGTGAAATTGCAACACACCCTATAAGCTAATCTTGCTTCTTTTGGGCATATCCATAAACATATTGGTATTATTGTGGTGTAATGTGCTCACAATATCTTTTACACAAATTTTACTCAACAAAGTAAAACAACAGGTTATGCTAGCTTTTATGGTGCAAATGTGTTCATTTTATTTCAGACAAAAATGGGCTATTGTTATCTGAAAAAGGTAAGGCCAGGTATGAAAAAGGTATCATTCTTAGCATTGTTTTATTATTGAACAAACAAATTGCGACTACCTTGAAGAAACAATTTAAAAGGAGGTAGGGTAAACCAGGCTAGGTTATGTTTGGCATAAAAAATAGTACATTATTTTGCTTTCCAACTAAAAATAAGCATTTCTGATGGGAATCAGTGGTAACATCATCTTCATCATGCTGATGAACATGGCATTGGAATATGCTGTTCTCCAAATCCACCGACACCTTGAAAATTAAATTTACAAATACAAATTGAATTCCCTTGTACTATGGCTCCAATATCAAGGACAAAGTGCCATAGGTCATATTTTGTATTGGTTTCAAGTAATTTATAGCACTTTTGGTCAATGACACAAGTCATGCTTATGTCAAAACATGGCCCCTGATCCAAATAAATCGAGCCCAAGGAAGTGACCAGATGAAAGTATTAAAATACCAAAGGCTCATATTGAAAGAACCAGAACATTTGTTTCATGATAAGGATTCCACAAGTCTGAGTGTGGCAAAATGCCTGAAATGATATACTAAACTGAGAAACATTGTGCATGTAACACTGCACCAAACAGTTTTATATGGCTGAGCAATTGCACATGGTGTCATAGTATTTTTGCTTGCACATGAACAAATCACCCTCAAGATTGCCATATTTCTCAGACACGATGTTGGTGAGTAGAAATACATACAGTCTTGCTTGTACTTCCTGCAGCAATGTGCCATGATTGCCACCGGCCTCCTTCTCCAAAGGCATTGTTTTTTTTCTGCTGGATAGGTAAACAGGCATGCTTTGCCTTCATATGCCTATTCAACGATCTTGACTAGCCATTAAATTTACAACCAGGATAGCCACAACGCACCGTTTCTTGTGGTGATAGTGTCATATTAGCACTTACACCTTGGGCACAACACCATATTATGTAGATAAAACCAGCCTTGAAGCAAACTGAGTTGAGGGCAACGACGATTGCAACAAAAGTATTTGAGATGGGTAAAATCCGAAGGACCTGTGAGCATCACAAAGAGTGGGGCTATCCGCACATGCAACTTTCTCCGCAAAATGTCATTCGACAGTGGTGAGGCGAAAGTGGAAACCGGAGCCTTTTTCATCGACTGAAACACGTGCAGCCCGTGTCACGATGACTGCGCCCGCGCACTCTGCAGCCACTGATCGTCAATTTGAAAATTGTAGCCGGTACATGGGGCCATGATGTGAAAGTGACGGCAAGTCGCCAAGTTTAGCCGTTTCCGAGAACCAGACCAAATCGTGAAAAACGCTAAAAAAACGTTGCTTCCGCTTTCCACACCACCGTCGCATCCACGTGGCAGGTGACTCGGAAACGGTTGCCACGACGTTGTTGAGAATTTTCGTAGCAATACTGAGGTGTTGATTTGGTGTCAATCGGTCCATTGGTTGTCGAGATATTGCGGTCTGAATCGGGCCGATGGGAACGCTAAAATTGGTAATTTTCCGAACGCAAAATCTCAGTTCTACATGCTATTCTTATGGGCGACCCGTCATTCACCGAACACCCGTTCTCTCAGGACTCCAGTGGCGCGCACGTGCAACATGTTAACCCGACCGCAACACAATTGTGCTTGATGGATAGCCCACATTTGGGGCTTTCGCGTGTTGTCAGCCATATCTCGTTACCTGCGATGTGAGCCGTGCCACACGCCACAAACTGCGCTGAAAAACGGAACTGTTGCGTCGGGTTCAATCTCTAGACGGAGACGGGACAGTTCATAGGTGACAGGCCTACCACGGCAATGTTACAACCTATGGACTTTACCACGAGTGGTAAGGTTTTTTTTCGGCCCCTCTGTCCCCTCGATCATAGGTACTAAATTGTTTCTGTGCACTTCTGATACATGTACTGAAACAAGATCAGTACGTATATATCTCCAGCAGTTCCATTGTAAAATGGCAATAAAATGGTCAGTTAAAAAAAGTGGTTGATGCAGTGACTAAGTGGGTAATAACTGCAACATGGATACCTCCCCCTATGGCTCACTGTTCGTCGGAGATACGTGCCAAGGTGGAGCTCACTTTCTGCCCTTGTTGGGGGACGGGCATGCTCGAGCATCACCCACACGTGGTAGGATGGGTGGGGTGGATGGGTGGGGTGGATGGGTGGGGTGTGAACAGTTACAGCCGATCGATGAAGAGGAGCTACGATACCCGAGGTGCCGGTGAGGACGGATCGGGAACATGGACATGGGGGCTCTTTCTCGTACACTTGGGGAAGCGTTACGGCTGGCTGGCCCAGCTTAACCCAGGTCTGGGACTCCTTGGCGAACACTGGTCGTTGGCTTTCGTGCCGCACACGGGGGCGCGACAGGAATGCGGCGCGACGATGCACCGGAGGGCGTTGATGGGGAGGAGGTGGTGGAGTAGGGATGGTTTGTGATAGGAGGTTGGATGGATTGTTTTGGAAGTGGTGGGGGTGGCTAATGTGGCGGGTGAAGTATGAAGGATTTGGTGGGCTTTTTTTATCGCTGGACCACTGTCCACTTGCCACTCTCCTCATGCGTCTCTGCTTCCGAGTGTACCTCCCAAAGCTCGGGGGGGGGGGGCGCTGAGGGCGGCACCACCGTGGCCTGTTCCGGTCTGTGCGGCCGGCTTGCGAGTGGCGTCTCTGCCCCGTGTGCAAGCGAAACCAAATGAGCGTGACAGGGCACTAAATTTGGCAAGCAGTTGGGCAACACTGGGAGGTTGCTGCTGTGCATCGGTGGCTAAGGTGTTGCGTGTCCTCTCTGCGTACGTCACTTTAGGATGGCTTTCCTCGTATGCCACTTTGGCTTGCCAAAAGGAGATATTCCCGGTGCTTTTCAATGACAAAATCTCTTTCTCTCATGCAGGCTGGGCAAGATCGGTCGAAGGTCGTATGGGGCGCCTCTCCCCTCCCGCAGTTCACACACCAAAAGTCATGGGAGTCACACTTGTTGATGGCGTGGTCTGCCGACCCACATCGGCCACATGCTGGGCGACCTCGGAAGTACTGGGTGGTGTGACCATACCGCTGACATCTAAAACACCGCATTGGGTTTTGGACGAACACGCGAACTTTCATTCGGATATACCCTATTGATCCTGCGGGTGGTAGGTTAGTACCGCCGAAAGTGAGAATAATGTTGTTAGTTCAGTGAAGCTCTTTTCCCTTTTCACCTTCATTCTCTGCGCTTATATGACACCATATTCCGCTAATCCGTCGACTATTTCAGCCTCAGAAATTTCCTTCATGTTGTAACTCATCCCTTTGCAGTTCTTGGTGTTGTGGGGTTCAATTTGCATTGCAATTTCAATGTATGTCATTCCATCGGACGTATGGACACTGTAAGTGGATGTATTTATATCCAAGGCCCTTCTTGCGTCCTCTTCGTTTCGGAACTTCACTTTGATCACCTCATCCCGTAATTTGTCGCAGCGTGTAATAGTCCCAAGACAGTCACATCCTCGCTTCCGCTGGAACGGGGAAAGAGATGATAACTTTTTCTCCGGATCGGTCCATTTTACGATTAAAATCTGCGGAGTGAATATTTTTGGCGTAGATAAGACACTCGTACGTCGAAAGTGTTGGTTTCTGTTCGGATCACTATCCGAATGTTTCATGTGTGTTGCGGTCACGTTTCATTATCGGCTTCCACCAGGGGAGCGGATGGTCTGGTCCTCACATAAGGGATCAGGGAGGGGTTGTACGTTATATGTATCCACGTAAGATGCTGTGATTCAGCTCCATTGATTGGTGATGATATTCTTTGATACATTGCAATAGTACAATTAATCCTCTCTTAAAGTTACCAATCGAAAATCACCCTAGTCATTTGGCACTGATCGCCATGTCGTTCGCAATGATGGTTACATGTTTCTTTTTGTTCTGGTGTTAATCCGTTTTGATCGATGGTAATTTGAAGTAGCCTCGTATATTAGTGTCATTAAAAAAGAATAAAATGATGCACAATGCGAAGCGAATGGGGAAGAAATCGTATTGGTACTAAGTGGATTTTCCATCTTCGGTAGTAGTTTTTCGATTAACTATTTCCTGATTATTTCGTTCTCGGATGGGATAAGTTCATGGAAAACGGAAATAGGATTAATGAAATTAATACTTTTTTCTAAGATTCAAAATAAAGTGGTCCAAATCCCGGGCGAAATTTATATTTCGAGGTAACCTAGGTTGATCATCCCAGAGCTGAGTCACCCCGTCTCAACTGATCTTGCGATCCTACACCCCTGTGCATATCACTTGGTACATTCGGTCCGGGGAGGAATATTCAAGAGTCTGCTACACAAACATGCCACTGGGAACGCATGGGTCCGGCTTGGGAGTTCCGGGATGGTGCAGAATGGAGCGCCTAGTGGAGAGTCGAGGTGTCACCGAAGTATTGAAGGTGCCCCACAGCGGCTCACGGCCTCGGGCTCTGCGTGACATGTCTCGAGCTCCCCCCGAGGTGTTGCAGAGCGTGATCCGATCGGACAGCACCCTGGACCTGACAAGATGCACGCAGAAGAGTTTCTGTTTCGAGCCGATACCAGAGCTGCCTCCGGCCGTCTCGGGCTGCCATTCAATGTCGGTTTATAAGTCGGCTCTGCAGGAGATGAACCAATGTGTCTCTCGTTTCGTCGTTTCAACTAATTGACCAGGTATTTCTGCCCAGCGATAAATTCAAACGCGTTTGTCGTCTATCATTCTTTTATCTACCATCCATGGTTGCCGTGTGTGCACCTGTATACCATCACGGCCCAAGTCACTTTGTGAACGCGAGGATAAATACAAGTATAGCTGGCGCCCCCTCACTGCCCCCCCCCCGCGATGCGGTGTGTACTGGGTATGTGATGATGATGACAAATTGGGGTTTAGGGACTGGGTATGTGATATGCCCCGTCAGTCGGCATGATTGGCTGGCGTCAGCAGCGTGCGAGGTGATCCACCCAGTTGGCGCCGCTGAATGTCAACGTGATCCAGTGACCCGGTGTCATATTGACCGCTGAATGTCGGTGTGATCCAGTGGTCGGTGAGGCCGACCCCTGGATGCCGGCATGATCTACTAGTCGGTGTGAAACTGATCGCTGGATGTCGGTGTGAAACTTACCGCTGGACGCCGATGCGATCCAGTGGTCGGCGTGGAGCTGACCGCTTGATGCCGGTATGGTCCAGTGGTCGACGTGAACTGACCGCTGAATGTCGGTGTGATCCAGTGGTCGGTGGATCACGATAGTGACTCCAGTGACAACACTACCATATGCCACATGCCACCATACCACACCCTATCCATAGATGAACTGCGACCTGGAGCGCCCTCAAAAGCGCTACTCATCGGTTGAACTAGATACATGAGTGAGACCAAATGTTTCCCATGTAGCGGCGAATATTCACCACAGGGTGGAACGGTGGAGGGATCCAAATGTGTCGTGGTGGTGATTAGACGACGCACCGACTGCTGTATCACATAGCGTCGCGAACCTCTCACGTAGATTGTTCGTGATCGAAAAGTAGCGACAAGCAGGACTCGAACCTACAACCCTTTGGCTGGGGACTGGTACCTTAACCCTAGGCCACTCGCTTCTGCTACTATCGGCGGGGTGTCATCACAGAGTCAAGAGTTGCCGGTTCTCCGACCACGGGCGAAACGGTGGGTGCCTCCGTCTCACGACTGTGTCACGAAGGCCTACCACCAAATAGCGCTGGAGGCTTCCCACCAGACGATGGGCATGCAGGTTGTCCACCGAAGGGTAAGGGCGGTGGAGGCGCCGACGGGCCATTGCATGGCGGCGTTGAGGTCCGGTCACAAGATGAGACGGTCCAGGTCTTCCATCGTAGGGTAAGGACGGTGGGGGTACCGAAGGGCCATTGCACGGCACTGTGGAGGTCCCGTCATAAGGTGAGACGGTCCAGGTTTTCGTTGCGTCGTGGGGTGGTCACGCGTCATCGCATGATACTATTGTATCCCGCCATACGACGGGGAGCAGCAGACGTTTTACGTCACACGATCGAGCATGGAAGTTTATTCAGGATTTGCACGGGCCAACACGTTGGAAGTCCCATGTGGTTAGTTGACGTTGGCTGACTTCCTGAACTCATACCGGTGCCACAAGACTCGAGAAGAAGCCGGTGTTGCGGATACAAACACGTCATTACGTTCACCATGCGCTCTGCGCACACAGTTCTACGTACAAAGCCAGCTCTATGTGAGGATACTGCACACAGAAAACCGCGCAGATTACTGACAGATACACTATACACACACCCCATTCAATATCCCGTTCAATATCCCATGACGGTGCGCTGTGTCGACATCCAAATTAAAAACGTGCTGAAGCAGCGAGCAGCGTGTCTGAAGCAGATGATCGAATCATGTCGTGCGATGTCGCAACAAAATCGCGCATGACACGTGCATAAAAAAGCAGCACCAAAGAATACTTTTGCTAAAAGTGTGTCAAATCAAGCTTAAATCCAGTGATTAAAGGGTAAAACTACGTCCACGCAGAATACACTCTTGTCTCCGTACATCAGCTTCATTAATATTATGCTGTACAGGGAAGAGGCACCTGTTGTCCGCTCGTCATCGCATATTGCGGCCAGCACGGCCAACTCTGCTCCCGGACACGGCAGCCACCACGCAGTACGGCCGGCCCACCAGCAGAGACGGGACGACACGGGCGGCGAGCACGCCCACCGTGCCGCGGCACCGGCCGTCCAGCACGGTCCGTCGCGCACCAGCGCCATCGGAGAAACTGTCCCCGACCAGCGCTATACTACTGCGTGACCACACTCTGTACCATTCGCACCACCAGTCACCGCGTGCCATTCACACCACCCGTCACTCTGTGCCATTCACACCACCAGTCACCGCGTGCCATTCGCACCACCAGTCACTCTGTGCCATTCACACCACCCGTCACTCTGTACCATTCACACCACCAGTCACCGCGTGCCATTCGCCACACCACCAGCCACTCTGTACCATTCACACCACCCGCCACTCTGTACCATTCACACCACCAGTCACCGCGTGCCATTCACACCACCAGTCACTCTGTGCCATTCACACCACCAGCCACTCTGTACCATTCACACCACCCGCCACTCTGTACCATTCACACCACCCGTCACCGTGTGCCATTCACACCACCCGTCACTCTGTGCCATTCACACCACCAGTCACCGCGTGCCATTCGCACCACCAGTCACCGCGTGCCATTCGCACCACCAGTCACTCTGTGCCATTCACACCACCAGTCACTCTGTGCCATCCACACCACTCGTCACTGTCCCATCCACACCACCAGTCACTCTGTGCCATTCACACCACCAGCCACTCTGTGCCATTCACACCACCCGTCACTCTGTGCCATTCACACCACCAGTCACTGTTCCATCCACACCACACGGAAGTGTCATACCGGCGGCACGAGCTGCTGCTGGGACCAGACTCCACGGGTGACTACCCAGGCGCGGCCATCGCAGTGCGCATCGCCAACAGCTGCGATGGCCCGTCCCGTCTAGTCTGTGTATACAACGTACCCAAACGTCTAAAATACCGTGCCTCAGCTATCGGCTCAACCAGACACGACAACATGGAAACACGGAATACAACACACGCGCAAACCCCAATCAACTACACACACATGCTTACTAAATCTATGGGGGGGGGCTGAAGAAGCGGGATGGAATCCCAGCTGTCCTGTAACAAATCGCACGTCGGCCGAGTGCAGGTACGGTCGGCACGGAAGCCCACTGCGGCCACAGTACGCTGTGGGCCGCACGGCACGAGAGTCGCAGCCGCCGCCGCGCTCCGGGGCTGGGCCAGCCGCTACAGACGTCGCCTTTGTAATGGCCGGCGACGGTACTCGTTCGCAGTACACACGTCGGCTCAGTCCGGCACGACTCGGTGAACCACACACACACGCGCCCGCGCACACAGATACAGGAAAACACGCACACGCGCACGCATCCACGCACGTACGACCCACCCAAACGCGTGCACACACGTGCGTGCGTGCATCCACACACACACACACATGCGTCCTATGTACACATATACGTCAGTGTGTCAAAAATAATATCACATTCATACCGAATCGATCCGCTTTGGGGAACGGCAGCCGGGTCTGACTGAGGCGGCGCCTGCTGAGGCCGCTCTCCGTGATCACCGCCTGACTATTCCCGTGACCAGGCACGGGTCGAGGGACTTCGCGGTCACGTGGTGCGTCTTTAATGCACGGGAAAGACTGCACGTCGGGGTGATAATGCCACGCGAGATGTCTTTAGACAGTGTCGAACTGCGCTGCCCGCCTCTCGCGCCATCCTTTGTGCTCGCTCGGGTCAACAAGTCAGACCTCGCGCTGCGGTAGGTGACTGGTGGCCTGGCGGTCGCCGGCCGCAGTACAGGTTCACTGTGTGGCCGCCGGGCGGCGCTGCCGGCGACTACATGTGTATGGACGCGGCCGTGTATCGAGCCTCGCCGCGCCGCATCCGCCACTGGCTGGGTCGGTACTGCCGGTCAAGGGCGCGGACATCAACACCCGCACACAATCAATCGACAGCGAAAACAAATCGACGCGCCAACGGTGCCCCGGACATGCAACCCCCTGTCCGGCTTGTCCAGGTCTTCTGCACGCCAATGGATGGAATGGCGTCACGCCTGTCTTGTGTTCAATTAAAGAATATGCCCGAACATTATCCCCCGGTAGGTATAAAAATACGCCCAGCCATGCAAACATTTGCACTCGATGCATCTTCCAGTTCAGGTATTTTCCATTACAAGCGTAAGTGATGTTCACATTTGAGCTTTGATGAATTATACGGGAGGAACCTGCTATCAACACAACGACGGACGTCCAAACATAATGTGGGACAAGCAGAACATCGATCCATATATACATCACCGGCTATTATGAAATGAAGGGTCCAAAACAGCTACAGACAAGATTATTGCACATGCCGCTATAAACCGATATAAACCCACTATTTGACCACCTTTGATATTATACATTTGATATTATATATTTGAACTACCCAGGATACCGCTATAAACCCACTATTTGACAATTATAATGCTACCTTGACACAGAGCGCTTAGATAAGGTATGCGCGTTCGCCACTCACCCTGATGAGGATCTGTCCAGAGATAGAGTGCGGGAACAGGTAGGCGTACAGCACCCATCCTCCAATGACCACCACCAATACTGTGAGAACGATGACGGTGGCTGCTGCTGATGATGACAGACCGTCACCACCTGCCGACAAAAACAGGTCAGGTTAGGTCAGGTCAGGTCAGGTCAGAACACAGACTAGGGCGAACAGGAGCACACTACTACGACTCAACCATTCAAAACAACTGCACCAGAGCAGCGACGGGAGCCCCCAGCACCACACGGATGGCCAGTCTTCTAGTGGAGTCAAACACGCCTCCACTCCACTTCAGGGGCACACCGGCTGTGCCGCTGCCACATCCAAAACCAAATACATTAAAAAATCACCCGGCACAGCGCTGCTTTGCGCCCGACAGACACAAGAGCCATTGGGCGCAAACTTATAGCACTGATATCGCCACGGCTCTCTCAGATCATAGCCTTACAAAGCCAACCACTGCAGTTCGACCGCCCACTATACATTGCTCACTTACACTATACTCACTTCAACACGCTATGCATGCCCGCGATACACTCGTAGTAAACACGTAAATAGCCATCCACGAATGGCATCGGACGTATATGAGCCCATCGCAAAAAAGTGGCTACTTGGCGGTGCCATCGGGCGTAAATGAGCAGACATGTTTTAGAAGACAAAAAAAATATCGTAACACAAAACGACTACCCAGAGGAGTTATGAGAGGTAGATGAACCAAATTACCTTGCAAATCATAACACAAAACGGCTACCCAGAGGTACAGTGGTCGTAAATGAGCCGAATTTCCTAGCACCATACTTACCAAACTGACAGCCGTGCATGACATGCTTACACTAAGCCTCTACTCACAACTAACACGCGGCATCCGGCGTCATAGGCGGTGTGGACAATTACCTCCTTGTTCGCACTGTAAAGACAGCTCGGTGCTCTTCTACAAGAGTAGACTAATTCCGGCACCCATGCAAAATGAACTTACTCATCACTCTTAAAATCACCCTCCACCACCCTGGCAAAACATACTTGCTTTAAAGGCGGATCAAATGACCATACATTTCGGCATCTTGCGGAGTAAAGTAAAACTAAGACCACTTAGTATACTACAAAGTAAAGCGGTAAAGTAAAACTCACTATAAAGTAAAACTCCTTAACGTAAATGTACATTGACCCTAGTCTTGCTTGCAAAACATACTTGCTTTAAAGGCGGATCAAATGACCATATATTTCGGCATGCCTCTACTCCCCCCTCCCTATGGGAGAGCAGTTATTCGTTGGTCACACAGCCTAATCTTTTGCAGTCGAATCCTCATCTGTCTCAGAAGCGTCCTCATGCTCACGCCGTAAGTTGTTTCCCCCTAACGTGATCACGAAGGGCCGCATGCATACCCCGATACAAATATAGCGGGATATGATGGGTGTGTCGGAAACCGACGCATTTTGCAGGCGTGGCGAAGAACCAGCAACTTTCGCCTCATGCACAACGGTGACTCGTGAGCATCCGCCAGTACCTTAACCGTGGGGGAGGTACTAAATGCTCCGGCAATTATTTGCAACGCAGCGCGGTGTACTGGGTCTAGAATTCATTTTCAGGTATCAAACGCACCGTCGACACCACCACCGTCACCGTCACCGTCACCGTCACCGTCACCGTCACCGTCACCGTCACCGTCACCGTCACCGTCACCGTCACCGTCACCGTCACCGTCACCGTCACCGTCATCGTCATCGTCACCGTCGTCGTCACCGTCGTCGTCACTGTCTTCGTCACCGTCACCGTCACCGTCACCGTCACCGTCACCGTCACCGTCACCGTCACCGTCACCGTCACCGTCACCGTCACCGTCACCGTCACCGTCACCGTCACCGTCACCGTCACCGTCACCGTCCCCGTCCCCGTCAGCAGCACCAGCTGCAGGTCCCCGCCCACCATCTCACCTGACTTGTCGGCCGCGATGGCGGCGGCCGGACGGGCGGCCACCTCCGGCGCCGTCGTGGAGACCGCCGGTCCTGTGGCCGGCGGCGGCGCCGTCGTGCCAGCCGCCGGCGAGCTGCACTGGCTCACGTTACGCAGGTACAGGTGGTCACAGCGAGACTTGAGCCAGTCCTGCCGGTGGCGGTCCATGCCGTCCGAGCACCGCTGCGTCGAGCCGCACCAGCCGCACTGCCAACACAGGAGACGTCACTATAAGGGGGCCGCACCAGCCGCACTGCCAACACAGGAGACATCACTACAGGGTGCCGCACCAGCCGCACTGCCAACACAGGAGACGTCACTATAGGGTGCCGCACCAGCCGCACTGCCAACACAGGAGACGTCACTACAGGGTGTCGCACCAGCCGCAACATGCCAACACAGGAGACGTCACTACAGGGTGCCGCACCAGCCGTACTGCCAACACAGGAGACGTCACTACAGGGTGTCGCACCAGCCGCACTGCCAACACAGGAGACGTCACCACAGGGTGCCGCACCAGCCGCACTGCCAACACAGGAGACGTCACCACAGGGTGCCGCACCAGCCCCACTGCCAACACAGGAGACGTCACCACAGGGTGCCGCACCAGCCGCACTGCCAACACAGGAGACGTCACTACAGGGTGCCGCACCAGCCGCACTGCCAACACAGGAGACGTCACTACAGGGTGTCGCACCAGCCGCACTGCCAACACAGAAGAGACGTCACTACAGGGTGCCGCACCAGCCGCACTGCCAACACAGGAGACGTCACCCAGGGTGCCGCACCAGCCCACTGCCAACACAGGAGACGTCACCACAGGGTGCGCACCAGCCGCACTGCCAACACAGGAGACGTCACTACAGGGTGTCGCACCAGCCGCACTGCCAACACAGGAGACGTCACTACAGGGTGCCGCACCAGCCGCACTGCCAACACAGGAGACGTCACTACAGGGTGTCGCACCAGCCGCACTGCCAACACAGGAGACGTCACTACAGGGTGTCGCACCAGCCGCACTGCCAACACAGGAGACGTCACTACAGGGTGTCGCACCAGCCGCAACTGCCAACACAGGAGACGTCACTACAGGGTGCCGCACCAGCCGCACTGCCAACACAGGAGACGTCACTACAGGGTGCCGCACCAGCCGCACTGCCAACACAGGAGACGTCACTACAGGGTGCCGCACCAGCCGCACTGCCAACACAGGAGACGTCACTACAGGGTGCCGCACCAGCCGCACTGCCAACACAGGAGACGTCACTACAGGGTGCCGCACCAGCCGCACTGCCAACACAGGAGACGTCACATCACAGGGTGTCGCACCAGCCGTACTGCCAACACAGGAGACGTCACTACAGGGTGCCGCACCAGCCGCACTGCCAACACAGGAGACGTCACTACAGGCAAGACGTCACCACACAGGGTGTCGCACCAGCCGCACTGCCAACACAGGAGACGTCACTACAGGGTGTCGCACCAGCCGCACTGCCAACACAGGAGACGTCACTACAGGGTGTCGCACCAGCCGCACTGCCAACACAGGAGACGTCACTACAGGGTGCCGCACCAGCCGCACTGCCAACACAGGAGACGTCACTACAGGGTGTCGCACCAGCCGCACTGCCCAACACAGGAGACGTCACTACAGGGTGTCGCACCAGCCGCACTGCCAACACAGGAGACGTCACTACAGGGTGCCGCACCAGCCGCACTGCCAACACAGGAGACGTCACTACAGGGTGTCGCACCAGCCGCACTGCCAACACAGGAGACGTCACTACAGGGTGTCGCACCAGCCGCACTGCCAACACAGGAGACGTCACTACAGGGTGTCGCACCAGCCGCACTGCCAACACAGGAGACGTCACTACAGGGTGCCGCACCAGCCGCACTGCCAACACAGGAGACGTCACTACAGGGTGTCGCACCAGCCGCACTGCCAACACAGGAGACGTCACTACAGGGTGTCCGCACCAGCCGCACTGCCAACACAGGAGACGTCACTACAGGGTGCCGCACCAGCCACACTAACAGGAGACGTCACTACAGGGTGTCGCACACCCACTGAGACCAGCCGCACTGCCAACACAGGAGACGTCACTACAGGGTGCCGCACCAGCCGCACTGCCAACACAGGAGACGTCACTACAGGGTGCCGCACCAGCCGCACTGCCAACACAGGAGACGTCACTACAGGGTGTCGCACCAGCCGTACTGCCAACACAGGAGACGTCACTACAGGGTGTCGCACCAGCCGCACTGCCAACACAGGAGACGTCACTACAGGGTGTCGCACCAGCCGCACTGCCAACACAGGAGACGTCACTACAGGGTGTCGCACCAGCCGCACTGCCAACACAGGAGACGTCACTACAGGGTGTCGCACCAGCCGCACTGCCAACACAGGAGACGTCACTACAGGGTGTCGCACCAGCCGCACTGCCAACACAGGAGACGTCACTACAGGGTGTCGCACCAGCCGCACTGCCAACACAGGAGACGTCACTACAGGGTGTCGCACCAGCTGTACTGCCAACACAGGAGACGTCACTGCAGGGTGTCGCACCAGCCGCACTGCCAACACAGGAGACCACTGCAGGGTGTCGCACCAGCTGTACTGCCAACACAGGAGACGTCACCACAGGGTGTCGCATCGCAGCGCCGCCCACCCCTTGACCTCGACCGTCCGATCCGGCAAGCACCAAGGCGAAGCCCACGCTCCCAGGCCGAGGCGACCTGCCACTTGACCCGCGTAAGGCTCCACGGACCCGCCCGCCTCTACGAGATAGGGGGACCAACGAGGCTTGTTGTTTCCCCGTCACAACTAGCATTGGTTGGTTGTTGGTTTTACGACACATCGACCGTTGAGTCATGCAGCGTCGCCAATCTCTCACGCCGATTGGTCGCGGGTGAAGAGTAGCGACAGGTGAGACTCACAACTAGCATTGTACAACGGGGGAGCTCAGCCTGCAGGACTCGGTCAACCCCGGCGGGACAGGCCGAGGGGAAGCGACTACCCCGGTAAAACTGAGGGAACCGATAGACCAGT
Source organism: Imbricaverruca yamaguchii (assembly GCA_034440575.1). NCBI lineage: Eukaryota > Metazoa > Arthropoda > Thecostraca > Neoverrucidae > Imbricaverruca > Imbricaverruca yamaguchii. The sequence goes on along the minus strand of JAOTOL010001647.1, from coordinate 1,146,296 downwards.
GGAAGCTGGCCTATCCGCTCGTGACAGGGGAATGGTTGGTGTTGCAGGGCTGGATAGAGGATATCCAAATGGATGCAGGTATGAGATGGAAACTGAAATTGGAAGAGGGATGGACGAGAGTCCCGAAAACACTTCCGTGCTTCAACATCCCTTTTCGGGGCGGCCGTACTAACTCGAGAGAGCGCCACCTAGCCAACCGAGCAACGAGGCTGAACCCATTCCAGGGAAATGGGCACCTTATACCTCAACTACTCGTTCCCGAGGACTACACCCAATCGTCTGAACCTGGACGGGATCAAAGTATCTTGAGGTGACAAAATTTAAAAGGGCACTTCAATGTCCCTGGAGTGGCGCTTTTCTACTCTGAAGGGTACTTTTCGCTGGCAAACTCAGTCATGCACTCGGATGCATCTGCTTATTCTATTCAGGTGGAAGCAGCTTTTCCATTGGAGGGAGCACATGTCACCTGTCTCTTCTCCTCACTTGAATCAATCCCCGGCCTGAACGGCAATTATTCGCCCACGACAGTATTCATCCATACTTCTTGCTGCCATCTATCGGCACCAACCTTAAACTTGATATTCGGGTGCGTGAGGCAGATGTCGCATGTGGTGAGGAAGACGCACGTGGGCTGGGCACGGAATATCACAGCCGTGCTGTTCCCGATCCGGAAACTCTTCATATCAATCCGGTGGTACTCGTAGATGGTCTTGCGCTTGATAACTGCAACACAGAGGCACATAGCCATCAACATTGTGATATGTGAGCAATTATAAAATACTGCCAACAGTGGAGCTGGAACTGTCTCCAGGCGGTGGAAAGAGCCATTTTAGTTAATTCTTCCCACGCCACACTAATGGACCAATTTTAAACTCGTTCTAAGTTGTGAGGGAGAACTGACCACTCCACTCATTCCCTCGCCACCGTCACATACGACCATGACAGGTAATTTTTAAAAGGCTTGGAAGAGTTGGAATATATTGAACGATTATGTGCATGATGCAAGGGTCCAGCAGAAAGGAGATATGGAGGACAGTTGTTTTTTTTTTTGCTAGATATTTGCTTCCATACGGAATGGTAAATATCTGGGGGGTCTCATGGAGCTCAAGGGAGTCTTCCGGGTGTTTACTGAGTTGAGAACATCTAGTGGTGAGCTCCCTGTACGAGGAGCTCACCACTAGAAAAGGAAAAACTAGGAAACTTGTTCACTAGGAATAAGTTTCCTAGGTTTTCTTTCTTTCGTAGGAAGAAAAAAACTTGTTCACTTCATGACACCACTGCTCCTGCACACATCTGCTCCCGGAATATAGAGCTTATTCTTCAGTGACGCACACTCTTCTTACACAAGTTTTTTTGCACCTACATCTACCCCTATCCTTTTCCTAAGACCGCAGGCAATGCGATTTCATATAGATAGAATGGAGACGACCAACTCTAGCCTTTGTCACTTCCCTGTGGATTCATTTGCAGCACGGTTTTAGGGAAGTCATCTCACTTCAAGGGCGTTCCTCTCACTCCTTACTCATCTCTAGGGCTTCATCCTTCGCCCTGTAGCTTCCGCTTTCCAATTAGGAGTTTCGCTTACAGCCCTAGGGACCATAACTACAATTCTGGGACCTCCTTTGCATCCCAGACCCTCATTCATATTAGGGACCTCCTGAAGTCTCAGCGGCACCATCTCATGTGTAGCTGGGTTTCTTTTTGGCGCTTCGGCTGCTTCGGCTATATTGCATCCCACCTCGTTTCCTGTGGCTTCCTACTTTTCCTGGGGGGTGTCTCTCCTCACGTCACGAATCCTCTCCTTGCGCCTTCTCATACTGGAATTACTTTTTTTCAATTCAAGAGCCTCCTTTTGAAAATAAGCCTAGGATGACTTGGGCCTCCTGCCCAAGCCCTTGGCTCATTTTCTTGGACCTTCTCGCCGATCTTCCCTTGCAACTTGGGGGCCCTCCTCTAGCAAATTATGAACCTCCTACACCGACGTACTCGCCTTGTGTCGTGCTCTGGGGATTATATGGCTCGTCTTGGGGGGGGGGCCTCATCAACCGACAGTGCGGGCAGAGCAGTTTGTACAGAGCAGTTTGTACAGAGCAGTTTGTAGGTCTCACCAGATTTCAAGGGTCAAAGCATACCCTCCCCTCCCCAAACTGACGGCAGGATAATCGCACCCTGCTTCTCCCCAGCCCGGCAGTAGTTGCCCCTGGACAGACACCCTTCAATAGGTTTGGTATTGGACATTATTCTATGGGGGCTGCATATGACAAATTAGCCAAACACCTGGGATGTGAAGACCAACCAGCATGACATAGTGGACTCCGTGTCTATGTAACGTATTCAACCAGGTTGGATGATAATGGAACGCAAAGACTGAACTAATCACACTGAGCCACAGAAGCGTCTCCCGCGTGACCTACTTCCGACTAAAAAAATTGCTCAGAACGTTGCCATTTCAAAAACAAAACAAAAAATAGCACGAAGCGTGAGAGCTGGAGAGCTCGACACCGGCATAAACAGAGACACAGACAGTCAGAGACACAAGCACAGTGAGAGTCAGACACACATACACGTACAGAGACAGGAACATATGCATACAGTTCTTTACCTGAACAAAAATTGATGTGGAAAATGTTAGAACTTGGTGCCATGATAATGTTCCGTACGGCGATACCCATTTCATAAAGCGCCCCATTAACTTCACTAATGCATTGATACATATGCATGCGTTGTACTGATCATGCATCACGTCACACAGCAGATGAAAAGACAGCTGACGCTATATACTAAAGTTGGGCAAATCAGACATCACCGATGGCTTGCTACCGTTTGCAGAACAGACTGACAGCTAGCACTGTTCCTGCGCTGGCACGCAGACCCGACCGGCTCTCCTTGGGCCGTAAAACCCAGCTGTAGACACGGAGACACGACTCCGCCGGCCCAGCCGTCTCTGCGAGGCCGAAACACGACACGTCGTGACTGTCAGCGACCGTGTGAAGCTGCCGCACACCAACACAGCAGGCAACCGAGCACACAACACCAGACACGTCACCGAACACACAGCACAGGACACGTCACCGAACACACAGCACACGACACGTCACCGAACACACAGCACAGGACACGTCACCGAACACACAGCACAGGACACGTCACCGAACACACAGCACACGACACGTCACCGAACACAGCACACACAGACACGCCACCGAACACACAGCACAGGACACGTCACCGAACACACAGCACAGGACACGTCACCGAACACACAACACAAAAAACACGTCACCGAACACACAGCACAGGACAGCCACCGAACACAGCACAGGACACGCCACCGAACACACAGCACAGGACACGCCACCGAACACACAGCACAGGACACGTCACCGAACACACAGCACAGGACACGTCACCGAACACACAGCACAGGACACGCCACCGAACACACAGCACAGGACACGCCACCGAACACACAGCACAGGACACGTCACCGAACACACAGCACAGGACACGCCACCGAACACACAGCACAGGACACGCCACCGAACACACAGCACAGGACACGTCACCGAACACACAGCACAGGACACGCCACCGAACACACAGCACAGGACACGCCACCGAACACACAGCACAGGACACGCCACCGAACACACAGCACAGGACACGCCACCGAACACACAGCACAGGACACGCCACCGAACACACAGCACAGGACACGCCACCGAACACACAACACAGGACACGCCACCGAACACACAGCACAGGACACGCCACCGAACACACAGCACAGGACACGTCACCGAACACACAGCACAGGACACGTCACCGAACACACAACACAGGACACGTCACCGAACACACAGCACAGGACACGCCACCGAACACACAGCACAGGACACGTCACCGAACACACAACACAGGACACGTCACCGAACACACAGCACAAGACACGTCACCGAACACACAGCACAAGACACGTCACCGAACACACAGCACAGGACACGTCACCGAACACACAGCACAAAACACGTCACCGAACACACAGCACAGGACACGTCACCGAACACACAGCACAGGACACGTCACCGAACAACAACACAGGACACGTCACCGAACACACAGCACAGGACACGTCACCGAACACACAACACACGACACGCCACCGAACACACAGCACAGGACACGCCACCGAACACACAACACACGACACGCCACCGAACACACAGCACAGGACACGCCACCGAACACACAGCACAGGACACGTCACCGAACACACAACACAGGAACGCACCGAACACACAACACAGGACACGTCACCGAACACACAACACACACGACACGTCACCGAACACACAGCACAAAACACGTCACCGAACACACAGCACCGGACACGTCACCGAACACACAGCACAAAACACGTCACCGAACACACAGCACAGGACACGTCACCGAACACACAGCACAAAACACGTCACCGAACACACAGCACACGACACGTCACCGAACACACAGCACAGGACACGTCACCGAACACACAGCACAGGACACGTCACCGAACACACAGCACAGGACACGCCACCGAACACACAGCACAAAACACGTCACCGAACACACAGCACAGGACACGTCACCGAACACACAGCACACGACACGTCACCGAACACACAGCACAGGACACGCCACCGAACACACAATACAGGACACGTCACCGAACACACAGCACACGACACGTCACCGAACACACAGCACCGGACACATCACCGAACACACAGCACAGGACACGTCACCGAACACACAGCACCGGACACGTCACCGAACACACAGCACAGGACACGTCACCGAACACACAGCACAGGACACGCCACCGAACACACAACACACGACACGCCACCGAACACACAACACACGACACGTCACCGAACACACAGCACAGGACACGTCACCGAACACACAACACCAGACACGTCACCGAACACACAACACACGACACGTTACCAGGTGAGCAGGGTGCGTCAGAGGGGACACCGGGAGAGGGGGAGTGTCCACCGGGCAGTACTTCGGTAGTTTCTGTTCCTACATTCGCAGTTTCTTGATGAATACATTTGGTGTAAGTGGGCGATTCCAAATATACTCATCCACAATCAACAGTATAACCAACTGGGCCGAAATTGTACAACTAGATAAGTCATCAACCATTTCCCAATAACCAGCCAGGGCACCCAATCGTGTTGTTCTCGCAGTATTCGTACTGAATTCGGGGTGGAAGGAGAATGTGTGACCGGTCGACCAATTCTCGACCGGACCAGGGTGAAGGCACTCGCCCAGTCAGACACAGATACAACTGGCATGCCCGGCACGTACACTAGACAAGTCTATGCGCTACATTGGAATATCAGTGGTTCAGTAGACCGTTTCCACAGCCGAGGACAGCTGTTGGCTACTCAGCTCGGTACAGCACGGCAACACATGGTGCTGTGTTGTGACTCTGCCATTGGCGAGGACATCTGTTGGCTACTCAGCTCGGTACAGCACGGCAACACATGGTGCTGTGTTGTGACTCTGCCATTGGCGAGGACATCTGTTGGCTATAATCATTGATAATTCGTCCTCGTGTTTTCATCGTGCTTGACATGATAAAAATACCGGCCGGAACAGAGGGCAATTGAGATCCATACCCGGTATAATGTGCAAGGAATACTTTGACAAAACATCCACTCATTCATTTTTGCGGGAGGAGGAAATAGACTTTGCATTGAGCACCGGAACATAAGATGACAGGGACGTGGTGTCTAATAATGTAACAATTTCAAGACGTGAGGTCCATGGACAACACATGATCTAGAAGCGCCTCCCCTCCCCATCCTCCCAGTGAACTAGCCGATCTTGATCGGGAACGAAAACCAAACCGACTCGGTTTGACCCGATTACCGCAGAGTTGCAGACACAGGCGGGCCGGCCTGCATACCAGCACACCACCACATCACCACAGCACCACCTGCGGCTGCTGCACGGTGCACACCCTGCAGCGAGGCAGCCACCATCAACTCCAGCGTCGGTCGACGCGCGCCGCAATACGCCGCCAGACCGCATTGCCGCCTGTTCCGATCAACATTACCGGGAGGCGCGCCGCCGGAAACTGAGGCGGAACTTCCAGCACCACCACACCGGATGGGCCCGGTGCCAGTACTCTGACTCAAGCGTGACGAAATTACACCCACTGACAGGTGGCTGATTGTGACACCGTCAACAGCTGATTGTGACGCCGTCCACAACTGACTGCGACACCGTCCACAGCTGACAGTGACACCGTCCACAGCTGACTGCGACACCGTCCACAGCTGACTGCGACACCGTCCACAGCTGACTGCGACATCGTCAACAGCTGACTGCGACACCGTCCACAGCTGACTGACACCGTCTACAGCTGACTGCGACAACATTAACAGAACACCGTGACACCGTCAACAGCTAACTGTGACGCCGTCCACGGCTGACTGCGACACCGTCAACAGCTGACTGTGACACGTCTACAGCTGACTGTGACACCGTCTGCAGCTGACTGTGACACGTCTACAGCTGACTGCGACACCGTCAGCAGCTGACTGCGACACCGTCAACAGCTGACTGTGACACGTCAACAGCTGACTGGACACCGTCCACGGCTGACTGCGACACCGTCAACAGCTGACTGTGACACGTCAACACTGACTGCGCACCACTCTGCGACACCATCAGCAGCTGACTGTACCAGCAGCTGACTGTGACGCCGTCCGCAGCTGACTGCGCCACCATCAACAGAACACCGTGACGCCCACAACAGCTGACTATCACACCATAAACAGCTGGATGCAGGGCCCGATATATGTTTACAAGTGTGAACATACATCTCGGGGTTTGGAGCTGCAACTTTGGGGCACTCTGTTTTCGCAACCATTTTATACTTTCCACTCTGTTCCAGGCATTCTAATCAAACGGCAATAAGCTAGCAGGCACTTTGCAGAAATACTTTAAAAAAAGATCAAATATGAGTAATTGTTTTTTCTGGAGGATAATTCCCTCGATGACCGCCATACAACACCAGGTAAGTCACAGTTGAGTTAAGTCAAAAGATGAGAGTACCTAGTCACAGGGACTTGACCATAGATGGGTAGAATAAAACATAACGGGTTTCCGAACCAGCCACAAATAATACAATTATCCGCCCGTGACCAGGTTCACATGAGCGGCATGTCGAGAGGACCCAGCGTGCAGCTGGCCAGCTGAGTGGCGGCTGATCCCCGGCCGTGGGTCTGTGGCAGCTGATCCCCGGCCGTGGGTCTGTGGCAGCTGATCCCCGGCCGTGGGTCTGTGGCAGCTGATCCCCGGCCGTGGGTCTGTGGCAGCTGATCCCCGGCCGTGGGTCTGTGGCAGCTGATCCCCGGCCGTGGGTCTGTGGCAGCTGATCCCCGGCCGTGGGTCTGTGGCGGCTGATCCCCGGCCGTGGGTCTGTGGCAGCTGATCCCCGGCCGTGGGTCTGTGGCGGGGCTGATCCCCGGCCGTGGGTCTGTGGCGGCTGATCCCCGACCGTGGGTCTGTGGCAGCTGATCCCCGGCCGTGGGTCTGTGGCGGCTGATCCCCGGCCGTGGGTCTGTGGCGGCTGATCCCCGGCCGTGGGTCTGTGGCGGCTGATCCCCGGCCGTGGGTCTGTGGCAGCTGATCCCCGGCCGTGGGTCTGTGGCAGCTGATCCCCGGCCGTGGGTCTGTGATCCCCGGCCGTGGGTCTGTGGCAGCTGATCCCCGGCCGTTGGTCTGTGGCGGCTGATCCCCGACCGTGGGTCTGTGGCGGCTGATCCCCGGCCGTGGGTCTGTGGCAGCTGATCCCCGGCCGTGGGTCTGTGGCAGCTGATCCCCGGCCGTGGGTCTGTGGCAGCTGATCCCCGGCCGTGGGTCTGTGGCAGCTGATCCCCGGCCGTGGGTCTGTGGCGGCTGATCCCCGGCCGTGGGTCTGTGGCAGCTGATCCCCGGCAGTGGGTCTGTGGCGGCTGATCCCCGACCGTGGGTCTGTGGCAGCTGATCCCCGGCCGTGGGTCTGCAACTGGCCGTCTCTGTGGCGGCTGATCCCCCGCCGGGGGCCCTGCCGCTGGCCGTGTCGCTGGGGCCGGCCGATGACTTGTAAACGATCACCAGTGGCCCGTGGCGACACTGTTCGGTCGGTGGCCGCCAGACGTGCCCTGTTTAGTGTGTCCGGACAGTCACCACCGGACGTGCCCTGTTTAGTGTGTCCGGACAGTCACCACCGGACGTGCCCTGTTTAGTGTGTCCGGACAGTCACCACCGGACGTGCCCTGTTTAGTGTTTCCGGACAGTCATCACCGGACGTGCCCTGTTTAGTGTGTCCGGACGGTGACCACCGGACGTGCCCTGTTTAGTGTGTCCGGACGGTGACCACCGGACGTGCCCTGTTTAGTGTGTCCGGACAGTCACCACCGGACGTGCCCTGTTTAGTGTGTCCGGACAGTCACCACCGGACGTGCCCTGTTTAGTGTGTCCGGACAGTCACCACCGGACGTGCCCTGTTTAGTGTGTCCGGACAGTCACCACCGGACGTGCCCTGGTTAGTGTGTCCGGACAGTCACCACCGGACGTGCCCTGTTTAGTGTGTCCGGACGGTGACCACCGGACGTGCCCTGTTTAGTGTGTCCGGACAGTCACCACCGGACGTGCCCTGTTTAGTGTGTCCGGACAGTCACCACCGGACGTGCCCTGTTTAGTGTGTCCGGACAGTCACCACCGGACGTGCCCTGTTTAGTGTGTCCGGACAGTCACCACCGGACGTGCCCTGTTTAGTGTGTCCGGTCACGGATGCCCTGTTTAGTGTGTCCGGACAGTCACCACCGGACGTGCCCTGTTTAGGTTCCGGACGTCCACCGGACAGTCACCACCGGACGTGCCCTGTTTAGTGTGTCCGGACAGTCACCACCGGACGTGCCCTGGTTTAGTGTGTCCGGACAGTCACCACCGGACGTGCCCTGTTTAGTGTGTCCGGACAGTCACCACCGGACGTGCCCTGTTTAGTGTGTCCGGACGGTCATCACCGGACGTGCCCTGTTTAGTGTGTCCGGACAGCCACGGACGTGCCCTGTTTAGTGTGTCCGGACAGTCACCACCGGACGTGCCCTGTTTAGTGTGTCCGGACAGTCACCACCGGACGTGCCCTGTTTAGTGTGTCCGGACAGTCACCACCGGACGTGCCCTGTTTAGTGTGTCCGGACAGTCACCACCGGACGTGCCCTGTTTAGTGTGTCCGGACAGTCATCACCGGACGTGCCCTGTTTAGTGTGTCCGGACACACACCGGACCGGACGTGCCCTGTTTAGTGTGTCCGGACAGTCACCACCGGACGTGCCCTGTTTAGTGTGTCCGGACAGTCACCACCGGACGTGCCCTGTTTAGTGTGTCCGGACAGTCATCACCGGACGTGCCCTGTTTAGTGTGTCCGGACAGTCATCACCGGACGTGCCCTGTTTAGTGTGTCCGGACAGTCATCACCGGACGTGCCCTGTTTAGTGTGTCCGGACAGTCATCACCGGACGTGCCCTGTTTAGTGTGTCCGGACAGTCATCACCGGACGTGCCCTGTTTAGTGTGTCCGGACAGTCACCGACGTGCCCTGTTTAGTCCGGACAGTCACCCGGACGTCCCTTACCGGACGTGCCCTGTTTAGTGTGTCCGGACAGTCACCACCGGACGTGCCCTGTTTCCGGCGGTCACCACCGGACGTGCCCTGTTTAGTGTGTCCGGACAGTCACACCGGACGTGCCCTTTTTAGTGTGTCCGGACAGTCACCACCGGACGTGCCCTGTTTAGTGTGTCCGGACAGTCATCACCGGACGTGCCCGCCCTGTTTAGTGTGTCCGGACAGTCGCAGTCACCACCGGACGTGCCCTGTTTAGTGTGTCCGGACAGTCACCACCGGACGTGCCCTGTTTAGTGTGTGGACAGTCACCACCGGACGTGCCCTGTTTAGTGTGTCCGGACAGTCACCACCGGACGTGCCCTGGTTAGTGTGTCCGGACAGTCACCACCGGACGTGCCCTGGTTAGTGTGCCCGGACAGTCACCACCGGACGTGCCCTGTTTAGTGTGTTCGGACAGTCATCACCGGACGTGCCCTGGTTAGTGTGTCCGGACAGTCAGCACCGGACGTGCCCTGTTTAGTGTGTCCGGACAGTCACCACCGGACGTGCCCTGTTTAGTGTGTCCGGACAGTCATCACCGGACGTGCCCTGTTTAGTGTGTCCGGACAGTCACCACCGGACGTGCCCTGTTTAGTGTGTCCGGACAGTCATCACCGGACGTGCCCTGTTTAGTGTGTCCGGACAGTCATCACCGGACGTGCCCTGTTTAGTGTCTCCAGACGGTGACCGCCGCACGTGCCCTGTCTACGGCTCAGCTGCAGGCACGTCTGCGGCGGCACTGCAGCTGCTGCACGTGCCGCCACAGACGTGATGAGCTGCGCCTGGTGCCGACCTGCCCAGCCGCAGGCCGGCTCGCCAGGCGGACACGCACGCCGCCGCTGACGGCCGACACCCAGCAGATCAGCGGCCGCCAGTGGCCTGCGGCAGATGGACACGCACGCCGCCGCTGACGGCCGACACCCAGCAGATCAGCGGCCGCCAGTGGCCTGCGGCAGATGGACACGCAAGCCGCCGCTGACGGCCGACACCCAGCAGATCAGCGGCCGCCAGTGGCCTGCGGCAGATGGACACGCACGCCGCCGCTGACGGCCGACACCCAGCAGATCAGCGGCCGCCAGTGGCCTGCGGCAGATGGACACGCAAGCCGCCGCTGACGGCCGACACCCAGCAGATCAGCGGCCGCCAGTGGCCTGCGGCAGATGGACACGCAAGCCGCCGCTGACGGCCGACACCCAGCAGATCAGCGGCCGCCAGTGACCCGCGGCAGATGGACACGCACGCCGCCGCTGACGGCCGACACCCAGCAGATCAGCGGCCGCCAGTGACCCGCGGCAGATGGACACGCACGCCGCCGCTGACGGCCGACACCCAGCAGATCAGCGGCCGCCAGTGGCCTGCGGCAGATGGACACGCACGCCGCCGCTGACGGCCGACACCCAGCAGATCGGCGGCCGCCAGTGACCCGCGGCAGATGGACACGCACGCCGCCGCTGACGGCCGACACCCAGCAGATCAGCGGCCGCCAGTGGCCTGCGGCAGATGGACACGCACGCCGCCGCTGACGGCCGACACCCAGCAGATCAGCGGCCGCCAGTGGCCTGCGGCAGATGGACACGCACGCCGCCGCTGACGGCCGACACCCAGCAGATCAGCGGCCGCCAGTGGCCTGCGGCAGGCGAGCTCTCCGGATCACAGGGCGGGACTGACTGGGACCTGACAGCACGGCGGCGGGAGTGTGCTGTCGGAGCGGCGACACATGACGGTCGAGTCGTGAGTCATGACGGCCGAGTCGTGAGTCATGACGGCCGAGTCGTGAGTCATGACGGCCGAGTCGTGAGTCATGACGGCCGAGTCGTGAGTCACGATAACGGTTGAGTCGTAAGTCACGACATATGAGTCGAGTCATGACGGCCGAGTCGTGAGTCATGACGACCGAGTCGTGAGGCATGACGCGTGAGTCGTTAGTCATGAGCGCCGAGTCGTGAGTCATGACGGCCGAGTAGTGAGTCATGAGGACGGCCGAGTAGTGAGTCATGAGGACGGCCGAGTCGTGAGTCATGACGGCCGAGTCGTGAGTCATGAGCACGGCCGAATCGTCAGGTGAACCGTGCACGCTTGATGTCTGCACCGCCAGCTGCCTGCTCCATGGCTGGTTGCCAAAATCGTACCTCAAGCGCAGCAGTCGATCGTGTCAAACTAATTTCAGCACCAGCGCAACATTTCGTGACAAGTCGGTCACATGTGCCTCACATTTCTTGGGTTCTATTGCGACGCATTCCACTGCTATCTTGCGTAGCGTTGCCAACCTCTCACGCCGACTGGTCGCGGGTGGACTCATCAGGTCAGTTGAGGGATTTCAGCCAACGATTTTACTATCAAGCTGCGAACGCCATACCAACTGCGCCGCAGCGGTCCAGATGAACGCGCCGCAGGAGAGCGCCCACTAAACAACCTAGACACAGGACATTACGCACATGACTCGGACAGCACCGACAGTGGTCACCACACTTGGAACAACCAGTCGTCTCACTCAATGCACATGACAACAGTCGCTTGGTTCGCCATTGGAGTTTAGGGGCGCACCGACTGCATCGGCCATGCGGCGCCCATGACAACAGTCAATTCTTAGTTGACAGCCCCCTCGCTTCCCGTCGCAACGGTGAACACCAGCCACTATTGGCGCCGATGCAGCCGAGAAAACCGGCAACGATCGTGTCGTTTTTATTCACGCTGCATTAATCCAGCACGGCGTGTGTTCCCTATTTGGCGCCGACTGTGCGGCTCTGCCCGCATTCGCCACAGTTGCAACCAAGGCCGCCGCGTTAGACGTCATTTGTCACCGTCACATTCAAGGCCACCATGCAACACGTAATTCGTCACCATTACATTCAATGCCGCCGTGTTAGATGTCATTCGCCACCATTACATTCAAGGACGACGTGTTAGACGTCGTTTGTCGCCGTCACATCGAAGGACGTCGTGCTAGAAATCATTTATCACTGTCATATTCAAGGCCGCCACGTAAGACGTCATTTGTCACACTCACATTCAACCCGCATTGACATTCCGGCCCGACCGCCAGATCGGGTCTGGTCTGGTCTGGTCTGGTCTGGTCTGGTCTGGTTTTGGTCTGGTCTGGTCGGGTCGGGTCGGGTCGGGTCGGGTCGGGTCGGGTCGGGTCGGGTCGGGTCGGGTCGGGTCGGGTCGGGTCGGGTCGGGTCGGGTCGGGTCGGGTCGGGTCGGGTCGGGTCGGGTCGGGTCGGGTCGGGTCGGGTCGGGTCGGGTCTGGCAGAGTCGCGAGCAGTCATTGAGCGCCACCACCGTCGATCAATATCGCGTGTTTAGGTGGCCAGTATCGAACGTCGCGGACCTGGTCTGACCGGTACGTGGTACCCGGCTTCAAAATACGCATACGTGAGCCAGCACGACTATCACGTGTCGGCCTCTGCCCTTCCTCACTGGCCCACCGTCAGCAGGCGAGCCAGCACGGCTATCACGTGTCGGCCTCTGCCCTTCCTCACTGGCCCACTGTCAGCAGGCGAGCCAGCACGGCTATCACGTGTCGGCCTCTGCCCTTCCTCACTGGCCCACCGTCAGCAGGCGAGCCAGCACGGCTATCACGTGTCAGCCTCTGCCCTTCCTCACTGGCCCACTGTCAGCAGGCGAGCCAACACGGCTATCACGTGCAGCCTCTGCCCTTCCTCACTGGCCCACTGTCAGCAGGAGCAGCACGGCTATCACGTGTCGGCCTCTGCCCTTCCTCACTGGCCCACTGTCAGCAGGCGAGCCAGCACGGCTATCACGTGCCGGCCTCTGCCCTTCCTCACTGGCCCACTGTCAGCAGGCGAGCCAGCACGGCTATCACGTGTCGACCTCTGCCCTTCCTCACTGCCCACGTCAGCAGGCGAGCCAGCACGGCTATCACGTGTCAGCCTCTGCCCTTCCTCACTGGCCCACTGTCAGCAGGCGAGCCAGCACGGCTATCACGTGTCGGCCTCTGCCCTTCCTCACTGGCCCACCGCCAGCAGGCGAGCCAGCACGGCTATCACGTGTCGGCCTCTGCCCTCCCTCACTGGCCCACCGCCAGCAGGCGAGGCGGCGGTAATGACAGCTAACCTCGCCACACCCACCGTCCATTCCTGGTCAGAGCAGGGTCGGGCCGACACAACCACGCTGCCAGCGGTAATGAGAGCTGACCTCCCCACACCACAATGTGCATCCCTGGTCAAAACAGGGTCGGGCTGCCACAACCACGCTGCCAGTGGTAATGGCCGCTGACCTCGCCACACCCCACCGTCCATCCCTGGTCAGGGCAGGGTCGGTTAGTTAGTTATTTTGGTTTTAGGGCGCCTCGACCAAACTTGTGATCATTCGGCGCCCATGCCGTTCATTTAACATGCTAAAATCCTATCGTGTTACTCAGGTGAGTTAATGGGATGAAATCCTATCGCTCTTAGGTATCTAAATATATTACCGGAATCAATAATCTCAGTTATCGGCTAGAATGTCGCGATACGTGAAATGTCCGATCCTATTTACAAAGAACAACCTTCGCTCCCTTGAAAAGTGTTCGCACGAATAAAGCACATGTGGCACCGTGAGGGCTTCCAGACAGCGGGGGCACTTGGGTCGTCAGAGCAGGGTTGGGCTGCCACAGCCAGGCTGCCAGCGGTAAACAATGCTGGCTAGCGATCCAACTTCGGTGTACACCAGATAAATCGATATCTGTCCTGTGGGGTTGTAAAACAGCTATGTGCTGAAGCCTTGTCATCCGGACCACTACCATCCCCAGAAGATTATCATCTCATATTCATCAGTGGAAGATTGAATGATGACGTTTGGCAGTGACTGTCGACTTACTGTCCTGATAAAAATATCAACATATGTTTTCTGATGCAGGAATGGAAATACAATTGCATCTTTGAATTTGATAACCACCAAATAGTCCTCTCGAAATCCGGGACTACCACGCGTGGTACGCGTGGTACGCACAGTACCACGCCCTGGTCTGAAGTGCCCACCATCAGGCATACGATCGATGATCGATCCTGCGGTTTTCAGTATGGCGGGCCTCTGGTAATCATCAGCGCAGCGCTGCACATTGTGTCCAGGCTGGTTCACCACCGTCGCTCCCCGGCCCGGGCGAAGCACATGGCCGCGCAGCGGCCAGGAAATCACACTAACATTCGAGTTCAATCGCTCGAGAGCACTTGGGCACTCGGCGCCGCGGCGTTGCTCACTGCCAGTCGTCAACGGTCGCCAGCTTCCTGGTGGGGTGCCGTACCCCGTGGGTATAGTCTGCGTTGGTAAATCTCACACAGATCGTCATCGGGTCCCGGCCGCCCTTCCCCACCCGATGTTCATCTTACGGTCACGTTTGGAACATCCCGTGAACATATCTGACACGCTGTCCACTAGGACGGACCATAAGACTGACAAAGAGCCTCATTGGCCTGTGCCGCCTGGGCTGTACCGCCTGGACTGTACCGTCTGGACTGTGCCGCCTGGACTGTACCGCCTGGGCTGTACCGTCTGGACTGTACCGCCTGGACTGTACCGTCGAGACTGTACCGTCGGACTGACCGTCTGACGTACCGTCTGGCTGTACCGTCTGGGTACCGCCTGCTACCGCCACGCCGGACTGTACCGCCTGACTGTCCGCTGGGCTTACCGTCTGGGCTGTACCGCGGCTACGTGCGCCTGGAGCGTCTGGCTGTACCGTCTGGGCGTACCGCCGACTGTACCGCCGGTGTACCGTCTGGACTGTACCGCCTGGGCTGTACCGTCTGGACTGTACCGTCTGGACTGTACCGTCTGGACTGTACCGTCTGGACTGTACCGTCTGGGCTGTACCGCCTGGACTGTACCGTCTGGACTGTACCGTCTGGGCTGTACCGCCTGGGCTGTACCGCCTGGACTGTACCGCCTGGACTGTACCGCCTGGACTGTACCGCCTGGACTGTACCGCCTGGACTGTACCGCCTGGACTGTACCGTCTGGACTGTACCGTCTGGGCTGTACCGTCTGGGCTGTACCGCCTGGGCTGTACCGCCTGGACTGTACCGCCTGGACTGTACCGCCTGGGCTGTACCGCCTGGACTGTACCGCCTGGACTGTACCGCTGGTGACGATCGATGTAACATCAAGTATAAATTGTCAAGTAATATTAGCTCGGCCAACAGCACGAGAGAGTGAGTTCTTTTACGACGCATTCGACTGGTGGATCGCACAGCGCCGCTATCCTCTTACACCTACTGGTCGTAGGTGGACTCGTAATGCCGCCGGTTGCGGGATTCGAACCCACGATTAAAAGTCGAACGCCCTGCCGACTGAGCCACGGCGGTCCCCGCCACAGCGGCGCGGGGCGGCTGCACTCACAGAAGATGGTGCGGTCGATGATGTAGGCGTCCGACATGCCGACCTTGACGGGATGCGAAGACGCCTCGATACCGGATATATCCACCGGCACGCTGCGGTACGCGAACACCACGTCGCCGGTCTTGTGGATCGTCACCTGTCGATGACATCACGGATCAATGTAGTTGCGGGTGCTGCAAAACGGCAATGGCGACGGCGGTCCAGACACTGCGTGTCGGTGTCTGGAGTTATCACGTGCTGGCGATGTCGCGAGGGTCACCAGTGTAGCTCCTCGATGCTGCAGAACGGTCACGGCGATAGCACTTACGGGGATCGTGCCATGTAAGTCAGCGGCGATGGCACCACAGGATGGCTACTTCGGTGGCAATAGTAGCACCGAGAACACTATTGCAAACGGCAGGTAAGGCGAGGCAAGACCAGGTAAGACACACTTCAGAATCACAACGGTGGCAGCATGACCGATAGCGGTGCTAAACATCGTTTGTACACGTAGACAACATACATTTTGTGATGTCGTTTCCAGTCATCTGATCAGACCAAATGAGATATCGTGATTTAGATAGAGTACTTCGCCGATCCGAAACCAGACGATACTGCCCACAATTAGATGTACACATCTACTACAGTAAGAATAGCAGAATCGTGAGCGAGGTGGAATCGCAGCTTGCAGCCTACTTTGAACGAGACCTGAAGAGGATGGGTCATCTTCTCACGCGGCGCTACACAGACTCAAATCACTGGTATTCATCGGTGATTCCACTATGAAGTCAGATGTGCCGAAAAAAGCATCTGTTCGGAAACGGAACGCTCTTTTTCAACTGAAAGGCAGTCTGCGGTCAAGGCTTCAAGACTCAAGGGCCTAGACCGGCATCTGATAGGGCATCACTGATATAGTACATCACTGATAGGGCTGGGAACGCTTGAGGAACAATTTCTTCGGCGAACTGAACCATCGACCAGTTCAATGATGGCCTTTTTGGACCTTGGCTAGCCTCTAAGATTATACATGGCCCTGAATTTGATATAGCACCTCTTCTAATCTTTCAACAACAACAAAAAAGCAAAGTCCCTCGCAGACACGGGTATTCCACACACTGGACCTACTCTGGACAAACATTTCAAAACACAAAACAAAACAGAATGGAATACACCAGCGTCGTGTGCTGGTTGATGAGCGATCATGGGACACGTCTGGCACCCAATGCCGCGTTCTCAGACGCTGAAGTGTCACAAGTGAGCACGCATGCGTCAAACACACGCCGACTGTTTTTCCCGGTGGCGACGTCCTTGTGAAAGTGCCGGCGCCCAGGTATTCTTGCACTGTCTGTGGTGGTATACAGGCAAGACACGACGGAACTCCTTGATACGTCTGCTGATGTCAGGTACTCGCAATGCTGCTCTGAATGCCGCCGACAGGTGCCAGTTCGGCTTCATGACTTTGCAACCTCCGACATCAGCAAAGCTCACCTGGAAGCTGAAGAGGGTGTCGTTGGCCTCCTGTAGGGCCACCTTCTCCCATTGCACCGTCAGCGCAGTACCTATGGGAGGTACGGCCGGTCATGACACATCTCAACAGGCTACTGCCGGCACAAACCGACACAATAAGCAGCCTGGGCAGCAAGCAACAAAAACCTGTCGGATAACCTTGAGCTGCTTTAGTTTGAATATTAAGATTATATTACAATTTCGCAGCCACAACACCTCTACAGTTATGAACACTTTAGCAAAATGGCACCGATCTTTTAACATGACCTTCTCCTGTCAGCGCAGAATTCGCCCACCTTTCTCTTTCTTTACCTAAGCAGCAACACTGCAGGTCAGCACGACAAGTCGACAAGACGGCAGGCAAAGCGACACAACTGCAGCAGCTCTAGTTGCCCCACAACCCACTGCATGCTGCAGAGCCAAAACGATGGCCACAATTATCATGGTTCTGAGCAAGTAATGTAATGGGTTCATTGTATGAATCCATGAGATTGCACTGCCGAACTGATGACGATCCACAGACGGGATTGGAACGGTTTTCCTCAAAACGATTTTTTCACTACGAGCTTGAACTAACCGTGATCGCAATTAATAGATTCATCGTTCAGCATTTCCAGGAAACCTCCATCGAGCCCAAACGACGACAAAATATACCGATCGCCATTCAGGGTTGAAGCTAATTTACGTATAGGCGAGCGGGCAATACCCCAGGAGATCTGGCAATATCCTTCAGTTCTTCTACGATGCATTCAATTTCTAGGTCACATGACATCGCTACCCTCTCACGCCAGTTAGTCGTGGGTGGGTGGACTCGGCAATTCCGCCGATTGTCGGATTCGAACACACGATCGTGCCATCAAGAGTGCAGAGCTCCTAGCGAGAGAGCTACCGCGACCGCCTTCGGAAATACCCGGTAGGAAGAGGCGCCACTGACCGTTGTCCGAGTACTTGATCACTGAGTCCGGGGTGGTGGTGGTGTCAAAGTTGGCCATCAGAGGTGCGATGTATTGAGTAGCGGCCAGCCAACTGTGCACGTAGTCACCCGTGTAGAGGAAGCCACCGGTGGCGATGGTGATGTTGCGGATCACGTGGCCGTAAAATGGAAACTCGAACTGCAGCGGCACGCGCTGCCAGCACAGGGGAAGGTGTCAGTTAGTGATTAGGGCTTTAGGGCGCATCGACTACATTGGTCATGTAGCGCCCACATGGGAAGGTGCCACAGCGGGCTGAACATATGCCAAGCACAACCGTCACGTCACCAGCTACGTGAAGATAACGGTGGCAATCTTCCCGCCGATCTGAAACAGTACGGCAATGTCACGAGCCGCGCCACGCACCTGAACCACTCCAGAGCCAGGTATTGCCAGCAGCAGACAGCAGCGCGGGTCTTGCAAAAGCTTGCGGGCATGAGCCGTTTGTTCCCAGAAGTTGCATTACCGACCGCGCATGGATGACGTGACTAGATGACTCACGCTACAAACCGACTGCCAGTCCCGACGGCAGCTTGGCACCGGCCGTCCGCTTTAGCGGTGAGCCCTTGCTGTGGCTTGTGGAGAACGCCAGGGCGGTTCATACGTAAACAGGATGAGGCTTCTGGTTTTGCCCACTGATACGAAGTAATCTGACCCAGGGGTGACAAAAAGGACAAGCACAGGCAGGATAAAACTGCACAAAACCATAATAGTGCCCGCATCATGGGGGACTAGTGGTACTGTAGTGTGGTTGTGGCAGTGTCATGGGACACTGGTGCTACTGCAGTGTGATTGTAGCAATGTCGTGGGACACTGGTGTTACTGCAGCGTGATTGTGACAGTGTCGTGGGACACTGGTGTTGCAGGCTGTCGTGGCAGTATCTTGGGACAGATTTTGCAGTGTGATTGTGATTGTGGCAGTGTCGTGGGGCACTGATATTGTTGCAGTGTGATTGTGGCAGTGTCGTGGGACACTGGTATTGCTGCAGTGTGATTGTGGCAGTGTCGTGGGACACTGGTATTGCTGCAGTGTGATTGTGGCAGTGTCGTGGGGCACTGGTATTGCTGCAGTGTGATTGTGGCAGTGTCGTGGAACATGGCACTATTGCAGTGTGATTGTGGCAGAGACGTTGGACACCGGTGCTGCTGCAGCGTTATTGCTCTCCAACTGCAGAATGTTGGGTGGTTATTGGGGTTTGGGGGCGCATCGACTGCAGAAGTCATGCAGCGCCCATAACAACGTCAATCATATCAAGTTTTTAAAGGCGAAACTGACTAAGGCTACTAGATGCGACACATATAATATACTGCCATGACGTGCATCTCCACCATCCTGGTCTTGCAACATATATGTCATCGCATTAATGGGGCGTACATACCACTGAAAACCTAACCTCTGAGAGGAAACGGAACAACTGTCCCGATTGTATAAACGGAGATTCATCCCCCAATACTTCCCGTAGCGATAGTGAACTGCAAAATGTAATCACTGGACCATACAGGAGACACTCTAACTCGGCCACCTGCACCTTACAGATACACAACGGCCACCTGCACCTTACAGATACACAACGGCCACCTGCACCTTACAGATAAACAACGGCCACCTGCACCTTACAGGATACACTAACTCGGCCACCTGCACCTTACAGATACACAACGGCCACCTGCGCCTTACAGATACACAACGGCCACCTGCACCTTACAGATACACAACGGCCACCTGCACCTTACAGATACACAACGGCCACCTGATGTAGCAGATAATTACGAAACAAGTGAAACGTTACCCTAACATTCAGCAGCAGGTGCAAAACCAAGAGAATTAAACTCGCACGCGACTGAGGAAATTCAAACATCTAGTAGAAAGACCGAAGCAAACGCGAGAAGAAAATTATTATTCCGGAAAGAGCAAATCAGAACATGTTGCAAACAACATACCTGTTAAGATGAGATGGAAGCCAACAAATACGCGCAGGGTGTGAGGGGAACCAATATACAACAGAGTCCCCAATATGGGAGAACTAATAGTCAACAGAGTCCCCAATATGGGGTAACCAATAGTCAACAGCCTATTATGTCTCCCGGCGCACGCGAGGCGGAAGGGATGAAAATAACAAACACCTACTGGGGAAGTGGAGCAGTGAGATCGTGTGTGACCCCGAGGAGGCAGGAGGGGCCACTTACTGGGGACGTGGAGGGGCACTTACTGGGGACGTGGAGGGGCACTTACTGGGGACGTGGAGCAGTGAGTACGCCGGGGATCGTGTGTGATCCCGAGCGACAAGGCGGCTGCGGACCAGCTTACCGCTGCCCGGCGATGGGCTTCGGAGAGCATGTCGTGCTGGATCACACTGCTGGCCGGCCTCTTGTCGAGATCCACCCAGAAGTCGCGGCCGTCCGGCACAAATTGCGACACGTAGTACTTGTGGTCGTCCTGCGGGCAGCCATGATGCGGGTCCATCATACCAAATCGATAGATCCATTTGTTCATTCGCACCAAGGAGAAATGAGAATAAACGGTGGTGCATGAAATGCAGATATATTGCAACTGTAATGGTAATGCGCAAATGCGATTGCAATATTCTTCCGAATTGCGATCCGTAACAACCTCTGGCACTTTAAAAATAGGTGAGTGTAGAAGATTGCATGTGATCTAAATGATAATTTGAGACAGCTATATGAACATTTGAGATAAATGTTGACGTGGCAAAAACTGCAAACCCACAAGGTTGTGTAGCGATGATTTCGGGTCTGGGCCATGTAATAAGTACGTCATTACGCATCTACAGTGCATTACTTTGCAATTACCTGGCATGCAGACACAATTTGCATAGCTACAGGAGATTGAGGAACAACAAACGCTCTTCTTCTTCTGAACCCCTTCATTGGCCATCACTAAGTGCCCAAGCCCGGATGAAGTTCGTTCATCACGCCGTTGGAAGACTACTTCTGCACAGAATCCGCGTTGTTTCACCGGTGATAATACTTTGCGTCACTACCGGACACATGGGATCAGCGATGCTTCCCGCATTCTCACTCCTCATACACGACATGATTCCACCCAGTGAAATTAACTAACATCGGTGGCATCATCAGCTTTCGCAATGGTGTTCTATGCGGGGGCGTTACCCAGAGAAAGTGACATCAACGTGAAGGCTCGTGTCAGCACTCCAAGGCACGGATTACAGAAAGCTGGCCAACAGGACCAACAAGGCCTATAGTGGCGCATCCGTGATGTTTGTTGTTTCGTTGTTTATTGGGTGGTTCATGACGCACTTTATGCACATTCACGGCTAATGGCGCCGCCCGCACTGTTTCGCCGATGGGCCGCGGGATTGGGAAATGTCCCGAGCGGCGCGAGTGTCGAACCCGGTGTCGAACTTTGGTACCAAGAACCCAACACCTTGACCACTCGGCCGTCCCCGCCCCGCACCCGTGACGTCACGGCGGTGTGCCATGGCCGTGAACTAAGCACCAGCGACAGTGAGTATGAGCACAGATAATGTGACTGGCAATGCGAAGGACGAGTCACGACTGGAAAGCGGCACACTTGTAATTCTCACAGAAAATTGTCACTGCGAATAGGAACGCGACTGAAGGGAACTCGGACAATGGAAAAAAAAACATATTCAAGTCTAAAACACCATGCCTAACGGCTGTGCGCAAGCAGTTCCAGTTAAGGTTCCAGTTCCAGTCACTTTCCTTCCACGTAAGCAAAGAATAGTTGATATCAATTAAAGTTATGGGCTACCGAGTGCTGTTTCAATCTGAATTTGAATTGAGTATGCCGTAATTGGTTCATTAGTTGTGGGAATACAAGGGGAAAGCCCTGCACCTATCTCCACCCCCGGTGACTAGTGTGAGAACGTATGTCGCAGAATCTGCCGGGTTAAAAAAGCGGGCAAGCGTTGCAATTTTTCCACGCGAGGGATCGGGGATAACTGTCCATTGCTCTCCACGGGCCACTCCACGGGCCATACAAAAATGGCATCACCGGCCCGTGAATGAGCACGGGCCACGACATGGATCAGTGTAACTACAACGCGAAGTCCCGGAAATCGGCGTAATAGCTCATGCCGGTAGTATTTCAATTGGGCCCATCCTGTCCGCACGTAACCGCAGAAACGGTCACAACAATCTGCACCAGTTCGCAGCCCCTCACTGGCCGACGGTACTGACAGACAACACTAACCGACAGTACTGACCGACAGTACTGACCAGAAGTACTGACCGACAGTACTGACCGACAGTACTAACCGACAGTACTGACCGACAGTACTGACCAGAAGTACTGACCAGAAGTACTGACCAGAAGTACTGACCAACAGTACTAACCGACAGCACCGACCAGCAGTGCTGACTGGCAGTACTGATCGGCAAAACTGGTCGGCAATACTGGCGGGCAGTAATGACCGGCAGAACTGACCGGCACTTATGACCGGCAGCCACTAGCAGTTAATCTTTCAATCGATCAACGGATGCCCGCTGACGTACGTACGATAGCCTAACACAGCAGGCTCGGTCCCACTGACGTACGTACGATAGTCTTGCACATCAGGCTCGGTCCCGCTGGCGTACGTGCGATAGCCTAACACAGCAGGCTCGGTCCCGCTGACGTGCGTACGATAGCCTAACACAGCAGGCTCGGTCCCGCTGACGTACGTACGATAGTCTTGCACATCAGGCTCGGTCCCGCTGACGTACGTGCGATAGCCTAACACAGCAGGCTCGGTCCCGCTGACGTGCATACGACAGCCTAACACAGCAGGCTCGGCCCCGCTGACGTACGTACGACAGCCTAACACACAGGCTCGGTCCCGCTGACGTACGTACGGTAGCCTAACACAGCAGGCTCGGTCCCGCTGACGTAGTACGATAGTCTTACACATCAGGCTCGGTCCCGCTGACGTACGTGCGATAGCCTAACACACAGGCTCGGCCCCGCTGACGTACGTACGATAGCTACACAGCAGGCGGATGTAGGCTGGAGTACGTGGTAGCTAACACAGCAGGCTCGGTCCCGCTGACGTACGTACGATAGCCTAACACAGCAGGCTCGGCCCCGCTGACGTACGTGCGATAGCCTAACACAGCAGGCTCGGCCCCGCTGACGTACGTACGATAGTCTTGCACAGCAGGCTCGTTCGACAGTCGATCATCCGTGAACGACTGCTCGTTCACATCACAGCCGCTCACGCAGCCTTGGGACGCGTGACAAAAAAACGTTTCAGCAGGGCGATCATTGGACTAAAGTGCTGTAACAGCAGAGGTCACTGACTCGGCGAACATCGTATCTGCGACGATTGTACACAGAGTAATCAATGCCGTGAATCAGAATGGCCACGTGGCGTCATCATCTACGGTGGTAGATTGGAGTTTAGGGGCGCGTCGACATCTAGGGTCATGTTGCGCCCATAACTGAAATGTAATCAATCTACGGTGCTGCTATCATAGCTCACTATCCATCTTCACGGGTGGGGGTATATCACGTCAAGGCGAGCTTGTCGAATGAACATAAAAATATTCCCAGACGCAACGGCCTCAGAGTCGTTCCCTATAAGCATACGTAAAGAAGAATCGGTGTTCAACCGTCCTAAAATCTGGCGTCGTAGAGGATCTAGCAGTGTACAGCCAACTAAAACATGGTACACGGTAAGCGGGTTAGAACAGCGCGGACATATGGGACGGTCATTACCGGTCAACATATAACTATGTGTTGCAAAGGTATGGCCTATTCTCAATCGACAGAGTATTACTTCTTCCCGACGTTTGGTTCGGTGAGAGGATAGCCATTTTCCTAGTGTCGGTTTTAAAACCTTGAGCTTACTACACTTCGAATTACAGGATCGTTGCCATTCTAACTGTATACTTGACAATATAGTAGGGTATATATCTCTTGGAGGGAGCCGTAGATGGACCACACGGCCATTGCTAATGGCGTGCTTGGCGGTTATGTCAGCAGCTTCGTTTCCGGCGAGTCCAACATGGCTAGGAATCCAGCAGAACACTAAAATTCTTCCGATGTCATGCAGGGATTTTACTACTTTGATAATCCTCCGAACAAGTCGGTTTTCCTGGTTAAAGATGTTCAGTGCCTGGAGACTGCTCAGAGAGTCTGTGAAAATCACGTACTTTGTGGACAGGTCTTTCTGTATAAAATAGAGGGCTTGTAGAAAGGCATACAGTTCGGCAGTAAAAATCGGGGTTTGCATCGGTAAACAAAAAGATCGAACACTTTGTCGACTTACGTAAGCACACCCGACACCAGAGACCGACTTTGAGCCGTCCGTGTAAATACGCGAAAAGTCGTTATATTCGTGTGTTTTTTCCAATGCTAACATTCGGAGTTCCTTTGGGTTTACCTGCCCTTTCTTTGAGCAGGTTAGTGTCATGTCAGTTTTCACTGGGACAACATGCCGAGGGGGAGTGCTTGGCGTGATTACATGTGCTATGGAACGCGGCCGAATATTACATTCTCAAAGAATCGAGGACATACGAGTGGAAAACGGTAATCCACGCCGAGTAATGTGCCGTGCATTTGATGTCCTTGAGAATATCCACTGATAGGCTGGATGGTTTCGGTTTTGAGCAACATTGCATGCGTATCTCGCGCCCAATAACTTGCGGCGTAGTGCAAGAGGTGGCTCGTCTACTTCTACCATTACACTAGCAGCCGGTGAGGTACGAAAGGCTTCAGTAGCGATGCGAAGAGCTACATTGTGGATCACATCAAGGCGACGCTTGGATGTGGCACACCCTCAGTCATAAATAAAACAACCATAGTCAATTTTAGAACGCACGAGCGATCGATACATAAGAAGCAAGATAGATATATATGCTCCATACGAACATCTAGAGACTGTACGCATTACCTGTAGTCGCTTTGCACATTTCTGTGCAAGATCGTTGATATGGGTGGTGCATGTCAGTCGGTGATCCATACACACACCCAGAAACTTGGCAACTGGTTTGAATGGCATATGGCGTCCATTGAGTATAATCACGGGGTCAGTACAAGAGCGTTTGCGACAGAAGTGGATAGCGGTGGTTTTCGACGTAGACATTACGAAACCGGTTTTGTCGCACCAATCCTGCACCTTCCGAACAGCCGTCTGGAGTCGTCTCTCAACTATGTGCACAGAGCGTGAAGAGGCCCATATGGCGAAATCATCTACGAAAAGCGCTCTCCCTACGGAAGTTGGCAGCAAGGTACCCACAGCGTTGATTGAAATTGCAAACAAGGCTACGCTCAGTACGCTCCCCTGCGGGACTCCGTTAACTTGTGAAAAAGTGCCGGATAGGGAGTTTCCTATTCTAACGCGAAACGTTCTGGAATATAGAAAATTGAACAAGAAGACACCCATGGGACCTCTGATTCCCATATTGTATAGCTTCATCAGGATACCGTGACGCCACGCCGTGTCATATACGCCGTCAATGTCAAGAAATATTACTGCTGTGTGGTGACGTTTCATAAAACCAAAGCGCACAACGGAGTCGAGTGTTAAAATGTGGTCAAGTGCGTTACGGTGTTTTCGGAACCCACTCTGTATCACAGTAAGTAGATTATTATGTTCTAGAAACCACATCAATCGGACATTCACCATTTTTTTCTCGAAAAGTTTACACAGGGAGCAAGTCAGTGAGATTGGACGGTAATGCAGTGGATCAGTGCCAGATTTATTTTGTTTACGTATGGGCACTACAATTGCCTCCCGCCATGAAGGTGGAAATGTGCCACCTTCATGTTGTACTGGAGGACGTCTGTGGTGGAAAAATCGAGAGGACGTTCCTCGCACCTATCCTTGTGTCCCAGAAATTGCTCGTTGTATGTGTTTTCCGAGCGTGCTGACAAAGCTCGTCCCATCTCGTCCGCTACTTCTTCTGGGTCAATGATATCTCGACCGGCCATGTGTAGGGTAGGAAGTGGGAGTGTAGTATACTTTCCAGAAAAGCGTTTAATGCGGGACCATACAGACGACAGTGATGTGGATCGATTAAATGTGTTCACGTAAGCTTTCCATGAATCTCGTTTCGCTTCGGCGATAGTACGCCTAGCGAATGCCCATGCTTTGCGGAAAGCTATTAAATTTGTCATACAACTATTCCTATTAAAGGTACGAAAGGCTTTCTTCCTGGCACGCAACGCCTCTCGGCACTTTTCCGACCACCACGGAACGGGTACTCGAACTGAAGTTCCTGAAGAACGAGGAATGTGTCGCTGAGCGCTCTCCACGGTTGCCGTCGTGAATGCCTCCACGGAAACACCGGATTCATTGGGATAGTCTCCGAGTCTACTCTCAAGATTTGCTTGGAACGCACCCCAATCAGCTCGGTTAAATGTCCATTTCGACGGTCGTCGGCTTACAACAACTCTGTTGATGAAACAAGACCAAACAGGGAAATGGTCACTGTTATGTGGATCATCGTCCACGGACCATTCTAAAAAAGGTGCAAGTTCTGGACTGCAGAGGGTAAGATCCAGCACGGAAGTCTGCCCCGTTGGCAATATAAAATGGGTTGGCTTTCCTGTGTTAAGTACACAGAGTGGAAAATATCTTACAAAACATTCGGCTGCACGTCCACGGCTCGTCGTGGTGGCTGAGCCCCAAAGATGGTGGTGGGCGTTAAAATCGCCGCACACCATTACCGGAGGAGTGAGCTGCCCCACCATCTGGGACAGCTCAGAAAGTGGGAACCTCTCGCCCGGCGTGAGATATACACGAAAAGGCACTCTTCGTCTGACCTCCCCCGGCTTCCTGGTGGTCTGGCCGCCGGATCCTGCAGGCACGCAATCCCCCCCCCCCCACCACGTAAAGGTGATGCCTCGCCGGGGGCGTCATCATCTACGCAGCGATTGTCACAGGATACACCGATTACGGCCGAGCTCGGGAGCACCAAAAGTACCATTTGGAGAACTACCTGATCCTACGGAAAACTCATTCGTAAGTTACTTGTCTTGTGGTTCTGATCACGGATCTTCCACCGTACTAAGCATGCCACGTAGCTGCATGGGTCTGGACTTTTGATGACTTTTTGATATGCTGGGAAAAGAATCCCAAGATCTCACACCCTTCCATCAGTGCAGATCTTCCCTGTGACCCCATTTGCCTGACTCACGGCTCTACCACGCACAAAGACAAACAAACAAACAAACAACATTTTGTGCATATTTTCGGAGATGGGGTAGCTCATCTCACAAAATATATAAAAATATGTGCACGAAGCGAATCATCATAAAAGGCGATCCTAAATCGCCTAATTTCTGGCAGGTTTTTTCCACAAACAACACCTGAATGGCCTGCGGAGCTCTGAACAGACCGGCCACACGTGTACCCCGCCGACACGTGCACCCAGCCGACACGTGTGCCCCCCCCCCCCCCCCGACACGTGTACCCGCACGTCACGTGCACCCCGCCGACACGTGTACCCCGCCCGGCGACGCCATCAAACGGGCCACTCACGATTTTGACGTCGGTGATGTTGGAGCCGTTGATGTGGTACTTGTGGGTGCCGCTGGCGATGTCGTCCAGGTCGTGGTAGGTGTGCTGGGTGACCGTCGCTGGCGCCGGCGTCGTGGGCGACGTGGTGTAGTTGACGGTGGTGACCGCCGCCGCCGGCGCCGGCGTCGTGGGCGACGTGGTGTAGTTGACGGTGGTGACCGCCGCCGTCGGCGCCGGCGTCGTCACTGGGGCTGACGTCGCGTTTGGCGCCGCCGTCGTCGCTGACGTCGTTGTGGTGGTAGTGGTGGTGGTCGTTGTGGTTGTCGTCGACGACGATGTTGCGCTGTGGAACGGTTGGTTGGTTATTTGGGCTTAGGCGCGCATCGACTGCGTTGGTCGTACAACGCCCAGCGCATACAATCGTCGTACAACGCCCAGCGCATACAATCTAAAAATATACCGAAGCCGAAGCGGTCGCGACAAGTCGTCACCATCATGTACAACATCATACACCATATCACCTCCTAAATCCTTCTCTTCTCCGACTTAGTCGCCCTCCTATCGATTCAGTTCCCAATATGATGATCCAGCTGTTTTCCAGTTGCCGTCTATAAAACACGTTTTCCTTCCAAATATTTTCTAGCCCTACTATGCGACAATTTCCTTCCAAATATTTTCTAGCCCTATTATGCGGAAACCTTCGATTTCATGGTCCAGTCCGTTGAAGTGATTACTGACTGGAAGCTCTCCTTCCGCACCGAATGGACTACAGGTGATTTTGGACCCTGACGTACAATTCGGTTCCCGTTTTTCCCACGCAAAAAACATGATCACAATTCTTGCCGAGTACGCAATACAAGACCTTAAAAGATTTACAGCACTTTCTTTCCTTCCTTCCTACTTTCTTTCCACGCGCTTCAACTTCCTGACACAAGACGCGGCACACACAACAATTATTTCAAATTTGTTGTGCGCGATGATCTGCGTCATTTTGTTCATTTTGAACAAACTGGGGGCTTTCTTCAATGAAAGGATCGGCACGCCTCCAGAATCAGCGAGAACCAGAACGCCGTGGAGTTCTGGAGCGACTGGAAGATCTCTTCAACATCGCGCACGTAGACGCTGAGAAGCTGGTCCGCTACCGTGAAGACTGGGAGTTGCTTCGTCTGTGGAGACGGAAGGGTCTTCCTGGCTCAACGGGTGACGTGGACACCATTCATCTTCGTTGCAGAGATCTGGCATCGGGGCGAGATCGCGGCGAAACTGGGACGTGACCTCATGTGATTGCCGTGGAGACGCTGTGATGGAGTTGCTGCTCGGAGATGCCCTCGAAACGACGCCTGGGTCTACCTCCATTGTCCCGGTGGTGTTGCTCTTCAAGCGTCTTCGAAATCGCTGAGCCTTCATCAACCGGAACCAGTTCCAAACAGGTTAAAGAGATGAAACCACCAAAGCCGCAAGTTGTCAGTCTGCGCTATGTTGTATTTTTTGCATATGTACCCTTTGTTGTTATTGTGACATGTTGTTCTTAACACACTCACCCGCCTTCGTGGAAATCCTGGCTACTCAGCTGTGGCGAACGATACTACCTGGTGGAATATATTCTGAATTTACCATTCTGCTTCCAAAATTTTCCCTATCCAGCCTGGTTCCAACACTCTGCCAATATGCCACCATGAAGTCATCCAACACCCGTTCTTGATCTAGAACATAAACATGACCGGAACAGCACCTGTGATACATGACTGTGCTACGTGACATTAGTGACAGCACCGGCATCCTCATCTTGTCCAGAGCAACGGCAATTCTAGCTCGTTCTTTGAGTTCAACGTTATCGATCTGATCTTAATTTGAAGAAGCATCCAACGGAAATGCACTCTGCCATGATTCGTTCTGGTGATGTTATCTAACAAACATGTCAATATTCCATGTTTGATCTTGAAATGTTGCCTGCGACGGCCAACTGGGCATGGTGCAAGAAAACATGCATTAAAACACGACCATTAAACGTGTCTTGCGTACTCAGTTCAGAAAGACAAGAAATTCCTGCTGAATCGGTCGCTGACTGCGAAACAGTGAAACGGATGTTCCGCAGCGGTAAATTTTTTGGTGACGGAGCCTGCGGCTGCGACAGACCGATGACGGTCGACAATCTATACGCTTAAATAAGCAACATTCATCCACAAAGTTTAGTACTGGAGCATTCTTGGGTACAAACATTTTGCTAAGCAAAACGTCTCCCCGACACGACACAAAACCTTTTAACTGATGGGTCACGGAACCAACTTGAAGCACAAATGACTGATGGCTGAGACGCACAAGGTCTCACTTTACGTGTCGAGCATGGCACCAGGATCTCTCCGACTGAGATGGGACACAGGGCCGAACCGAGTCGAGCGTGAAGTCGGAGATAAACCATTTTGAGCCGACTGGACTTGTGTTCCGACCCTGTCGATCAGCGGCTACGTCCATGACAAACAAAGTGAGTATCATTTTCACTGAGAACTGAACTTTGGCTGACCGAGTTCGTTGCAAAGATCAACAGAAACGGCGCCGAGCGAGACTCCGACACCGGCCATGATAGTACACAAGCAACTGGCTACGCTGTGCACGGACTGCTCGGCTGTCGACTCAGACCACCCTGTGCACGGACAGCTCGGCTGGCGACTCAGACCACCCTGTGCACGGACAGCTCGGCTGGCGACTCAGACCACCCTGTGCACGGACAGTTCGGCTGGCGACTCAGACCACCCTGTGCACGGACAGCTCGGCTGTCGACTCAGACCACCCTGTGCACGGGCAGTTCGGCTGGCGACTCAGACCACCCTGCACGACAGCTCGGCTGGCGACTCAGACCACCCTGTGCACGGGCAGCTCGGCTGGCGACTCAGACCACCCTGTGCACGGACAGCTCGGCTGGCGACTCAGACCACCCTGTGCACGGGCAGTTCGGCTGGCGACTCAGACCACCCTGTGCACGGACAGCTCGGCTGGCGACTCAGACCACCCTGTGCACGGACAGCTCGGCTGGCGACTCAGACCACCCTGTGCACGGACAGTTCGGCTGTCGACTCAGACCACCCTGTGCACGGACGGTTGGGCTGGCGACTCAGACCACCCTGTGCACGGACGGTTGGGCTGGCGACTCAGACCACCCTGTGCACGGATAGCTTGGCTGCAGACTAGACCACCACTCACTTGGCCGTCGAATGGGCGGAGGCCTGGCGCTGGCTGCTGGCGTCGATACCGTTGGTTTCAGCTGGCGCATCTCGCTGGTGTCGCTCCAACGGCACCAGCCGCAGGCCATGTGCGTTCTCTGTGTAGTCGACCACTGCCACACAAAAGATGGTGTTAGTTAGTCATCGACAGGCAAAGCTGCCGTGCGCGCTCTCTGTGTAGTCGACCAATACCACACAGGAGATGGTGTTAGTCAGCGACAGGCATAGCTGCCGTGCGCGCTCCCTGTGTAGTCGACCACTGCCGTGCAGGAGATGATTGATTTATTATTTGGGTTTAAGGGCGCGCCGACTACTAGGCCATTTAGCGCCCATGTGCAGGAGATGGTGTTAGTCATCGACAGGCATAGCTGCCGTGTAGGCTCACCATGAAATAATAACACAGCACACTGTGCGGCTGCCGATGAGTGTAATCCCGCTGATTGGGGATCGTCAGTGTTCATGTCACAGATATGAATCCGTTGATGGGGCCGCCCTCTCTAGTCGTCCGACAGCCCCTCTACCAGTAATCTGACCATCGACGTCCAAGATAGAGTAGCACACATACACATGCCGACACCAGCCAGCAATAATAAACTCGGTCAGCTGTGAAGCGCCGGTGCCCGCCAAAGGCAGAAGCGACGGAAGAGTTGTGTGCTTCAGTAGTCGGACAGCGGCGTCCCCGAGCGGCGCCCATACACCCACGAGACGGACAGTGATTATCCGCCGACGATATGCTGATCGGCCGATACGGACTACAGGTGCCGGCGAGATGGGCGGCTGCCGACCCGCCGCGCGCCACAAAGAGCGCCAGGCACGCCCGCGCGTCACTGACACCGTCCCGTAAAAGCCACGCAATGCGGAACAGGTGCACTGCGACGACCCGGTCGGCGCGTCGGTCCACGAACATTGTCTGACAGTCACACTGACCTCTCGCACTCACCGCACCGCTCGTCCGTGTCAGCAGCCGTACCCAGCCCCAGCCCCAGCCCCGACACCTTCCGCCATCGCCGGTCCATCCGCAACATCGCTCGTCCGTGTCAGCAGCCGTACCCAGCCCCAGCCCCAGCCCCAGCCCCAGCCCCAGCCCCAGCCCCAGCCCCACCCCACCCAAATGCTCCCGTTAACACCTTCCGCCATCGCCGGTCCATCCGCAACATCGCTCGTCCGTGTCAGCAGCCGTACCCAGCCCCAGCCCCAGCCCCGACACCTTCCGCCGTCGCCACCCCATCCGCAACATCGCTCGTCCGTGTCAACAGCCGTACCCATACCCAGCCCCAGCCCCAGCCCCCCAGCCCCGACACCTTCCGCCGTCGCCAGCCCCATCCGCCACATCGCTCGTCCGTGTCAACAGTCGTACCCAGCCCCAGCCCCAGCCCCAGCCCCGACACCTTCCGCCATCGCCGGTCCATCCGCCACATCGCTCGTCCGTGTCAACAGCCGTACCCAGCCCCAGCCCCAGCCCCAGCCCCGACACCTTCCGCCATCGCCAGCCCATCCGCCACATCGCTCGTCCGTGTCAACAGCCGTACCCAGCCCCAGCCCCAGCCCCGACACCTTCCGCCGTCGCCGGTCTACCCGCCATATTGCTGGTCCGTGTCAACAGCCGTACCCAGCCCCAGCCCCACCTTCCGCCATCGCCGGTCTACCCGCCATATCGCTGGTCCGTGTCAACAGCCGTACCCAGCCCCAGCCCCGACACCTTCCGCCATCGCCAGTCTACCCGCCATATCGCTCGTCCGTGTCAACAGCCGTACCCAGCCCCAGCCTCGACACCTATTGACGGCATGGCGCCTGTTTAAGCTGGTAACAGGCTGATAGGAAAACCACAGACAGACGCGTAAGAACCGGAGGAAAGAAGGCGAGACCCAACATCGCTTGTAGGATTGCTATTTTGCTTAAGGGCGTGTCAAGTACGTACGTTTTGAAGGGAAACCAGAGATAAGTGCGTGTCAACTATTTAACAAATTAGCGTCCATTATACCACAGATGGCTAAGCCTTCTATTATATTCTTCTATTCTTCTTTAGTAGAATGTAAAACGTAGTGCCAAATATTTCCATATAGTGTAGAATGCTGTTCTTGAAATCAGTGATTTCAGTGAAACATTCTGATAAATCACAAGGAAAATGGCTAGCTCACAAATTAGACGAGGAACAATACCATGCGGTAACTTGTCATCCAAACACCCGAAGAAAGGGCTGGGTCTCAAACAAATCACGCGGGGACACAATATTAGTGCCTGGGTGAGAAAACAAACACGATGAGGGACAAGTTAGTCAGCCTCTGGCGTTTACGGGTACATTGAGGGACAAAAAAAACTACAGGGGCTCCAAACAGACACGCTCGTTCCCAGAAAAGCGATCCGGACTCCGAAAGGTTCAGAAGAGGTTCCGAAAAATCGCGTTGGGATCTGAAAAAGTCGAGCCCCAAACGATAAGCAATGGCCGAACAACAATTAACGTCGAGGCCCGGAAATCGCTGTGGAGTCACAAGAATCGCCCCGCACAGATTGTGCAAGCCCCCCCCCCCCCCCATAAAAAACGCACTGGAGCTCCAAAAAAAGTAGCTATCACAAATATCGCACCGTATACATGAAGACATACCTGGGCCGTAACAATAGCACGCTAGGGCTCTGCGGCACATCGGTAGACGAATGAAAACGCAACGAGCAAAAAAAAAACCCACAGCCAGTGCTTCGGTTTGGTGGCCAATCTGGGAGCATATTTAGAATATCAGGTACATCAAATATCAGTGGAGTATCAGAATTTGTTTTCCCACCAGAAAATGTGCGAGGAGAAATAATCTTCGAGTTGAATGCATCGAACTTTCCCAGCGAACCCTCATACGAAGCATCTCATGGCGTCAAAAATGGCACAGGACTATCACAGAGCGGCAATTAGCAAAGTGTAGAGGACAAACTGCAGCATAGAAGAAACTAGCATAGCAGAAATTGCAGAATCGCGCGAAGTGTAGCGAATCCGCTGAATGAGCAAGGTGAGTATACATTTGCACGAACGTTGGCGTGGTGATGACCGAGCACTATATACTAAAAGTCGGACATCTTACAATTTGAATTTATTTTTCATGGTGCAATTCCAGCATGACCTGAATTTTTCAGGAATACCGTTAAAATACTTTGAATAGGGGCGGGGTTGAACTACGGTGACGTAAGAACGATGGTGCTAGGTTGGCCCTTTCACAGGAAAATTAAGCTGCCACTAAGCATTTTAATAAAATGGAAATGGTGGGCGAAATCCTGGGATTCTTTTAATTGGGGTAGATGGGCCACCTCAAAATCCGCTTTCCCCACTCCATGACGCAAATGATAGTTACGTTGCTGCCGAAGCCCACGCCAGGGCACCTTCCGCCGACAGAGTAACTCCAACTGCCTGGCATCCCTCCGGCCGCACAGTGTTCCAGCCACCTCACACTTGCAAACGACACCGAGAGGAGCATCACTACAAAGGTACGAGATGCCGGCCTTCTGCCGGGGACGGATGCGGGCCGCCCGGGCGCATCTGGCAAATTGACGGCGGCCGACCGTGTCCGGCCCCCCGCTCTTCACAGCCGCAGTCGGCCGGCCCAATGTCGACTCCATACTGAGCCTGACCTTGAGTCGGCAGTCGGCTGACGAGCATGATCACCAGTGTCTGGCCGGCGGACCAGCTCCACTGCCGACTGCCGGCCGCGCCGAACAGACAGACAGACGGACGGACGGACGGACAGCCGGCTCAGCCGACGCCACACCCCTGACAAACGACACACCAGCGTGCATATAACCATCACCGGGGGTAGGCGTGCGGCACCGCCAGACATCTACCCAGTTAGTTCGAATCTCTCCCCTCCTTACCATCAAGAGGTTATTGATAAGGTCAACCCCGTCCAGCTGAAATCGATGGCGACTACAACGTCCGCCAATCACATTCAACGACACGTTTCGGCTGGGATGGGACAGTGCCTATGAGACATCTCACTACAGAGAACTCAAAACAGTGCCGAAAGGGAATTAAGGCACTTTTAAATTTCATCTTAAAAATTTCGGACATACTGGAAGAATGGGCCCACATGTACACACAAACAACAGAAGGAACAAAAATACTATAAAAACTAATACAGGATTGAAGAAAATAACAAACATGTATCTACTTACGATTACAAAATATAAATTTTCGTACCATCAAGCACATAGACAGCAACGAACACAACCCACACGACCACAAACAGCGCAACCCACCCTCCCCCATTCCCCAATAAATTAATTTCCCCCCCCCCCACTAAATTTGGGGGGTGTGTTTCAAAAAAATTTTTTTTGAGCCACCCTATGGTGAAAAACCGTTTTAAGTCACTTCGGGAGGCGCGCGGACCGCCGACATTTGCCCGTTAGTTCTCTTCCCACTTTAACCATCAATGAAGGTTATTGATAAAGGTCATACCCCGTCCAGCTTTGAAATCCATGGCGACTACAACGTCCGCCAATCACATTCAACGACACGTTTCGGCTGGGATGGGACAGTGCCTATGACTGACTGACATCTCACTAGCAGAGGAACCCATACGAACAGTGCCGCAAGTCCGTCTTTTTTTTCGTCAGCGACCCGCCATCACAGCTCCCAACTCGTGGTGACACGTGTGGGTCAGGGCAGGCTCTCCCTGGACAGGATGAGCGTGGCGAACTGCCGCCACAGCCCCCAGCTCGTGGAGGCATACGTTTACGGCATCCGGCCAGGCCGACACGTGCTATCTATTGCATGCGAACTGAACACCCATAAGATAACAGGGTGCCGGCAGATATTGCGACCAGCGTGACCGGCCCAACTAGCAGCACACATACAACCGAAGTATGGCATTCAGCCCCCTGCTGCGACACATTGCCAGTCTTCGATCTGATTCTCCCGATTGCATATCTGAATATAACGCGTCGCTATCACTGATATCTAGTTCCGCCATGACACATCAATTTGCCGAGAACCTTCCGTCTATCACAACCACAAACAGCAACAACGCAAAACCACCTACTCGTATCATCGCATCTGCCCACGGCTTCAGCCCGATTGCTTATCGGGCCGATTGCCGCTGAAGCGATTGCTTCTTGTCCGATCCGGTTGGTGAGGCGTGAGCCTGCCGACATGTGGTCTGGGCAGCGCGCGCGCACGAGCTGACCACCCCCACGTGACATTGACGCTGCCAGAGGGCAGTCGGCTCATGCGGCCGATCAACGACACACATACCGCAAATCGGCTTGCGGAGAACGCTATCGCCGAACAGGCCCAGTCGCGCCGTTCTGAAAACACAGATCCGGCCACTTCCCGAAGTTGTGACGAAACACGGTGCCACGGTTATCCATCCAAATCGGTCCCCAGTAGCCAAGTGATAACCGGGCCTCCGACAGAATTAGCGCATTGTGCAGCAGACGTGCTGAAACAGGATTCGGCTTCAGCTGCACGAAGACAATTATAAATCTATTAATATTCTACATATGTCTCGCTTTTTAGCCTTCACTTCGGAGCATTCCAGGAGCTTAGATTTATAGAGATTTGTAGAGCTTAGATATATAGTTAGTTATTTGGGTTTTAGGGCGCCTCGACCAGAGCTTAGATATATAGAGATTTAGCCTAGATTCAGAGTTTTGTTCTATGCTCAGTAGGATGAGTATTGAAATCCCACACGAATTTCATAATATAACATTAATGGTCAAAGCAAAAATGCCGACACCACTTCATGCGCACGCGCGCGCGCAAGCACACACGCACACCTATTCAGTAATGAGTACTCAACGAACAGCACACCACTCCACCGCACAGCCAGTATTAGTTAGTTATTTGGGCTTTAGGGCGCATCGACCATGTTGATCATATAACCAGCCAGTATACCACTCCACCAGGCAATACACCACCCCACCACACAGCCAACACACCACCCCACCACACAACCAACACACTACCTCACCACACAGCCAACACACCACCCCACCATAACCAATACACCACCCCACCCCACCACACAGCCAATACACCACCCCACCACACAGCCAGCACACCACCCCAGCACACAGCCAATACACCACCCCACCACACAGCCAACACACCACACAGTCAACACACCACCCAACCACAACCAATACACCACCCCACCACTCCACCACACAGCCAACACACCACCTCACCACACAGCTAACACACCACTCCACACCACTCCACCAGTCAATACACTACCCACCACACAGCCAATACACCACCCCACCACACAGCTAGTATACCACTCCACCAGTCAATACACTACCCACCACACAGCCAATACACCACCCCATTACACGGCCAACACACCACCCCGTCAAAAAGGGTCCCTGAGACGACAGATGGGGCTCTACTTGCCGGAGAGGGCCTTGGACATCAGAAAGAGCCCTTGGGCCGACGGATGGGCCCAAGCCGTACAGAGGCATCTTTCAACTGCGTAGGTCCCCTCTCGGGACCTACGCAGTTGAAAGAGGACGTCCGGCCTGGCAGATGAAGCCCTGGATCGCTTAGCCGACGAAGTGGACCCCGAGCCGCGGGAGGATCCCAGGTCGACGGAGAGGGCCCAGCGCTGGAATGAAGGGCCCCTGAGCCAATGGGGTCTGGAAACGCACAGGGGGCCCCTTCCGGGATAGGGGAGGCCCAAGCACTTGAAAGAGGGTATCCCAGCCGGACTAAGAGAGTCCTGAGCCATGAGGGAGGGTTTCTGAGCCGATGGTGCTACATAAAGGGTCTCCAAGCCCATGAAGCGACCCCGGTTGATACAAAGTAGTGACACGTCTAAGTCGTGGAAGGGTACCCGCCGCCTGGAGAGTCCGATGGGGATCTCCGGGCGGCCGCCCTCAGGGGCAGAAATAAACGGAGGTAAAATGAAAAACGCATCACTTCACCAAGGAGTTCTAACCCAATTATTCTGAATTTGCTATATGGGGTGCTTGAGATTAAGGGCGCACCGACTGCGTCGGTCATGCAGCTTATATGGGGTTCGAATTTATTCAATTTGTAGTGTAATACTAAATGCTTCCCTTCAATCTCGTATTATCTGACACTTGTATCAACAGTTTTCAAGCAACACAGGCAAAATGATGATTATGTTAGTATCGACCGTAGACAAACAGTTGCAGAATATAAAACCTCATAAAGCATTTGGGCCAGATGACATGTTGGGATATTAGAATAGTGCACTAAATCATTGACAGTTCCCTTAGGTACCATTTGCATGCGTTCTATGGAGTATTCTGAAGACCCGAGGATTATCGAAATGCAGATATAGTACCAATTATCAAAAATGGAAGTGTCAAGTATGCAGGAAAGTACAGGCAAGTCAGCTTGACCTGAATAGTTTGCAAGGTACTACATAAAATTGTCTAACAGAAATTTCATACTCATCTAGATAGGCACAACTTTCTAAGGGATACCCAACATCGATTTTGATAACGAAGATCATATTTCACTAACCTATTGGCACTAACCTATTGGAGTTTACGGATTATGCAACTAAATATGTAGACAATCAAAGCAGGATGGATGTTGTGTACTTGGACTTCAGCAAAGCTTTTGATAAAGTTACACATGGGCGTCTAATTCAGCAACTAGAGCAGCATGGAAATCATGGAGTGGTTATAGGTTGGATTGAAGCATGGTAAAGGGGACGGAAACAAAGGGTAGTGTTAAATGGATGTAAATATGAATGAAAGGATGTTCTGAGTGAACTGTCGCAGGTGTCTGTTCTGGAGCCGCTTCTCTTTATCATCTTTCTGAATAACATCGAGACAGGACTGAGGAATAAGGTGTTCAAATTTGCTGGCGACATCAAATTGGTAAGAGCAGTTAACAGTAGCAATCAATCTAGCAATATTCAACTAGACTTGAATGACCTAAAAAGGTTGCCTGATCAATGGCAGATGTCCTTGAACTATGAAAAATGTAAGGTTATGCATATGGGTCAGGAGGCAACACTATCAGATATACCATGGTAGGTTGGAAACTGGAAGCTATTGAAGAGGAAAGAGATTTAGGTGTGTTAGTTTCAAATGACCTTAAAGTAGAACACAAAGTATCTCAGCTAGGATTGGGGAAATCAAAATGCTGGAAATAATTAATAGTTGTGTGAGGTACAAGAGCAAGGAAGTGATGAAAATGCTGCACTTTGCCTGTGTATGACCCCACTTAAAAAAAAATATGTACAGGCATGGAGCTCCTACTTACAAAAAGATATATACATGCCAGAGAGAGTGCAGCACAAAGACAATAGACTGTTCAGTGGACTATGTAGCTCAAGATATGGGGAGACTTATGGAATGCAAAATTTACTCACTGATGTACACAAGATTAGAGTGATATGGTTGATGTGTATACAAGTATTAAAGGGCTAAAGCAGGTCAATCTGAATGAGGCCCTTCTATTTAAACTATCACATATGGTAATCATTCCAGGTTAGTCATATGACAGTTAAGTGACAACAGGTCTTCAAGATTGTTGATCAGTGAAATAGTCTACCTGTTGATGTTGTGGGCAGTCCCTTACTGGATGCATTTAAAAATAGGATGGACAATTTTTAGGCAGCAAAATCTTGTTTTTTAGTTCTAAGCAGTGGTGGATGGAGTGATATTTGCACTAAGTAGGTGTCCACTGGACAGACCCCATTAAGCAGGCATGGATGGGTTCTGAAAATTATTATTAATATATACCAAATCTCCTAAGGAAGCTGTAACAAATACAGGAATACTCATTTGAGTGCTCCCCTCCATGGAAATCTTTAGTAGAAGGTGAAATATTTATATGTTTTGAAGGGAAACCAGAGATAATTATTGGTAGGGCACTCAAGCCACATGTGTTACATGGGTTCATGTGATTAGGGCTGAATAGGTAAGGCAGATAGGCATTAATGAGTGTGGGATATTGGTGGATGGATTCTTTGGAATTAGGGATGTGGTGTTGGTTTATCTTTTTTTTTCCAGGGTTATGATATCTTCCCTTGAGACTTAACCTGGATGGGCCATTGTGGTTCTTTCTAAATATGATCACTTTATGACTTTACTACTGATATGTTGATTTGTTTGCTTTTTGGCTGTATGCATCAAAATGGGTAAGTACTAAACTAGCAAAATGAGACATTATTTTTGTGCTAATGTGTGCTTTTTGTCCGATGTGGGGTACAAGTAGTGCAACAGGTGTTTACTTCTGTTATGTACCAACTACTTTGAATGCAGTGATATGACCCATCTTGCTGAATATAAAGCTAGAAGTCTACCCAGCAACTTACAATGTTCCACTTTATGTCATTCTTCTGAATTTATGAAAACCAAGTATATTACTCTTGACTGACCTGTCTGAGTTTTCCACATGCATTTGAAATACATATGACACAGATGACTTAAGATGACAAGTCAGTACAGGGAAGATGGGCATGGAACATAGAGGGAATGGAAGTCCTGGATTATGGTGCCAGATTGCCAGATCAGGAAGCAGGTCTTCAGTCAAAGGATTGTTGATCAGTGGAGTAGTTTGCCTGCTGATGTGGGGAGCCCCTCATGTAATACATTAAACAAAATATGGTAGAAAATGTATTAGGATTTACAACCTAATTTACAAAGAGCACAACCTAATTGATTTAGGATTTACAAAGGTAGAGTTCTAATTAGTGGTGAATGAGGCAATAGTTATGCTAAGTATGTATGCACTGTGCATGGCCCCTTTAAACAGGCATGGGTAGTCTGAAAATTATTGGTAGGACACTCAGGTCATATTTGCTACATGAGATTGAGTACATATGGATGGATGGATAAGGTAAATAAACATTGATGAGTGTGGGAGATGTTGGTAGATGTATTCTTTGGAATTAGGATGCGGTGTTGGTTAAGGTGAGGTGTCTTTTTGCCAGGGTTGTGGTACAGTGATAAATTATTCATGAAATAGGGTGGAATTTACCACTTTCTTAACACTCAATTGACATCCTTTTTCAAGAAGTATCAGCATCCTGCTCCTGGATATGAACTATTCAGGTCTCCTTTCTAACAGTATCTCATTTATGAAATATAGCTTTTCCTAAATTATAAACCTCAAAACAAATGATAAAGGTCCAGTCATAATTACCTACACCATCAACTCAAATTTTAGTCTGAAAGACATCAAAACCATTTTAAATTACACTACTTACATGTCAAATTTCGACATCCAGCTATGCTCATTTCTACATCTCACACCTAACGAAAAGAACAATATTTAACCCTGTTGTGGTATCTTCTCTTTATGGACCCAACTTGGACAAGCTGTTGCAGCTCTTATTTAGTGAGATCACTTTATGACTTCATGACTTTATTATCATGTTCACCACATTAAGATATGCTGCATTAAAAAGATAATCCAATAACTGAAGCATTACCTTAACACATGCCCTGGAGCTGGGGCAAAATATGCCCACCCCTCCATTTTTTGTACACAACACCAGATTTTACTGGCCAATATATGCCATTGTTTGCATACCTGCTTAGAAATGAATGGCACATTGTTTAAAGCAAGACAAACTAAAATCAGCCAAACAAATTTGAGTGAGGGCCATTATTTTTTGTTTGCAGTGCCAGACCCCCAAAATTGGCACTGATGTGCTTCATGTATATTGCCAAGAGGGAAGTGATCTTGGCAACACTAGTAACTTGTTTGACATATATTGTTGTGCTATATGGTTTCAAAGCCATGTTAGGTCACCAAGGTCAAGTCAGATCAAGTT
This sequence comes from Imbricaverruca yamaguchii, assembly GCA_034440575.1. NCBI lineage: Eukaryota > Metazoa > Arthropoda > Thecostraca > Neoverrucidae > Imbricaverruca > Imbricaverruca yamaguchii. The sequence goes on along the minus strand of JAOTOL010001647.1, from coordinate 1,104,384 downwards.
CATGACAGGTTAATGGAACCAAACTTGGTCAACAAAAAAAAAAAAAAAATTTAATATCCACTTTTTACCCACACATCCCAAAAAACTACCATTTGTCATTGTGTAGGTACCTAAAAAAAAAAAAAAAAAAAAAAAAAAAAAAAAAAAAAAAAAAAAAAAAAAAAAAAAAAAAAAAAAAAAAATTTTCATGTTCATAATTTACTCATGTACTTCAGTCCTTTATGGAGCCAATTGCACTGGGCCACCCTACAGAGCAGTTGGGAGAGTGGCCCAGTTCTGGTAACTGGTGCAGGTAATGACCTGACAAAGTGCTGCAATATAGGTGACCTGAGGTCAAATGCCAGGTCTCGCATCTGCATTGCATCACTATTAATGTCCAAAACTTCTTTAATGTTAGTTATTAGGGCTTTAGGGTGCATCGACTACATTGGTCATGTAGTGCCCAAAAAAACTTTTTTAATGCCAATTTTTGAGCATTGAAACACAATCACAGCAATTCATAACCATGACAAGCCAAACCACCAAACAACAATTTCTTTTTTGACATTCTGACCTCATTTGACCTTGAAGATATTGACCTAAGGTCATGAAATTTGCACATATTTCACTTCCATGGCCACCCACTGCACAAATTGTGTTGCTCCAGCTTTAATAGGAGCCAAGATCTTAGGGGGAGTGAAATCCACCCCCTGAGTGCACATAATTTTCAGAGGCCCTCTAGGGTGCATGTTAAACTGCAAATGTATGCTATGAACTACAGTAATACTGTTCTTTTGTCTCCCAGCTAAAAAAACACATTTGCAGAGTAAATACAACATAGTGGTCACGTCATCTTAAGCACACTCATAAACAATGCAAAGGCAAAAGTAATTCGTAAAAATAATAAATTACCTCAAACTACAAATTTACCTGCCATAGGTAGGTACCTACCTAAGTGGGTAGGTAGCCAGGCACCTACCAAATTAGTTAACCAGTTGGGCAATCATCGTCGCTTAAAAAAATTACTTACCATTTAATGATGTTGAACAGGAAGGCACAATCTGGACGGTGACAATTGTCAGCAGGACAACTTGCCACAAAGAGGGCGACACGAACATTTTCAACCAATTTGGTATTGCGTATCCTCCTGCCCTTCCTTGTCCAATTCGATCAGTTATCGATATGTCACGCTAAAAATATACGACACACATTCACTTGCACTCGCGACACTTCACATACGCTTAGCGAAGTTTGTGGTTAGCGCTATACACAACCCACCTCACAACCGATTGCTACTATTTCGCAGTTGACGGTAAGGTTGGGAATACAGCAGCTAGCACAGAGCCAATGGGTGACTATCGCACTGTTCGAAAATATTCCGTATGCGTTATGTTCGTCAGCTGAATGAGCATCTTTGCTTGGGAATAGGAAATGCCGAAGTGAATGTCCACAAAAATAATTATATGCAATATTGCAACTATAAACAGTTCAGTGAGTCTGTCAAATATCTACTTAATTTACTCCTTACCTAAAAGTTCAAAAGGAATAAATAGGAAATGTTGTTCATACTTGCACTTCTCGAAGGTTGTATTTTAATTCTGAGTGAAAGAAGACCATGGCACGTCAATAACGCCTACATTTTGTAATCCACACCACGTTTGTCACGCGTGTGGTAAATAGGAAATATCAATGTACTGAAAGCTGGCCGGTTTTCACTAAAACATGTCGCATCCATAAAATGATGTACGTAGCCTCATGGAACTCATACCGTCGAAATTCCCATGATAAGTTCTGCCAACATGGAGAATACCATACCGCAGCTCTTTCTTCGAAAGCATCAAGTAAAATAGCTTCCAGTGTTTTAGTATCCATGCCGTAGAAGTTACTAAAAGTTGCTTTGCCCGTTAAATATGCTCAAATCGCAATGAAAAGTAAGCCATCGTTCTTGCTGTACCGATTTACCTCCGGCTGAATGACCTCCATGACCCAGGATTCCTCTCCATGTGAATCAGAGGCCAAAAACCAAGAAAAAGCACTGGCCATACCAGTTTAGTTCGGGCTGAACCACTTCCATGTTTCCGGGTTGACCTCCACAATACCAAGAAGTAAACAATCGTATCTCGGAATAAAACAAGATCACGGAAAGTCTTCTTCGATCATTAATATGTTGGAATCCTAATTAAAGGCACCTCATTCGATTCATCATACCACGACCTACATCGAGCAGAATACCTTGCATGATCGGGCCCAGCCAGCAATTTGATTGGACTGAACGCCTCTTTCGTCTGGGCAGCTCTGTAAAAACCGAGTTCAAGTTCAGTCAGCCCAAGGGCGCTCTCCCAGGTGTTTGGGGTTTCATCGGGCAAACCGGAGTGTATCCCATACTCGGGCAGTGTGGTTTTCCAACTATGTGCCCGAGCGGCTTAACTTTCGCTAAGCTTTAGGGAACCGGAGCACGGTCAAAACCATTGTGAAGTTGGGTTTGTCCGTGTTGTGCCCTACGTGGTCACGGTTTGCGTTTTTATTTAGGTCCTGTAGGGTTGATTTTTTAAGCGATTTCGGAAGTTTGTAATGCATTGAAATGATAAGGAATGGTTGCGTCGAACTGCAATTTGGAAGACCGAAACGTTGCTTTGTTATGAATCGGTTCTTCTCGATATTTAGGGGCATCAAATTTGTGGTCATTTCTTTTTGAGATGAGGAATTTTATGTTGGGGTAATTTCTTGTCATCTCACAATAATCCAGGGATGAAGGCTGCCATCCAGACCTCACCCCCCCACATCGCCTACGGATGGTGGTTTATATGTTCATGGATAATGGTACCCTTACGTACTATTGCCTGCCTTTCATTATTCCATTATAATATATTTAGACAGCCCGCGTTGGGCCACACATGTGTTGTGCCCATGTATCGTGGCATATTTCTTCTTGGAATGAAATCGGGCATATGGGACTAGTCGGGTATGCCCGAGCGCAGTACAGTTTGGGCCAACGTTCAGACAATGTACGATAGTGTATCTCTACCCAGGTTCATCTATGGCATTCCCGCCAGACACTTGGGCATGCCAGAGCGCATGTAGGGTTTACCTGGCGGAGATGAACTGGGGTTTTGATTGGCGTTCTGCTTGGTCGAGTGTTTCAATTGCCCAGTACAGAGTCAGCTAAACGCCAGTCTACCAAATCCGGCAACTTGGGCTAGCCGGAGCTAATCATGTTCGAAGCCACGACAGAACTTCCGGCTGGACCGTTTTATTTCCACCTGTCTCAGAGTTTAAAAAAGACCGCATTCACTGAATATCTTTTTGGCCCATAAATATATTGTTTTGTTTATTGGGTGGTTGACGACACATTTTATGGACATTCACGGCTAATGGCGCCGCCCACACTGTTTCGCCGGTGGGCCGCGGGATTGGGAAATGTCTTGAGTGGCGCTGGTGTCGAACCGGGACCTTTGGTACACATAGCCAGATACCTTAACCACTCGGCCATCCCCACCCCCCATAAATATATTCCAAGTCGAATCAAAGCAATTTGATTGAACTCGACATGCCAATCTAAGTCTCGCTGAATATCTTTCACGACCCAGGGTTGACCTTCACGCGACCAGGAGGTAAGTAAAAGCACGAACAATTCACTATAAATCTTTTTCGACCCCGATGCATGTTTCTATCACATCGAAAGTGGGTACCTCATTCGTCTCGCGTACTAGTCTAAAGTCTGCTGACCACGTGATGGGAGAGCCACCGTGCCACTCCGTCCACCCTCCGCACGCTCCGCCCGATCCTGCCCGTTTGTCGTCAGGGGCCCGGCGCCTGCTGGGGCCACCTGGCCACCGAGGGACCACTGCGCCCGACCGTCCGAGCCTCTCTCACTCTCGTAGGGGGACCGGCGCCTGCTGGGGCCACCCTGGTACCACATGCCCGACCGTCAGCCTCTCTCTTTCCTCTTTTGGGGTCGCCCGCTGGGGCCCCCCGGCCACCAGGGACCACTGCGCCCGGCTGTGTCGCTTCTCTCTCTCTCTCAATCCCGCGGGGGCCCGACGCCTGCTGGGGCCACCCGGCCACTGAGGGACCACTGTGCCCGACCGTGTCGCCTGTGCCAGCGCGTCGCTGCACCTGTCACACTCCGCCGGTCGTCACCAAGCTGCCAACAGCCGAAGACCTACGCGTCGTTGCCATGGACACGCCCGGTGGAGCCGCTGCTGGTGGCCTTCCATCAGAGATCTCCGCTGCGGCTGCGCCTTCGCGTCCGTTTGCGTCCGTTTGCGTCACTCAGGCTCACTGCGTTCTCGTTGGAAGAACCGGACCTGCGGTCGACGCAAGCAGGTTTTGCCCTCGCCGTCGCTGGTGTGGCACCGTGACGAGGCCCGAAAATTCCAGCTGCCCGTCCGAGTCCGATGAAGATCAGGTGTTCCGGGCTGGTGTGTTAGACATATCGACATGAAAAAATCAGTGCAACTATGAGCCACAAGGGCCCTTCTTGGTTGCACTCTGGACTCTGAACTAGTTGCCCACCAAATCCGTCGATCAACCCTCCCTCGAATACTGAAAAGCAAGCCCTCTATTCATATAATGATTGTCTATGCTGTTTTTAAAGATGTTCTGTGGTTGCTACTGACAATGGCTTCTGCCAGCTTGTTCCAGCGTTATACTACCCTGCTGGTGAAGGAAGACTATCTTAACGTTGTCCTGCTGTGATTAACTTCCATTTTGAATTAATGATAATTGCATCATTTTTGTTCAATTGAATCACCCTAGACAGAGACAATTAGACAACTGTTTTCTATATTTTCTGTAGGTTTTCATTGCCCAATCGAATTGTCTTCTAGACAATTAAACAACTAGATGGATATCATTTATGCTAGACAGTTCAAAGTATGAGGTTAAAAGCTAGAACATGAAAAAGCACAGAAGTCAAACAGCACTTATAACCTAGACAAAATGACGCTGCGCCGCCTGGCTTGGCTGAGGTAATCCAATTTGGTTGTGCAAAAAGAATTATCGCATCAAAGTATGCAAATATATCCACACAAGCAACTGTTAACTACCTATAAGTAGTTTAGCCTAGTATACTGCCCTGATCTGCAACGACTTATCTGATAAGTAGTAGCTCCACACCGACGTGCTTCCACCTTGACACCTGGCTGCAAACAGCGCCTGGTGTCAATGTTGCGATGTGTTCAGCAGTAGCAGGTCGATATATTGCTGGATAGTGTCATGAGTGTGGGAGATTGGCTCATGTGCCATGCACAGGAAGCGACAAGATGTTTTTTTTGTCGAACCTGTGACGCTGACGGAGACCGAGTCAGCCTGGTTGGCTTCATGTGGGGAGGAAATCGATATATAACCCGTCCCGTCTCGGGGGAGGGGTCTTCAACCGCCCTCCCCTCAGGTTTTTCGCGGATAGCGGACGAACGGCGCGCGGCAGCGCCCAAATTCGGCATACCTTTTCCTACATCAATTTGACATGCTGATTCAAAATTTTTAGGTCAGGTCATCTAAGGTCAACGAGTTAGTCAAGGTCAAGTGAGGTCACCTCCAAAAAAGTTCAACCAGTCATCACGCTTTAACGGATACAGATATTTTAATGAAACTTTCAGCGTTTGCTTATCTTTACGGATGCAACAAAACGCACAAGTGGAATTTTTCATTTTTTTTTCGTTTTTGACTACATATAAATTTTGCGTACTTGCCAAATTGCAGTTCAAATACAGGATTCTGGCTAAAGTAAGCATTTTTATTAGGGCAAGTTGACTTCCAGCAACGTTTCTCGGTCTGCTCTACGCATTGGAAAAGGAAAATTGAAGTAAAACTCAAAATATTGAAATTTCAAACAAAATGAAAAATTTATTTTTGGGGAGGCCCAAAAAATTATAGCCCTGGTCGATTTCGCTGTCCTTTTCTCATTCCAAATAAATTTTGTTTGTTCATATATCCCCAAAATGAACTCCCCAGAGTCAAAAATATAATGTAAGTCGTGAAAAGTCGTGAAAATCTAGCCCCCTGGTGACGTCACTTTTGGGGAAAAATTGTTTTGGAGGGTGGACCCGGACCCTACTCGTCGAGCGCTTTCCGATGACACCTCTTTCGTTTTCGTGCGATGCTTAGTTTGGATTTTAGAGGGGGGTCTTCAACCCCCCCCCCCCCCCCCTCCGAAACGGGGTGGGAGGATTTGACCGGAAAGACGGCTCGGGACAATTGGCTTTATGTTGTAATGTTGTAAACAAATGAATATACGGCACCTATCATGCTTTGCAGGAATTCATAGTATTAATAATTGAACAGACGTATTTCCCACTGTCCAGTAACTAAGCATTTTCATAGTATTTTCTCAGTAATTGATCCAGCGGTGACAATTTAAAAAATGTCCACCGCGATCGCCAGGCGGTAGGTATGCAATGGTCCAATATACACATATGATCATAATATGTATAATGTTGGGTTACCACGGTGTCAAATGATGTTATTTTATTTTATTCGTAACATGCACCAAATGTTTGAATAGCCTAGCTAAGTTTCCCAACATGGTAGCTCTGTACTGCACTTTTTTTTGGAGAATACCTATGTCCGTGGGTGTCACTCGATGACACTGGTTGGGCGAAGATGCAAAATGCCTTTTTGATGCTCAAACCTGTTCCGAACATATTCGTGCCGGTGTATTCCATTGAGGCTTCCTGGTTAAGCAGGATAGAAGCCCCATCGCATGTGTTCAAGATATGTACGTTTGCTGCGGGAATCCATGTACGAATGTTTACTGGGCTATGATAGCGGGAGCAAATGCTCAACAAATGCGCGCGAATATGAAGTGTTGCATTACCTTAAGCGATATTTCACCTGGAAATGTAGATATCTTCCCATCACTGGTGGGGTGTTGGGGAGGGGCGGAGAGACGTTCCGTCGGAATGTGATTCGATTCCATGGTTTGTTGTGTCACACAAATGAACTGGTGGAGTTGCTGCTGTCGATAGATCGTGCATCCAGCTTATATTGTATTGCTTCAGTACACCACCGGGAGCTTAAATACCATGCAGGTCAAGAGATCTTGATAAGATAAATGAGCTCAAGCAACATCACTATGCCAAACTCAAATTGCACTCCTCTCAGCTGTGCATTAAGGAGGCTTCGCCCACTTGGTCGTTATGTATTTAACTACAATGTAGTTAAATACATAACGGCATTCAGCTGAGCTATGTATTTCAATGGCACTCAGCTGAATACTGGAACATCTTGCACGAGTCCATGACAGCAATACATAGCACATTTTCCGCCACTGGAACACAATGTGCCTGCTCAGGCAGGGCCATCGTCAGCCGCCGGCTGCTCGGTATTGGTGGACTCATCGTCAGCATTTGGCTGCTCGGTAATGGTGGGCTTATCATCATTAGCAGCTGGCTGCTCGGTAGTGGTGGACTTCTCATCATCAGCCGCCGGCTGCTCGGTAGTGGTGGACTCTTCGTCGTCAGCAGCTGGCTGCTCGATAGTAGCGGACTCTTGATCTTCTGACAACTCTAGAGCGGGGTCTATTGCACCACACACGCAGTAGACGCACTGGTAGTCGCGACGCACGAAGCCGCAGCCCTCCGGGCAGTCGGCGATGCCGTCGCCGCACAGGTTGCTGTTGCCGAAGTCTGCCGGCCAGCAGAGTCATGTCACATCTCAGTGCGCTGTTCTACCTCATCAAGTTGTCTGAAGAAAGTAAAAATTACTGGAGTGGAAACAATGCAAATGCATTGAGATGCAGCAATTCGATGCCCACGTTAATCCTAGAGATGGATGCCACCTATCATTTCCTGTAGCCTTCTATTAAGCACTAAGCAAAAGAAAAAAGCATCGAGACAGCGCGATACAAATTGACACAGAGTACGGAGACTAACTAGGTAGCTGAGGCTAATATCCATCGTCCATATTGTGGTACCAATATTTAAGATGATATCAGGTCAGTGATTTAACTGTGTATTTATGTATTTAACTGTGATATGACTGGCTACTATAACAACTTTTGCCGAAATGGTTGGTTGTGTGTGCAAGTTACTCTGAAGGTGATTTGCGTTCGCATGAAACACAATGTATCTGGTATTTTTATGTGCCTGGGAGCCTTGTAATGACATTCCAGAGGGGTGGTTCTTGAAACTGGGTAATAAACTATATTCATGGGTTTAGAATAGGAATAAATTTGGTGTAGAAAAATGAAGGTGCACTGATACCAAAAAAGCGCATGTTCAAAGCAATTTGCATTCGACAAGGGGAGGTCAATTTGATATAACCGTATGTTTTGAAAAGAACATCCATCTTCAATCCATTCCATTTGTGTTCGTTTTATACCCAATCCCCAGCTGCAACATCAAGAAGCAAGAAGCAAGTGTCCAACACGTTTCAATCATCACATTCCAATCAACGATGTCGGTTTTTGTACCGATGTGTCTTTTCGTCCTGGAAGCGGTGATCAAAAAGTTGCATGTAAAATATTAATACTTATGATAAAGCAAAATCACTTATACAAAAATAAAGATATGATGAAGTTGAAGTTGAAATGCACTCGTCTAAACTTGGCAAGTGTAAATAATGACTAAATAATGACGACGCCCCTCTGAATGACTAAGGCGCGCAGTCTGGAAAATGAAGACGTCATCCTCGATAACAAAAAGCCTCCGAAATAGACAGGCACCGTATTCAACCGGGAAGCCATAGCAGTTTTTTGGCCAATGTGAAAGACCCCAGACTGACGGCGAGGCCAGTGCCAAAGAAAGGGCCACTGGCCCTATGGAGGGGCTATAGCTTTTGAAAAGAGGCCCCCGGCCTGACGGAAAAGCTCTAGGTTGTTACAAAGTGGCATGAGGGCCCCCTAGTTGCCGAAGCTGACCTCTAGCCGTCAGAAGGGCCCACTGGTCGACGGATGGGGTCCAAGCCCTACAAGGGCTCTTGTCGTGATGGAGGGGCCAAAACTGTGGAAAGAGGGCCTCCCGCCTGAAAGAGGAGGCCCTGGATGGCTAAGTAGGGTCCCTGAACCGACGGAGAGGATCCATGGCCGCGGCAGGACCCCGGACGATAGGAGAGGGCACCGAGACGGTATGAAAGGCCCCTGGGCCGACAGAGGGGAGGGGGAGGGGAGGGGGCGAAGCCGCAGAGGGGCCCTTGACGTGGTGGAGGAGGTTCAAGCTGTTCAAAGGGGAACCTCTGGCGTGACGGAGGGTGTTCTAAGCTGTGAAAAAGGGCCCTGAGCCGATGGAGGGGACCCGGCCAAACATGGAGGGCCACTGGGTCGGCTTTGGCTCACACTGATGGTGATGGACCTAGAACTGACAGCGAGCCTCAGGCTGATAAAGAGGCCACCGAGACACGGGGCGGCCCGGGCCCGCCGGGTTCGCCTGAGGCCTCTCGCTATGATACACATTCATCATGAAGAAGTTCCGTCACTTGCTGCGACACTAAGCGGCTTTTGACCTTTCGCATTATATTTGGCACAACTGCACAAAATGTCTAACAGCTTGCCCTCATAATCAACATCATCATCATCCTGATCTCGAGCAAGACTATCATTTCCTTAGCTTCATCCTCGTCCACACTCATATTTTGGGCTGGTGGGAGAGATACTTAATGTAGTTGTGATATTGTTTTTTTTCACTTGCTTTGCGCGTGTTGTTTTGCTACTTCACTGCTACCACAGATGCTGCTACTGCTGCAACAGTTCACTCTCGACCCCAACCGCTACAAACCTGCTTCGGGCTCTTCATATCCGGTACAGTCGTCCTGGGTGCACTCGATAATACCGATGTTCGTGGGTCCCTGCGAGCACGTGCAAGTGTTGCACTGCGCCTTCCATGATGTGCCCGCCAGGCAATCTGCGAACAGACAGTATGCAATGTACCGCTGCATGTGTCTGGTGTACCACGCTGCATGCGACCGGTCAAGTGAGGCCAAGCCTCGTCTGAGCCCCTCAATCACACAGCGACCGATAGTATAGTACATGCCATAAAACATGCAAGACCTTTATCATGCTTTGACGAAAATGTGTCCTCAAGTTTATCGGATGCTCCGAGTGTTGTGTATTTTTCATGTTGGTCAGGGAGATGATCGTCGAGGTCGACCCCACACTGCGAGGATTGAAGGTGTTTAACATGGTGCGCTACGAGAGGAAGCGAAGCCCGAGCGAGTCTACCACCATATGCAGGTGACAAAGCTGCATCTGAGCGATCGGGTTCGACCTGAATCTGCTCAGCCGTGACGCTTTTCAAACTCGACTAACCTCTTTACAGAATTTAATTTTGGCACTCAGGATTGGATAGGTGTCTTAACTGTCATTTTTAGCAACCTTCGCCACCATATTTGGCTTTCGAGTGAGCGCATTTTTGTTCAAAGAATAGAGCTCACGTGGCAGCCTCCAGGTGCCGGTACAGGGCTTACGTGGCAGCCTCCAGGTGCCGGTACAGGGCTTACGTGGCAACCTCCAGGTGCCGGTACAGGGCTTACGTGGCAACCTCCAGGTGCCGGTACAGTGGCAGCCTCAGTCGTACAGGCGTGGCAACCTCCAGGTGCCGGTACAGGGCTTACGTGGCAGCCTCCAGGTGCCGGTACAGGGCTTACGTGGCAGCCTCCAGGTGCCGGTACAGGGCTTACGTGGCAGCCTCCAGGTGCCGGTACAGGGACTTACGTGGCAGCCTCCAGGTGCCGGTACAGGGCTTACGTGGCAGCCTCCAGGTGCCGGTACAGGGCTTACGTGGCAGCCTCCAGGTGCCGGTACAGGGCTTACGTGGCAACCTCCAGGTGCCGGTACAGGGCTTACGTGGCAACCTCCAGGTGCCGGTACAGGGCTTACGTGGCAACCTCCAGGTGCCGGTACAGGGCTTACGTGGCAGCCTCCAGGTGCCGGTACAGGGCTTACGTGGCAACCTCCAGGTGCCGGTACAGGGCTTACGTGGCAGCCTCCAGGTGCCGGTACAGGGCTTACGTGGCAACCTCCAGGTGCCGGTACAGGGCTTACGTGGCAACCTCCAGGTGCCGGTACAGGGCTTACGTGGCAACCACCAGGTGCCGGTACAGGGCTTACGTGGCAACCTCCAGGTGCCGGTACAGGGCTTACGTGGCAGCCTCCAGGTGCCGGTACAGGGCTTACGTGGCAACCTCCAGGTGCCGGTACAGGGCTTACGTGGCAGCCTCCAGGTGCCGGTACAGGGCTTACGTGGCAGCCTCCAGGTGCCGGTACAGGGCTTACGTGGCAACCTCCAGGTGCCGGTACAGGGCTTACGTGGCAACCTCCAGGTGCCGGTACAGGGCTTACGTGGCAGCCTCCAGGTGCCGGTACAGGGCTTACGTGGCAGCCCTCCAGGTGCCGGCTTAGCCTGCCTTGGCTCAGGGCCAGTAACACAAAGTGGTGTCCACTCTCCGATTAGTGCATGCCATAGGCCAGCACTCATATGGTATTCCTCGCGACAACTTGCTGCCGACGGAGCGGCCACTTGTGTTTGGTTTCGTCGTGATTAGGATCAATATAAACCCGGACATGAAATCTACATTTAAAAGCCTGTCGTGGACTTCAATTAAAATGTTCATCATTAAGAAGTGGTAGCCTCAGATTATAATATCTTTTGAGTGATATGTATTAATTACAATCCAAGTTGAGTTGACTTTTTTTTTGCCAGGCGTTTTTCAACTATTGCTCTTTTACTACCGCTGCCCACGTCGTACAACTCTGGCCAAAGAGGAGGGATGTTTTGTAGATAATTATACAATAATGCATCATAAACTATGCGGCCAGAAAAGCACAGCAATTAATCAGCGAATTGTACTAGAGGTAAAAGAGAGATATATCGGAAACCTTGAACACTGCATGACAGTTCAAGGGAGTGGAAAGAGATTCACGTTTAACAGAAGGAATGTGGCAACCATCCGGACTTTTAGAGATAAAAACTAAAGTGTCGTTAACTAACGTGTCATAAGCTAACGTGTCGTTAACCATTCGCCATGAACTTGCAAACCTGCAAAATATAGGCTGCCTTGATCTTAGAATACACCGTCATGAGCGGAGGTCCGCACAGATACAATCGGAGTCACTCTCGTGTTAAGCATCAGTCACTTGTTAAGTACATTATGACGAGTGGATGTCTTCTTACTGTTATAGCCGATCCATCCCGAGATTCAGGAACCCAATTTATGTTTTTGCTTATTTTTTGTTAGTTCAAGCAAATAATAAGTCTTCTCTTCGACTAAAATCAGAAAACACCTAGCCATGTTAAATAGCGCTAAAAAAAAAAAAAAAAAAAAGGAAATTTTTGGGGAAAAGAGGTTTTTTTTAAAAAAAAAGTGTGTTGAAGATGAAAGTTTCAACTTCCAAACAACTTGAGTGCAATAAATGCACAAATGGGGCTGTTGCAATGAACCACCATGACGACAAAAGATGATGTGTGATTATCCTGGCTGAAAATGCACTTACGAATTATAAACACTGGACAGATGCATGAAGGCGAAGCATGCCAATCCAGCTGCAACACGCCGTTTTTAGAGAATGTGGTCAATGGCAGTCAAAGAGCGTTATTTCAAAAGGTCTTATATGTCTATAAGTCTGAATGTCTTATGCGAATGAACTTTATGTCTGCAAGATATACCAATCTTCAGTGTTTTTTGGAGGTGTAAACAAGAATAGCGTGACACTTTGGGCAATTTTTGATGTCGTTGCCTTTACCATTTTGGGTTTTGGGTGGTTGCCTACATCCCATGTATACGAATTTAAATATTGTACATGAAATTAATGTTGTTCTTCTAAGTATGAAGTACCCATTTTGTGTTTACTAGTCTTACAATGTCGCTTCAGAGCCCACGACTAACTGATCAGCGGACAGTTCGTCGACTACTTGTGTACTTGTGCACGTCCCTGTCAGTCGTAGCGGCGGTCGCTCTGCACTCACTGAGCCTGGCTTCGACGCATATTTTCGTGTTGGGGCTGGAGAGTCGACTGGGGTCGGCGTAGAGGCCGTCGGGGCACGGCACGTCGCTGAACACCTCCACCTCTCCCTGCGCCAGCGGCGGCGGCGGGTCAAACTCCTCTTCCACCTCGTTGTCTGAAAACAAATCGACGGTGGCTCAGTGTCGGTCGGTGATGTGGGCACCGGAGCACAGTGCTACCCGATGGTAAGACCACTGGTGCACAATGTCGGTCGGTGACGTACTGGATACCACCAAACATTGCCAACGATGCAGTCTGACCATATTCGGTCATGCCAACATCGTAAAAAGAAGTACAATTATGCTATATTTCCACCTGCAGATCATCATTTATATGGACGTACAGTCAGACACCTATTGCAAGCCACGCTTTGCTGTCGCAGTGCACGTAGGCTGTGCCAGTAAACATCATGTTCACAATTTTCATGTAACTTCATTGTTCACGTTTTTTAGGTACACCGCATGCGGGCATTCCGCATGGGAGAATGTGCTGCACAATGGTCCATATGTTAGGAAAATGAAAGAAGATCAAACGGCGTGGATTTGGCTTTGATGACCAATTCGTTACAAGTGGCGCCGATTTCAAGTTCGCCGAAACCGAATTTTATGGGTGAACATGAAATCTGGGTCCATGGACACCTTCGGAATGGTCAGAATACTATCGGAAATACCAGAGAAAAGGCATATTTTTGCGCCATGGGTGAAATGGGACGTTTTCGAGCCCTTTTGTGTCGATGTGAATTCTGGTATGCAACGTCAAGTAGGGCATCAAATCTGGTAATAAATGCGCGGCAAACAGCTTGGAGTTCCGGAAATGGCTTTTTGAGATAGTAAATATCAATTGACAGATATTTTTAAGATGGCATCTGATACAACTCGCCCTAGCGCATCGCTTTGGTTCAGGATATTTTTGTTTTAATCTGTAAGAGTACATTTTAGCGAGTTAATTTTGAAATTCCATGTGCATTCAGAAAGTTCGTAGAGCTTTGAATCGAGCATATTTCAGGGACTTCTCAACAGATACAGATCGCCAGCAGCCAATGGGACATACTTTCTTTGGTGGAAAGTCAATCTTGAGTTCACAAATTTCTGCAAAATGAATTGTGCACCTTTGCGGGTTTTGCCATGTATTGCTCTTCTATGCCTACCAGAGTTCTGAATTTTGTTTCCATCAATGTTCCCTTCGGTGATTATTTTCATTCTTTTCATTTCTGATGCGGATTGTGGAAAACAAATATCTTTAAAATCCTGAGATATTGTTTTAAAAAAGAGCAAAGAAGACCTAAAATTGAAAATATCACACAAAGCCACACATCTTGTAATGTGAGGATGCTCAAGTTTTACATCTGGCTCACCAATACTTCAGCCACGTCTTTTTGTTATTCGCTTTGTATGGCGACGATAAGAATCGACACAATGGCTTGTATGTTTGTAGCGTTTATGTACGTCGAAAAAAATCACCACGTCCTCTTTCCATCAGGCGCTTTCGAAAACTGATTCGTACACTGCTCCAGCTCTGCCAAGCCTGGTATCGTTTCGTTCCAGATGTCAACCCCTCTGTTGTCCGTCGGCATCGACGCCGGCGCCAGTATCTACCTCTGAACCGCCACTAGATCGGAGAATATTGAGCTAAGCTCGGATGGTAAGTACGGATATATGTACGGAGTACGGATGGGATGAGAGGGAAGATACACGTGAGGCAAACACCTCAGCAAACACCCTTTAGCACATATACATCAGCAGTCCACAGAAACGCAATGTTTTTTCTTCAGCACAAAATGCTAAACCTGTCTAACACTTGTTCCCTGACACAGTGATTCTCATGTTCGTTATAGGTACCTACCTACCGCACCAGATGCAATATGTAGGTAATATAGCTTGATTCAATTGGGTCGGGCTGTGTTATTTCCATGTCTGTTGTTATTAAATACGTATCAGTTGCTCCGAAGTGCAATTGCGTAGCTACGCGTAAATAAACCCATGGGTGGCCTATCGGTAATGAATGACCTTGAATTTCGTAATGTGTTTATGGGGAACTATAAGATCTATATTATAAAGGTGCAGATGTTTTCTTTCTTAGAAAAACGTTTTCCAGTCGTGTGTTTGCATGCCATTGTTCTACCTCATGTAACTTTCCAATGGAAGAAAGCTTTCACGAAATACGTACTACCCGGAAAACACAAAATGGCAATAATTAATGAAGAGCGGACGGCCATATCGGATATATATATATATGATGGCGCATTTTTTTTAATCGGTCAGCCCAGTCATGCTCACTTTTATTTCCGCCGTAAAATTTGTCAATTTCGATGGGTTAGAGGTCACGCGAAGACACGAGGTCACGAGGTCATAAGGTCATGAGGTCATATATGGGAATACTGATATTTTATTTTGAGAATGTTTCAATTGATTCTTTTTCTTCTGAAATACATACCTTGGCACCTTTCCCGCTGCTTATTCGTGAGATATCCATTTTCAAACCATCCCATGTTACTTGACCTAAAAATATTGCCGGAGGCTGTAGCTCAAAACCCGTTCGGCGAATCGGGCCGAACTTTGCGCAGCCTTCTTCAGAGCCAAAGACTACCCTGTCAGGAAATTTCGGTATCCATAAAAATTATGGGATGAAGGGCATTGGTCGATCTGTCGTGGAACGCCCCAGGTGGTATATGTTTACGAACTGGGGACAGGCAGTTTCTTGGCAAGTGCAGGGGTCTTGCTTAGCAGTACTCAGAAGCCACGTGCAAAGAATCAACGAGATAGGCCTTACAGCTCATGATGTCATCTAGACCTTCAAGGTCAAGCATCGTTGGAGATCCCGGATGGGTCGGGTCCGGTCCTCTGGTTTGGCCCCCTGCTAATGTTAAATTGTTGTTCTTCCCATTCAATCTGAAAATATGCTCTGGCACCATTGATCTGGACTCCCTAGTTTCGTAAAGGATCTCTAGCATCGAGTTCAACGGTGTTTGTGTACCGTCAGAGGAGGCGCAGTCCAGGAGGCCCGACCATCCGCAGCCAGCGGCGGGATCGCCAGGATATGCACGTGAGGAAGTGGCTGTTTCAGGTAGTCACTGGTGTTGACCACGGCTACTGGCCGACCCAACAGCTGCTAGTGTCCGATGTTATTCAGCAGCGGTTCAGGATGGGTGTAAAGCACGCATGCCACCAGGTGGGGCCGGTTCGGTGCACGCTGGTGCGGCCCAGGATGTCGCGATCTCAGGCCAACCGGGATTGCACGTGAACGTGATAAACAGGTTTGTCGTACTGAGCTTACCCAAACTTTAGCTCCGCTACATTGTTCGCGGTCCACCGGTGAAAGTGGCCGGCAGCGTCACTAGGCGACCCACAGGGCGGTCAGCACAGTCACCACGAAGGTGATTGGCCAACCACTTCAGCATTTCGCTTACCAACCAAAATGCGCTAACCGCCCATGCTGCGTTAACCAAAATGCAGTGTGGGAAAAGCTAGGTGTTCTCTGTCTAGCCTGGTTTATTTCAGAGTAGGTCAGTGGCGTCGCCACGAAATTCTTCTAGGGGGGGCGAGATCGAAAGGGGGCCTCCTGCTCCCCGAAAAGTGGCCTCTATTGTGTTAGGGCCTCCTATTGTTTTTAGGCCTTTAGTATGGTTCGGGAATGGGAAACTGAGGGCTAGAGGGCCTCCTTTTCGTCCTGGAGGGCCTCGTTTTCGTCCTGGAGGGCCTCCTTTTCCTCCTAGAGGGCATCCTTTTCGTCCTGGGTGCCTCATTTTCATCATGGGGACCTCCTTTTCGTCCTGGTGGCCTTTTCGTCCTGGGGCCTCTGTGTCAATATTTGGCACTCGCTTGATTTCTGGGGCCTCCTACCCTCTCCTAGGTGATTTATTTTTACAAATTAGGGGCCTCCTCCTGGAGGCCCCTAATTTGTATTATCTCTTTTTCGTCTTGGGGGCCTCCTTTTCATCCTGGAGGGCCTCTTTTCGTCCTGGAGGGCCTCCTTTCCATCCTGGGGGCCTCCTTTTCGTCCTGGGGGCCTCCTTTTAATCCTGGAGGGCCTCCTTTACGTCCTAGTGGCCTCCTTTCTTCTTGACGTACCTTCTTTTTGTCTTGGGGGCCTCTTTTTCGCCCTGAGGGCCTCCTTTTCGTCCTGGGGGTTTCGTTTTCGTCCTGGGGGCCTCCTTTTAGTCCTGGAGGGCCTCCTTTTCGTCCTGGGGCCTCCTTTTCGTCCTGGAGGGTCTCCTTTTCGTCCTGGAGGGCCTCCTTTTCGTCCTGGGGGCCTCCGTTTCGTCCTGACGTACCTTTTTTTGTCCTGGGGGCCTCTTTTTCGTCCTGAGGGCCTCCGTTTCGTCCTGGGGGTTTCGTTTTCGTCCTGGTGGCCTCCTTTTAGTCCTGGAGGGCCTCCTTTTCGTCATGGGGCCTCCTTTTCGTCCTGGAGGGTCTCCTTTTCGTCCTGGAGGGCCTCCTTTTCGTCCTGGGGGCCTCCTTTTCGTCCTGGGGGTTTCGTTTTCGTCCTGGGGGCCTCCTTTTCATCCTGGGGCCTCCTCAAATTTCAGGGGGCGCCCCCAGTCTCACGGCAGGGGGGGACAATTGTCCCCGCTGCCCCCCGGTAGCGACGCCCCTGGAGTAGGTTAGCTGACACGATTGCAAGATAGTACATCTGACTTAGGCATCTTTTCTTATTTTCCTACACAAATTGAACTTTTATAGCCTTGCAATTTATTGCTATCTGGAAAACCTTTGGTAAGATACTAGTTCGCCGATAATTTTCCTGTAAAATTCAGATCAAGAGGAAAAAATTACGGATGTAATGAACATATTAGCCTCCACATTTTTTTCCTGCCTGTTTACTAAATCATTGCTCTAAAGGTGTTCTAGCCACTGGTTAGTCGTTTGCATGCAAAATTGAAGCTGGTTTTAAGTCAGAATCCGCATTTGGAAATTGATTAGGTACGTCGCACATATTTCACAGATAATCATGGTACCATATTGCCTTCATCTGCATCAAATCCATATACGAAAAATTCATTACGATATGCATTTGATGTCCTGAGTCATCCAATGCTGTTTCTCTTCAAACCAGTGCACCTTGCAGTTAATTATGTCATGATTATATAAAAACACACTGAAGATGAAATGATTAAAGATGCTCTTCCCTTGTTACAAGGTGTACATAATTCTGCCGCACTGCAAGAGTTAAATGGGTGACGTTAGTGACTCGCCCGCCACCACTCCCAGCGGCGGTTATGTCCTGCTCATGTCACGTAGTGACGTCAGTGACTCGCCCGCCACCACTCCCAGCGGCGGTTATGTCCTGCTCATGTCACGTAGTGACGTCAGTGACTCGCCCGCCACCACTCCCAGCGGCGGTTATGTCCTGCTCATGTCACGTAGTGACGTCAGTGACTCGCCCGCCACCACTCCCAGCGGCGGTTATGTCCTGCTCATGTCACGTAGTGACGTCAGTGACTCGCCCGCCACCACTCCCAGCGGCGGTTATGTCCTGCTCATGTCACGTAGTGACGTCAGTGACTCGCCCGCCACCACTCCCAGCGGCGGTTATGTCCTGCTCATGTCACGTAGTGACGTCAGTGACTCGCCCGCCACCACTCCCAGCGGCGGTTATGTCCTGCTCATGTCACGTAGTGACGTCAGTGACTCGCCCGCCACCACTCCCAGCGGCGGTTATGTCCTGCTCATGTCACGTAGTGACGTCAGTGACTCGCCCGCCACCACTCCCAGCGGCGGTTATGTCCTGCTCATGTCACGTAGTGACGTCAGTGACTCGCCCGCCACCACTCCCAGCGGCGGTTATGTCCTGCTCATGTCACGTAGTGACGTCAGTGACTCGCCCGCCACCACTCCCAGCGGCGGTTATGTCCTGCCGTCATGTCCCACCGGGTTAAAACTCTCATGTCACGTAGTGACGTCAGTGACTCGCCCGCCACCACTCCCAGCGGCGGTTATGTCCCATGTCACGTAGTGACGTCAGTCGCCACTCCCGCGGTTATGTCCTGCTCATGTCACGTAGTGACGTCAGTGACTCGCCCGCCACCACTCCCAGCGGGGGTTTTGCCCTGCTCATTCCTTCCCAGCGGCGGTTATGTCCTGCTCATGTCACGTAGTGACGTCAGTGACTCGCCCGCCACCACTCCCAGCGGCGGTTATGTCCTGCTCATGTCACGTAGTGACGTCAGTGACTCGCCCGCCACCACTCCCAGCGGCGGTTATGTCCTGCTCATGTCACGTAGTGACGTCAGTGACTCGCCCGCCACCACTCCCAGCGGCGGTTATGTCCTGCTCATGTCACGTAGTGACGTCAGTGACTCGCCCGCCACCACTCCCAGCGGCGGTTATGTCCTGCTCATGTCACGTAGTGACGTCAGTGACTCGCCCGCCACCATTCCCAGCAGCGGTTATGTCCTGCTCATGTCACGTAGTGACGTCAATCGCCCGCCACCACTCCCAGCGGCGGTTATGCCTCATGTCACGTAGTGACGTCAGTGACTCCGCCACCACTCCCAGCGGCGGTTATGTCCTGCTCATGTCACGTAGTGACGTCAGTGACTCGCCCGCCACCACTCCCAGCGGCGGTTATGCCCTCATGTCACGTAGTGACGTCAGTGACTGGCCCGCCACCACTCCCAGCAGCGGTTATGTCCTGCTCATGTCACGTAGTGACGTCAGTGACTGTGGGTGGAGAATCGCTTTCAAAGTCGGTGTGGCCGAAGCGGTGGCGATGATAGTATGTTCCCAAGGTGTACCATGCTTCCCCAATCACATTTCTTAATTGTCAGGATGTAGCCCACTATTCTTTTGCGGCTACCACAAACAAAAATAAAACCGACTAGATGGCATGCTGGCATGGCATTTCATGCGTTTTTTTTCAGGCTTTCAGGGAATTTTTGGCGTCTCCCAGGTGCCTTCAATAGGTTTCAGGTTTGCATTTTCCCATTGGGCCTTCTCACACCCCTTTTAGGTCTCACAATTGGCAAGAGATCCTTGAGAACAATCTGAATCCTGACAAGAACTTTTGCAATTGTGTAGGGCCCTGGCGCCTGAGGAGACCCCTGGAGCCTAAGAGAGTTTCCGGTGCCTGAGAGGTCCCCTGAAACGTAAGAAGGTGCTAATGCTCGAAAGCTCTTTGTCCCAATGGCTTCGCCCATGGGCTAGTGGTGCAGACGGCTGAGAGGGTGACAAGAGCCAGGACCCATGGCCATACACTTTTCACACAGACAAACATTAACGGAAAATTGAATATGGGCTTTGTGTGTAACTGCTCAATTTCAACGACAGCGTACTAAAAGCATTTACATATATAATATCGTTATATTAAAATATATGATGAAAAGTATGTTGGCTAGTCACGAATGTCGTGTCTCTGTCAGTGGCCATTTTGTCAAGAGGAATACGAGTCTTTCCCAGCTATTAACCCTCTCCAGTCAGATTCTCCGATCAGATTCTCTCCGATCATATTCCCACACCCTCGGGGAGGGGGGTTTGAAAGGAAATCCCCCTAATCTCCAAACTTAGCGTCACACGAAAGCGAAAGAGGTGTCATCGGAAAGCGCTCGACGAGTAGGTACCGACACCACCCCCAAAACAAATTTCCCAATAATGGCGTCACTATGGGGCCTAGGCTTTCACGACTTATATCATGTACTTGGCTCTGGGGATTTCATTTTGGGGAAGAGTTGAAAAAAGAAAGGAAAGTTATTTGGAATCAGAAAAGAACAGCAAAAACGACCAAGACCATAAAATGTTTGCAACCCGAAAATCAACTGGGATATTTTGGAAATTTCAACATCTTGAGTTTCCTTTAAATTTCCTTATCTAATGGGTAGAGCGGACCAAAAACGTTTTTGGAAGTCAACTTGCTCCAGTAAAAATGCCTACTTTAGCCAGAATCTTCGATTTGAACTCTAATGGGCAAATACGCAAAAATAATCAGTAATGAAGAAAAAAACGGGGAAAATGTTAAATTCTTCCGGTGCGTTTCGTTGCATCCCTAAAGATAAGCGAACGCTGAAAGTTTCATTAAAATATCCGTATCCGTTGAAGTGTGACGACTGGGTAAACTGTTTTGGAGATGACTTCATTTTGCCTAGACTAACTTGTTGACCCTAGATGACCTGACTTCAAAAGTTTGACACATGTCAACTTGATGTGGGAAAAGATATGACAAATTTCGGCGCGCTGCCGCTCGCCGTTCGTTCACTACCTGCGGAAAACCTTAGGGAACGGTTAAAGATTCACCCCCGAGAAGGCGCGGGTTAAGGAGGCCGTAGGGGCTATTGCGTTCCAGGATGTTGTTCGTTGGTTTGATGGAACAAAGTTTTGCACATTTTTAGCGATCATGCAGTATTCAGTCTCTGAGTAGGCGTAATGGATAGGTACATGCACATAAAATGCACGGTACATGGACCGTAAGATGCACATATGCCTTGCATATGTGCTTCTTACACCGTGCTGGAATTCCTGTATTCATTCAGTTCTTGATAACTGACTTACCTATGCATATAGGTAACTTTGAAGCTTCAAACAAAATTCGTTTCCGCAATGTGGATTATGTTTACTTTATAGCGACATACCTAGAATTTGAAACCCGGGGAGGCAATTTTTTTTAGAGCCAGAACCAGCCCCAATTCCCTAATATATATGATATATATATATGTACATACTTATATGTATATATACATATACAATTATATATATCCTTATATATCCTTATACATTCATACGGAGACATGCACGCTCAGATGCCGGCGATATGCGTTCATGGACACCTCGTGCTTGTACATATAATTATATATGTACTTTTTAGGCATTTGACAGGTAGCATTCAAGAACACAAATGCCGTCTTATGACAGACACTTGGCACGTGCTTCAGATTTGTCAGACTTCATGTGGCACTGCGCGTGTGTGCGCACGTAAATTTAATTTGCTGGGAACCGTATGTCAACACCAAGGCGTTCAGTATACGGTATGTTCGTTAAGCCGTCCCAGATCCGTTGTGACGTCATCGTTATTCACCGGCATACGAATTCATTGGCACAGTTGGCCTTCCCCATTTAACTTCGTTCTACACCATATTCTGAGCTTCAGTTAACGGCAGCATGTAGCCCTATCCATAAACTTCTATTTTAAAAAACCACCAGCATGATCCAGCCTCTGTTACCGATGACCTGCCAGGCCGAGCGGAAGCGAGCATTGTTTGGGGTGCTGTCGACCAGCGGACCGCCGCGCCAGAGCATGTACTGTGCCATACCTGTCCACAAGAGCTGGCCGATCACGCTTCGAGTAGAACAGAATAATGATACTCTGGAAACCATTATATGGCGATGATGACACTGGAGACTGATCGACATATGGCGGCTGATGAGATGACACCCTTGATTGGCCCGAGGCTGCGGTGACGGACATCCTTTCGAATAGGTTCGAATCGGGCGATGTAGCCTGGCTTAACTGCTTCGAACCACATCATTTTTAGCATCAACCAGGCTACCATTTCTTCGTATATCTGACAAAGCGAAGGAAGAGCTGCATATCAAGGAACTTGTCTGTCATATCTAACTGAAACTTGTGCTTATCATCCATAAATAATGGCCATTCATCATACTATTATTGGAGCGAGGGGGGGGGAATAATCCCCAAAACTGGCAGTCGAACGAGCTGAGCATCTCCTCCATCTTCCCTGTTGCGGAGCCCATGACTGCATGTACGAATTGTGATTGTGACTCAGATGATCGGCTACCGGGCAGCTTAAGTCAGACTACTGGCAGAAGCCGCGCTACGAATTATCACCGGAGGCATGTTTCCTCTGAGGAACGACTTCGGGGGAAAAAGAAATCGCTAACTGGGAGTAAAGGGGTGCACTTAGACCTTCCTGAAGGAATGCATATGTATGTATATATAGATATATATATGCAAATGTAATGCATGCGTATGTATGCATATGTGTACACATGTATGTATGCATATGCACGCGCATGCATGCATATGCATGCATATTTGTGTGTACATGTATGTATCTGTGTGTATGCGTATGTATGTGTGCATATGTACATTTATGCATAGGCATAAAGCCAACTGGCTGGCCTTTCCACACCGAAGGGGTATGTACCAGTTCTTGTACACAGCTTTGACTACCAGACAAGTTACGTTATGCTCACAGATAAATTATTTCACACTACCGGGCACACAGCATTGTAATATTGGGCAGATCACGTCATCCGCTCCAAATCCAAGTAGGTGCCGCAAACACTTCACGAATTTTAACAGATTAGTTGATACACTTCGAACAAAAAAGAGATGCAGCTGCTTTCACGTGACGTAACTCAATCTTCGCTGACGAAGGCGAATCATGAGCGGGGAATTTGCGACGCGGACTAGAATGTAGCTAAATAGTTTTGATCTTCGCTCGCATCGTGCTACCATTCATTCCATCACGGGTATAAAGTGAACCAACCAACAACGAAAACCGCACACGTTAGCGGACAATGCGGAACAGAGATAGGCTCAGCCCTACCTTCTCCGACGAATCATCACCTCATCTCTGTGCGTGGCTACTGGGGTGGTTCTCACCTGACATTTTGGGCGGTCCTTACTTGGCTACTGTGACAATCCTCACCTGTCTACTGTGGCGGTCCCCACTTGGCTACTGGATCTTTCTCACCTGGCGGGTGGGTCGGTCCTCACCTGGCGGGTGGGTCGGTCCTCACCTGGCGGGTGGGTCGGTCCTCAGTGGGCTGCTGGGTCGGTCCTCACCTGGCGGGTGGGTCGGTCCTCACCTGGCGGGTGGGTCGGTCCTCACCTGGCAGGTGGGTCGGTCCTCACCTGACGGTGGGTCGGTCCTCACCTGGCAGTGGGTCGGTCCTCACTCGGCTACTGGAGTGGTCCTCACCTGGCAGTGGGTCGGTCCTCACTGGGTTACTGGAGTGGTCCTCGCCTGGCCGGTGGGTAGGTCCTCACCTGGCAGTGGGTCGGTCCTCACTCGGCTATTGGAGTGGTCCTCACCTGGCAGTGGGTCGGTCCTCACTGGGCTACTGGAGTGGTCCTCGCCTGGCGGTGGGTCGGTCCTCGCCTGGCGGGTGGGTCGGGCCTTACCTAACTCCTGGGTACGAGCTGTGGTCAGCAGCAGCAGGAGCAGCAGCGACTGCAGGCTAGGGTTGACGCGGGGGAGCATCTCGAGCGGTGTGGTCGAGCGTAGACGTGGTCAGCGACTGGGTCGGCGCTGGCTTGGACTGGTTTGCGCCAGACAAGCCACCTGATCAACGGACCAGTCAGTGCCAGGCATCGCTGTCAGAGGCTCCAAATCATGTTAATCCCCCCCCCCCCACACCTCCCGCTCATCCCGGCTACATCGAGACAAGGCCAGGCAGAGGTGAAAAACGCCGCAGCTGTCACCGACGCAAACGCAAGCATACCCAGCGTCATCGGGAATACACTGTCAAGTGGGGAACAGGTGGCGAAGCAGGCAGAACACTCACGTTTTACTTAACGCAGTCCCTTCCAAAGGATTTTGTCGCTAAGTCATGGGTTACGTAGCGCACGCGAAAAATCCAGAGTTTTGTTCACTTCATGCCCTCATAAAGGGAAAGAACGGATTGCTTTATGTGAGAAAAAACAGCTTATCATACCCAACGTATGCTCCAGACCAGCTGAATCCACATAATGAACATTATTCGCCGATAACAGCCCAGGCAATCCGGATTTAAACTTGAAGGAGCTCGCAAATCGAGTTATCCTCCAGAAATCTTCCGGGGTGGCAAGGCTAGCCATGACCAATTCAATCGTAATTATATGGCAGAGAGGGAGCCCGTCATCATGTTGATAGCGATCTTTCGTTTGTCTGTGCAATTACGAGATCGAGAGAAGCCTGTGTGAGCTAGCGCAGTTATAGTCGGTCCACAGCTTACATGCCGCGGTACTGAAGTTGATCATGTGTATGTAGCACGATATGCACTATTTTTTCCTTCTTTTTCAAACTCGACTCCTGTTCTGGATGCAGTAGCCTCTCCTATTTAGCTGCACACACTACTACAGATTCGATTGATGTTGGGATTTCCTTATAACAGACGTCCAATAGTTGGGAGAGCCGACTTAAAAATATCTCAGGATACAAATACAATGCCATAATTCGCCATTTAATTCAGTCAAAATATTATCATAATTTTAGCCGATTTTTATTTGTTTTTGCAGATAGGCCCGTATCAGGTATAAGTAAAAACAGCCTCAGGAACACATCATCTAAGTACCAAGCTGGTAACACCAAGGAAATCCTGTGGCTACGTAGTGAAATGTGTTATGAGTGGAAGGGGAGAACATGGATTCATGAAATGCAACACATACCTGCACAGGTATATGCAAACACATGTCAATACATACATGCATACACACACTTACATAAGAACACTCACACATTTACACATGCTAATGAACGTGCACATGCACATACACATATGCATTATGCACACGCATGGGGATATACATTTGCATTCATATCAAATCAGGAGGTCCTCACCAAGCCAAGTGGTCCAGTACGATATATTCAAGACATATTTTAAGTTGGAACAGGGAAAATGGCAAATGAACATTAGCAGCGAGCCAAACTAGAGGCAATTCACCACCCCCACCCCCTTCCAATCCACCAGAGATCTTCAGCCATGATACCCATGCATGTGCATATACGTATACATTCATATACATACATACATCAGCACATTCAGGTGCACACATGCGTATGCAGACACATGAGCATACATATATATGATTCTAGGACAAATGTACGCAAGGAAAAATGTACGTAAGCAAGTGTACGTAAGCAAATGTACCTAAGGACAGATGTACGTATGCGCAAAAGTACGTAAGTGCAAATATACTTAAGCGCAAAAGTACGTAAACGCAAATGTACGTAAGCGCAACAGTACCTAAACGTAAAAGAATGCAAGAGCAAATGTACGTAACAGCCAGTGCACGTACATGTAGGCGTACCTGCCTTTGCGTTTAAGCACATTTGGTTAGGTGCATATGCCTGACGTACATTTGCACATACATACGCTTGCGCATACGTACAATTGCCATACGTGCATTTGCGCATACGTACAATTGGCCTCACATACGTTTGCGTTTACGCACATTTGCGCTTATATGCATTTGCCCTTACGTACATTTGCGCTCACGTACATTTACATACGTACATTTGCTTCAAGTACATTTGTCCGGTTACTCATACATATGTATGCATATGCATATATACGCATCCATATACACATTTACAAATCCACATACATGCATGCACATGCGAGTAAGCATTCACTTTTGTGTGGACTATCGCATGTGCGTATGCACGCTGATATACACTCGCACGTACATGGATATATTTACAACCACCTACATGTAATCAATTTCTTCAGCTTGCCTTTGTGCAAATGCGTCGGGCTAAATTTTTCTTTGGTGGTTAGATTATGTTACATAAATAAATTACATATGTTCTGACAACTGCATTGCGTCTATTCTTCATCGGTACTTGTTTTTGTTTGAATTAGCAACTAATAGATGTCGCCACGGTCGTCCCCTCAGCTGATCATGGAAATACAAATACAGGTCCCATTTAGACATTGTCGAGTGTGCATCTGCTCTACAGCGAACTCGGGTGGAACCGAACCATGGCGTCGAACCATGTCGTGCCCCTAGCAAAAATTGTCTGCAACCCTAAAAATACACCGGTAAACGAGAAAAAATACAACGAGTCCAAAGGGAACACCGAGGTAGGTTCTCGGTTAGGTAGCCAATCTGGGAGCATGCTTAACTATAGAGATAAGGTCCATCAAAATCCAGCGTGCACCCGAATTTCTCAGCCACCAGGAAACGTGAGAAGAAAACAACTAATCGTCCAATGGAAATTGCCAAATTTCCCAGCGAACCTACAAACCAAGCATTCCACATGTCAAATATGGCACAACACTATCATGTGGCAAGAATTAAAAAAAGGCATAAGCCTAGTAGAAACCGTAGAATCAGACGAAGTGTCGCGAATGCACTGAATGCGTAAGACGGGTGTGAAGGTTCGCGAACATTGGTTGTGGTGGCAACAGGGAGTTTGGACTGGAAAGCCAGAAGTTGGAATTTGCACATGTTGTAATGATTTGTGCGGGTGTAATGTAAGCAACATGAGGTGATTTATCAAAGGATTCCAAAGGAATAACATTTGAACAGGATTGAGAGTTAGGGCTGAAATCAGTATATCAGAAATGATTATGGTAGTTTGAGCTTCATCCACAAGACAGCTAAACTGATCATTAGCAATTTAATCTTTTTAATAGGCCCCTTTGAAAAGGGCCGGTCGAAATCCGTGGACTTATTTTTAAAGTGAGGCAGGTGGGCTCCCCAAACTCGTTTCCCCTCCCCCTAGTGCAAACTTTATCGTTTATTATTTATTGGGTGGTTCACGACGCACTTTATGCATATTCACGGCTAATGGCTCCGCCCACACTGTTTCGCCGGTGGGCCGCGGGATTGGGAAATGTCCCGAGTGGCGCTAGTGTCGAACCCGGGACCTTTGGTACCCAGAGCCCAACACCTTAACCACTCGGCCATTCCCGCCCCAATGCAAATCCTAGGTACGCCACCGGTTCCAATTAACAGAGCGTGGCGGAACATAAATCGGGTATCCTGTGTGGCGTACCAGAATATGGCTGAATGGATGTTGCGGTAGAATGAATGCTATTTTAGAATGCGCTGGTAGAACTCGTTCCCAATCCTCCTCGCTTACATCCATACACTGATCCGTGACTGTGTCCGGGTTTCATCCACCCCTTCGGTCCGGTGAAGACGCGCTGACTTCACCCGATCAGCATGTCAACACGTGCCTGACACGACCATCGAGCTGGACGAGCGACCGCCGCTCACGTCACCACAGATTACCAACCTACCACAGACAGCTCGTGATGGCCAGCTCAAGCAGGCGCCTGCGTATCACGGCCGCACGGAGCTTCTGATTGCGTGGGCTGGTCCGCCCACTCTCGGACGTCCCGCAGAGGGACTATGACGTCACCTGGCGGTGCCGTGAGCATCACCCCTATCCGGAGGACTATGACGTCACCTGGTGATGCCGTGAGCATCACTCCTCCCCGGAGAAGGACTATGACGTCACCTGGTGATGCCGTGAGCATCACCCCTCCCCGGAGAGGACACCTCGCGGTGCGAGATGTGCGCGTGGCTCGGGACCGCTCTCGAGGCCGTGTCTCATGTAATTATTGTGGAACATGAACTAACATGGACCGGTTTTCTAGACCACCTCAAAGGCCAGCAATCTAACTCGCGTGGGAACCCGCATTTTTGTCTTTGTAACTTTGTAACTCCGCTATTTGTATCATGAGTTGTAAGAGCGATTAACTGACGTAATTGGCCAATATGATCTAATGGATTTCAGATTCTTTGGCAAATTCAATTTCAAATTTAGGACGTTGTGCTACGTTGTAACGAACTCCCCTTCGAACCCTCTCTCGGAGTGCATTTGGCCCCCATGTGTCCAGACACGTAAGGTCCTGTCAATGACGCCCCGAGCGAAAATCGGTGCCAATCGGTCGATGCCGGCTCACGCTGACGTTCTGTTTGAAGCCTCGAGTCGCGGTGGTGACGAATGTTGTGCTTAGTCAACTTGCGTTCTCACCATGTACCTGGGAAACCAGCGGATGCTGTGCCACTGTGTCATAACACAGTCAGAAGTCATTGTGACACCAGTGTCACCATGGTACCACGCAGTGCATGTGGAGGGTGTCTGGAGTGCGATGACCGGACACTCCCTTCGCGGTGTGGTGCAATAGGTGGCGCCGGCCAATGACAGGGCAGGGCGACGCCTCGACCCTCCCATGGGGACTGGTACCCCTCTCGCGCGCACATCTAGGCCCAAACGCGACTGGACGGTCGACGCGGTAAGATGTAACCGAGCGGGTGAAGGGGAGCAGACGTGCAGACGCTGGACGGTTGTACCTCATGGTTGCCCGGTGATTTGGAGACACGAACTAAAGAAAGGAGCGTGCTGGTGTTCGCTTTTGTTGATATTGAAGAAAAAACTGTTGAAACTGTTGCGCAAGTGTTCGCCGTATTGCTTAGCTATCAACCCGATTAATACAAGGGTATTAATGGCTATTGGATTTCATAACTTAGTGGTTGGGAGAAGCTATTGAAATTGAGAACCAGGTATCGTACGGGCGGAAAAACCTAGACTCTCAGTGTCAGGCGACGTCAACTTGCTTACAGCGGTATTCTGAGCATTTCTATGCACTTTTTATCAATGTCCTATTGCCTCTTGGAATAACATTATGTGTACCAAGTATCTTTTCCTTAATCAAGTACGGGTTGGGTCCCACCAGAGGTCGCTGGAGGGCACGGTACACACTGAACGAAGTCTGAACGAAAACTGTATTGGTATTTTCGCGATCAGCTGAAAGGACGACCGTGGCGACATCTATCGGTTCCGAACTCAACCACTATATCGCCTTACTAGTCATTTACTGCTTAATGCACCTAAGCGACTGAACACAATTATTAATCGTGCACCAAAACACTTAAGCGGAAGATTTTAGCCTAACAAAAGTAAACGACATTTATATCACAAGGTACCGCCCCTCCCCCCCCCCCCACACACACACACTTCACGGCCCAACCTGTCATCAGTCTGGCTCCGCGCAACGCATCACCTCTATGAGGCGCTGTAGGCGCCGGCACAGGCGATCGGATCGCCGCGGCGCACCCACGGCGGCAGCTGGCAGCGGCGCCGGGTGTGCAGGCTGGGACGGAGACCGATGCAGCACCACGGCCGGCGGCGACACCGACCCGACCTCGTCCGACGTGGCGTGGGCGTGTCGCCGACGCAGGCGACGCATGCTCCGTGCTAGTGTCCTTCCACCTGGCAAACGAACGAAGAATTGGCGATGTCGCGTGACCTCGGCTACAGCACCAGATCGGTCCCATCTGCCAGTCGAGGATTTTGCAACGCCACCTGGCTGCCAACCTGGAGGAGGGTACCTGGTACCTAGCCTAACCACCTGGCAGGTCACGCGCGCGCTGGTTGTAGTGGGCCTCCACCCGGTCCCGGTGAGTGGCGGCAGCAGCTTCAGCATCATCGGCGGTGCGCTGCCAGCACGCCGCGAAGCATCTGTGTGCCGGCAGCATGTCTCACACGGGGTGTCCGGACAAGATTTGTGCTGGAGAACGGCCATCCGGTCCCGGGGAACTACGGTGCTGCAGCACACCGCGCACCCACGCGTCAGGGTCCAGGGCTGAGGAGCGCTCGTCCCAGCATCGTCTGATCAACGCTGACGTGTGCTTTACGGCAGCCTCCGTCCGCCCGTTTGACCGTGGGCAGTGGAGTGAAGAGACGCGATGCTGCACAGCCCATCGTGACAGGAACTCCTGGAACAATCGGACAGTGAATTGTGGGCCACCGTCCGACCAGAGCATCTCCGGTACGCTCAGCGGCGATTGAGAATATTCCCCTTAACTCTGTCGTAAGCCTGGCCGCAGTGGCATTCGTGCCAAGCGTTCGCACCATGTCAAACTCTGACCTAAGTCAAAGCATAAATACTGGAAAGGACGACTGGCGGACTCGTGACGGCGGAACGTCTCCCTTTGGGGGGACGGCAGGTCCCTTTGGCACGGCCGGCGGGTCCTGGCGATGCTTTCGATGGCCGGGTCTATTCCTGGCCCATATGCGATCTGACGAGCCCGGCCCGTGGTCTTCTCTTTGCCCTAGTGATCGCTATGAAGCTCACGCAAAGCAGAGATAATGCCCCAGAGGTCATCATCACTGGCCTCCGGGGGAGTTCAGCCGCCACTTGACAACCTTCATGACGCCCTTCGGCCGGTACCGCTTCTGCCGGTCGCCGTGTGGCATATCGTCCACTTCCGAGCGTCTCAGCGGCAGGATGGATGACTTCTGTGGCAGGATCGACGGCATCGAGCTTCGTCGCGTATTTGACTGTCTCATCAGGCAAATACGACCGTAGCATACGCTTGCAATATGCAGGGAGTGCCCACAACGTGAACAATGAAGCCGCTACAACATGGTGAAAATGCTGATGTTTTCGGGGACACGCTATACATGCCGTGACAAAAACGCGTGTGTTTGCATTACGATAGGGATTCGACTCTACGTTCATGCAAATGATGCCTATAGGCAGAATGAAGGCGTAATTGTACTTTTTGCTGTGAGGCCAACAAGGTTGAACATGACCAAATGTTTCACTACCAGACCACGAGATGTTCCGAAGTAAAATGATCTCGTCACACATTGATGCGTCTATGGATGCCCCATCGGTAATGGGGGACCTTGAACTTTGCGATGTTTATGAAGGTAAAGAATGAGACTTACGTCAATACGTTGTTTTTTTTTTCGTCAAGCAAACATTTTTAAATCACCAGTTTATATTTCACTGTTCGAACCACCGTAGCTATCCAATGGGAGATTGCTCCAAGTCTGTCCATTCAGAAAATCGCAAAATCATTCAGTCATGGAGAACGGACGCCTATATTGGATATTTAAAAGTAAAACGCCTTTTCATTTGACAGCCAAGTCATGCTAGTTTGTATTTCTGTAGGCAAATTTATCAACCTCAATGGGCAATGGACAAAATGTAGATCAACGTCTTCATGGACACATGATGTCGAGATTGGCGGTCACATCGCGCCTTCGCCACAGCACCGAAGAAGCCTTCGGTACAGAAGCCTTCCTGATGTTTTCCTGCCGGCTGTTTCACTGGAGCCCTCCGTGTCCGTTTAGCTGTCACCGACGTGTGTCGGCGTGTCGCCGGCTTTTTCACCTCTGTTCGTGACCTTGACCGCTCTGGCTCGCCGGCCGTCGCCCGGTCGGTCGATTTGACACTCCCACGTGCTTATATTTACTGACGGTTATCGATTTTCGTTGTCTAGGGTGCGCTTATCAGCTTTGAAAAGTCATCAGATTGCACTATAATATCGTCACCTGTTTATGCAATAACGTTAAAAAAATTAGACGTGGGCGAATCAACCTCCGGCATGCGTGTTAAACAGCCACATCTTATCCCTACATGAATCTTGTAACACTTTGACACCCCCACCCGATAATTATCATAATGCAATGCAAATATGACGCACACACACACACACACATATATATATATATTTATTTGTCTATATATATGTTTATATATATATATATATATATATATAATATATATACAATTGTTATACAAGCTAACGATTTTTCAACTTTCCTTTTTTGGACCAGGCTAAATTATATATATATATACATATGTATATAGCAAATATATATATATATATAATATATATATATATATATATATATATATATATATATATATATATATATATATATATATATATATATATATATATACCTGCACTATGTCTGGCAGGCTGGGTTCGTAGGGAGGAATAATAATTTTAGGAAAGAACTGTACGCCTGCATCTGGTTGCAACAGCGACAGCGGAGGAACTGTACCTGGTAGGAACTGTACCTGATTGCGACAGCGAAGTACACAACGTTTCTACTGATACTGGCATTATCATGTCGGGAATTTGGAAATGAACTAGAATGGATACCGAAATGAATTCACACTACCAAAGCAGCCAGATGCGGTGAAAGTTTAAGCCTATTGAAGCCGTTCTGCTGACTCCGCGGGCGAAGGTTACGAAACACATTTGCAAGGCGGGTTACTCAATAAGAGAGAAACGCCGTGTCAAACCCATTACCCAAGACGAGGATTTCAATTGCGGATCGAATTTCACAAGTAACTGCCTGTCGATACCGAGAACTGCAACGCTGCACTCAGCTTCACAGGTGTATTACCATTACCAGGATCATATACCATCATTACCAGCTCATGGCCAAAAATTCGTCCAACACCTTCATCATTGCCTTCATGTGTATGGCGAGAACCGCAATTGTAGATTTCGTTATTTCCGTGTTATTAAACATTGCAGAATCAACCTTTACTACAGCCGAAGTAATAAGGATCCTGAAGCGAGTGACAGACGAACTGAAAATGGTGCAAGCCCTCGTACATCCCACACGTCGCACACATGGTGAAGCATGCCTGCTCATCCGTCCTTTTGCCTGCACCTAGAAGCTATACTAGTGACACCTGTGGTTGTACCCGAAAAGTGAGACAACTGCAGTTTGGCATTGTCCAGGTGTCACTGCTGGCCATATATGGCAGCGGGGGCGCTCGTCGATAGGCGCTTCAGTAGACCAGGAGACATGGTACGGGTCGACATCAAATTGAACAACCACCAATGCCACCGTTGCGCCGGAGGCTGATTCTGTTGGATTGGATTGGATTGGATTCTCCTCCACGGTCGCATGTGGTTAGTAGCATGCATTCTACTCTTACAGTTATGCATGATCTCTCTGCATATAACCCTTGCTACTAACCCGCGCAGTCTTTCCGGTCAGATCCTCACACCCCGTCTTGGGGGGGGGGGGGGCTAGTAACACCCCAATCTAAAATCCAAATTAAGCATCGCACGAAAATGAAAGAGGTGTCATCGAAAAGCGCTCGACGAATAGGGTCCGAGTCCACCCCCAAAACAACTTCCCCAGAAGTGACGTCACCAGGGGAGCTAGATTTTCAGGACTTTTTACGACTTACATTATTTTTTTGGGCTCTGAGGGTTTCATTTTGGGGGATATATGGAAAAAATATTTGGAGTGAGAAAACGACAGCTAAATCGACCAGGGCTATAATTTCTTGCCCCCCCCCCCAATTTGTTTTTGAAATTTCAAAATGTTGAGTTCAAGTTTTCTTTAATTTTCCTTTTCCAATTGGTAGAGGAGACCGAGAAACGGTGTTAGAAGTCAGCGCCTGCCCTAATAAAAATGCTTATTTGAGCCAGAATCATCTATTTGAACTGCAATTTGGCAAATACGCAAAATTTTTATGTAGTCAAAAACGAACAAAAATTAAAAATTCCACTCGTACGTTTTGTTGCATCCCTAAAGATAGGCAAACGCTGAACGTTTCATTAAAATATCTGTATCCGCTAAAGCGTGACGACTGGTTGAACTTTTTTGGAGGTGACCTCACTTGAACTTGACTAACTCGTTGACCCTAGATGACCTGACTTCAAAAATTTTAAACAGCATTCGTCATGAAGCAACGGCGCGCTCCCGCCCGCCGTTCGTCCACTGTCCGCGAGAAACCTGAGGGGGGGGGGCGGTTGAAGACCCCCAAGATGGGACGGGCTGACAGGTGGTAGCCGGCCTGAGAGGTGGTGTGGAAATTTTCCTCCTTGCCCATACCGTAACAGATCCTCGGTACTTTTCAAGGTGAGCAAGCCACTGGCTTACTCAGCTGCTGATCATGACCCTTTTCAACGTATTTTATTTGCGAAGGAGCAAAGTAAGCTAAACTTTATCACAACCGTCTGACCACTATTGGGAATAGTATCCCCTTGCCTTCAGCAATTTTGCGCCTACACGCACTACGCCGTTATATTTAATCTGAAGCTCAGCCAAGGAGGCGCACCCCAGCAACGAAAAACACACTAAACCACATAACAAATTTTATCGAGAGAGAGAGAGAGAGAGAGAGAGAGAGAGAGAGAGAGAGAGAGAGAGAGAGAGAGAGAGAGAGAGAGAGAGAGAGAGAGAGAGAGAGAGAGAGAGAGAGAGAGAGAGAGAGAGAGAGAGAGAGAGAGAGAGAGAGAGAGGGAAAAAAAAGAGAGAGAGAGAGAGAGAGAGAGAGGGGGGGGGAGGGGGGGGGAGATAAAGAGAAATAGCTAAATATCGTATTTTGATACCTAAATATTTGTCAAGCGCTGAAAGCATTAAAACATAATTGTATCATTATGTGATTAAAAAATTGGTTAAAAGAGTGCTGGCTGTTGTGTCCAAGACTCACCGTGGACCAATTTAATTATGAAATAATGTACCATTTCCGATGAATAATGTACCATATTATCTTCTTGATTTCGAGCAAAATATATGAATCTTAATATATTTTCTATGACATTAACCGTAGAAAGTAACCTACCGTCCCCAATGCTAACAACGTTTGTTACATTAAGCTCATCCGAGAACATCGCTTTGCCCAGTTACCCCACATGTGGCCCACATGCAACCCATCGCGTTGTTGAACTCATTTTCATAATTAACATTAATTTTTTAACATCCAATGAAGAATAGCCAAAAATAGGGCTATTGCTACCTACCTACAGGTAAAAAATTGAGTACAATATCTGGGCATCCCATCTGGGACCCAGATGGAGCCCAGCTAGCTGTCCACTTACAGCCCATATATGGGCTATCCCAGATAGCCTACACAGATCCCATATAGATCCCATTTGGGAATGCTGGCTGGGTTACGAACGGCGAGATGAAACAGATAAAAGGAGGAATGTGAACGACTAAGAAGACCTAATTGACACAATCAGTTGGATGAAATTGAACAATATAAACGAGAAGATTATTTGTTTCTTGGTGGTGGTGGGTTAACCCACCACCATATGGGAATTCCCATATGACCAAAATGAAAAAAGAAATCCTGAAAACTTGCTGCCGGTTCTGCAGCTGTACATGTCTGCCTGCCAACGATTTTTGGGCACCAGTACTGCGGGCCTGATATTCCAGACTTCCGTAAGTACTGATACTTCCGTGAAGAAATTAAAAAAAAAATTTCGGGGGGTTTTTTCTGCCCGGGGGGGTCCTCCCCCCCCGGGGGACACATGCCTCCAGTGTCGCAACCAGTTTATCCACACATAGCGAAATTGTCGCAACAGTGATCTCTTACTTGTTACTGTCGCTCTTTCCCAGTTTGATCTTAACATTACCTGTCTCATCATACTGCTCGTACCCAAAGCACCGCGCGATGACTGCGGCGCTCTACGTCAAGGTCGTCAGCGTGATTGGAAACAAAATTTGCTGGTTTTAGGGAAGAATTGGCCTGCTATTCGCTATTCGCTATTCGTGAACATCAAGCTTTCAAATGAATTCAATTGTGTCTAATGTTGATGCCATTCAAGATTGGAAATGCCGTGTGGAAAGAGCGGATGATTGATTGGATTACCTATGGGACTAAGCAATTATCCAGCCCGTGTGACGTCATCTGCGTCGAAACGATTTTGGAAGGCCCAGATAGTAAATATTCCTTGATTTTTGAATTCTTCGTGTCTTGCTTACGTGTGGTGTGTAGCGGTATTGTGTTCGTAGAACTAAAAATATAGCATTTATTAATGTGACGTCTACCCCAGAAACCTCCTAGCTTTTGTGTGCTGTTTCTTTGGTATTATTACCGTTGAAGGTATCCACAAGGCAAGTTTTGCACATATTTTTCCTCCATGAAGCAAGGAGTTAGATTTGGTTATGTGGTAAATGTGTCTAGAAATGTGTTTAAAAAAAAAACAAATTGTCTTTGGATTACAGAACATTTATGAAGGTGACTAAGATTATGAAACCACTTATTTTGTGTGCAAATGCTTCCTTTTCAGGTTGTGAGCAAAACAATGACAAAAAGACACAAAATTTGCTGGTTTTAGGGAAGAATTAGCCTGCTAAAGTGGTCCTAAGCAGGGTGGGGAACATACTTTCCAGGTTTGGAGTTGGAGTGCAAACAGACTTCCTCTGGAGTACATTTTAATGGACATTATTGTTGATGCATGAAATATATACCTACTGGTAACTAATGGGAAAATCATATGCACCTAGTCCTACCTAGTCAACAGGGTGGGAATTAAGGCACGATTTCTTAGAACATTTTTGCACTCCAGATTCATACTAGATAGAATGGGCTCCACATGTACTCTGACACAAATGTGCAGAAGGAACAAAAATACCACTAAAAACTAATATAAGATTCAATAAAACATTTGCCAAACATGTTATTCTACTTATGATTACCAAATAAACTAGCCACTTTTCATATCATCAAGCACACAGACAACACCTGAACAAACACCACACTACACCACAATCAGCAGAAATGCCAGTGACAACCCTCCAAACCTTGTGCCTGTGCACTGAACAGTGGCCTCCGGTTGCTACGAATTCAGCTGATGCATCTCCAGAAACCTGCTTTTTAACCATTTTAACAGATGACTTCTGGAGTCCCGGAGGCTGCCTATCAAAACTTGCTTCGTTAGCATTTTCTGTTCTGAAAACTGTTTCAACCAATCAATGCAAAGTACTTTTTAAATGACGTCATAACCTTTAGCAACTTGGAACACATTTAACAGTGCCATACTGCAAACACAAGACCTTGACTGATCTTTTGCCTTCCAACTGTCATGTGCAAGGCAGTGTAGGATTTACTTTTTTCTTGGTAGTGGAGTACAAAATTTTTAGCTGGTGTACAATTTTTTTTGTGCTGGATTCCAAAAAAATGGCTATGCACTTGCTGACAATTAACCTTGTTTTAGTGGGACTGAAAACCAATGTTAGCATTTTTGCATGCATAAACATCTTGGCAAACTAAGCCATCTCAAAAATTTTGCTGCACTAAAATATGAGTTGTCCATAACCAGGTAGTATTGCTTTAATGGAATTAAAAATAAATGTTAGCATTTCATACTGTATGTATCATACAAACATGTATGTACATATAAGCAACTGCTAAGTTAGCAATATGTCCTCAAGCTAAGTCATGAATAGGTGCAATTGTGCCAAGGAATGCATCTAGTGGGAAATGCCCTCAGTAGCCAAAGTACTCCCAAAAATGTACCCATGATATGCAAATTGAATAGATATTGTCTGAGTGTAGGTGGGTGATGTATTCCCAAAGTTCACAAACAAATATTTATTATAAATAGGAATGATGTGATGAGAATACACCAATAACATTTCTCCTGGGAGAGCTCAGGATGAATAACACTCAAACTCATCTTGGGTGGACCACACAACCAGGATCATCCTTCAACAAACACTTCTCTGAAGGACTAGTCCCACAACTAATGAGCCTAGTTCACCTATGATTCATTTCAATTATTGCTAACTTTCATTGCTGTCCAAAATCTCAAGCACCCCCAAAAATGCATTTCATGGCCCATGTCAAACCTTTGCACCATTCCATGTTTGTGCATGCCATTGGCCACCAATGCATAATACACAGCTCTGCCTCAGACCTCAAAATTGGCTGTGGTTAAATTATTAGTGAAGGATGAGGTTATAAGCCAACTTCATGAGCAATGGTAGAGAAAATGATAACAAAGGTATACTTAATCGATGTCAACAAAGTTCATAAATGTGCACTGACACCCGGAACCAGCTTAACACACACCTGATGCAACACCCCATGTGACTATTGGATATCGATGACTATTGTTTTTTAATATATAATGGTTTAATTAAAATTATGCTAAAACAACCCATCTAAGAAAGATTTATTTTCACCACAAAGAAAGTTATTTTGCATGAAAAAGCTGAACAAATTACTGAAAATGATTCTTATGAATGTTAAAAGTTCCTTTATGTACTTGTTTAGTTCATGTCTGGAATGTTTAGTTGAAGCAAGGATCAACTTGGAAGGATCCAGAGCTGCTAGATGGAAGAGCAAATTTCCCCTGTAAAACTGCTCGTAGGTTTTATTTTTATGTTAAATAGAGTGTCGGATTTGCTTACTCCAGCCCTAGAAAGACAGCTGATCATGGGGTGACGAACAGTTGATGGGTCAGAGTAAATTTTGAAGAAGTATTACAGACCCTTCACTGACACTGATGAACTCCAAATGCAGTTATATTTCAAGGTGCATGATATAGCATGATATACCTTTGCACCCATTTACACAAAAATATTTGACAGTCATGCATAAGTGCACAAATGACATTGGTTCCCCCCCACACCCCACCCCCCCCCCCCCCCAAGGCACAAATGCATTGGTGTAATCGCCTCATAGAACTTGCTTGCTCCAGGGCCAATTTTCATAAATTTGAAGTGATTTTCCTGCATTGAATGGGCTCATTGTGTCTAAAAACTTGTCTCTTTAACAAAATGGCCTTTGATTGTGCATTCAAGGCTTCTTATTGGCCAAACAAGGCTTCAAGTATTTACTCTGGCGATACCAAGTATCCACAGATTTGCAAACTAGGGACTTCAGGTACTTTTTGACGAACACTCCAGCAAAAGTATAAATATATAAAAGATTTATTAATTTAATATATCAACACAAAAAAAATATATGATTGAGTCACCATTGAATAAATATTGAATTCATGATTGACTACCTTGACACAAATAGCGTCTTCTCACATGCGCCTTCTCTATAGCGTCTTTGTACATGTCGTCACGAGATGCCATTTGTGCGGTGTGGGGACGTTTTTAGCACAGAAGTGGCGCTAAAAACTGACAACAACACCAATACCAACAGATTCGAATGTCGTTTAGTTCTATTGTGGTCATTGAGGGGTCGGCGATTTGGTACCTCTGTAACTACTATTTGTTTTCAGATATGGACTTTGAGTGGTAGCACTGGACCAAGCAATGTTGCTCTTCCTTTTCCCTTCTGGAGTACAAAATATTTAATTTAGTCTAGTCACAATCCTGGAGTACAAAATGTATTGGTATGCTTGACACCAAGAAACACCAATTTTTCCAACACTGGTGCAAGGTGTCAGCGCCAGGTCCGTATCGTGCAGGGAATTGGCTGCATATGTGGGTAGGTGTGCGTTCTGAGCTGAGGGTGAAGCATTACTTATTTGTGTTTGTTTTTCATTTGGCTAGCCTTGTGCTGAGACCAACAGTGAAAGGAAAGTGCATTGCTCCTATGAGTTGCAAGAGACAAAGCTGAGCTGATCATCACAACTCCCTGTCTTGGTGTGACATCCATTGTCCACTTTGTTTCTATGCTTTGATGTGACCAAAAACGATGATGTGTATTACTTATGCATATTACGTAAGAACTGACTAGGTACATATAATTTTCCCATCAGTTACCGGCAAATAGATTCCATGCATGAAAAATAATATGTCCATGAAAATGTACTCCGGAAGAAATCTGTTTGCACTCTGGCTCCAAACCTGGAAAGTCAGTTTCCCACCCTGCTAGTCAGTACCAACATAATATGCAAAAGTGATACACCTTGTCGTTTTTGGTCATATCAAAGCATAGGAACAAAGAAGTGAACAATGGATGATACAGCAAGGCAGGGAGTCTTGATCAGCTCAGCTTCGTCTCACAACTCACAGGAGCAATGTGCTTTCCTTTCACTGTTGGTCTCAGTACAAGGCTAGCCAAATGAAAAACAAACACAAATAATTCACACTGCCATCAGCTCAGATTGTACACCTACCTACGCAGCCAATTCCCTATGTGATATAGATCCAACACCATACCATACACTCCACAGTCAGATGCAATAGTGGTGCACAAAGCAAAGGATCAGTCAAGGCTTTGTACTTGCAGTATGATGCTGTTAGACATAAAGACATAAAGACATAAAAGGTTAGTGCAACTATGAGCCACAAGGGCCCTTCTTGGTTGCGCTCTGCACATTGAACCAGTTGCCCACCAAATCTGTCAATCAGCCCTCCCTGTAATACTGAAAAG
Organism: Imbricaverruca yamaguchii; assembly: GCA_034440575.1. Lineage (NCBI taxonomy): Eukaryota > Metazoa > Arthropoda > Thecostraca > Neoverrucidae > Imbricaverruca > Imbricaverruca yamaguchii. The sequence goes on along the minus strand of JAOTOL010001647.1, from coordinate 1,063,959 downwards.
CAAGCCCTCTATTCTTATAATGATTGTCTATGCTGTTTTTAAAGATGTTCAATGTGCTGCTACTGACAATGTTTTCTGGCAGCTGGTTCCAGTGTTCTACTGCCCTGTTGGTGAAGAAAGTCTGCCTTAGCCTTGTTCTGCTGTGGTTAACTTTAATTTTGAATTTATGACCTCATTTCTGTTAAATTCAAACATTTCCCCAAGATATCCCCTCTCCAGACCATGGATAAATTTAAAGACCTCGATGAGATCTCCTCTCAGCCTTCTATATCTAAGTGAAAACATATTCAATTTCTTCAATCTAGCACACTTCTTCAATTTGAGCACATGTTAAACATATGCTCAAAGTTGCTAGTCGAAATGTCATGTAAAAATACCTTGCACAGATTGGTTGAAGGACAGTTTTTGGAACAGAAAATGCCAAGAAAGGAAGTTCTGATCTGCTGCCTCTGGGACCTGGAGGCCTCTGCATGTGGAGTTCATCAATGTGTTAAGAGATGAAATCTCTAAAGAAGTGCCTTAATTCCCTCCCTGGTCATCAGAGATTTTAAGTCCCAAAGACATTTAAAGACATAAAGACAAAGACATAAAAAGATCAGTGCAACTATGAGCCAAAAGGCCCTTTCTTGGTTGCACTCAGGACACCAAACCAGTTGCCCACCAAATCCATTGATTAGCCCTCCCTGGAATGCCAAAAAGCAAGCCCTCCATTCTTCTAATGATTGCCTATGCTGTTTTTGACAGAGTGCTGCTACTGACAATGGTTTCTTACAGCTGGTTCCAGTGTTCTCCTACCATGTGCTCTGTCCTTTCTATATCTAAATGAAAACATTCAATTTCCTCAATCTTTCCTCATATACTAGGTTGCTTATGCCATTAACCATTTTTGTTGCCCTCTTGTACTCTCTAAAAGCCAACAATATTTTTCATGACTAGAGAACCAAGCTTGGAAACAGTTTCCAAATGTGGCCTGACATATGAACAGTAAAGCTTCCTGATGACTTCATCACTTTTGTGTGGCACATTCCTATGTATTTTCCCAAGCATTCTTAGAGCCTTCTTCCTGGCCTCTTTGTTCTGTTCTGATGCCCCTAATTTTGTGTTCAAATTAACACCTAAGTCCTGCTGAGTCACAGATAGTACTTGGCCACCTATCAAGCATGGGGCCTTCATATGCTGCTTACCTATATGCATGAGTTCGCACTTATCAAAATTAAATTTCATTTGCAATTTTTTGACAACTTCACAAGTTTGTCTATCTTTCTGCAACAAGTCCTCACTATGTCCTGTTATTGCCCAAAAGGCCTTCAAATCAATTTCAAAACCCTACAGCTTAGGCCAATTCAAATGCTATTTACAAATATAACGAACACTAGTGGCCAAGTACTGACCCCTGGGGGACTCCACTAAATGGGTGCTAAGTAGCCATTAGCAGTTCAAGTGCCCTTAAGCCCAAGTAAACAAAAACAAGACTCCACTAAGAACATTTTGCTATGATGACTTTGTACCATTTAGCATCACTCTTTGCTGTCTATCTGAAAGCCACAACTCTATCCATTTTAAGATGCTACCTGCAGTACCATGGGCCTGAAGCTGTATCATTAACCGTTTATGGGGTACCTTGTCAAAGGCCTTACTAAAGTCAAGATATGCTACATCAACTTGATTTCCCAAGTCAAATTGTTCTATTGTGAAGTTAAAAAAGTCCAAGAGGTTTGTGAGACACGATCTACCTTTCCTAAACCCATGTTAAATTTATTGAATCAATCTGTTGCATTCCAGATAACTAATTATTCTATCCTTGATAATTGGTTTGAGTACCTTGCAGACTGGCCTATAGTTTTTAACTTTCCCTCATTTTCCTTTCTTGAAGATAGGAACTATGTTTGTCCTTTCTCAATCTACTGTAATTTCATTTTGTGAAACTGATCTACAAAATATAATGCTAAGTGGAAATGACAGTTCCTTTTCAGTTTCCCGCAACACCCTAGCATCAATATCATCAGGTCCTGCTGCCTTGTTTGGCTTTATGTTCCTGATATGATTGTAAACAACATCACTATCAATGAAATCAACATCATTCGTCAGATCACATGTCACTGAACTATGGTGTACGGTCGGCAGATTGGACATATCTTCCAATGTAAACACTGATTTAAACTGCTTGCTCCTCAACCATCTCACCAATTTCATTCAATATAGTCCTATTTGCTTTCAGTGGACCAATTGTGCTAGAAACTTTACTCAGCTTCTAATAGCTAAAGACCTTTTTACTGTCTCCAATTCCATACAGTTCCTAGCCAAATCCAATTCTTTTATTCACTTTGCTGCTCTGGTTTTCTGCTTCACAGCATCTCTAGCTTTTTATATGAGCTTAGATTTTCTATATTTGAAGTTTCCTTAAACACTAAGTGCATCTTTTTTAGACTGAATTGCAGTTGTCAAATCTGGCATAAGCCAGGCTGGCTTTCCTACCATTCTTTCGCATCTGCATTGCCATCTCAGGGATATGCCAATATTGACAGCCAAGGCAAAATAACCCCAAAGTCAGCAAATAGGAATAGCAGTAGTTCAAGGCGGCAGAGTGGTGGTTCATCCAGGGATGAAAGAGCTCCTCAGCATAAAAAGCCAAAGGTGGTTTTGTATGATACTTAATGCTCAGAGTATTTATCCAAATTTGATGAGTTCATGTGTTATGTTGCCGAGGAGGAACCAGGTTTTGTTTGCATTATGCAGGCATTGGTCAGTGAGGGGTATATTGTGGATAACTTGCAGGACTATGAGATCCAGGGACACAATATTTTGTCCATACGATAGGGGTCCAGCAGTGAAAGGGGTGGTATAATGTTCTACGTGAATAGCTTATTTAGTTCTCAAAAAGTAGCAGAGGGGGTGAAACATGTGCCTGGTGAGTCCATTTGGCTTGATGTCACTGTGGGAAAAGGCAACAGTAATGACCGAGGATAGGGCTTTGTACTGACCAGGAACCCTGCCACATTCTCATCAACTGGAACTTGATAAGGTGATGTGTGAGGAAATCAGAAACATTCAGGGGAAGTGCCTTATTCTTGGTTGCTTGGTTCAGGACTTGACTGTGGGAGAAACTCTGGGAAGAAGTGACCATAACATAGTTAGATTCAAGGCACATGTAGTGGGAACTATTAAGGATGATTTGGTAAAACCTCCTAATTTCAATGGAGCAGACTTTGGCTGCATGAGAGCAGCTTTAAATGCCATAGGATGGGAAGAATTCTCCAATTTAAATGCCTGTGAAATATGGGAAAAGTTCAAATCTTACTTGAAGGAAATTCAGGTTAGGCATGTCCCCCAAAAGCAAAGGCACAACAGAAGGGTAGGAAAGCCAGCATGGCTTACACCAGACTTGATAAAAGCAATTAAGGCTAAGAAAGCTGCATTTAGAGTGTTTAAAGAAGCTTCAAATATCGTAAATTTAAAGGAGTATCGAAAAGCTAGAGACACTGTGAAGCAAAAAACCAAAGCAGCAAAGCGAGCAAAAGAACTGGATTTAGCTAGGAACTGTAATGGGGAGATAAAAAGTTCTTTAGTTTCTGTAAGCTGAGCAAAGTTGGCCCACTGGAAGTTGGACCAAAGTTGGTCCACTCTAGCACAATTGGTCCACTGGAAGTAAATGGGACTACATTGGGTGAGGATAGTGAGATGGTTGAGGAGCTGAGCAAGCAGTTTAGATCAGTGTTTACATTGGAAGATATGACTTCATCCCATCGTCCCACCCTCGTCACCCACCTTATAGTTCAATGACCCATGCCTGATCAGCCCATAAATGATGTTGTTTTCATTAATATCTGTTATCATATCTGTTTTCAGTCATATCAGGAAAATAAAGCCAAACAAGGCAGCAGGACTTGATGAAATTTATGCTAGGGTATTGCAGGAAGCTGAAAAGAAACTGGCATTTCTACTTAGTATAATATTTCGTAGATCAGTTTCACAAAATGAAATTTCATCAGATTGGAAAAGGGCAAATGTAGTTGCTCTTTTCAAGAAAGGAGAAAGAGGCAAAGTTGACAACTATAGGCCAGTAAGGGTCACATCCATAGTCTGCAAGGTACTCAAATAAATTATCAAGGATAGAATAGTTAGTTGTTTGGAAGGAAACAGATTGATTGAAGATACTCAACATGGGTTTAGAAAGGGGAGATTGTGTCTCACACATCTCTTGGATTTTTTCAACTTCGCTACAGAACAATTTGATCAGGGAAATCAGGTTGATATAGCATACCTTGACTTCAGTAAGGCGTTTGACGAGGTACCCCATAAATGGTTAATGCTGCAGCTTCAGGTCCATAGTATTGCAGGTAGCATCCTAAAATGGATAGAGTTGTGGCTTTCAGATAGACAGTAGAGAGTGATGCTAAATGATACGAAGTGATCATGGCAAAATGTTTCTAGTGGAGTCCCCCAGGTGTCAGTACTGGGGCCACTACTGTTCATTATGCTTGCAAATAACATTGAAAGTGGCCTAAGCAGTAAGGTTTTTAAATTTGCGGATAATCGTGAGGTTTTTATGGCAATAATCATATGATATGTTACTTGCTCCTTGTCCATGGTGCTTGATCACGACTCAGGTGGTAGGATCTGGGCATGTTTATTCCAAAGGTGAATTATGTGGCATATTCACAAGCAACCTTCGAGGAGACATGTTGTCTCTCTCGTGTGTCTTGTGTGCATGACAACATGGTCTTGTGTGGGACAACACGCACTCTAAGTCGCATGTAAACAGGGTTGCGATCACACCATTGCCTCTCTGTACGGGCGCCCCCAAGCCTGAACGTATCATTATCAGAGCCGGTAGTCCCGACGGTCGGTGCTGCACTACACGGTGAGGCACTCAACACGTCTATCTCGGAATCGAACCGTAGCCAGGGTGTTGCGGTGTCGAGGTCTGCTTACCACGCCAACTTCCGGCTCCTCGCGACTGTTGAACTCACTGACCACGCCCACTTCAGACTACCCGCGACTGTTAGACTCACTGAGCTCGCCCACTTCGGGCTCACCCACGACTGTTAGACTCACTGACCATGCCAACTTCCGGCTGCCTCATGACCATTGGGTGTGTGAGTGGAAAAGTCATACAGCAGTCTAGCTGAATGCATTGTAACAGAACACACGACTGCTCTGCTGTTAGCTCAGAACACTACCACGTTTTGGCTATACTTCCAGGAGTTCGACATTATATGACATGACAACATGTGTGGCCCGATATAGACTCATGCTAGTCTTGTGAGAATATAATCAGTGTTCTCCCTGTAGAGTGTGGGTTGGAGTCTCACCTGTCGCTACTCTTCGCCCGCGACCAATCGGCGTGAGAGATTGGCGACGCTACATGACTCAACGGTCGTCATGTCGTAAAAACCCAACAGCCACCAGTGTTCTCCCTGTGCTGTGATCGCCCAGGCGCAAGGTAGCTGACACACACTCGATTCCAGTTTGGTTTCCGCGTTTTTTTCTATACATGTCGTATTTGAGCTGACTTGCATTCTTGGCAGGATATATGGTATACAATGCAGAGTTGTGACGTCCTTCTCAGGCGTGATGTTGGCTCGCCGCATCACTGCTGGCACGACGATGGGGAAGAAGGAGTCGCTCAAGTCGCTGATGTTGCGGGCGTGGCGAGAGCGCTGGGATGAACAGGCATGGGGTATCGCTATCAAACAGGTGGGTGAGTGGCGAGAGAGCTGTGACGATGGGATGAACAGACATGGGGCATCGCTATCAAGCAGGTAGGTGAGGGCTGCCTAACTGGTCTGTTTTTTTTTTGGTGACTCCTGGTAGGGGAACAGCCAAGGGTGTCTCTTTTATGACCCTCTTTTAAAAGAAATTACACGAGATCAAACAAGCCTCGAGTATCACCTGTCGCTACTCTTCGTCCGTGACCAATCGGCATGAGAGATTGGCGACGCTACATGACTCGACGGTCGACGTGTTATAAAACCAATAACTGACCAGATATCGAACAAAGCATTGTGGGATTTGAAGTACGTGAAACTAGGAATTTTGTACGCTCTTCGCGCGCTGAAAGCGTATTCGATATAATTACTTCTTTTTCAGATGGGTCTCCCCTTAAGAAAATCACTGCCAAATCTATTGTCAGAGGCGCATCCAGTGTTTTGAAGAGAGCTCGACATTGGTGAATGGGCGCTAAATGACCAACCATGGTCGATGCGCCCTAAAACCACAATCACACACACACAGACATTGGTGAAAATCGCCAGATTTCGTTGATGAAAGGCGAACATGAGGAAAGGACCAGCACCTGATATCACATATGATTTGCTTATAAGAAGTTGCTTAGCAGGGGACTGGTCTTTATGCACAAGTGTAAAGATACTAGAAAGTGGATTGATGGCGGAACGCTGAGCAACCACGTTCGGTGCAACATTGCGTTTTCCAGTGGTATCGGTCAGCTTTTTTTTTGTCTGGAAAACCTGATCCCCCCCCGTGAACCGCGATTTCGGCTACTTCATTTTCAGGTTCGGAAAGTTTGTGTGCACTTTTGGGGAGGGGCATGATGAAGTGAGAAAACGGTGGAGCCCTAAAAGACCAGGGTCTTAGGATTCCCATTCTATATCACTATCCATGCAACACCTATATTTTGCTTGCCCTCGTAATATTCATTCGATTATGGTACTCACTGAATTTTCGTAGCACTCATTTTAAAGAGAGACAGTGGTGGCACATTATTTCAGAGAACATGAAACCGTTTTCGTTGGTGAATATTTATATATACTTAGTTTTGTACATGCGTCATAATGTGCAACATTTTGTTTGTCACGAAATCGTGGGCGATGACGCAGCCTTTGTGCGGGGTACTACAGGTTTTTGAAATGGATTTTCATGCAGATACGTAGATAACTCCCGCAGGGCGGGGTTGGCATTCAATGAGGGACTCCCGACATCAACAGGCAGACGATTCCATGGATCAACACTCCTTCGACTAAGTACCTGTTGTTGCTTAATTGTCATACACCTTGATATGTCTAACCTGAATTTATGACCTCCTATGTGAAGGTCTGTATAGAGGGACATCATTCAGATTGACCTGATCTAGCCCTTTAATGCCTTTATTCACTTTAATCATATCACCTCTTAATCTCCTATACTTGAGTGAGTACATGTATAATGTCGTACGTCTTTCCCCATATTCTAAGTTCCCTAGTCCACTGATGAGTCTAGTGACTTTGTGCTGCACTCTTTCTATATCTATCTATTCTAACATGTCTATATCTTTTCCAAGTAGGGGCTCCGTGCCTGTGCAGAATATTCTAAGTGGGGTCCCACATGGGCCAAGCACAGCATTTACATCACTTCTTTGCTCTTATACATCACACTGCTATTAATGGTTCCCAACATTCTGATTGCTCTACTCCTAGATGAGACACATTGTTTTTCTGCTTTAAGCTCATTTGAAACCACAATGCCTAAACCCCTTTACTCTTCAATAACATCTAATTTCCTACCTCCCATGGTATATCTGAAAAGCTACATGACCAACGCAGTCGACACGCCCCTAAATTTAAGTATATCTGAAAATCTCACCTCCAGACCAAAGATAATATCCTTACATTTGCATAGTTGAAAAAAAAATCTGCCATTGATTAGCCCACTTTTTAGGTCCTCTAAATCTAGTTGAATATTACTAGATTGCTCACTACCGTTAGTCACTCCTGCAAATTTGATGTCATCGGCAAATTTGAACACCCTATTCATAAGCCCTACCTCAGTGTTATTCAGAAAGATGATGGAGCGACCCTAGAACAGAGCCCTGTGGTACTCCATTCAGAACATCCTTCCATTCAGGTTTACACCCATTTAATTCCACCATTTGTTTACTTTCCCGTAACCATGCTTCAGTCCAACTTAGAACCTTGCCATCAATCTCATGTTTTTCTTGTTGCTGAATTAGGCACCCATGTGGAACATGGCGTGTCACAATGGCGTGCCACAGGGAAGTGTGTTAAGTGTAGCACTGTTTGCCATAATGATAAATGACATTAGCGACGTCCTTCCACCACACCTTGTCGGTCTCTCTTTGTAGACGACTTCGCTATTTGGTGTAGCGCAGCCAGGCTATCTACTATGTCTAGATGTCTCCAATTGGCCGTGAAGAAACTCGAGAGGTGGGGCGTAATGAATGGATTCCGCTTTTCAACACAAAAGACAACTGCAATACATTTCTGTCGCCGGCGTAACTGTGCAGAACTATGTCTCAAGTTGTATGGCAGGCAGATACCGATGCCACCTGCGGTGAAGTTCCTTGGAATCACTTTTGACTCACGTCTTAGCTATAAGGAGCATTTGAAAGCACTCCGTGACAAGTGTTTTAAATCGCTCAACATATTAAAGTGTGTTTCTCGCACTAGCTATGGAGCTGACCTCACATCGCGACCGGAGCATTCCGCACTTCGCCCACCGTGAGTCTGTTAGCAGAAGCACACGAGCCGCCTCTCTCTGCGCAGAGAGAGGCTAGGAATGCCCTACGCCTGCAAGCTCCGCCAATTTCCCGACCATCCGGCCTTTTCGCACGTCTTTTCGCGTCGACTATTGACCATTTTTTTCAGGGGAACGAAACCTGAGTGTCGCCCCATTCGGTGTTCGAATTCGAAGACTCCTGCGGGAAAGTCGAGTTAAGCTTCGGGGAATTCGTACAGTCCAGAACATGGAGACCCCTCCATGGGAGATGATTACACTGGAGGTGGATGTATCCCTTGCGAAGATCAGAAAATCCGACATCCCTCCAGCAGAATTTTGTGCACTGGCCCTTCAACATATTGAAACATTCCAGGGATAGATAGCCACGTATGCTGACGGCTCTCGAACAGAGGACGGCGTTGGCAGCGCTTTTGTGTGTGGATCTGTCTCCCGCTCGTTTTCGCTCCCGACGTACGCATCGGTGTACTCGTCGGAACTTGTCGCTATTTCGAAAGTTCTGTGTTATATCGAAGTGTCTGGGGGTGATCGACATGTCATTTTCACCGACTCTTTAAGTAGTCTTATGGCCCTGAACACGTTTTATCCATCAAACCCCCTTCTGCGGGATATTATGAGTCGTCTTACCGATTTGGAACGCCATGGACGACGAGTTATTCTATGTTGGCTTCCGAGCCACGTTGGCATTTCCGGTAATGAATTGGCGGATGCTGCGGCGAAACGAGCGGCAAAGGCACCGTGCTCTCGAGCACTGCCACTCCCCGCCACTGATCACTACCAAGAGGTGTCCACCTTCCTCCTAGACAAGTGGCAGGCTATGTGGGATGCGACGTCGGCGAACAAACTACGAACCATCAAGCAACGTTTACGACCATGGGGCTCGTCCTGTCGCAAACGTCGACAAGAAGAGGTCACATTATGCCGTCTCCGTATTGGGCATACATCTGCTACGCATGTGTATTTACTATGCGGTGGCGACAATCCTCTGTGCTCGAGATGTTATGCACCGCTAACAGTTCGCCACGTTTTGATATCGTGTCCTCATTACGCCGATGAGCGTAGACGTCATTTTGGGTCTGGCCAGGTGGATTCCATTAGCGATATTCTCTCCGACAACTCGAGCATTGTCCAGTCGGGACGATTGATGTACTTCTTATCTTCAGTGTCATTCAACGCAATATGTTCTCCTCGCTGATATACATGACATGTAAACTTTGTACCACAATAGGACCATTTTAACGGCTACGAACGACGTGAAGTTGGATACTGTACTTTGTTAGCTACAAGAGTTATGGGCGCAAAATGACCTTGGTAGTCCACGCGCCCTTAAGCCCAAATGATCAATCAATCAACCATGTGGAACACAATCAAAAGCTTTGCTAAAGTCCAAGTAGACTACACCCATCCTGCTTTGATTGTCTACTTCTTTGGTTAAATACTCCATAAACTACAGTAGGTCAGTTAACAAGATCTTAAGGTCATAAACAAGATCTTCAAAATATAAATCCATTGTAGGTATACCCTAGATGGTTGTGCCTATTTAGATGAGTCTAAATATTCTGTTTGACAAGATTTTATAGTAGCTTGCAAAATATTGAGGTTAAACTAGCGGGCATGTAGTTTCCCAAACGATTCATGCTTCCCCGTTTGAAAATCGGTTCCACATTTGCATTTCGACAATCTTCCGGTACTTCAGAATACTCCATAGAACGCGTGAAAATGATACGTGGGGAAACTGCCAATGCTTTAGCACACTACTAAGATCCCACATAATATATAAGCGTATATATATATATATATATATATATATATATATATATATATATATATATATATATATATATATATATAACAATATATGTATATACTAGGGCAGTGTCCTAAAACTATATTGCCATTAACTGTGTGGATGAAGGAAGAAGTTGCTTGGGAATAGTGAAAGATTGGAAGAAAATAGAGGATTGTCACTTAAGGATTAAAAAGCAGAATGCCTTACACTTCAGTCATATGTATTTTACATTATTTAGCAGTCATGTGCATGATGACTGCCCATACATCATGTGCCACAATGGTAAAAACCTAGAATGAGGATGAAATAGCACAACTCCATCAACTGTGAATTTCCACGCCACATGGTGAATTATTTTACGCTGTATTAGGGTGCCTATAAAAAAATGAACGTTTTCTTTTTTTAACGGCCCTTAGCGCAATACTTTGGGGTGGTGAGAAAACAACGTCTGTAAAATTTGAGCGCAATCGAAGTATATTCAGAGGTGGGGCAAGTCGATTGATTGTTCCCCTATAGACTCCAATAATGACTACAAGGAAGGGCATCGTCTCTGGGGTATTTTTGGCAATATTGAAACCTTTTGAGATCTCCCCTTCCTCCAGCTGCGCTGCTGGTCCCCCTCGTTCTCCAAAGCGAGTATTAGCCCCTCTGGGGGCTGGGGGTATCATGGTTGCCCAAGCCACTCATTGTCTTCCGCTTGGCCGGGGAAGGGAAGCCTTCGATGCTCCTGGCTGTTGTCGACGGTGCCTCTCGACGACTTGCAAGAGGAAATGGCGCTGATCCTCGTTCTTCGTCAGGCTGGGGTTTAAGGACTGGATCAGCGCCACCCTTCGCTCCGCCGTGTCGTTGGTGACGTGTAGGCTCGCTACGCGCTGAGACGCCGCGACGAACCCCGTGTCACTCGGCCACTCCTCCGGCTCCTTCGAGAGGAACGCCCTCTCCGCTCCGACGGCGTCGAGGAGGGCGCCGGACGCCTTGCTTCCGAACGACGCTAGCGTGGCCGAGGCGAGGCGGGCGTCGGAGACAGTGATGCGCGTCGGCGGTTCCTCGGATCCTTCCCGCCGCATCGCTTCCGCCAGCGCCTTCTTCTCGGTGGTTGGCAAGCGGTGGTCGAAGAGAGCCATGGCGACCAGTGGCACGCTCAGATATCAGAAGTGCCGGGAGAAGGTCTTCAGGCGCGCCTTGCCGATCTGAGCGTCGTGGAAGTCGCGGTGGTCGGCAGCCAGTTTCAAGTCATTCGCCGGCGCGAAGGCGGCCACGGGCGCCTGGAACCAGCGGGCCACGTAGACATCAGCGACGAAGAAGGTGAACCGGCGGAGGCTGGACAGCTCGCGCGGCGAACAGAGCTCCCCCAGTTGGACGGCGAACAGCCTATTCTTCGCAGCGTAGATGGCACTCGCCATCCAGCGCGCGCGGTGCATGGCGCCCGGTCGCCGGAACTTCACCTTCGGGACGTCGCCCCCGCCACCCAGCAGGACGATGAAGAGCTCCAGCATCTCATTGTAGTCGTCCCGCGGGTGGCTGGTGTTGAACAGCGCGGCCCACTCCTGCAGAAGTGTGTCCCGCTTGTTCAGGAGGGTGGGCGGCAGCTCGTCAGGAGTTGGCGGCTCCGGCTGGCTCTGGTCGATGAAAGCCCACCGTTCCTTGAATCCGTTGAACACGCCGATGTCAGGACCCGACGATGTCCCCATGCAGATAGAGAACGCCTTCTCCAGCATCAGCTCGTGTACATGGTGCCGGCAGGCGAGGCTTAGCAGGCGCCGACCAAGCTTCTGCTCCAGCAGGGTGCAGGGACCGGCGAGGGCTCCGATGTTGGCGGCGGTCGTATCGAACGACATAGCCACCGCACGCTCTGCGAGCCCCCAGTCGTCGAGCGCTTAAGCCACGGCGCTCCCCGTCGCCTCTCCAGTCCCACTTGCCAGCTTGGGAACGCCGATGAGCTTCTGAACGCCGTCGCCGGAGACGAGGATAGCCAGCCGATCCACCCGCGTACCGTCGCAATCCGGCAGGATCCTCCCGTCCCAGTGAACGGTAAGAGGCATGTCAGGGGCGAAGGTTGTCCTGACTTTCGCGGCCAGTTGTGACCGGTAGATGGCGCGAGCCTGCCGGATGCTCTCGGCATTCAGGATCAGCTCCTGAGGATCGTGGCCGAGGCTACTGGCGGTCGCCGCGACGATGCGCGGCGCTTTGCGGTCGCTCACGCCAGTCCAGTCGAGGGTGCTCGCTAACTCCTGGGAGAACACGACCTCTGACCCCCGCGCTCGTCGCTTCGGAGGGCTTGCACCGATCGGCTCAGCAGAACAGCCGCCCCGTAGCGGCTCAGCAGTAGCAGCAGTGCCGGACTGAACTCAACCGAGGAGGAGGATGAAGAGTAAGAGGACGCGAGCACCGCGCGTTCGTCCAGTCGATGTCGAGGCTTCTCGTGATCGCTTCTCTGCCGTCACTGTCACCTCCCGGCGCTGAACTCGGCGCTCCAGCATCTTGTCAGCTCCCTGCATGATTCCTCGGCGACCCTTCTCGCGTTGCGCCGCTAGGAACTCGTGATTAGCCGAAATCGGCATCAGGGTCATCGCGCCGGCGTGGGCAACATTGAAGAGGTCGCAGAGGGCCTCTTGAAACTCTTCCTCCTTCGTCTTGTTCGTCGCTCTTCCCTTGCTCTTCACGAGCGCCTTCCAGTCCTTGAACAAGACCCCCACCCTGCGAGCGACGCTTTTTGCCGTCATCGTGTGGATCCTCGCGGTCTCCCAGAACATTAGCACTTCTTGGACAGTGGCCGCGGCGCTGGTGGCTACGGTTTTCTTCCACACGTTGTGGAAGTAGAAAACCCGCTTGAGCACGTCGCCAAGAGAGGGGGAGTTTGGCTCCGAGGATGGGATCGCGGTTTGGCTGCCTCACCAGCCAAACAGTCGTAGCTGCGCGTGAGCGAGCCATTCTCAGGGGGAAAAATGGGTGATCTACAACCCTAGCCTTTCAGCCTTCGGTTTATTTCGTTCGCGAGGGGGAATACACATAGTACAGGTTTCAATTCACTTGCGCCACCTCTAAATATAAACCGATTCGCTTCAAATTTTGCATCAGAGGTTTCTCATTAGTGCACAGCATCCCACCAAGGGCCGTTAAAAATATCAAGTTTGAAATTTTCCCATATGCGCTGTTGGCACCCTTGGCATGGCTTTCAGTTGTTTCCAATGCACCACAGTTCTCTTCATTACATACTGATGAGAATTGTTTGCTTTCAGACTCCATTATATCACAATTGAGGCATTCCACAGTAACAAGCGAAAATTTTCCAATTTGCCGTCCGACCATTTTTGATTTTCTTGAGAAGTTGTGTACGGGGTTTCAAGGGCGAACAATTCATTCATGGTGAATAAAGAATTTCCCAAAAATATTTCCAAAAATACAGTGCAAATTTCCCAAGGTCAGTGAGGAAGCCTAACTTTGACAACCCAATAACTCCAAGGCTAAGAAAGCTATTTCATTGAACTTTTTGTTTGTTGAATTGGGATGAATCAAGGAACAAGTTGGTTATCTCGAATTTTCGATTTTCAATTTATGAGGTCACGTGACTCCGTGATTTAGTTTTTGCGTCGTGACCTTGACCTTTTGGATGCTGAAATTAAAACTTTCGTGTGATGAGCATTTGAGACCCATTCATGCCTTTTCATATATAAATAAGAAACGTGGGATTCGACCTGCAAAAAACACTTGGGGCTCGCAATGTTGACACAGCACGCTGTTTGGGACCCCTGCCCGCCGATAACTTCGCATCCAGTTGGCATGCGGTGTCGAAATGGTCCAGAGTGGCCTCTGATGACGAAACCTGTCAGTTGGTTTCTGCTACACTGACGTCAGGTCACAAGGTCACATGACATTGGGCGTTCAAGGTCATCTGAGGTCACGAACACGTTTATGGATTTAACTTTCCCCCTAATTGAGCAAAAGAGCTGAACTAAACACAGTTGTGTTCATCACGTCGAGACGGTTACAGTGATACATGACATGACCCCGATAGGTCAAGTATAGTCACACAAACTAGCCAGGTTACAGATTTGATCTAACGGGGCCAGGTCATACCTATGTTGTCTTTGTCCATGGCTTGCTCAAAATTCTGTTGTAGCATGTCGGTGTAATGTCTATGGTGCTGTTGGATGACTTCCAATGAGATAAAGTTACAACTGAGTATTATTTCATGTCACGGGGCATGGCACGACGACTTGTACAACGCGACGCGACGGTATTGAGGTCAAAGTCCAATGTCAATAACATTGTGGAGTGCGCCGTCGCGGATGGCGCTCTGGTCTCTACCTCCCCCCCTATCCATAGGTCGGCGTCTATGTTCGACAAACATGTGGTCTGGCCAGTGACCAATGGCATGCGCTGCAGACGCTGGAGACGCAAAAACGGATTTTTGACAGAGGCATCGCACCATCAATAGTCACTTGTCGGTGGTGAGAGCAGTGACGCCGTGTAAGGATGTCAGCTGACTTGTCGACAGTGTCGATAGACGTCCCTTGTTTCGAAGACGAGAACGATGCCTGCTCCTTTCTGCTGTGACCCGTATAAGCGGCATAATAAGAAAGTCTATAAAGGTGTTAGATTGGCACCCAAAAATCTGGTCCAGATAGTCTATGATCCCCGGGCACGTATTGACAGTTATCTGTGTGACACTTGCCGAAAGCGTCTAACGAAGGATCCAGGCAGCCTACCAGAAGAGGAAGACAGTCCGGGCAGTCAAAACATTTCTTGCCGGGCAGCTTGTGACAAAGGTCAAGTTTTTGTATGTCACAACAGAGGAAGTGCTGAAGGCTGTGCATGAGCTGAATGGCCGCTTCACCAAATCCGTGACGATCAAGGGAACAAGAAAGCACCACAGGTTCTGCCCTGTGAGTCAGAAAATAATGCGGATCCACGTCCTCTCAGAAGATAGGACTGGCAAGCATGTCAAGGTGTTGAAGTGATATGTTGGTGCGCTGGTGTCGTGCTGTTCTATCGATAGGTATATGTATATGTCAATAGGCACCTGTAATTGTATCGGTGACCCGACATCAGGTCACGTGACCTAACTTGGCCCATCGGGGTCATCCCACGTATCACTGTAACCGTCTCGATGTGACGAACACAATAACATTGAGTTCAGCTGTTTAGCTCATTTAGGGATACAGTTTTAGCCAGAAATAAATTCGTGACCGCAGATACAATGACCTTGAACACCTAATGCCAATGTCACTTTATGACCTGATGGCGATATAACAGGCACGAACCGACAGGTTTCGTCGTCGGAAGCCACTCTGGACCATTTAGAAACCGTATGCCAAATAGATGCGAAGTTATCGACGGACAGGGGGCTCAACCAGCGTGTTGTGTCAGCATTGCGGTGCCAAAAAGTACTTCTTGTTGGTCGAACCCCACGTTTTTTTGTCTATTTATTTAAAATGGCCTGAATGAGGCTCAAATCGTCATGAGACGAAAGTTACAATTTCAGCAGCCAAAAGGTCAAGGTCACGCCGTAAAAGATAGGTCACGAGGTCACGTGACCTAATGAATTGAAAATCGAAAATCCGAGATAGCCAAGTTGTTCCTTGATTCATCCCAATTCAAACCAAAAAAAAGTTCTATGAAATAGCTCTCTTAGCCTCGTCGTTATGCGTCGTCAAAGTTAAACCTCCTTCCTGACCTTAAGAAACTTGCCAAGACTGTATCTTGTGAAATGTTTTTGGGGGATTTTTTGTCATCATAAATGAATTGCTCGCCCTTGAAAGCCCCGGTACACAACTTTTCAAGAAAATAAGAAATGGTCGGATGGCATCCACCGGTTGAGTTACCATGGAATGCTTTAATTATCAACTGCTATTTTATCATCTACCTCCAGTATACCTTTTAGGCCCTACAATACACTTTTTGGACTTAAATTTGTAGAAACTAAAAGACCTTTGAGCATTGGCTGCTGAGTATTATCGAGCTAATTTTATTTCAGCACGTCTTTTAGATGCCCTAACAAACCTAACTATTTATAGCAATTCTATGTTATTCCAGTTTTTCCTCAGGGTTAAAGTATTTCAGCTTATTAAACGCTTGCTTCTTTGACCCCAGTTTTATTTCCTTGGTCAGCCATGAAGGGTGCTTAATCTTGTTTAATCTAATTTCCCTATTGAATCATAAAGCTATCCTGACCTTGGAACAGTTTGTCCTTCACCATTCTCCACATTCCATATGCATCTAAGCCCATCAATAACCCTTCTCTATGACCGAAGCAGTCGATGCGCCCCTAAACCCAAATAACCAACCAACCAACCAACCAACCAACCAACCAACCAACCAACCATTAATAACTCTTCCAGATTAATTTCATTCAGGTAGTTCCTGAAATCATTGTAAAATCCCTTAGCAAAATTTGCAATCACTGCTTTGTTGACTCATACATTTTCAGCATATAAGGAAAAGCATATAATGTTGTGATTACTATTACCGAAGGTCTCTCCTATGTTTACATTATGCACATAATTTTCTTCATTTGCAAGCACCAGATCTTATAGTCGTATATTGAGTTCTCCATTTTCGTGGCTTTTCAGCACTTTTCAGCACCGATCTAGCATTTCATTTCCCCTTGTAGGTTCATGAGTCATCTGAAAGAAGACATTGTCCTCAAAACAAACCATGCAACGTCTTCCTAACTGGCTGATACATCTAGCTTTGTCTCCCATCTCTGCTGTGCTGAAGTTCCCCAACAATACAGTTTGTAATTCTCTCTACACTCTCCTACTTATCTTGTCCTGCATCAACCTGTCTATGTTTTCACTCTGGTCTGGTGGTCACATGCGTGAGTGTCACACGTACGTCGACCCCTTCACATGCAGCTGCCTCGCCAACTGGCTTTGACTGACAACGTTATGGGTGCTGTATGACCATCGCATTCACATGAATGAACAAACCAACCAACCATCTCGCTGCACCTGAAGATGTATGCAATCTTTGACCACTGGCGTCTTCAGTGTCCAGTTCGACTTACCCATACATCTCGCTGCACCGGGGGAATTCCTGGCGACTGGTGTCTTCAGTATCCAGTCGGACTTGCCCATACATCTCGCTGCATCGGGGGAATTCCTGGGAACTGGTGTCTTCAGTATCCAGTCGGACTTACCCATACATCTCGCTGCATCGGGGGAATTCCTGGGAACTGGTGTCTTCAGTATCCAGTCGGACTTACCCATACATCTCGCTGCATCGGGGGAATTCCTGGGAACTGGTGTCTTCAGTATCCAGTCGGACTTACCCATACATCTCGCTGCATCGGGGAATTCCTGGGAACTGGTGTCTTCAGTATCCAGTCGGACTTGCCCATACATCTCGTTTTCTGCTATCTGCTGCATCGGGGAATTCCTGGCGACTGGTGTCTTCAGTATCCAGTCGGACTTGCCCATACATCTCGCTGCATCGGGGGAATTCCTGGGAACTGGTGTCTTCAGTATCCAGTCGGACTTACCCATACATCTCGCTGCATCGGGGGAATTCCTGGCGACTGGTGTCTTCAGTATCCAGTCGGACTTGCCCATACATCTCGCTGCATCGGGGGAATTCCTGGGAACTGGTGTCTTCAGTATCCAGTCGGACTTGCCCATACATCTCGCTGCATCGGGGGAATTCCTGGCGACTGGTGTCTTCAGTATCCAGTCGGACTTGCCCATACATCTCGCTGCATCGGGGGAATTCGGACTGGTGTTTCAGTATCCAGTCGGACTTGCCCATACATCTCGCTGCATCGGGGGAATTCCTGGGAACTGGTGTCTTCAGTATCCAGTCGGACCCTACATCTCGCTGCATCGGGGAATTCTTCTTCTTCAGTATCCAGTCGGACTTGCCCATACATCTCGCTGCATCGGGGGAATTCCTGGGAGCTGGTGTCTTCAGTATCCAGTCGGACTTGCCCATACATCTCGCTGCGCCGGGGGAGGACTCGCCACCCTCAGCCGAACGGCACCGTCCCAAGGCGTTCCTGAAGAGGCGCTGCTTTGTATGCCCACCGGAGTCAGCCTGACTCGCCGACCTCAATTTAACGCCGGACGTGACATCTGACCCCGGTGGGCCCCCCTTTGACCCGCCCCATCCCTAGCGTCCTCGGGGGACGACGGCGGGATATTTTGCGGGGCGGAGGGGGACCCGTCCCCGGCTTAGAGAGGCCGGGACATAATGTTGATGAGCTCCAATGTGAAATAATGGGGGAATAATCCGACGACTGCAGGCGCCACTGGCCTTTTATACGTGCACGGCGTGGGAAGGTTCTGGAGCGGCGCTTCATTGGTCCACGTTGCGCTATTGCACCACGTTGCGTTACCACCGGGTATGGATCCGCCATGGAACGTCGCTGAATCACTGAGTTGCCGGGTCTGGCGACTTATTCAAATTTTAGCGAGTTTTAGTCACCGCCTCTTGTGGCGCTGCATGACCAACGCATTCGATGCGCCCCTAAACACCAATAACCAACCACCGCCTTTTGACAGAAGGAGCACTCGACGACTCACAAAACACTGATGAATGTAGAATTTCGCCAGGGAGCGATGGGGGGGGGGGGCGTAATATTCAGTTGATGATTTTTTTTTCCACAGGGACCCCACTGACTAAGAAAATCTCAGAGGTGCACTAGAGCATTCTGAAGATAACGCATTTTCTACTCGGAGGGGTGCTTTTTGGTGAAAATTTTATGGGCGAGATGTGGGAATGCACTGAAGCCTCCTGGAGGAGCGTTTTCATGTGGTCGCCTTCGCCCCTGGATTCGTCCCTG
This sequence comes from Imbricaverruca yamaguchii, assembly GCA_034440575.1. NCBI lineage: Eukaryota > Metazoa > Arthropoda > Thecostraca > Neoverrucidae > Imbricaverruca > Imbricaverruca yamaguchii. The sequence goes on along the minus strand of JAOTOL010001647.1, from coordinate 1,044,922 downwards.
GCATTGGGTCTCCTTCACCCCCTGGATTCTGAGTTCTGGGCTGTATGAGTCCTTGACATAATCCAATTTTGTGTTGCAATAGGTTTGGCAGTCGTAAAAGTGAGCGTGCCATCCCTTGGCATGACACTGTTTCACCACAATTTTACTACTTAGTTTCCATGACTTGTTATGGGCGCCGCTATATGATCATTGCAGTCGATGCATGATTTTAAACACAAGTACATAACCATCAGTAATGCTAAGTGAGCTGGATGCTATAGTGGTTACTGGTACGTAAAGTCCGGGCCAAAATGAGTGTTTGGAATACATTGAACAGCTAAAATGAGCGCAAACAAAGGTATTCTCATTTAGCGTGTTTGTAATATAACTTTTAGCCTGAAACTTGAACTGCACTAGGTTTTCATCTAGCGTGGGGCAACAACCCGTTTCCATTATGCGTGTAATGCACACAAGTGCATATGCATTCTGTCTGTGTGTGTGTGCCCGTGTGTCTGCGTGCCTGTGCATATGTACGCATGCGTACCTGCCTGCCCGCATGTCTGCCTGCATACCTGTGTGCCCGTGAGTCCGCGCGCGTGCGTGCGTGCGTGCGTGCGTGCGTGCGTGCGTGCGTGCGTGCGTGTGTGCGTGCGTGCGTGCGTGCGTGCGTGCGTGCGTGCGTGCGTGCGTGCGTGCGTGTGTGTGTGCGTGGGTGCGTGCGTGCGTGCGTGCGTGCGTGCGTGCGTGCGTGCGTGCGTGCGTGCGTGCTGGTGCTCCTATGCTGGGGTGGTCTCGGTGTAGTGTTCGGGATAACGGTGGAACTGGTGGACGGAGAGGGTGGGCGGTGACTCAGGCAGAGGTGTTAGCCGGGATTTTGCCGCATGGGTTCCGGGGCTGGTGGGGTGGGGTGGTGGGGTGGCGTGGCGGCGGGATTTGCGTCTGGCAGGCGTGAGAAGTTCGGACGAATGTCGTTGGTCTGGGGTTGTGGGTTCGTGCTGGACGGGCTTGGTGCAGATGTGGTCGGTTCGGTCTGGGTGATGACGTCAGACGAGGTTTTGGGATGGGTTTGGATGGTGGCGCAGGGGATGGTGTTTTGCGGCCATTGTTGAGCAGTCTTACGAAGCTTCATTGACTGCAGTTATTTTGAAGCGACTCAATTAATCTTATAGCAAAAAGGGAAGTGGAGAATTTCCGGGACGGGGCAATGTGCTGGATAAGAACATCCAGAACAAGGCGATGTTCTCAACCCCGCCCCCTGGGTGTACTTGTGTCCATTGCGCAATGCGCATGCCTGTAGCTGCACCGCTCGATGTCGGCGGTGGTGATGGTGTCTGCAGCTGCAACCGCTAGATGGCAGTAGTAACGCCTGACGTGTGTCGGCAGGTTTTGCCACGAGGCGTCAGCGGCGACGTATATGACCTGGCGTCCACCATGCTGCAACTCTCGACGGTCGGACCCACGCTCAAGACCATCATCTTCAAATACATCAAACACGCTCTCTGTTCGGGGGTGGGTCTGCAAACATCACTGGTTGATGGATACTATGTGACCAGTGACGTCAATGCACCCTCAAGCCCAAATAACTAACAAACCAACCAACCAACTAACCAACCAACCAACCAACCAACCAACCAACCAACCAACCAACCAACCAACCAACCAACCAACCAACCAACCGACAACTAACTAATTCACTCACTGGCCGAGCATCGGGGTATCTGCACAACACGTTTGATTACAGTTGTGGGTTCTATGGATGTAGGACCATTCTATATGCCCATGGATGTGCAACTAATATGATGATGGCTAGCGGAGATTAGCAGCTGCAAAAGCTAGTTTGAAAACCTAACTGCAATCTTGAATATTCGTGTAATGCTACGAGACTATATATTTAGATATGAAGGTGATTATTGAGGTAAGTTGGAGGAGAATGTTCAATTGTTTGTGCAGATTTATGATATTTTTGACATGTATTATTATTTGCTATGCTGTTTTATGTGCGATGTTATTGGACATGTGCGATTGGTTGAATTGATTCTTCTTTCACTGGCACAACCCCCACCCCATTTCTTTGCTTTGCAAGCTGACGAAATAGCCAAAATACCGTTATTTTTGCATTGTACATGCGTATGGCCATTACGCGACTTTGAATGTGCGCTACTCGGCAGATAATATCGCATCAAGCTGTGCTGGAGTCGGTGTCGGGTTTCCGCAGTTTCGACAAGACACACTGTCTGTCTGCGTGTCTGGATATTGTCGTCATGGTGGAGGTGGGTCATAGCGGTTTCCACCGACGGAACAGTCATGTTCGCCTGCCGCCGCGTGTTTATTTATTTGTTTATTTATTTCACGATACATGCCCTCCACGTGCAGTGGCTGTAGCCACTGCATCTGCGTGTTGATTTGGCTGTGTCGGAGGAGTTTCTCGGAGGTTCTCGGCTGCGCTATGTGCAGCGATGTGCGTCACCACGGTCGCATGATCACTGACTGAGCCAGTGACGATGTCACTAGTGTGCCCTTCCCTCACGGTCCCGTGATCGCCCGCATTGGCTACCCGGTGTGCGTGTTGCCTCCCGCTCTGTAATACTGCCTGAGGAAGTGGGCCGATGGCAGTGCCCTCGATGGCAGGACCCTGTCCGGTGGGAGTGCCCCCGATGGCAGTGCCCCCGATGGCAGTGCCCCCGATGGCAGGACCGTGTCCGGCGGCAGCAGCAGTGACCCTGCCTCTCCTACAGTCGCAGGTGCAGTGCCCCTGATGGCAGGACCGTGTCCGGCGGCAGCAGCAGTGACCCTGCCTCTCCTACAGTCGCAGGTGCAGTGCCCCTGATGGCAGGACCGTGTCCGGCGGCAGCAGCAGTGACCCTGCCTCTCCTACAGTCGCAGGTAACCCTGATGGCAGGACCGTGTCCGGCGGCAGCAGCAGTGACCCTGCCTCTCCTACAGTCGCAGGTACAGTTCCCCTGATGGCAGGACCGTGTCCGGCGGCAGCAGCAGTGACCCTGCCTCTCCTACAGTCGCAGGTGCAGTGCCGCGGCAAGCCCGAGGAGTGCATGGCGCTGGCGTGCTCGGTGCTGGCGCTGTGCGACTGGCTGGCGGCGCTGGCCGAGGCCGTCACGGCCGCCCTCAAGGTGGCGCCCGCCCAGGCCGACCACCTGTCGCTGCTGTCCAAGCTGGCGGCGCTCACCGAGACGGTGGCGCGCAACAGGCTGCTGACGGCGCTGCTCTATCTGGGCCGGCTCGAGCGGCCCGGTAGGTGCCGTGTGTCTGACGCTATGTGTGACGCTTCGGCAGGGTTAAAATAGTGGCTTTTCGTTAGGTGTGAGATGTCGAAACGAGCTCAGTAGGATGTCGAAGTTTGCCGTGCAATTAGTGTCATTTAGAATGCTTTTGATGACTCGGGCTCAAATTCGAGCTGATGGTATGGGCACCTCGAGCTGATGGTATAGGTTCCAAGGAGCAGAATGTCGATATTTCCTGGAAAAATATGTCATTTGAAGGTTAAGAATGTTTCCACATTATTTCACGAATAATTTATCGCTGCGCTTCGTGATCCGACAGTCGACGCGCCGTACAGCCATCAATACCCAACCACCACATTCAGAAGCACAAGGTACAACTTCAACCCTGACTGGGACACACTACACACCTTCAGCTAGTCCTGAGTTACACCGCAGGTCATCAGGAGATCAAACACTGCATGGGCCGATAACCGGTGTTCAGTTACACTGCAGGCGAACTGCTGCGGCTGGGATACGTTACAGACACTTGGGCCTGGAATACACTACACGCTGACACTCGGAACTAGGATGCAATACGGAATGGGCGCTAAATGATTACGTTTTGGTCGAAGCGCCCTTAAACTCAAATAACTAACTAAGGATGCAATACGGACGGTCAGCTTGCGATAAAATAACTGGAAACCGACAGCCAGAGCCGGGGTAGGCAGCGTATCGACATCTGGGGCTGGGGCACACTACCGAGCTGAGATGCACTATCAACCAGTGGTTGGGACTTAGATACAGTATCAATCAGCGGTTGGGGCTTGTGTGCACCAAAGATCGACAGCCAGTGCTCGGATGCGCCACAGAGAACTAAGCGGTTCTGAGATGCACTACACAGACAGTGTTGCGATATACTCGGTCACGAAGAAGAGCTGACATGCTACAGAGAGCCACCCAGTGCTAGAATGCACCACGGGCCCTCAGCCAGAGCTGTGATCGGAAGATCGTCGGTTCGGATCCCAGAACCGGCTGGATTACCAAACCCACCCGCGACTAACCGGAGTGGGAGGTTGCCGACATTATATAGCCCAGCAGTCGAATGCGTCGTAGAAGAACCAAAGGTTCTTCTCAGCCTCCAGCTGTCGGTCTGTGGTGAATCCCAGCCAGCGGGGAATATATGTATCCATTCGTACAGGAAATGGTTCAGCTGGACTTCGTGCTATATGATAAAGAATGCTTGCTCCCACCGCCGTTCCTTTCGGTTCCATTAACTTGCTGGATCTGAGTGCCGTTTTCTCCTTTCGTTGTCACGCTTTGATGCTATTATGATGCTCGTTATTTTTACATGATCAGATGCGTTAGTCTTGGGTGTCACCAGTTCCTCATTCTGAACAGTCAGAAAGGCTAATATTCTAGGCTGCTTTGAATCCGGGACCTGAGAGTGGCGGCTTCGCCTTATCGCCGGCGGCGTAATGTGTTGCAGACAAGGTGGCCCAGGTGAGGAAGCAGCTGACTGCCCTGGACGACCGCCTGGACACACTCGGAGAGCACCAGAACATCGTCAAGCATCTCCGGTGGGTGCCTGCCTGCCCCCTGCTCCGAGTCGGGTCATTGTCCGGTCCCGTGCCCTACACTGACGTCCTGTTGGTGGTCGGGTCATTGTCCGGTCCCGTGTCCTACACTGGCGTCCTGTTGGTGGTCGGGTCATTGTCCGGTCCCGTGTCCTACACTGACGTCCTGTTGGTGGTCGGGTCATTGTCCGGTCCCGTGTCCTACACTGGCGTCCTGTTGGTGGTCGGGTCATTGTCCGGTCCCGTGTCCTACACTGGCGTCCTGTTGGTGGTCGGGTCATTGTCCGGTCCCGTGTCCTACACTGACGTCCTGTTGGTGGTCGGGTCATTGTCCGGTCCCGTGTCCTACACTGACGTCCTGTTGGTGGTCGGGTCATTGTCCGGTCCCGTGTCCTACACTGGCGTCCTGTTGGTGGTCGGGTCATTGTCCGGTCCCGTGTCCTACACTGGCGTCCTGTTGGTGGTCGGGTCATTGTCCGGTCCCGTGTCCTACACTGACGTCCTGTTGGTGGTCGGGTCATTGTCCGGTCCCGTGTCTTACACCGGCGTCCTGTTGGTGGTCGGTCATTGTCCGGTCCCGTGTCCTACACTGACGTCCTGTTGGTGGTCGGGTCATTGTCCGGTCCCGTGTCCTACACTGGCGTCCTGTTGGTGGTCGGGTCATTGTCCGGTCCCGTGTCCTACACTGACGTCCTGTTGGTGGTCGGGTCATTGTCCGGTCCCGTGTCCTACACTGGCGTCCTGTTGGTGGTCGGGTCATTGTCCGGTCCCGTGTCCTACACTGGCGTCCTGTTGGTGGTCGGGTCATTGTCCGGTCCCGTGTCCTACACTGGCGTCCTGTTGGTGGTCGGGTCATTGTCCGGTCCCGTGTCCTACACTGACGTCCTGTTGGTGGTCGGGTCATTGTCCGGTCCCGTGTCCTACACTGACGTCCTGTTGGTGGTCGGGTCATTGTCCGGTCCCGTGTCCTACACTGGCATCCTGTTGGTGGTCGGGTCATTGTCCGGTCCCGTGTCCTACACTGACGTGCTGTTGGTGGTCGAGTCATTGTCCGGTCCCGTGTCTTACACTGGCGTCCTGTTGGTGGTCGGGTCATTGTCCGGTCCCGTGTCCTACACTGGCGTCCTGTTGGTGGTCGGGTCATTGTCCGGTCCCGTGTCCTACACTGACGTCCTGTTGGTGGTCGGGTCATTGTCCGGTCCCGTGTCCTACACTGGCGTCCTGTTGGTGGTCGGGTCATTGTCCGGTCCCGTGTCCTACACTGACGTCCTGTTGGTGGTCGGGTCATTGTCCGGTCCTGTGTCCTACACTGGCGTCCTGTTGGTGGTCGGGTCATTGTCCGGTCCCGTGTCCTACACTGGCGTCCTGTTGGTGGTCGGGTCATTGTCCGGTCCCGTGTCCTACACTGGCGTCCTGTTGGTGGTCGGGTCATTGTCCGGTCCCGTGTCTTACACTGGCGTCCTGTTGGTGGTCGGGTCATTGTCCGGTCCCGTGTCCTACACTGACGTCCTGTTGGTGGTCGGGTCATTGTCCGGTCCGTGTCCTACACGGCATCCTGTTGGTGGTCGGGTCATTGTCCGGTCCCGTGTCCTACACTGACGTCCTGTTGGTGGTCGGGTCATTGTCCGGTCCCGTGTCCTACACTGACGTCCTGTTGGTGGTCGGGTCATTGTCCGGTCCCGTGTCTTACACTGACGTCCTGTTGGTGGTCGGGTCATTGTCCGGTCCCGTGTCCTACACTGACGTCCTGTTGGTGGTCGGGCCATTGTCCGGTCCCGTGTCCTACACTGACGTCCTGTTGGTGGTCGGGTCATTGTCCGGTCCCGTTCCACACTGACGTCCTGTTGGTGGTCGGGTCATTGTCCGGTCCCGTGTCCTACACGACGTCCTGTTGGTGGTCGGGTCATTGTCCGTCCCGTGTCCACTGGCGTCTGTTGGTGGTGGGTATTGTCCGTCCCTTTTGTCGTTGTCCTGTCCTACACTGACGTCCTGTTGGTGGTCGGGTCATTGTCCGGTCCCGTGTCCTACACTGACGTCCTGTTGGTGGTCGGGTCATTGTCCGGTCCCGTGTCCTACACTGACGTCCTGTTGGTGGTCGGGCCATTGTCCGGTCCCGTGTCCTACACTGGCGTCCTGTTGGTGGTCAGGTCATTGTCCGGTCCTGTGTCCTACACTGGCGTCCTGTTGGTGGTCGGGTCATTGTCCGGTCCCGTGTCCTACACTGACGTCCTGTTGGTGGTCGGGTCATTGTCCGGTCCCGTGTCCTACACTGACGTCCTGTTGGTGGTCGGGTCATTGTCCGGTCCCGTGTCCTACACTGGCGTCCTGTTGGTGGTCGGGTCATTGTCCGGTCCCGTGTCCTACACTGGCGTCCTGTTGGTGGTCGGGTCATTGTCCGGTCCTGTGTCCTACACTGGCGTCCTGTTGGTGGTCGGGTCATTGTCCGGTCCCGTTTCCTACACTGACGTTCTGTTGGTGGTCATTGTCCGGTCCCGTGTCCTACACTGACGTCCTGTTGGTGGTCGGGTCATTGTCCGGTCCCGTGTCCTACACTGACGTCTTGTTCGCGGTCGGGTCACTGACCTTTGGTCCGGCCGCAGAGCGCGGACCTCGGCTGACAGTGCAGTGCACTGTCACTGAGTGCTGACACTGAGTGCACTGGATGGTGACTGTGCTGTTGTCTGTCCACTGACCTGATGTGCTATCCCAGGATGCTGTTGGAACACGAGCCGGCAGAGGGTGTGCGGGTGCTGGAGGTGGAGCGGCCCGTCATCTACAGCGTCCACTGTCTGATCCAGGTTGAGCTGACCTGCTTCCGGGTCAGACCACCGCAGGCCATGGCTGACCGTCTGTTGCTGCTCCAGCAGACTCAGGTCAGTCACGTACGGCAACGGCGACTGACACCGGTGTGTGGTCAGTCACGTACGGCAGCGACTGACACCGGTGTCTGATCAGTCACGTACGGCAGCGACTGACACCGGTGTGTGGTCAGTCACGTACGGCAGCGACTGACACCGGTGTGTGGTCAGTCACGTACGGCAGCGACTGACACCGGTGTCTGATCAGTCACGTACGGCAGCGACTGACACCGGTGTGTGGTCAGTAACGTACGGCAGCGGCGGGTTACAACGGTGTGGTTAGTAACGTACGGTAGCGGCGGCTGACGGTCGTCAGGAATAAATAGACAAGAGCACGGTAACTAAACTATTAAAGGGCATGCTTTACAAACTGATGGTTACAGGAATACAAAGTATACGTGTTGTGTTTCAATATGTTGGGAAATGTGTCATATTTGCGTGTGCAAGCATGTGGCGGGCTCACTGTCTTTGGTATAAGTTACAGGAAGCTATGTGGCCCGATATGCACGGGAGAAATGTGCGGGAGCATCCCTCTCACGTGGTGTGACAGTTGCTGCCACTAAGAAGTGGGGACTCAGAGTACAACGACAGAGTGTGGCGACGCGCGCGTGCGTTATTTGTGTGGCTCACCTCTCACTCGGCCGCAGGGCATCTCTGCGCGGGACCTGTACTACAACATCGTGCGCACGTGCTGCGAGGGTCTCTCGCAGACGGTGGGCACCGACATGGGTCGCTACTGGGTGCAGTTCACCTACCACCGGCTGCCCAAACTGGTGGTGTGTCTACACGCCGGACAGCCCGGTACGTGGCCTCCACTGCTGGCGACCGGGAACGGGGCCCAGCGGAAGCGGCCGAAAATTCGATACTCATAGAGTTGAGCATGTCAGACGAAGTCGTCGAACCGCGTGGCGACGTGCAAAATGAGGAAATACGGTTGTCGTCTCATAGCTCTGGATTGTGAAGAAAAATGGCGTCCAACGTTGTGTGCTAGCAAATGATGGCAGTGCTCCACAAATCGAGTACGATGGAGCCGTTTCAATGCTGTCGAGTTCGTGATGTCCATTCGGGAGGACAAGACGATGTTACCGGGTCATCTAAGCAATTGTCCGTGAGGCTTTAGTTCCCACTTGATATATATATAGCTACGGAGCATTGGCCGTGGGGATGATGAACAGCCGCTATTTCTCGTGTGCACATGCATGTGTGGTTTGGGGGCTGCACTTGGTGGGGCCGCGGTAGCGCAGTCAGTAGAGCGTCGGACTTTTGATCGCAAGATTGTGGTTCGAATCTCACAACCGGCGGCATTTACCGAGTCCACCCACGACCAATCAGCGTGAGAGGTTGGCGACGCGATATGACCGCGCGGCTGAATGCGTCGTAAAAGAACCCAATGGATGCATTTCAATAGGAGTTTAGAGGTGATATTAAGTTGAAATTGAAAGAATCCGTGCTGTTTCACTGTGATCCTGAGGAGTGCAAGCTCTGCATCGATTTGGGCGACACTCGAGACCGACGTGAGTGTGATCTCGGCGACTCGTCTGACCTCTCGTGACCCTTACCACCGTCACAGGCTGTAGCGGAGTCTCGGCGGACCTGGTGGCGGCGTTCCACCGTCTGGTGTCGTCCGGAGGTCAGCTGGACCTGGTGGATCTGCTGTACAATCGCGACAGCCAGGACACGCTGGAGCTGCTGCTGAAGGAGATGGTGAAGGCCGAGGTCATTACGGAGCATGACCTGCAGGCCATCATGGAGCACAGGTGAGCTGGCGGCAGCGGCGGCGGTGGCTCATCAACCGACGCAACAGTGCGAGCGTGAACGCTGCACCCCAGGGCGTGTTGGTATCTCTCTCGGATTCCCTCTCTCGTAAGATCTCTGTTGAACACCACGGGTTTTGTTATCATATGCGGGAGGGGAACGGCGTAATACTGCGGTCCCAACAAGCTGGGTATCATATGAGATGTAGGCATGACACTCGCTAGTGATTGTTTGGACAAGATGGTGTAGCTACTGTTGCCATGACTTGTATCAGTGATGGGCAGACCATCAGCCCAGCTGCCCTCTTTGACATTCGTGACCAGAATGACCATTAACGATCCTTGTGCTATCTGTAATTGCACGTGACTGATGAAGCCTCCTTTGTACCTGGTGTGACCTCCCAACGACCTGTGTGGTCCCCAATGACCTGTATAGCCTTTGCAAGTGTCTGGTATGACGACCTCCCCCGACGGTCTTTGTGACCCACTGACCTGCATGACCTCTGCAGGTGTTCGATATCACTAGCTGACCAGCTACCTGCGTTACCCCTCCAGTAGCCTGTATGACCTCAGTGGCACCATCCAGTAGATCGCTAAATGGCCACGTTTTGTTCGGAGCGCCCTTCAACTCGAATAGCTCATCCAGTAGATCTGGTGTGACCTGTAGGTGTCGATTGTCACGAGCTCCACGGCTACGTCAGCTGCAGTCGGCTATCACTCAGAACTGCAGTAGTGACAGCCCAGCCAGCATCCTGAGAGCCGACCCCACTGTCAAGAGCATCCTCAACACCATGGAGGTTCAGCAACAGGTGCGCTTACGTTCTGCTCTCTCTCTCTCTATTTCTCTATTTCTATATCTATCTCTATCTCTCTATATCTATCTCTCTATCTCTCTCCATTTCCCTCTCCCTCTCCCTCTCCTGCTTCCCTCCCTCTACCTCTGCCTCTGCCTCTACCTCTAACTCTAACTCTCGCTCTTTCGATGTATCTCTCTCCCTCTCTTTCTCTCACTTTCTCACTCATTCACTCACTCACTCACTCACTCACTCACTCACTCACTCACTCACTCACTCAGTCATTCATTCACTTTTGCCTATTGCTCGTAATTGTTTGCTTCCAACATATCCTGCTGCAGTGTTAAAATTATGATTCGTTAGGTGTGAGATGTCGAGACGAATTCAGTAGGATGTCGATATTTGCCATTCGGTTATTCTCTGTTCTATCCATGACACTATGTTGGCTGTTTTTCATATTCTGCCTCTGATTTTTGCACTGTTCCCACATCTTTGTTTTTGTTCCCTGTTCCTGCGTCTTTGCGTTTCTGTTTTTGTATATACTTGCCTATTTTTCCATGTATGCTAACGTTTCAATGTTAGTGGCTTCTCACACTAATAGTCTGGATTATCTGCATTACTATCGCTTGCATTTTACCTCTCTGACTGGCCTATGGTCCATATCCCAGCCTGTGTATGTGACTGTCCTGTGGTCCATATCCCATCCCGTTTATGTGACTGTGCTTTGGTCCATATCCCGGCCCATGTATGTGACTGCCCTGTGGTCCATATCCCAGCCCGTGTATGTGACTATCCTGTGGTCCATGTCCTGGCCCGTGTGTGTGACTATCCTGTGGTCCATATCCCGGCCCGTGTATGTGACTGCCGCCGTTCCTGTATGTACTGTCCTGTGGTCCATATCCCGGCCCGTGTATGTGACTATCCTGTGGTCCATGTCCCGGCCCGTGTGTGTGACTATCCTGTGGTCCATATCCCGGCCCGTGTATGTGACTATCCTGTGGTCCATATCCCGGCCCGTGTATGTGACTGTCCTGTGGTCCATATCCCGGCCCGTGTATGTGACTGTCCTGTGGTCCATATCCCGGCCCGTGTATGTGACTCTTGTCCATATCCGGCCCCGTGTATGTGACTGTCCTGTGGTCCATATCCCGGCCCGTGTATGTGACTGTCCTGTGGTCCATATCCCGGCCCGTGTATGTGACTGTCCTGTGGTCCATGTCCCGGCCCGTGTATGTGACTGTCCTGTGGTCCATATCCCGGCCCGTGTATGTGACTGTCCTGTGGTCCATATCCCGGCCCGTGTGTGTGACTATCCTGTGGTCCATATCCCGGCCCGTGTGTGTGACTGGCCTGTGGTCTATTTCCCGGCCCGTGTATGTGACTGTCCTGTGGTCCATGTCCCGGCCCGTGTATGTGACTGTCCTGTGGTCCATATCCCGGCCCGTGTATGTGACTGTCCTGTGGTCCATATCCCGGCCCGTGTATGTGACTGTCCTGTGGTCCATATCCCGGCCCGTGTATGTGACTGTCCTGTGGTCCATGTCCCGGCCCGTGTATGTGACTGTCCTGTGGTCCATGTCCCGGCCCGTGTATGTGACTATCCTGTGGTCCATGTCCCGGCCCGTGTATGTGACTGTCCTGTGGTCCATATCCCGGCCCGTGTATGTGACTATCCTGGCCTTCATGTCCCGGCCCGTGTATGTGACTGTCCTGTGGTCCATATCCCGGCCCGTGTATGTGACTGCCGTGGTCCATGTCCCGGCCCATGTATGTGACTGTCCTGTGGTCCATGTCCCGGCCCGTGTATGTGACTGTCCTGTGGTCCATATCCCGGCCCGTGTATGTGACTGTCCTGTGGTCCATATCCCGGCCCGTGTGTGTGACTGGCCGGTGGTCTATGTTCCGTCCCGCATCCCCGACTGACTTAGTGCCTGGTACAACAGGAGGCGGGCATCTCCAAGATCACGACGGTGCTGTTCCACATGCTGGGTCCGTCACAACACCTGGTGATCGGCGCCGCCGTCGGCATCGGGAAGGTGCAGCTGCTCATGAAGGTACGATAGGCGACACTGCGCTGGCCTCAGTGTCGCCGCAGTGTCGTCGTTGTGGTCGCGGCTCGAGCCGATTGTGCGCCAGGGCTGGTCAGTGTCGCTCGCCTTGCTTCTCAGCCGTTTGCAAGTGAAAATTTGCAATTGTTCGGTGCCTTGATCTTGTGTTGGAGTACGGAAGCTTGGAGAGTCAAACTATGTTCTGTTGATTCTGGACTGCATGGTCACTTTTACGTCACTGTTCATATAAGTGACATATAGCGATGGACATTTGGAATTGGTACTTCTTTTAGATAGATGAACCAAGTGCTGCAGATGTCATGTTCTTCAGTCTGAATGAGCTGCGCAGTTCCTGCTGTTCCTGCGTCCGTAACCACCAATAACTTACCAGCTTTAGTGTGTACATTATCATTTGTAGGGGAGTAGCTGTCCTTGAGTTTTGTCATCTGCTTCTGATCGGAGATCAGTGGTGCTTTGGTAATCCTCGTAGAATTCGTCGCTTCGGCAGTCCGAATTAGATTCACCTTGTTGCGTTCGTTTGACGAGGGAACTGAGCGACGTAAGACCGGCCGTGACGTGTTTTCTCACAGCATCTGATCATGCTGAACAGTCTGCGGACCAGACCGACCTCAGAGTCGCCGGCCAGCATCAAGAACCAGGCGATCCTCTTCGAGGTCACCTTCCTAATCGTGATGACTACCGTCAAGAACTACGGTCTCGAGGTAGGTCTTGACTGCCATCAAGAACTACGGTCTCGAGGTGGGTCTTGACTGCCATCAAGAACTACGGTCTCGAGGTGGGTCTTGACTGCCATCAGGAACTACGGCCTCGAGGTGGGTCTTGACTGGCGTCAAGAACCACGGTCTCGAGGTAGGTGTGGGCATGTCGGCGCGCCACCTCAGCAACACGCCGAGGTAGTGTCGAGCGCGAATGATCAATTCTGGTCGAGGCGCCTTAAAGCCCAAATGACTAACTAACTAACTAACGAGCTGGTATCGGGCGTGCTGCTGCCAGTGTGCGGCAATGGCGTGCTGGGGGTTGAGGTGCCGATGTCGTGTTCCACTGTGATCCGGGCTCACTTGGGCCCGTGCGACAGGGCTAAGAACCATTTCGGTGGTCGTCGACGAGATACAGTTCTTGGAAATTGGTCCCTAACCAGGTATGTGTTCAGTGAGACGGGTGAGGGGGTGGAGGTGGAGCTAAAAGGTCGGGTTTCCCTTGGGGTTGGATAACATGAAAATCCCGAATCATGATTTTTTTTAACGGCTCGATATCTCACGGTCTTCCACCCTTTCTTCGATTTTTCCCCCGAGACATATGTAGTGTGTATGGTGCAGCGTCTGCTGTGCCGTGTCGACCGGCGGCGTGGGCGGTGGCATCTCGGGGCGGGTGGGTCGACGGTGGCGTGATGGCGCGCGGACCAGTGAGGCGGCGGTGCGAGGTGACGAGGGGGTGCCCGTAGGGTACCGAGGGACTCTGGATCGCTGGCTCGCGGTGTGCGCGTGACCACCTGTGAATATAATATCTCGGCATCGTGCAACTTGGATTGAATTATCTACAACATATGTGTGGCTTGGCGCCCTGAGTCAATCTTGGCGCCCACAAGGAGTGTCGCCCCTCCCATAGGAGCTCCTGGATCAGTCACCGTTACATACAGAAAAGGGATTGAGAGACGGTGTCTGTAAATCACTTGTTCATTGACTGTGTTGATGAACAAAGTCTCTCGGAGCCGATGGAGGATGAACATAATTCGCTCGAAGATAGCTAAGGATGGCACAATCTGTATCGTAGCACATAAATATGAAAAATCCTAAGTGATATTTGACAATCTGACATCAAATGCTCGCAATCTTCCACCATATATAGAAGGGATGATCTACACCAATAACACCTGGACAATCGTTTTACGTTATGTTGCGCTTTAAACCAAGTCTGCCCGTCTGCGTCCGACGGCACCGCTATGAAGCCATTTATTTCGAAAGGGAAAGCGAATCGGCTCGCGTGCGTCCGCTGCCATTTGATGTCAGGGGCCGGGGGAGGGAGTGCCGGGAAGGCGTCAGGGCGATGGCGCCGACGCTGGCTGGTTCGAGGCAGAGTGACGAAGGAGCACCGACAGGTCCTGTGAGGGACGTGAGTGCCGGCGAGGGCAAGGATGGAGTCCAGGTCTGGGGGCTCTGGAGGGAGGGAGGAGGTCTGGGGCGGGGTGGATGTGGGAGGAGGTCGTGTCCGAGGTGAGGTGAAGGTGGGTGGCGCCGGGTCCGCTGTGGGGTGGATGTGGGAGGAGGTCGCGTTCGAGGTGAGGTGGAGGTGAATGGCGACGGGTCCGTTGTGGGGTGGATGTGGGAGGAGGTCGTGTCCGGGATTGGGGGAGGGGGAGTGGTTTCATTGATGGTGATGTCGAGGATGTGCGGGACGAACTCCTGGAGCCGGCTTCTGGCGCGTTGGCAGGACGGGTGGGTGCTTGTGCTAGCCTGGGTGTGGGTGTAGATCTCAGTCGTGCCCTCAGGCGCTGTCACCGGCCGGCTCCCTGGTGTGACTTCAGTCGTGCCCTCAGGCGCTGTCGCCGTCCGGTGTAACCTCAGTCGTACCCTCAGACACTGCCGCCGGCCAGCTCCCCGGTGTGACCTCACTCGTACCCTCAGGCGTTGCCGCCGTCCGGCTCCCCAGTGTGACTTCAGTCGTACCCTCAGGCGTTGCCGCCGGCCGGCTCCCCAGTGTGACCTCAGTCGTACCCTCAGGCGTTGCCGCCGGCCGGCTCCCCAGTGTGACCTCAGTCGTACCCTCAGGCGTTGCCGCAGGCCGGCTCCCCAGTGTGACCTCAGTTGTACCCTCAGGCGTTGCCGCCGGCCGGCTCCCTGGTGTGACCTCAGTCGTACCCTCAGGCGTTGCCGCCGCCCGGCTCCCTGGTGTGACCTCAGTTGTACCCTCAGGCGTTGCCGCCGGCCGGCTCCCCGGTGTGACCTCAGTCGTACCCTCAGGCGTTGCCGCCGGCCGGCTCCCTGGTGTGACCTCAGTCGTACCCTCAGGCGTTGCCGCCGGCCGGCTCCCCAGTGTGACCTCAGTCGTACCCTCAGACACTGCCGCCGCCCGGCTCCCCAGTGTGACCTCAGTCGTACCCTCAGGCGTTGCCGCCGGCCGGCTCCCTGTGTGACCTCAGTCGTACCCTCAGGCGTTGCCGCCGGCCGGCTCCCCGGTGTGACCTCAGTCGTACCCTCGGGCGTGCCGCCGGCCGGCTCCCCAGTGTGACCTCAGTCTGTACCCTCAGGCGTTGCCGCCGGCTCCCGGTGTGACTAGTACTCAGTTGTACCCTCAGGCGTTGCCGCCGGCCGGCTCCCCAGTGTGACTTCAGTCGTACCCTCAGGCGTTGCCGCAGGCCGGCTCCCCAGTGTGACCTCAGTCGTACCCTCAGGCGTTGCCGCCGGCCGGCTCCCTGGTGTGACCTCAGTCGTACCCTCAGGCGTTGCCGCCGCCCGGCTCCCTGGTGTGCCCCGACACCGGCACGGAGCCATTCATTCAGCACTGGATCCGGCTCTTCTACCGGCCGATGGACGGGCGCAGTGTGCTGCGACTGACTGAGCTCGGCGAGCCAGGCCGCTTCTCGCGACTGTACGAGCAGCTCATGACGCCTGGAGCCAACCTCCTGTCCAGGTGAGGGCGGGGTTGAGCCAACCTCCTGTCCAGGTGAGGGCGGGGTTGAGCCAACCTCCTGTCCAGGTAAGGATGGGGTTGAGCCAACCTCCTGTCCAGGTAAGGGTGGGGTTGAGCCAACCTGTCCAGGTGAGGGCGGGGCTGAGCCAACCTGCTGCCCAGGTGAGGGCGGGGCTGAGCCAACCTGCTGCCCAGGTGAGGGCGGGGCTGAGCCAACCTGCTGTCCAGGTGAGGGCGGGGCTGAGCCAACCTGCTGTCCAGGTGAGGGCGGGGCTGAGCCAACCTGCTGTCCAGGTGAGGGCGGGGCTGAGCCAACCTGCTGTCCAGGTGAGGGCGGGGCTGAGCCAACCTGCTGTCCAGGTGAGGGCGGGGCTGAGCCAACCTGCTGTCCAGGTGAGGGTGGGGCTGAGCCAACCTGCTGTCCAGGTGAGGGCGGGGCTGAGCCAACCTCCTGTCCAGGTGAGGGCGGGGCTGAGCCAACCTGCTGCCCAGGTGAGGGCGGGGCTGAGCCAACCTGCCACCAGGGTGAGGGCGGGGCTGAGCCAACCTGCTGCCCAGGTGAGGGCGGGGCCGAGCCAACCTGCCACCAGGGTGAGGGCGGGGCTGAGCCAACCTGCTGTCCAGGTGAGGGCGGGGCTGAGCCAACCTGCTGTCCAGGGTGAGGGCGGGGCTGCCAACGCCTGCCCAGGTGAGGGCGGGGCTGAGCCAACCTGCCACCAGGGTGAGGGCGGGGCTGAGCCAACCTGCCACCAGGGTGAGGGCGGGGCTGAGCCAACCTGCTGTCCAGGTGAGGGCGGGGCTGAGCCAACCTGCTGTCCAGGTGAGGGCGGGGCTGAGCCAACCTGCTGTCCAGGTGAGGGCGGGGCTGAGCCAACCTGCTGCCCAGGTGAGGGCGGGGCTGAGCCAACCTGCTGTCCAGGGTGAGGGCGGGGCTGAGCCAACCTGCTGTCCAGGTGAGGGCGGGGCTGAGCCAACCTGCTGTCCAGGTGAGGGCGGGGCTGAGCCAACCTCCTGTCCAGGTGAGGGCGGGGCTGAGCCAACCTGCTGTCCAGGTGAGGGCGGGGCTGAGCCAACCTGCTGTCCAGGTGAGGGCGGGGCTGAGCCAACCTGCTGTCCAGGGTGAGGGCGGGGCTGAGCCAACCTGCTGCCCGGGTGAGGGCGGGGCTGAGCCAACCTGCTGTCCAGGTGAGGGCGGGGCTGAGCCAACCTGCTGTCCAGGTGAGGGCGGGGTTGAGCCAACCTGCCACCAGGGTGAGGGCGGGGCTGAGCCAACCCGCTGTCCAGGTGAGGGCGGGGCTGAGCCAACCTGCTGTCCAGGGTGAGGGCGGGGCTGAGCCAACCTGCTGCCCAGGTGAGGGCGGGGCTGAGCCAACCTGCCACCAGGTCCAGGGTGAGGGCGGGGCTGAGCCAACCTGCTGTCCAGGTGAGGGCGGGGCTGAGCCAACCTGCTGTCCAGGTGAGGGCGGGGCTGAGCCAACCTGCTGCCCAGGTGAGGGCGGGGCTGAGCCAACCTGCCACCAGGGTGAGGGCGGGGCTGAGCCAACCTGCTGTCCAGGTGAGGGCGGGCTGAGCCAACCTGCTGCCAGGGTGAGGGCGGGGCTGAGCCAACCTGCTCCAGGTGAGGGCGGGGCTGAGCCAACCTGCCCAGTGAGGGTGAGGGCGGGGCTGAGCCAACCTGCCACCAGGGTGAGGGCGGGCGGCAACTGGGCGGGGCTGAGCCAACCTGCTGTCCAGGGTGAGGGCGGGGCTGAGCCAACCTGCCTGTCCAGGTGAGGGCGGGGCTGAGCCAACCTGCCACCAGGGTGAGGGTGGGGCTGAGCCAACCTGCCACCAGGGTGAGGGCGGGGCGAGCCAACCTGCCCAGTAGAACTTCACCAGGGTGAGGGCGGGGCTGAGCCAACCTGCTGTCCAGGTGAGGGCGGGGCTGAGCCAACCTGCTGCCCAGGTGAGGGCGGGGCTGAGCCAACCTGCCTGTCCAGGGTGAGGGCGGGGCTGAGCCAACCTGCTGCCAGGTGAGGGCGGGGCTGAGCCAACCTGCTGCCCAGGTGAGGGCGGGGCTGAGCCAACCTGCTGTCCAGGATGAGGGCGGGGCCAAGCCAACCTGCCACCAGGGTGAGGGCGGAGCTGAGCCAACCTGCTGTCCAGGTGAGGGCGGGGTGGCTGAGCCAACCTGCCACCAGGGTGAGGGCGGGGCTGAGCCAGCCTGTCCAGGTGAGGGCGGGGCTGAGCCAACCTGCCCCAGGGTGAGGGCGGGGCTGAGCCAACCTGCCACCAGGTAGGGCGGGGCTGAGCCAACCTGCCACCAGGTGAGGGTGGGGCTGAGCCAACCTGCTGTCCAGGTGAGGGTGGCGGGGCTGAGCCAACCTGCTGTCCAGGTGAGGGCGGGGCTGAGCCAACCTGCCACCAGGGTGAGGGCGGGGCTGAGCCAACCTGCTGCCCAGGTGAGGGCGGGGCTGAGCCAACCTGCCACCAGGGTGAGGGCGGGGCTGAGCCAACCTGCTGTCCAGGTGAGGGCGGGGCTGAGCCAACCTGCCACCAGGGTGAGGGCGGAGGCGAGTCAGTCAGGTCGGGTAGGGCTGAGCCAACCTGCTTGGTGGAATAAGATAGCGCCATCAACTCATCAGGGAACAACGCCTGGAAATGTACTATCCATGCCGACAGTGGTGGCACCACAAGTCAGTCCGGATTACAAGGTAACTGTGTCCCTCTGGCAGGCCATTGCACCCTCAGTAATGTATCCCATCTCCCAACAGTGTGGTGTATTCTCAGGTGTCTTTACCCTCTCATAGCAGTCCAGTATGCCTCGAGAAACTATTCTTCCTGCCTACAGTCCGGTACGATGTTCCCCCGGTGACTGCACTGCCGACAGTCTGGTACGGTGTTCACTAGGTGACCGTACCCCTCCCGCCGACAGTCCGGTACGGTGTTCACCAGGTGACCGTACCCCTCCCGCCGACAGTCCGGTACGGTGTTCACCAGGTGACCGTACCCCACAGTCCGGTACGGTGTTCACCAGTACCGCCACAGTCCGGTACGGTGTTCACCAGGTGACTGTACCCCTCCCGCCGACAGTCCGGTACGGTGTTCCTCAGGTGACTGCACTGCCGACAGTCCGGTACGGTGTTCACCAGGTGACCGTACCCCTCCCGCCGACAGTCCGGTACGGTGTTCACCAGGTGACCTCATCGTCGGTTTCCGTACCCCTCCCGCCGACAGTCCGGTACGGTGTTCACCAGGTGACTGCACTGCCGACAGTCTGGTACGGTGTTCACCAGGTGACTGTACCCCCCGTGTCGACAGTCCGGTACGGTGTTCACCAGGTGACCGTACCCCTCCCGCCGACAGTCCGGTACGGTGTTCACCAGGTGACTGTACCCCTCCCGCCGACAGTCCGGTACGGTGTTCACCAGGTGACCGTACCCCTCCCGCCGACAGTCCGGTACGGTGGGACGAGGTGTGCCTGAGCGTGTCCGCCTTCATCTACTGGCTGCTGACGGCTTGGTGCGACGGCCACGTGGTGCAGGAGCAAGTGCAGGCCGTGGTGGACAACATGAACCGCCAGTGGGCCTGTCTCTCCGTCTGTGTGGTCGTCTTCCTCAACTCCGTGCTGCAGGTGTGACGTGGCATGCGGTTATTGGCCGTCCCGGCTGCTGGGGTTCGGGTGGGCGGGGCAGAGGTCGGCTGAGGGGTATGGACAGTCACCGAGCTGATGTATTGCTGTTCGCTCGTTGGTCTGGAGGACGATGAATACAATCAATTCGTACCAAGTATCATAATCCGCATGAGTGTGCACCGAATGTGGGCTGCAAAACTAAAACATCCATGAAATGTGATGTTTTAGTTTTGATATATGGCATGTGTGGCCGAGCACTTGGTTGCCACATACATCAGTCCCATTTCAACCAGATGAGGATCCCGTGCAATTTTTGTTTGGTTGCTGCATTGTGCATGGTAGCCACACAGCTGTATCCTGCACCAAGTCATGTGTTCACTCATGTAGGGGTGGCGGCTCTGCCGTCGGTGGGGTATGTAGTGTGAGACGGTGGTTCGTCGATGTGGGCTGTGCTGGTTAGTGTGCCGGTTCTGTGTGGTAGGAGATCAGTGTGATTTTGCGGTCAAAGAACCAGAGCATGTTAGCTAATGCCTCTGAAGTGTCCTTTCATTGCTCCCTTTCTTAATTAGACATTTTCCGAATGCAGATTGTATATATAACAACATCAATATTCTGGACAATTTAGGCCGGCTTAAATTCTCACTACCAGTACTCGAGAACGTTCAGTTCATAGGAGGACGGCTCGCAGGTCGGCTGCCTCGCTTATAAATTGAGTTCACAAAAATTAATCTCAGGCACATATCCAAGCATGATGTAAGAATCATAATTTGTGTCGTGAGAGCAAACGGTACTAGTCTCGTTCATCCGGGGAAAAACGTGACACGTACCCCTCAGCCCCCGGTCCGCAATGTCAGTTCTGGGCGTAAATATCCTCCCCTCCGTCCACCTGGTCGTCAAGGTATGTACTATGCCACCGTTGTCACAGGAGGGTCGTATTTCTAACGTCATCCATTGACGTTTATCCCCACGGAGGGTCGCTGACTGCTGTCTGAACTCAGCCATCGGCATTTTGACCTACATTCTGTGCAGGTCATCACAGAGTTACACCACTGAATGCGCAGCTGGAGGACACGCCTAGTTTTGGATTTTGACCTAATCTGCACCACAGCGGGTAGCTTGGCTATAATGCTATTGTTTTAACTCCTGCTGATATAAGGGTCGAGGGCATTGGACGAGGAGGGGAAGGTATGGATTGTTGCACGCATATTTATCAACATGCGTGCTCTAGGGCCGAGCGATTGCCATTCATTCACGGCCGCTCTACCTTAGGGGTGCACTTGACGAATGCTAGGAACGGATTTGTGCCGATTATCCCTCATCGTTAGCTCTGGCTATGCTTCATTTTCTTTTTCCTCACAAATATTCCTTTTCACCCCTTCTGTCCGTCAAATACTGAGAAGCTGCTCCGTGTCTCTGCTGGTGCACCCACATTTATATCGAGAAGAATATGCTTACATGTATATGCACCGTACGCCATCAGGACCGATAAACTCGACGGGTATCCGCATTCTCTGTGCACCCCTCGCATACCTACCCTACCCTCCTTTGCGAGGCGTGGGACGCCGGCGCCCTCGACCGTTTCGCACATATCTCCCACACACAACCTCGAATTTATCCTATTTGTCCCCCTCCCCATAAGACTGGTCGCTCCTTTCAGCAGTGTGAATTAGGTTGAGGAGGAAATAGCTGTCATTGAAATGAGGCCAGGCCGGTAAGATTTGGAAGAAGGAGCAAGGCATGTCAGAGAGACGGCACTCGCATTTTGCTAGTGGTTCGGTGCGTATCTTTTACGGCTGGCCTCTTCGTCCGTATCGTCTTCCCGTTTTGGACTCTTCCTGAGACTGCCCGTCCGTGTCTCTCCGCGTGTCTATGTGTCCTCCCGTCAGTCTGCTCGTTTTCTTTACTTCCGCCCTAACTCTGCCTCCTCTAGCCTCTAATCACTCAAAGGGCTTCGGATTTGAAGTTTTTGCTCTTGATTGCGGGAGTGTTTTTCTTCTTAGGTCATGCATGTCTTCAGGCGTCTGGGGCCTTCATGACGTTCTGCTGGAATAGGAATTTCCCCTAGGTCTGACTGCGATCTATAATTTTCTTCTTTCGGCCGTGGGCGCTGAGATCAAGGTCGGCCGGCCTTTCTCCTTATGTTGATCGGGACCGGCCTATCATCAAAACATTCCCTTTGTTGGCTGGTTGGTACGGGTTAGCGGACCAGAACGAGGTGATAAACCCGGGTGCGGCGCTTAATTGCTCCAGAGTTTTCTCTCCCGCCCTTGATCGGCACAGGTGTGCGCCGATCGAGTCGGGTCGGGTGGATTTAGAAAAACGCGCAGCGAGAAGGGAGGGAGCTGGTGGTGGCCGGGATCTGACCGGACGTCTTGCGGCCTGGTCGGGCGGAAAAAGGAGGAAATTTGGTACCGAAAGAATGTATGCCTCCCTACACCCGCATGTCTGCCACGACCCGCGTATGACCCGCTCGCCCGTTCCAGAGCAGTGACGAGCGTCTGGTGCAGAAGGCGCGCCAGCTGGTGAACCTGTACCTGGCGCCGGTGCCGGCCGACAGTCTGCCCTCGGGCGACCAGGCGCAGGAGCGGCTGGCGCTGGCCCACAACATCATGCACCACGTGCTGGACGAGTTCCTGCCCCGCGACGCGCCGCCGCGGTGAGGATGGCTCGCCGGTCAGGCGTGCAGATGGCCGGCGCAGGCACCCGACCCTCTGTAGCTGCACAGTTGGACCAAGTCGTACGGCACGCGTTGTCACTCCGAGCACCCCCCCCCCCCCCGCCCTCCCCTGGCAGGTTGTCCCAGTGCAGACTGACCTTTGTCCTATCGAGATAATGGGAATATAAATTTCGAAAAATTTCGCATGCTGGCGTTGGAATCGATACACCAGTACCGCGAGTTCTGTCAGATCTATACAGATGGATCCATGTCCGCTCCTGACGTTGGATGCGCGTGCGTCGGTTGACACGGTATTTAATATTTCTGTCTACCGAAGTTGGCATCGATTTTCACTGCTAAACTACATGCAATTGTGCAAACCCTTTTTATCCGTGGTGACCAATCCACAAAATATGTTGTTTTCACTGATTCCTTGAGCAGTTTCCCGACAATGAGTCTTTCAACCATGATAACGGATTTGTCCACAAGATTGTATGGGTCTTCAAATCCCTAACTGGCATAGACGCATCGTATTTTGCCCATAAACCCAAATAACCAACCAACCAACCATCGAATTTTGCTGGTTCCCCAGCCCTTGCTGGAGTTCCTGGAAACGAAGTTGCCGATGTAGCTGCTAAGTATGCTATCAGCAATGGCTATGAAGTTTACCTACCTCCAAGTGATCTATATCCCTCTATATTATGCATGCAGTCAGAGTGGCAACGAATGGGCGCTAAATGACCTTGTAGTCGGCGCGCCCTTAAGCCCAAATAATCAATCAAGAGTGGCAACGAGCCTGGAACTCTAAGTGTAGTAAGCTGAGGATTACGACTGTGGCGGTCTTCACAAGGTATGTAGTAAGCCGGCACTAGGATTGTGGCGGTCTTCACACCGTACCTCGCGAGGGGATGAAGTAATGCATTGCTGATTGATGACAGGAATACCCTCACGACACAACTACGTCCTGACTGGTGATAACCGACCTTTATGTTCACGTGGTTTTGACCCGCTTACTGCATATCACGCTTTGGTAGTTTTTTTTACCCTTGGGACCGCTACGACGCCAGATTTTAGGACGACCGAACACCTACATTTATTGGCGTTCTTTACTGCAGAATGACTGAGGTCGTGGCCTTTTGGAACAATTTGCATTTCTTCAACAAGCGCGTTTTGATGTATATCGCCGTTCCTGGTGATTGATAGTTGGCGACTTTAGGAGCATTGTAGATTGCCTGTGAACACAGTCCTGGGCGCAAAATGCCGCTGGCAGTCGACGCGCCCCTGAGCTCAAATTCATCACCATCAGGCGTGCAGACGTACTTGTGGCTGCAGTACTTGACGGTTCTGTCTGTTATCAGATTCCTGCTTCTCTGACGTATGCCCCTATTGCACAGTGGCTGCCCGGTTGGTCCAAGAAACCTTGCGGCCATGGTTAGCGAGCTGCTCCAAGGCTCCAAGGTTCACATGTGTGAGAAGGCAATATGCGACTATCGTTATTCTCCATCTGTTGACCAGGAGTGACCATCTCTCACCTGAAACACCCCACAGCCACTGCTGGTCAGGAGTGACCCCCTCCCCATCACCACCCATCCTCGCAGTCAGCTTCTGGCCATGGTGGACCACTGTATGGCCACGTATTGAGCGGCGTGTAGCCAGGTGATGGTGGCCCAGACGGTGTGGCGGGTGATGGTGACCAAGACGGTGTGGCGGCTGATGGTGACCAGGACGGTGTGGCGGCTGATGGTGACCAGGACGGTGTGGCGGCTGATTGGTGACCAGGACGGTGTGGCGGCTGATGGTGACCAGGACGGTGTGGCGGCTGATGGTGACCAGGACGGTGTGGCGGCTGATGGTGACCAGGACGGTGTGGCGGCTGATGGTGACCAGGACGGTGTGGCGGCTGATGGTGACCAGGACGGTGTGGCGGCTGATGGTGACCAGGACTGTGTGGCGGCTGATGGTGACCAGGACAGTGTGGCGGCTGATGGTGACCAGGACAGTGTGGCGGGTGCTGGTGACCAGGACGGTGTGGCGGCTGATGGTGACCAGGACGGTGCGTCAGGTGTGCGCCAGCGTTGGCGGCTATGTACCAGGCGTGTACGGACGTCATGCTCCAGTGGTCGGTCGTCGTCTGCCACCGGCCATCGCCGCCGAGGTGTGAGTGTCACTGGCCATTGCCGCCGAGGTGTGAGTGTCACTGACCGGCCCGGCCCGTCTCTGTGCAGCGCGGCCGGCGAGGAGCCCAGCGCGCTGCTGGTCCAGCTGCGGCAGCTGTGGGAGTCGGCCGTGGCGCACGGCTCGCTCTCCACCAGCGACGTCACCGAGTTTCGCCGCCTGCTGTTGCGCGGCGGCGCCGCCTGGTTCGTCAGCTCCACTGTCGGTGTGAGTCGACCGTCACGCTGATCTTTTGGAACAGATGCCAATTTTTCATTTCACTTCATTCATTTTTTTCATTTAATTTTCTTCATTAAGTGTTCACCCCATCCCATTTCGTGAATACTTTATCACCGGTCTAGCAACACACCGCGCCAGGAGAAGACACCGTGTGGTGACCGATCCTGAGCCTGAAACACGAAGAACTGATATCCGCCTCTTGCCCTCGCTCGTCTGGTGCTCCTTGTGGCGCCCTATCTTAGTCTTGATTCAAAGTGTATGTTTATGACTATTCACTGATTTTACCTGTCCCATGGCTGCGTCCCGCCCATCCTTTCTTCTCGACGGCGTGCAACGAGAGCAGGTTATTATTCGTGAATAACAGTGAGGAGATGTGCGATGTGTACGGGTGCGACTGAATCACTAGTGCCTGTGTCGGCCGACAGATGGTGTTGGACCACCCGTTTGAGCGTGAGCGGGGCCGTGCCGAGGAGATGGCTCTGGCCGTGTTCCACCTGGACCTGCCGCTGTGCGCCTTGTCGCTGGCGTCGTACGTGCTCACCGACTTCTTCGGCAGTGGACACGGGTGAGTGCCGTCGGGGCGTGCTGACCATGTCCAATCTCCAGGTCATGCAATTGCACGCACAGCAAGCAGTTTATTGTTCGATCGCCAGAAACCCACCCCATGCATTCAGCATTGCCAAGCTGAGATATCTGACTGACCCCCTCCCCCTTCCATGCCTCAGCCACTCTGGTATGTCGGAGCCGAAGCTGGCCTGTCTGGCCCGACTGACCCCCCCCGCCGCAGCCACTCTGGTATGTCGGAGCCGAAGCTGGCCTGTCTGGCCCGACTGACCCCCCCCCCTCCTGCCGCAGCCACTCTGGTATGTCGGGCCGAAGCTGGCCTGTCTGGCCCAACTGACCCCCTCCCCCTTCCATGCCTCAGCCACTCTGGTATGTCGGAGCCGAAGCTGGCCTGTCTGGCCCGACTGACCCCTCCCCTGCCGCAGCCACTCTGGTATGTCGGAGCCGAAGCTGGCCTGTCTGGCCCGGCTGACCGTCACCCTGCTGCTGCTGGCC
This sequence comes from Imbricaverruca yamaguchii, assembly GCA_034440575.1. NCBI lineage: Eukaryota > Metazoa > Arthropoda > Thecostraca > Neoverrucidae > Imbricaverruca > Imbricaverruca yamaguchii. Next base: position 1,019,327 of record JAOTOL010001647.1, on the reverse strand, counting down.
GTGGACGCGCCGGAGCCGACGCCGGCCGCCTCGCCCGAGTACCAGCGGCTGCGCTTCAGCATGCTGATGCAGCCGGCGCCGGCCACGCCGCCCACGCCCGACGCGCTCTCACGCGACGAGTACGACCGGCCGCTGGCGCCGGCCGCCGAGAGCGCGCTGCCGGCCCTGGCGCGCGCCGTCCGACTGCTGGCCGCCCAGGTCACGGCGGTCGCCTACGACAACCGGGTAATCAGTCCTGTGAAGCAGGTCGCTGGTGCAGGGTCGCCACTGAAGTGTATAGGGATCGGATCGTGCCTCTGGTGTAGAATGGAAGGTCGCTCCTATGGTGTATAACAAGGCCAGGCCATCCCTGCGGTGTGTCGGTATCGAGTCATCCCTGTGGTGTAGAGGATCTAGTCTTCACTGCGGTGTAGATGGGGTCGGGCCGTCCATGTAGTGTGGAGTGGGTTATGTCGCCTTGTGTCATCCCTGTACTGGGTGATGGGGTCGCGATAGCTCGGTTGGTAGAAGGTTGGGCTCGTGATGGCAATATAGCGGGTTCGAATCCCGCAGCCGGCGGGATAACCGAGTCCACCGGCGACCAATCAGCGTGAGAGGTTGGTGGCGATATATGATCTAGCAGTTCAATGCGTCGTAAAAGAACCTCATGCTCTTCTGTAGTGTAAGATGGGGAGGATCGGCCTTGTAGTATAGGGCAGTTGTGGTGGATTGGAGTTTAGGGGCGCGTCGACATCAAGGGTCACTGCGCCCATATAGTATATGGCAGTTGCAGGCCTCCCTGTAGTGTAAGGTGGTCTCGTGAGACGCCCGTTCCATACTGCCGTCGCCACATGAACATCAGACGTGATCAGATGCCATGTGGTGACATACCCCAGTCATCACATGGCATGTCCGTGGCCATGAGTGTCCTGCCGCCACGCATGATGTTCTGGATGGTAACCACCACGTCTGCCGCTCGAACTGCCCGTGACCGCCCTGTCCCGCCGCCACTCAGCCTGCCTGTGACCGCCCTGTCCCACCGCCACTCAGGCTGACCGTGACCGCCCTGTCCCGCCGCCACTCAGGCTGACCGTGACCGCCCTGTCCCGCCGCCACTCGGGCTGACCGTGACCGCCCTGTCCCGCCGCCACTCAGCCTGCCTGTGACCGCCCTGTCCCGCCGCCACTCAGGCTGACCGTGACCGCCCTGTCCCGCCGCCACTCAGCCTGCCTGTGACCGCCCTGTCCCGCCGCCACTCAGGCTGACCGTGACCGCCCTGTCCCGCCGCCACTCAGGCTGACCGTGACCGCCCTGTCCCGCCGCCACTCAGCCTGCCTGTGACCGCCCTGTCCCGCCGCCACCAGCACTGACCGCACGTGCGTGCCGCCTGTCCGGCACCAGCCTGTCCTGACCGCCTGTCCCGCCGCCACTCAGGCTGACCGTGACCGCCCTGTCCCGCCACCACTAGGCCTGTCTGTGACCGCCCTGTCCCGCCGCCACTCAGGCTGACCGTGACCGCCCTGTCCCGCCGCCACTCAGGCTGACCGTGACCGCCCTGTCCTGCCGCCACCAGCCGACTGTGTGAACCGCCCTGTCCCGCCGCCACTCAGGCTGACTGTGACCGCCCTGTCCCGCCGCCACTCAGCCTGTCTGTGACCGCCCTGTCCTGCCGCCACTCAGGCTGCCGTGACCGCCCTGTCCTGCCGCCACTTAGGCTGACCGTGACCGCCCTGTCCCGCCGCACTTAGGCTGACCGTGACCGCCCTGTCCCGCCGCCACTCAGGCTGACCGTGACCGCCCTGTCCCGCCGCCACTCAGGCTGACCGTGACCGCCCTGTCCCGCCGCCACTCAGCCTGCCTGTGACCGCCCTGTCCCGCCGCCGTGCCGCAGCTGACGGTGTGGACGTACTTCGCGGTGCAGTACATCACCGAGGCGGCCTGTCGCGGACACCAGCGCATGCACAAGCTGCTGGGCTCCCTCACACTGTCGGCCGTGAGTAGCGTCGGGCGCGGCCGCACCGCTGCGGTCCGTCACGTTCTCGGCCCCCGCCGCGGTGCACTGTGTCGGGCTGTGTACTGCCGCCCATCCCTGACTGGTGTTGATGAGGGGTGGGTTGGACCCAGTGCAGCCCACATGGAGGTGTAGACTCGGCCTGGCTGTGTACTGCCGCCCATCCCCGACGGGTGTTGATGAGGGGTGGGTTGGACCCAGTGCAGCCCACATGAAGGTGGGGCCTGGCTGTGTACTGCCGCCCATCCCCGACGGGTGTTGATAGGGGTGGGTTGGACCCAGTGCAGCCCACATGGAGGTGGGGTCGGCCTGGCTGTGTACTGCCGCCCATCCCTGACGGGTGTTGATGAGGGGTGGGTTGGACCCAGTGCAGCCCACATGGAGGTGTGGGGTCGGCCTGGCTGTGTACTGCCGCCCATCCCTGACGGGTGTTGATGAGGGGTGGGTTGGACCCAGTGCAGCCCACATGGAGGTGTGGGGTCGGCCTGGCTGTGTACTGCCGCCCATCCCTGACGGGTGTTGATGAGGGGTGGGTTGGACCCAGTGCGGCCCACATGGAGGTGTGGGGTTGGCCTGGCTGTGTACTGCCGCCCATCCCTGACGGGTGTTGATGAGGGTGGGTTGGACCCAGTGCAGCCCACATGGAGAGTGGGGGTCGGCCTGGCTGTGTACTGCCGCCCATCCCCGACGGGTGTTGATGGGGTGGGTTGGACCCAGTGCAGCCCACATGGAGTGTGCGGGGTCGGCCTGGCTGTGTACTGCCGCCCATCCCTGACGGTGTTGATGAGGGGTGGGTTGGACCCAGTGCGGCCTACATGGAGGTGTAGACTCGGCCTGGCTGTGTACTGCCGCCCATCCCCGACGGGTGTTGATGAGGGTGGGTTGGACCCAGTGCGGCCTACATGGAGGTGTAGACTCGGCCTGGCTGTGTACTGCCGCCCATCCCCGACGGGTGTTGATGAGGGGTGGGTTGGACCCAGTGCAGCCCACATGGAGATGTGGGGTCGGCCTGGCTGTGTACTGCCGCCCATCCCTGACGGGTGTTGATGAGGGGTGGGCTGGACCCAGTGCAGCCCACATGGAGGTGTAGACTCGGCCTGGCTGTGTACTGCCGCCCATCCCCGACGGGTGTTATGGGGGTGGGTTGGACCCAGGGGTGGGCTGTGTACTGCCGCCCATCCCTGACGGGTGTGAGGGGGTGGACCCAGTGCAGCCCACATGAAGGTGCGGGTCGGCCTGGCTGTGTACTGCCGCCCATCCCCGACGGGTGTTGACGAGGGTGGGTTGGACCCAGTGCAGCCCACATGAAGGTGTGGGGTCGGCCTGGCTGTGTACTGCCGCCCATCCCTGACGGGTGTTGATGAGGGGTGGGTTGGACCCAGTGCAGCCCACATGGAGGTGTAGGGTCGGCCTGGCTGTATACTGTCGCCCATCCCTGATGGATGTTGATCAGGGGTGGACTCCCATCTGTCAGCGTGGGATGCAGAGATGGCTGTTAATTACAGGTGTACTCTTTATCTTACCATTCGGATGAAAATGAGAATAGCCAGTTTTATCGAAATTGTTTTCTGGCGTGCAAAGGCACGGTGGCGTGAAAGTGCATATATGTGGTGAGGATACCGCAACTATGGATTGTTCCGATATCACTACCAAGTAAGTGACGACAGCCTCGTCAGCATCTGTGGCGATTGAACTTGAATACAATATGACCTCTGTCGGTGGTAGAAGTGATTATTTTACAACTGACCTCTGTCGGTGGTAAACTCACAGCGCTGTCCCTGCAGACGACACTGAGCGTGGCGGCGTGTTTTGCGGGCAGATCTGGCGCCTGCTCTGTATGTCGCCCGCCTCGTTCACACCGGACATGATGGTGCGGCTGCTGGACGTGCGGGAGGTGCAGGGCCGCAAGACGGCCGCCAAGATCCTCTGCCAGCTGCACAGTCTTCAGATGGACGAGCGCGAGGACGGGCGCTGACGGCCGTCGGCCCCAGACGGCCCGCTCGCCGTCCACGCGCAACACTGCAGGCCGATCTCAGCGGCGTGGTCGTGCCTGTGCGCGCTGACGCACGTCTTCACCAAGTGCAGGTGGTGCGACCGGGGGCATAATATACTGCAACCAAACTAGCAGAACTTACTCCACCAGGGCGCCGTACTGCGCGGAGCGAAGCTTCTCTGACATGACCTCAGCATTGGGCTGCAGTACGGCGAGCCTTGGCGGCGACCAGACATCGCTGTCGATTGTTGTCGCGTCTCCCAGTATGTGCAACGTGGACATTTGGACTCGCGGTAGTCAGCGGAAGGTCACGTGTCGCGTGGCCACCACCCACCCAGCCAGTGATCAGATGAGCAGCCGCCGGTGCCCGCCATGGGACCGATTGGGACTCCGTGGTGCCCCCCGTGCCGCCAAGGTCCGACTGGGTCGTGGTGCCCGCCGGTGCCCGCCATGGGACCGATTGGGACTCCGTGGTGCCCCGCCGGTGCCCGCCATAGGTCCGGCTGAGACTCCGTGGTGCCCCGCCGACGTCTCTGGGGTCCCGGGTCGACAGCCGATGCTACTCGCCGTGCCGTCGACCTGACTATCGGGCTGTCTACCTGCTGCCTCTGTTCATCAGTATTGATCGATTATTTGGGCTTAAGGGCCGCCGACTGCGAGGTCATTTAGCGCCCTGTTCATCAGTAAGTGCGATGGTCACATATACGGCCCGCACACCACTACTGATATGAGGCGGTTTCCCCGTGCCCCTTTTATAGCCCACTACTTGCCCAGGGCTCGTCGACATACAGGTTGATTGTTATACTGGCTACCCATTTGTACAGATACCGTCTTTGTGGTTTCCACAAAGTGAGCCCACTTGGTACCAAATACAGACACGGTTCCTTACATGTTGTATTTCCGTTCACAATCGACTCGGCAACGACACGTCGGGAGAGACGCAGGCTTCAGCGGTGGTGGCCGGACAGCTTGGACATCGGAATCGCACACACGGAGAACGCCCTAGTCCATCCTGGTCTTCACGGTGCGAGTCGTCACCCTGTCCTTCTCGCTGAAAACACACCACGTGTCACCGCCTGGTCTACACCTGCGCCAGGGGTACAGTAGCAACCACTTCAAAACACACCACGTGTCACCGCCTGTTCTACACCTTCACCAGGGGTACAGTAACAACCACTTCAAAACACACATGTTACCCCCTGCAGTCTACACCTGCATCGGGAACACAGTAACGACCAATATAACCGCCATGAGATGAGATCAAACGTAACGGGTGATTGGATCAATTGTCTGAAACGCTATAATCATTTCGAAAGCATGACCGCTAAAATACCATGGTTTTGACAACTATAACAAAAACCTATCAGTGGCGCCATACAGACAAATTAATATACTGAAATATTACGGTTTGTGACGCAATAAACACTAACGGTGCACTAAGCCATCGAAGGTCGTTTATGATTGTTGGAATATTTTTGGCCAATGTAACCGGCCAGCAATCGCATACCGTTTGAAGCAACGTCCGACTTTAGCACTTACGTCAGCCCGACAGTCCAATTACACAGGAACGTGGGGGAAACACACATCGACTCACATCACGTGCACTATGGCTCCCCAGCCGGTGCCGGCGTTACGGTCAAAGCCGTTGATGAGTGCCTGCGCGATGGTCTCGAACAGGTCGTCCGGCTCCAGGTTGGGCTCCCACAGCGACTCGCACATGCCGTACATCTGTGGAGAGCAGGTGGTTGGTTGGTTATTGGAGTTTAGGGGCGCACCGACTGCGTCGGTCATGTAGGTGGTCAGAGCAGGGTTAAAATATTGGTTTTTCGTTAGGTGTGAGATGTCGAAACGGGCACCGAAGGATGTCGAGATTTGCCATGGAATTAGTGTCAATTAAAGTGCTTTTGATGTTTTTCCGACTCAAGTTTGAGCCAATGGTGCATGTACTTATGATTGTACGTTTTTCATTTGCTTTGAGATTTATAATTTAGGAAGGGCTGTATTCAGGACAGGGAGAAAATTACCTATGCTATAATTTGATACCGTACGCCATATCACATAGTTAATCCCTTTACCCAAAATTACGTTGCGATATGTCCGTGTGTCACTATTCCTTATTAGGATCATTGACATGATACGTATAGGCGAGATACTGCTAGAAAGGAGACACGAAGACTTCATAAGCACGCATCATGGAGCAAGATGTCGATACTTCTTGGAGAGGGATGTCGATTGAGTGTCCGTAAAGTGGCATTTTCCACCCTATTTGACGAATAATTTATCACTGGCCAAGAGTGGCACCGTGAAACCAGCCCCACCCCACCCGGCATCTCGGGCACGGTCCGAGCGCGATCCACACGCGGCGGACTTATTTGGTGAGTGTGTCCACCTCCAGACTGGCGTCGAATGGGCCGCCAGTTGGCGCCGTCCGCTCTCACCTGCTCGTTACACACGCCGGACACGACGAAGTCGTCCGTCTCTGTCTCGCAGCCGATCAGGTCCATCACGTTCAGGTAGGGCTTGCCGTCGCCGTCGATGCCGGCCACCACCGGCTCCACGAAGTAGGGGCCGAACCTGAGCGGCGCGACGCCGTGTCACACGGGCGGACGGACGGCGTGCTGGCCGCTGCAGCCCTCAGCCCAGCCGCTCCCACGGCCCGGCAACGGGGAACAAGGCCGCCGTAAGACGTGTCCACTCCAGCCCAGCCGCTCCCACGGCCCGGCAACGGGGAACAAGGCCGCCGTAAGACATGTCCACTCCAGCCCAGCCGCTCCCACGGCCCGGCAACGGGGAACAAGGCCGCCGTAAGACATGTCCACTCCAGCCCAGCCGCTCCCACGGCCCGGCAACGGGGAACAAGGCCGCCGTAAGACATGTCCACTCCAGCCCAGCCGCTCCCACGGCCCGGCAACGGGGAACAAGGCCGCCGTAAGACGTGTCCACTCCAGCCCAGCCGCTCCCACGGCCCGGCAACGGGGAACAAGGCCGCCGTAAGACATGTCCACTCCAGCCCAGCCGCTCCCACGGCCCGGCAACGGGGAACAAGGCCGCCGTAAGACGTGTCCACTCACGGGGCATCTGGGAGATTGTATGAAACCCGTGAGATATGTTACGAAAGGACGAAAGAACGATACGGAACAGTAAGGTTTGCTATGCAAGTTGGCGGGGCCGGGTCATCCCAGAGTACTGGTAGCATCAAGGCAGTGGTGTGTAGGCGAGAGGGACACGTCACCCAGAAACTCTGAACTTTTAGTGGAGACCCTCACTTGACACCAATTGTTTCCGAAATCCTTTTCTCTTTGCCATTAAATGCCACTTGCTTTTCATATAGGCTATGCATGATATATGCGTGTTTAAAAGCGCTTGTGGCTTCTGGAAGCAGCGCCGCCTACTGGTAAAGGCAGCAGGTGCACATCATCATCATCCAAAAGTTAACAAAGGTCACAGGAAGTCACTCGTTGGTCGATTGGTTATTTAGGTTTTAGGGCGCGCCGACCAGGTTTGATCATTTAACGGCCATCATAAAAAGTAACTCACCAATAAGCAATATCCATATACATTTCGACATTTTGCATCAATTTACTTTTTTTGACATCACCGTCTTCCCTTCCCTTCCACCGTACAAAAAAAAAATCAATTTCGTAATTGCCAGGCTTATGTCGTTGCTTACACGGACTCAGACAGAGGCGGGCATGAGAACCACCCATATTGGTGGCTATTTAACGCGTAACGCGAGCATTCTCTCTGCCTCCGCACACATCAGTGATCAGTGGCTCTGTAACGCGAGCATTCCCGCTGCCCCCAGACGCTTGTGCTTTCGCAGGAACTTGCCGCAATTAGATAGGCCCTGCTATATCGAAGTTATGACGGAACACGGAACACACTCGGAACACAGCTGTGACGGAATACATGTAGTTTTAGCTGGCCCTGGCCGGCCTTTGGCTTTGACAGAACACGACCTCGCCAACCCCTTGTACGTGACGTCTTAACCAAGCTAACCACCACACCAGGTGAGGAAGATAGCAGTTTTGTGCTGGATTCCGAACCGCCTGATCAGATCGGTACACACGGCCACTTGCGCTATGCGCCAGGGACTTCTGTCTTCCCAGTGATTGCAGTATGCATGTACGAGACCTGGCCAGCTAGCTGGATGCCCTCGCTAAAGCACACTTAGAGCAGTTAAACCCCACCTCGCCCCGTGGTCTTCCTGCTCGCGAGGTAATAACGCGAGAGGGCATCACTGTACCGTGCGCGCATCGAAAACACCATCAAACCGCTGACTGAGTGGTAGCAGGGGACTAAGTACAACAAATGCCACGTACCTCTGACGGTGCGTCATGCAACGCTCTCATGTTCCAATTCCGGTTGCGAACGCCGACGAAATTTTGGACGAACGCGGTTGGAACAGCCCGGGACATGTTCAGTTATAATTCGAGCATTGTACTATCTGGACGTGTATTCACCTTCCTTTCAGATATAGGCATTCATACAATTTATACTCTCTGCTCCTTCGTCTCATGGGTACAGGCAGTGTGATAATTCCATACAGGTGGACCAGGACGCAAAATGGCATTAGTAGTGAACGTACCCGAATAACGAACTAATGTCAAAGTGACAAAATATATTATTCCAGATATCGAGGGGATAAGATATCTCATGTTAAGTAGATAACCTTACAGGTGGCAGAGACACTAGAAGATTTTCTTGGGAGCACAAAGGAGACGTCTCCGGAGACGAAACACAGAGACTGCGCCCTAAACACCATGCAATCTGCACATCAACAGGAAACGAACAGCAGGAATAGTCCAGGGTAAGTCCAGTAGGACGATAGGGGCAGAAGAAAACAAATGGTTCGCCAGGATACGTATGTCATCAGAAGAGGACAGCGAGCAAGGAACATAAAGGAACAAGATGGTGGACTATGCAGACGGATAGCAATACGGACAGTCGAAGACGTCAGAGCGTAAACAATGTCTGCACATTCAGGGAGCTAGGTCAGAAGATCAGAACATGTGCCATGCATGTGCCAGTGCAATGATTGCCCCCATCCACAGCAATGATCATCTTGTTGGCTGGTTGGTTATTGGAGCTTAGGGGCGCATCGACTGCAGAGGTCAGGTAGCGTCCAATGATCACTGTGTTAATACACTCAATATTTAAATGCAAGCGATGTCACACAATTCATTCATAATCCTTACTCAGCATCGTTGGCTCTTCAGAAATATTCCTGCCCTCTACCTTCGTTATCGAGCATCAAGATCGTGCTCTCCTGTCGTCAGGCAGGAAGCGTTCCGCCTTCTTACTAATCAAGTGGCTCCATCTGACACACTCCATGGTAAATGTCAGCACGTCAGCATCAATGTATATCGACATGCGTCAGCATTGCCCTACAACATTCAAGTGCTCATAGCCACAGCAAAATGCAATTATTATGCCAGAGAATGGAGTTGACTATCATTGAAAACATCGGAGCATCCACAGATGGCGGTAGGAAACGTGGACAACCGGTGTTTCACCCGACAGTCGACAGTCTCCGCACGTCGGCACTCACCTGCGTTCATACAGGAAGTTTGAGACGATCGAGGCGAACGTTTTGGGCGTGACGCGCCGGTTTTCGCGCAGCTCGTACAGGTTCAGTCGGAACTGGAGCCGCTCGTGCACGGTCTGTGTGTCGGTCAGCAGACCGGGCAGGCCCAGATACAGCCGCGGACCCATCTCGAACACTTTCTGTCGCACGAACACAGACACGCGCTCAATAGTCGGCCGGGCACGCACAGGTGATACGACTCGGCTGACTCACAAATAGAAGGCACATCCACTGCGTTACTGTGCTTAAGTGGAAGACGCAATGGATGTGCTATCTGTTTGTGAATCAGCTGAGTCGTATCACAACAGACATCACGCTGGGGATTAAAAAAAACTTAAATATCAACTCAAGGAAGATATTAACGGGCATCAATGATAGGTCCGCTCGCGACATCCTACATGACGAAAGAAACATACCGCTTGTAAACATCTGAACACCGAATCTTACGTGATGGCGTGTTGGTTGTAGGAAGGAATTTGCTTCTTGTGTCAGGTTAAACACCACGAGCAGAGCTGAAATTAATTTGGGACTCCCCACATGCATCTCTCAGTGGAAGGGTGTAACTCCTCAGATATCTCTCCCATCAAGAGGGTGAAAGTCCTCATGTGCCTCTCTCACCAAGAAGCTGATGCGCTAGGCATGTGCCACACATCAGAGAGCGTCGTTCACGAAGAATACGGATCGGCGCGTGCGCAACTCACCGGAAAGTTGGTTCCGTGGGTGTGCAGGCGGATGCCATAGCGCAAATCACTGGCGATCGCCACGCAGTCCTTGCCCTTCATGGCAATGACAGCTCCTCCATTGTACTCGAGGATGCTCTGCAGACGAAGAGATCGTGCGTGTGAAATTGGCAGTAATCATATGGTGGTGCATTGAATCTTAAGATGAAAACAAGACAAAATAAGGAAACGAACAAGACAAAATGAGTTCATTTGAGATTAAGGGCGCATCGACTGCGTCGGTCATGCAGCAAAATAAATAAATAAAGCCTCAGCAATGTAACTTAGCTTTTCAGACAGCATACATGCATACAGTTTGCCAGTTTTTTTTCTGATGCTTGACATCTCAGATTAAAAAACGTGATATGCTCAACTTTGTATTCTCAGCAGTGCACTACTTAATCAGCTTCCCTCTCCCTGACCTGTCTAACCTCCCTGAGCTAAGCAGAGCTAAGTGCAGGACCACCTCATGTTTATTATTTAGTAGTTACATCCCCTCTGGCTGAGGTTAAGCTCATCTGATGCAATCATCAACTTTTCTGCCAAAGCTCATCCCAAATATCTGAAAACATTGCCCCATTTTCAACATAAAGCTTGGCTGCACTTCCCTTAGTTTCTCATGGCCTGCACAGTGCACATTCCTTGACACACCTTAATCCATGATAAATATTTTCAGTCTTCCCAGCCATAACCATTCTTAGCTTGCTCAGACCAGTTTCACTTACTGGTGTGGCTAAACCTAATCTCAGCCATCTTTCTGCCAACCCTAGGTTGAACAATAAAAACATGCTAGTCATGTTGCAAACAACTACATCTAGCAAAGGTACACTTTCTTTATCCCCTTAAAATGCTCCTCAGGGCCAAACAATTAAGCTCAGAGTCGAAATATGTGCAGTGTTGAGAGAGATGGAGGAGTCTATAATTGAAAGGACTCTATAATTGTATGTGGCTCTTGAGCTAGATCCCTCCCTGAAGTTCAGCACAAAGTGCAGGCAGCTGCACAGAGTATCATGGGCACTGAGGTTGTCCTGACAGATATTGTCTGCATTAGTCAGGAAAATAATATTTATAGGGCTAAGATAGCTGATGGTGATACACGAAAATTGCTTCTAGAAAAGGCTTGAGGGATGGGAAAACATGATTTTAAGTCCCTTTACATTCATAAGGAGCTAACATACACTCAACAGCAGTAGTTTTACAGATGCAGGCATGGTAACATGGGGACCTTTAAAATAACATGTAGGGCTCCCTACCAACAGACAAGGGTTGTGTTTCTCCCGACATTGCTATCCTTAGTGAATCTTAATTACATACAAAACAAAGTTCTGCAGATGTCTGCCTTTCTCTCAGAGAGAAAAATCAACATACTGGCAGTTAACAAAACTTGGTTGTTGCTCAACAGTTCCTTCCTAGCTCTTCTATAAGATATAATTATTATAGGAGATTACAATTTATAATTGGTGCACTGGCCAGATGGTGTTGCTGACACTGTATTACTCCCACAGGTAACTCTTTTGTTGACTGCTTCCATATGCTTGGCCTCACTCAATGGATTCACCTTGATAAATTATGGACTGGACTAAATTTTAACATCTGAAGTAGATAGGGTTGGACTGGTAGAGATTTTGCCCCCCTTCCCAAATGCCAGCACTGTCCTGTCCTCATTGACTATTATTTCCAGGCAAGAATATCTACCATATCTAGCAATATCATACTGAAAAGGAATCGGTACAGAGGAAATTACATAGCTATTAAGGAACATTTGTCTGAATATGACTGGAGCCTTGAGTTTCAGTATTTAGACACTAGTTGTTTGTACAAAATGTTCCTAGAAGTGCTATCAGCTGTTACATGCTTATGCATAGCCAGAGTTGTGCCAAAGGTGCATCCTCCATGGCCAACCAGACCTCAAAGTCTTTTAAGCAGGTGAAAGAGTGCATGGATAAAGCACAAACAGGACAGAAACCAATTTTGGGGACAGTCTACACAGGCAGGTCTTTTACTGAGATCATTCCAAGATTTAAATAGACAGTATAGACACTTTAGTATTCACTCCCAGCTCAAGTATGAATTGTCATTAATTCACAAACTATCTTCCAAGGATTTGATTCTTACATACCACACAAGAAAATTGGCAGAACATTCCAGGGGCCATTTTTTTTTGGGGGGGAGGGGACCAACTGATGGACTCACAAGTGACTGCCAGGAAATGGCTGAGATATTTGCAGGAACATTTTCCCCAGTGCACTGCTCAAATAGACTAGCAAACCCAGCCCCACACCACACCTGCCAAAACATTGCTGCCAAGCATTGCTATTACTGAAGCTGATATGTACAACATACATCTTCCTGACAGTTGGAAAACATCACAAGTTATTCCAATTTGTAAAAAGGATTCAAAGCAAGATTCAAGGCATTATTCAGCAATGTGTTTCCACCAACACATTGCTGATATAATACAAAAAGTTAGAAGTATGGCCAGCAACTTACTAAGTTCTACTTCATGGCATTCTCCTGATGCATTACTGTACATTACTTATACATTACTATGCATTACTCATGTCAGTACCTATACATTACTCATGTCAAGCCTCTTTTTGAGTTTTTGTCATGCATTTGGAATATAGGTTACATTGGTGATTTAAGGCAACTAGAACCAGTACAGAGAAGGTGTTCGTGAAACAGAGGGGATGGAAGGTTTGGATTATGGTGCCAGATTACACAAACTAGACTTGTACTGTAAGTGAAAGGTTGACTGGTTCAAGCAGACATTATCAAATGTTGGAAGATTGTTCATGGTCATTCTGACATTAAGATCCATGACACATTTGTACAGGCACCATTGGTGAACACAAGTGGAAACTCACTGAAATTAGCTCACAGGCTTGTATGAGTAGACTATAGGAAAATATTTATAGCCTCAGATGCTGTGCCACTTGAAATTCATTGCCTGATGATGTAGTAACCTTAAAAGATCTGGGTGCATTTAAAGCTGCACTGCACTCAAACATCTGCACATGGCATGAATATACCAAATAGAAGAACATTGGGTTTCACTTACCACACATTCAACTGCTTGGTCACATAGCATTCCAAACCTCTCACTCTGATTGCTCACAACTGAATATATTAACCATGATAATATACTAGCAAAACTTGAAGAGTACCTTTACTTCTCTATATTTTTTTTCTTAACTCACAAAAATAGACTGAGAACAACATACAAGCAGATGTAGTGGCTACTCTAAGCACACAAATTCTGCTTAAGGCTCACTATCCAGTTCCTGTGACTTGCCCTGTCTATCTGATAACTATATCTTTCGTTAATCTAGGTGACTGGTATGGCTGCAGATAGACTCCTCCTAGACCAGCCACAGATCAACCAAATATAAGTGTTGCTCAAGAATTTGGGGAAACCAATCAGGTGTGAGATTTGCATACATGCATGTGTGCTCCCTGAAATGAATAATTGCTCTGTGTATTTTGGTAAGGATTTTTATGTGGGTAATATTCCTCAAGACATTTGCCATACTCTGCAGTATGGCATTTATCAAGCCAGTTCTGGCACCATAGACATCATTGCTAACAAAAGATAGGAGAGAAGAGCTTATTCCAGTACACCTGCAAATAGGGCACATATGTACAACACACTGCTACCTATTGAGAGGGGAAGCAAAACCACACTGTTTCTGATGCACCTCATTGATGACAGTTTGGCACATACTGTCTCCATTCCCCAACTTCATGGTAGAATGAAGATGTCACTTTGGTTCCAATCTCCACAAATTGTACTGTCATGTCTTAGGTGACCATTTGGAGATCATCCAGACTAGTCCAATATATTGATACATCTTGACTGCTCAGTTGAATGCAATTATCCCTTCCAAAAATACTCATGCTGCATAGTGTAATGTGAAAAAAACGAGTTATAGGTGCTACATAACCAATAGCAGTTGAGGTGCACCCCTAAGCCCAAATAATCAATCAATCAGCCATACTCTGCAGTCTGGCTTCATGTCATCTCACATGATGCATGCATTTCAGTTGCTTTTGAAGAAAAAGGAGTTCCCCACCCACAATTGGAAAAAAGATGGTTTTCCAACTTCCATTTTCCAACAATTATTATACATGTAACTCTCAAATAAAATGCAGCCATCTGGCAACAGGCTTCACACGAAATAAAAATATAACAAATGTTAGCAACTTACCATGATACTTTTTTAATCCTTTGAAGGCCGACTACAGGCAGTCACACTTTGGTCGCAGTCCTCTGACTCATAAACCGTGCCGGCTACCCCACTGACTGCTTTCCACAAGTTATATTTATTTAGTATTTGGGCTTAGAACCGGACGCTCGCCACCCAACATCAATAAGATAGATGCGAACCCGTCAAAATATCAATAGCAACTGCAGGTTTTAAAACCCCAAGCACAAGTGCACATTGGTCTTAATAGCGCCGAGTAAGCTCTCCAAGTGCAATCATCATCAAGAATGTAAGTAACGTAGAGCAAAATACAATGAGGTTTATCCAAAAATATATCATATTTTTAGTAATACTTATTGTTTTTTACTATCAGAAAATATTATCTGCACAGTATTTCAACATATAAGAAGTGAACAACTCGAACATCTATTGAATTTCAGGATGCATTGATGTCGCTGATGTCCGCCAAAACTGTTGACAAGAGGGCTGGTTAATATCTTAGTATAGCACTCGCCCTGCATGGTGAGGGGGGGGGCGAAGTCAGTCCACCCCCCCCCCGGTTTTTCGTACATCACTCTAGATTTTGCCGGTCGATACAGTCCATTTTTTGCGTACCTGCTTATAAATGGCTGGCGTGTCGTTTAAAGCAAGATAAACGGAAATCGGCGGAAAATATTTCGAGTTCGGGGCCGTTAAGGTAAAAAAAACGTAGTGCCAGACCGCAAAAGCCGACGCGGTTGCGCATCCCGTATATTGGCAAAAGGGAGTGTTCTTGGCCAGGCTAGCGACTTGTTTGGTGTATATTGTTATGCTATATAGTTTCAAGGTCATGTTAGGCAATCGAGGTCAAATCAGGCCAAA
The DNA here is from genome assembly GCA_034440575.1 of Imbricaverruca yamaguchii. Lineage (NCBI taxonomy): Eukaryota > Metazoa > Arthropoda > Thecostraca > Neoverrucidae > Imbricaverruca > Imbricaverruca yamaguchii. The sequence goes on along the minus strand of JAOTOL010001647.1, from coordinate 1,003,972 downwards.
TTCATGACAGGTTAATGGAACCAAACTTGGTCAACTGGAATGTTGTCATGAATGCAAATGGCTGTCATGCGATTGATGTCACTTTGCCTGTTACTCCCTACACATCCTGAAAACTACTGTTTGTCATTGTGTACAGAATCGTTTCCATGCTTTATTCACGTACGTGACGTCCTTTCTTCGAGAACCCAATCCTTCGGGCGCCGAGCCGCCCGATGGAGCAGTCTGGCGGGCCCAATGGGGATGGTAAACCCAGAGGTGAAAAAAGTGTCCAGCCTGTCACCTACAGAATAACGAACACCACTAGGCTGTCACATGTTGATAGTTCACGTTAAGACCCGTATGCATGTGTGTGAGCGCGAAATATCGACCATGCCGCCGAAATGGAACAAAGAAGAACGCTTTAGTCCATATATGATCTCCAATTTGTTCAATTATATACTATCTTCAATTATAAATTAATATGTCAAATTACAACACACACTATGAGCTAATCTTGCTTCTATAGTGCGTATCCATCAATATCCATCTATGGTGCGTATTATTGTGGTTTAATGTACTCACAATATGTTGTGCACCCATTTTACTTAGGAATGCAAAACCACAGGTTAAGCTAGCTTTTATTGTGAAAATATGCTGAATGTCAGACAAAAATATTTATAAAAAAAAGATCAGACCAGGTTAGATATTTTAACATTTTTATCATTGAACACACAAAGTGTGCCTATATTGAAGAAACAATTTAAAAGGAGGTATGGTAAACCAGGCCAGACTATTTTAGATAGTAAACAATAATAGTATGTTATTTTGCTTTCTAACTAAAAAGAAGCATTTCTGAGGGGAATCAATGGTCATATCATCCTCATCATGCGAATACACATGGCATTACAATATGCTGTTCTCCAAATCGAATGACTCATTGAAAATGAAATTCACCAATACAAATTGAATTCCCTTGTACAATAAGGAAGTAAATATAGCACCAATATCAAGAGCAGAGTGTCATAGGTCATATTTTGCATTAGTCTCAAGTCATTTATTTTTTAAACCTTTTGGTCAATGCAGCAAGTTCTGCTTATGGCAAAACATGGGCCCTGACACAAATAAATGAAACTCGTGGAAGTGACCAGGTGAAATTATTAAAATAAAGGCTCATATTCGAAGAACGAAAACATTTGTTGTCATGATGAGGATTACAGAAGTCCGCAGTGTGGGAAAATTGCTGAAATAATATGTTAGACTGAGAAACGAGAAAAGTGTCACTTCAGTCAGGTATGACCAAGGTTGGGTTTATGTCTTGGAATTCTGGAATTGGAGAGGAAAAGTATGTGACATTACAGGTTGGCATAGAGCAGAGGATTTTGAGGACTTTTCTTTTAATCTGAATCCTGGATTATGAGAGGAAAACTGTATTGCATTCCAAGTTTGAGAAAGATGTGATTTGCTTCTGTCATCAAAAAACTATTTTCGCACTTTTCACGGTCATGCTCCGTGTTTAATGCTCCCATGATCATGACCAAACATCAAGGAGATCGCAGTCATTGTCAGACTCGATTCCTCTTTTGGACAAATGGAGTAGAAGACTTCCTGGAGATAAAATAACATTTTTCGCGGCTAATATCAAAGACAGGACCATGTTTGCATAAAGACATAAAGACATAAAAGATTAGTGCAACTATGAGCCACAAGGGCCCTTCTTGGTTGCACTCTGTACACTGAACCAGTTGCCCACCAAATCTGTCAATCAACCCTCCCTGTAATACTGAAAAGCAAGCCCTCTATTCTTATAATGATTGTCTATGCTGTTTTTAAAGATGTTCAATGTGCTGCTACTGACAATGTTTTCTGGCAGCTGGTTCCAGTGTTCCACTACCCTGTTGGTGAAGAAATTTTCCTGAATATTTTCCTGATATGATTGTAAACAACATCACTATCAATGAAATCAACATCATTTGTCAGATCCCATGTCACTGAACTATGGTGTACGGTCGGCAGATTGGTCATAGCTTCCAATGCAAACACTGATTTAAACTGCTTGCTCAGCTCCTCAACCATCTCACTATCCTCACCCAATGTAGTCCCGTTTACTTCCAGTGGACCAATTGTGCTAGAAACTTTACTCAGCTTGTAGAAACTAAAGAACTTTTTACTGTCCCAATTACAGTTTCTAGCTAAATCCAGTTCTTTTGCTCGCTTTGCTGCTCTGGTTTTTTGCTTCACAGTGTCTCTAGCTTTTCGATACGCCTTTGGATTAACGACATCTGAGGCTTCTTTAAAGACTCTAAATGCAGTTTTCTTAGCCTTAATTGCTTTTATCAAGTCTGGTGTAAGCCATGCTGGCTTTCCTACCCTTCTTTTGCGTCTTTATTTATTTATTTATTTATTTATTTAACAATACATGCCCTCCACGTGCAGTGGCTATTACGGACAGTCTGGGTCACATATATTTACAAAGAAGGATAGATTTGTGGTCAGTAGTGGGAGCAGATGCACAACAAACATTCGTACACCAGCACAATACAATACCCATATCACTCTCCACTACACACACGTGCTTGCAACACTAGCTATAAACGATTGGTTTGAAGAAGTGATAGGAAAGCGATCTGCCACCCTTGGCGCCGCGCCTGCCCCGGCGTGTGTCTTGGTGGGCGTTGTCACGGCGACGGCGACGCTCCCCTCGTCTGGTTTCTCGCTGGGAGGGGTGGCGACTGGCGGGGGCGTCCAAGGTCGAGACTTTGATGACGTCACAGTGATGCGGGCGCTTGACGTCGCAGCCGTGTTCGGCTGCGTGCGCGTTGCTGATGGGGGACGTGATGGTATTTGGTATTTTTTGCTTTTCGGTGACATGTCTAATCTGAATTTCCTTCAAGTAAGATTTGAACTTTTCCCACATTTCACAGGCATTTAAATTGGAGAATTCTTCTTCCCATCTGATGGCACTTAAAGCCGCTCTCATGCAGTCAAAGTCTGCTCTGTTGAAATTTGGAACCTTTACCAAATTATCCTTAATAATTTCCCCTACATGTGCCTTGAATCTAACTATGTTATGGCCACTTCTTCCCAGAGTTCCTCTAACAGTCAAGTCTTGAACCAAGTCACTTAAATCCGAGAATACAAGGTCCAAGAAAGAACCATGCCCGGTAGGTTCCGATACAAACTGGTGCAAGAACAGGTCCTCTTCGAGGCATTTCCTAAACATTTTGCATGATGGGAGCCAACACCAGCATTTTCATAACCTTTTAGATTAAAGTCACCAAGAATAAGGCACTTCCTCTTAAAGTTTCTACTGATTTCCTCACAAATCACCTTGTCAAGCTCCAGTTGCTGAGAATGTGGCAGGGTTCCTGATCGGTAGAAAGCTCCTATCCTCAGAGTATTGCTGTTGCCTTTTCCCACAGTGACATCAAGCCAAATGGACTCCACAGACACATTTTTATCCCCACCTGCTACTTTTTGAGAACTGAATAAGCTATTCATATAGAGCATTACACCACCCCCTTTCATTGCTGGACCCCTATTGCACGAAAACATATTGTATCCCTGGATCTCATAGTCCTGTAAGTTATCTCCAAAATACCCTTCACTGACAGATGCCTCCGCAATGCAAACAAAATCTGGTTCCTCCTCAGCAACACAACACCTGAACTCATCAAATCTGGAACGGATACTCTGAGCATTAAACATCATACACTTAACAAATGCTCCATAACCACACTTGGCTTTTTCATACTGAGTTCTTTTATCACTAGATTAACTAACACTCTGTCCCCTTGAACTGCTGCTGTCCATATTTGCAGACTGAGGTTCTATTGCCTTGGCTGACACTATTGGAATATTCCTGAGTTGGCAATGCAATTTCCTCCCTCCCCACCCCATTTCCTAGTTTCCCTGAAGGACATGCTCGTACACTTTGCCTAACACATGGACCCCCATTCTCAGAGAAGTGCAGGCCATCCCTCTGATAGAGGTCCCCCCGATGCATAAAACCTGCTCCACTCGTCTACAAATGTAAAACCCAGCTCATGACAGAGCTTTCCTACCCTGGCGTTAGCTGCCAGTGCCCTAGAGCTCCACTCAGGGGAGGCTCTAGCCCTAGGCAAAATTGCTGTTATAATGACTCTATTGGTACCCTTCAGAGTGGCCAGAAGGGCCCTGTACTCCCGCAGAAGCTCCTCACATCTAGCAGGACCTATGTTATTTACCCCTACATGCACTATGACTGTATTAAACTGGTGATCACTGGTGACCTGTGCCACCACAGGTACCAGGTCCTTCACCTTTGCACCAGGCCTGGTGATACACCTGGTGATGCACCACCTCCACTTTGCCAATACTTGTCATGACTCTCGTCTCTCAGAGACCAAACACCACCTACGCAAACATACACAAGTTCAGCTTCAACAGCGCTTTAGTACTTATTAGGTAGATACGTGCACACTGGAACCAGCTTTGAAAACAAACTGCGCCGGAAAACGGAACTGTTGTGTCGGATTCAGTCTTTGGAAGGTGACAGGATACTGTTCCGCCCGTCCGCCGCTTGAGATTGCCGAAAATGACGCCTGGTAACGGTTGCGGGGATCGACGATTGCAACAAAAGTATTGGTGATGGATAAAATCCGAAGGACTTGTGAGCATCACAAAGAGTGCGGCTATCCGCACGTACAACTTTCTCCGCGAATTATCATTCGACAGTGGTGTAGAGACAGTAGAAAGCGGAGCCTTTTTCACGCACTGAAACACGTGCAGCCCGTGTCACGATTACTGCGCCCGCACACTCTGCAGCCACTGATCGTCAATTTGAAAATTATAGTCGGTACATGATGTGAAGGTAACGGGAAGTCGCTAAGTTTAGCCGTTTCCGAGAACCAGTCCAAATCGTGAAACACGCCCAAAAACGTCGCTTCCGCTTTTCACACCCCCTCGCGTGCGCGTGGCGCGTGACTTGGAAACGGTTGCCACGACGATGTTGACAATTGTCGTGGCAATACTGAGGTGTTCGTTTGGTGTCAATCGGTCCATTGGCTGTCGAGATATTGCGGTTTGAATCGGGTCGATGGGGAGCGCTAAAATTCGTGATTTTCCAAACACAAAATCTCAGTTTTACATGCTATTCCTATGGGCGACCGGTCATTCACCGTACACCCGTTCTCTCAAGACCTCGGTGACGTGCACGCGCAACACGTTGACCCGACCGCAACGAAATTGTGCCAGACGGATAGCCAACATTTGGAGCTTTCAAGTGATGTCAGCCATATCTCGTTAACTGTGATGTGAGTCATGCCACACGCCGCAAACCGCGCTGGAAAACGGAACTGTTGCGTCGGGCTCAATCTCTGGACGGCGACGGGACAGTTCGTAGGTGAGAGGCTTACCACGGCAATGTTAAAACCTATGGACTTTCCCACGAGTGGTATAGTTTTTTTCAGCCCTGTCCCCTCGATCATAGCTACTAAATTGTTTCTATATGCTTCTGATGCATACACTGAAACGAGATGAGCACGTATATGTCTGTATGGTTATAAAATACAAACTAACTGGGTATGCTAACCCGTCCCGTCTCGGGGGGTGGTCCTCAACCCCCCCCTCAGGTTTTTCGCGGATAGCGGACGAACGGCGCGCGGCAGCGCGCCCAAATTTGGCATACCTTTTCCCACATCAATTTGACATGCTGATTCAAAATTTGTAGGTCAGGTCATGTAGGGTCAACGAGTTAGTCAAGGTCAAGTGAGGTCACCTCCAAAAAGTTCAACCAGTCGTCACGCTTTAACGGATGCAGATATTTTAATGAAACTTTCAGCGTTTGCTTATCTTTACGGATGCAACAAAACGTACGAGTTGAATTTTTCATTTTTTCGTTTTTGACTACATATAAATTTTGCGTATTTGTCATATTGCAGTCCAAACACAGGATTTTGGCTAAAGTAGGCATTTTTTATCCGTGCAAGTTGACTTCCAACAACATTTCTCCGTCTCTTCTACCCATTGGAGAAGGAAAATTAAAGAAAACTTGAAAACTCAAAGCTTTAAAATTTCACAAAAACATTGGGGGGGGGGGAAAAAAATATAGCCTTGGTCGATTTCGCTGTCCTTTTCTCATTCCAAATAAATATTATTTTTTTCATACATCCACAAAATGAACTCCCCAGAGTAAAAAACATAATGCAAGTCGTGAAAAGTCGTGAAAATATAGCCCCCTGGTGACGTCACTTTTGGGGATTTTTTTGTGGGGGATGGACTCGGACCCTACTCGTCGAGCGCTTTCCGATGACACCTCTTTCGGTTTCGTGTGATGCTTAGTTTGGATTTTAGAGGGGGTCTTCAACCGCCCCCCCGAGACGGGGTGGGAGGATTTCACAGGAAAGACGGCGCGGGTTAAGAGGAAAAGCGGGCTGATGATAAATACAATCCATACGCAATGATAATACGGTACCGTAGGTTGTCACCACAACCGGAGATATTTTTCATATATCCGTCACCCACGCTCGTGGCCGAGTAGCCTGTTTTTTTTCTCACCTCAAACCCCTCTAAAATCCAAACTAAGCGTCGCAGAAACACGAAAGAGGTGTCATCGGAAAGCGCTCGACGAGTATGGTTCGGATCCACCCCCCAAAAGTGACGTCACTATGGGCTAGATCTTCACGATTTCACAGCTTTGTTTTTGGCTCTGGAGAGTTCATTTTGGGGATATTTGAGGAAAAAAGGAATCATAAAAGGACAGCGAAATCGACCAGGGCCATCAAATGTTTGGCCATCAATTTTTTTTTCTAAATTTAATTTTCTTAAGTGTAAATGAAAATGGAAAAAAAACCGGAGGGGTGGGTGGATTTCGCCCCCTCCCCCTTCAAGCCGCGTACTAACCTAGCCTAACCTCCCAATGGAGATATAATCATGGATTGATAATCAAATGGGGTATTTTGATAGATGGAAAACTGTGTTGTTCTTGTTCTTGCAGGATAATTGTGGAAACCAAGATGTCAAGGGAAAATGTGGAAACCAAGCATATGTTTCTCCTTATTTTCAGTCTGGATTCCCCATCTCAGCCTTCTCCTGAAGGAGTAGCTTCTGCCTGCAATCTCCCCTGACTCGATCTTCTGCCTGCACCAGAAGCCTGCCCCAGCCCAGCCTCTGCCTGCTGAGATCCGGAGTTGCACTATCCTAATGAGACTGAGATCAACTTGCTTGCTGTCACTCCAAGTAAGAAGATCACATTAGCAATAATGATTATCTTGGAGACGGCTGCTAATGTGGTCAGGTAAACAGCAGGTCAGGGTTTTTGCAGTGTGGAAAGAGTGGGTGTGCAACAAATATGCAACCGGATTAATGGTTCTAGCTTGCCATGCAAAAGATTGACAACTTTTAGATACTTTTTCAATTTTTTCCTTGAAGAAAGGTAATCCTGTTGTTGATGCCAAAATAATTTGGCATAGGCCATGGTGTGTGTATACTACAGTGCATTTGCCAGCATTGCTATTAAACCAAAAATTATGACAGGACGTGCACCCTCCAAATCCATCCGAACCCTCTAATGCAAATTATAGGCACGCCATTGGGGGGGGGGGGGGGGAGGCTGACGCCAAAATCCGAAAGTTGCTCCCCAAACCGGTGGGCTAGATCCGCCAGTGCCAATGGCACTACATCCATCAATTGTAAGTAATAGTTCAGCTGCTAAGCGATAGCGAAGAGATGTCCGCACTGATGTCATTTTATTTCCTTTCACATACAAAATCATTTTGCGTTTGTACGAGCAGCGAGAAGCCCGAATCAAACAATTTGAAAATAAAACATGGCTTATTAGTTGTCATTCCACAAACACATTCGCGCAACAATGTTGTAAAATGACCAACTATCTAGCTCGAGCACGACCAATAACAATACACAAATGCCCAATTGGTTCATTTCCTAGTTACTGTATCCCGTATAGTAGAATGGCAGAACACCAGGCACATCGTTCGATTAACACTCCAACCGTTACCATCATATGGTGATGCACTCCAGATCACAAGGACTAAAATGAATTATAGGTGTACACATTCGCACGACACGTGAATTGCGATTTATTACAATTGCTGCCCATGTGCCTCTTCTAAAAATCTGCGGTATATAAAAACAAACCATGTTCTAGATACGCAAATACTGCCTGAAAATACCCATGCGTTCCTTGAAGCTGGCCGTTCAATTCAGCAGATACATCAGCGACAAATTCGATATTTCATATATCTTGCGACATCAAATGCATTATAATCTTAAATTAGCATCGATAAACCCGAGTCAAAGGAATGACTTCCCGTCAGAACCAGCAGTAACTTTACCTTGGTTGGAAGCTCGAAAAATTGTTGTGGTGCCCATGCAACGCCAATATTATGATAAATGTACGAAGCCATTGGTAAGATATGGCAACAACTAGGAAACTCCTTTCGTCGGCGGGACTTGCACTCTCTGGCCTGCATCGTTGTGGACATTTTATCCCGGTGCGGCTCGACCTTGCGAAGCGACACCCGGACAATGGCCACCTGAAAGGGAATTTTCGGTGCTTCCTCACCCTGCCATCTGAGCGTGGTAGTCCTCCAAAGCTGAAGTCCCGCCAAGCGACGAACGTGACGTTGCCACCCAGAAGTACAGAGTAACGGTACTGCGCACAGCAGCCATCAGAAACACGAGCTGGCCAACCCACACACCCTCACCCATACATCACTCCATGGAACGTGGGTCTGTGCTCAGGGGCAGGAAGTCCAGATCTCGCACTGTGTTGATCCGCCAGCCATCACGTTGGTCCCACCACGACAGCCGCGCCGAGAACGGTCGACGCCGGTGGAAGAAGAATTTGGTGGCTGTGTGGGAGTCGGAGGGGTGTGCGTGTGGGTATGGTGGGGCAACTGGCCGTCTCTGTGAACGGCGAGCAACGATGGTCGAGTCCGGCAGACGATGGCCGGTCGACAGACGGCCCTCACCACCCCTGAACTTCCCCAGACCACTGGCCTGTCTCTGGTCAGCTCGGTGCTGGTGCTGTCCCCGACCGCTGGCCTGCCTCTGGTCAGGCTGCATCCGGCCCTGACCCCGCGTCCGGCCGAGGACGGGTCGTGTTTGTCCCCAACCGCTGGCCTGCCTCTGGTCAGGCTCTATCCGGCCCTGACCCCGCGTCCGGCCGAGGACAGGTCGTGTTTGTCCCTGGCCGCCCGGCAGCTTTTCAGCAGGCCAGGCTTGCATCGAACGTCCGGGCTGCCTTCTGAAGTCGCCTGGCCAGCGAGCAGCGGGCCAGCCAGCGGGCCGACGAGCAGCGGGCCGACCAGCAGCGGGCCGACCAGCAGCGGGCCGACCAGCAGCGGGCCGACCAGCAGAGGACCGGTGAACGGCGGGTCGCGCCGCTGCAGGTTCCCCACGCAGAGGCTCTCCTCCTCGGAACTGGCCGCGAGCCGCGAGCCTCTGGTCGAGTCCGTTGACGCTGACCGGCGGCCGGTCCTCGGGGAAGACGATGCCGCCGGCGCCGGGGCGTCGCTGTCTGGGCCGCGAGGTGTGCCGCTTCGCCGGCGCCGTCTGCGCGGCGGTCGCGTCCGACACCTGGCCGCTGAAGAGCACGTTGGACGTGCCGACGTCGTACACGTAGAACAGGAAGGGCCGGTCGGCGACGAAGGCGGGCACGACCGGCGTGAAGAAGCTGCGCGCCGAGATGAGCACGGCCGTGACGGCGGCCGCCTGGCTGCCGCGCTCGTCGGTCTCGATGACGGCGCTGTGCAGCACGCCGCTGACGTACAGCCGCCGGTCGGCCGACATGCGGCCCAGGTCGGCCGCCGAGGTGAAGACCTCGCGGACGCCGAGCTGTGGAGACGGCCAGGTGCGTGTCAGCAGCCGTGACAATGCCGTTCCGAATCGCCAGATCACTGCGCAGGGCATATCAGCAGTGCCAGAGTCGGGGGTGGTGCCCTTCAGGGGACTTGCAGTGTTCATCGAAACCGCGAGTGGAACACGTTATCTAAAAAATGTCGCCACGACGTCCAATCTGAGAGGAGGGACTGGCGTGTTAGCAATGCATTTGAACGATTTCATTGAACTCTGGAATGTCTACCCTATTCAGCGTTATATTAAGGAGTGACAACAGTGAAACACATTCTGCATATGGACATTCGCCTTCTCTATGGTCCTCCCGAAATTGACAATAGTACTTTTGTCAAAATCGAGTTCAACTGCCTAGTATATTAATATGCAGTGTACTCGCCACGTTTCGGCAAAACATAGTTCGGACTAAAATCGGCGGGGCTGCGTAATATCTAAATGCATGAACACAATCGTACGACTGGGAACCAAACTGGGAACCAAAAACAAAGAGCAGCAGTGATGGATCAGATTTGCATCAGGCTGACCGGGCATGTCTAGTAGATGTGGGACGAGAGGGATGCAGTGACCGGCGAAGAACCCTTGAGAGCGTAATGATGAGGACTTGATCCTGCTACCCCTGCGGCCAACAGACCATGCGGACTTTAGGCGTTCTATATTTGTTTATCCACCATGCAGGGGCCATGGCAGGAGCTCTCGATCCCGACCAGTCGATATCACCACACGGTGGCAGGCTGGCAAAACTCACTCACACACACACACACACACACACACGATCCCGCTCACCCGCTGCAGGACGTCCTTGAGGTCGAGTTTGGTCTGGATACGGAACTTGGGGAAGTTGAGGACGACCTGCTGTCGAGTCATCTGTTTGTGGACACGGCTCACGTCCGTCCGGGCGATGACATCACTGATGCTGACGTTGGCATTGGGAAGCACTAGTATCATCTGGAATCTCTCGTCCTGCCAGGAACAGAGAGCATGGTTAATATCGGCAGTACGATGGATTTATAGGCTAAGGGCCAGATGCAATAATTTCCCCGGAGTCGCTATCGTGTATGTTTAAGCCACGTTTACGCCTTACCGGTAAGACTAATGTCAGTTGCCAATATATTTTCCTTCTACGGATGTCGCCGCCTTAGTTTATGCTTTGCTCTCCATGTCAATGGATTACAGTGGTCGCAACCAATGGTGCACCCAGGTCCCAGGAGCTACCTACGATGGACCTGTCTTCCGATTGCTCTGACCTGGTGGAGATGCTGTCTCCGGCGCAGCACTCGAACAGGCATCGTTGCGTTGGAACACTGGGAAGTGGTTTCGGCGGATGACCTGGGGCGTTTCAAAACAAATCGAACCAGCAAGGTCGGATTTGAACACCCTCATCTCTCAGAAATTGAAGAAAATGTGTGTACATGGTAATTCTGGGGAGTTAACTTCAATCAAATAATTCTTAACTAGTCCTTAAATAGGCCTCCGGCACTTTCAAGTCAAGGCGAAACATTGGTCCTTACGAATCGATATAAAACCAACTTTTCCATGTAGAAATGTCAAATGAAGTATAGATCCAGAATACAAAGGATGTGATTTATGTGAAATGATGCTGATTTCAAGTATATAACTTGCTTCAAGCCAACTTTATGTTTAACCTCAATGACCTTGTGACGTAAATTTAAGGTCAGGAAAATTTTACCTTCCCTACTTTTTTACTTTAAAAAAAATAAATATATTTTGTGAAATGGAGATCGGGCACTTGGTGTGAACATGCACCAAGAACGTTGCGTATTATTCTTGCGTATTATTCTAGTGTATTATTCTCGTTACGTGACATCTAAAAGTTACCCTGTTTTCATCGCCAGCATTAACCCGCGCCGTCTTTCCGGTCAGATCCTCACACCCCTTCTCGGGGGGGGGATAGTAACCCCCTCTAAAATCCAAATGAAGCGTCGCACGAGAACGAAAGAGGTGTCATCGGAAAGCGCTCGACTAGTAGGGTCCGGATCCACCCAAAAAAAATCCCCAAAAGTGACGTCACTAGGGGGGCTAGAGTTTTACGACTTTTCACGATTTACATTATGTTTTTGGCTCTGGGGAGTTCATTTTGGGGAATATTTGAGAGAAAGGATATTTGGAATCAGAAAAGGACAGCGAAATCGACCAGGGCCCTGACATTTTTCGGCCCCCCCCACATTTTTTCTCTAAAAATTTCAAAATTTTGAGTTTGTTAAGTTTTCTTTGATTTTCCTTTTCTAATGGGCAGAAGATACCGAGAAACGTTGGAAGTCAACTTTAACTGATAAAAATGCTTACTTTAGCCAGAATCTTCGATTTTAACTGCAACAGGCAAATATGCAAAATTTATATGTAGTCAAAAACGGGGAAAAATGAAAAATTCCCCTCGTACGTTTTGTTGCATCCCTAAAGATAAGCAAACGCTGAAAGTTTCATTAAAATTTATGCATCCGTTAAGGCGTGACTGGATGAACTTTTTTAAGGTGACCTCACTTGACCTTGACTAACTCGTTGACCCTAGATGACCTGACTTCAAAATTTTGAAACAGCATGCCAAATTGATGTGGGAAAAGGTATGCCAAATTTTGGCGCGCTGCCGCGCGCCGTTCGTTCACTATCCGCGAAAACCCTGAGGGGGGGGGGACGGTTGAAGACCCCCCGAGACGGGACTGGTTAATGCGTGTAGACTGGCGTTATATGGTATCAGGCAATTCCTTTGTGAGTACGTTTTGAATTATTATTTTGTATGCATAACGATAAACCATTACAAATGTTTATGAGAACGTTCATACGAAATCATTTGCATGACCTTAGGTCACAAAAGCACCAAGTAATTAACGGATCGATATATGCAGACACATGCGTTGTGTCGTTTATCAAACGAAATCAAGTGACAATACACATCGTAGGGACGAAGTGGTCCAGGAGTTAGATATTGGTCTCTAAGCCGAAAGGTTGTGGGTTCGAGTCTCACCTGCCGCCGCTCGATACCCACGACCAATCGGCGGGAGAGATTTGCAATACGACAGGACCAAAAGCGTCGCAAGAATCAATAACGAACCGACGATGCAAATCGCGAAAGCTTCATGGTTAGGTAACTAGTCACAAAAATGCAACATTTAGCCAGCAAGTAACGGGGGGGGTGGAAGATAAACCATCTTTGGTTTATCTGCCATCACTTCCAAACCAATTGAGGAAGCAGTTTGGGGCTTTCATTACCCTCAAACGAGGTCATAGTGCCGTTGTGTAAAAAAATGGCCTAAAGGTCATTTGAGGCCACGTTCTAATGGCATGATAAAGTCGTTTGGAGGCAATGTTTTTAGCGACTCATTGATTGATTGATTGATTATTTGGGCTTAGGGGCGTTTTTAGCGACTCATGATGGTTGCTTGCTGTTATTGGATATAATTGGACCAATGTATATTGACAATCAATACAAGTGCAGTTGGCGTACCAGATGTCATGTTGTTTTCATGTGACATCAACAACATCATTCTGGGTCATTTTGATATCGTTCATTTCCTTCAAATATAATGACCGATTATGGATAAAAGATGTGCTAGTCGTTATAAAATCGATGTATCAGTTACCAAAGACATCCTTACCTGTGATGTCACTATGGATCAAGCATATATACATCTGTGTTAAGGTACAATGTCGGGTCATGTTGCTGATTACCAGTGCAGTCGATGTGCCCGAAAGCCCAGGTCATGGTATGATGACATCACAAACTCGATCGAAGGTGCTGTATGTCCCACCTGAGACGATGCTTGTAGCCATCAGACAAAATCACTGGCAGGTCAATCCAGCTATAGTTATTCTAGAGAGGCTAGTGTCTACTGCGTGACCATAAGTAGGACATACTGGATGCGAAAAAAGACAAGTAAGATACATTATTCCGTGGTACATACGAAAGTGGAGTGACGTTTTTTCCACTTTGGGCAATCATCATGAGAGGGTTTCACTGTATGTGTTGCTAATACGATGCAAAATAAATATGTTGATTAAAATTGTACCAACAATACCATGCGCATGCAAACCTTCGCCTCTGCCTCTTTCCCATACTTCTCACCTGATACGGAATGGCGATGGCTGAGAAGCCATCGCTGGCGCTCTTCATATAATCATATTCGGT